>JABAKD010000027.1:4131464-4731464 GCA_012845835.1 Undaria pinnatifida
GCGTGCGTGCATCACCCGTACAGGAACCTGCAGGACGACATTCTATATTTCAGCGGTAGATGCTAATTGCGATGCAGACTAAGAGAACATGAGACATTTCAGGCGGTAAGATAGATGCTACTTGCGGTGGTGCAAACTCAAGGTATCCGTGTCATATTACCTCAAGCCTAGCTGGTACTTGGCTTCCTGTCTCATCATCTTCGACATGCGATTGCGGATACCGCAAAACCAGATACGCAGCCGCGCCTGAAGTGCAGAAGAAGGGTGCCCGCATTACATAGCATAACAGAGTTAATCCCCTTGAAAAATAAGAAACGATCACTTACTTTTCGAGGTTATTTGGTTTTATGGTCTACCGTTTGATTGACTTTTTCTTAAACCCTCGCTTTTACTTTTCGACTGAAATCTGAGAGGTATTTAGCCTCAGCGACCCCTCTCGAACAATCCGTGGTCAGAGGCGTTTCGCTTCTCCACCCTCCGGTGCGTGCCTTCTTTTTTGTCACGCATAGGGTTCAGCATTCATTCCCACTGTTTTGCCAGCTTTTTTATGCTCGTCGGTTTTCACCGCTTTTGACTAACTCACGCTCTGGTGCTTTCCGCTAGCCAATTTTTACGCAAGAAAAGAGTACACGGGCTCCGAAACATTTGTATTTTACAAAACCAAAGTTGGTAGTTCGCAAACACCGTATCGTTGAAGGATGTTTGTGGCAAGATGCGGATGGATGCGAATAATATTCGGAAGCTCTACGGGATGTATGGTAGCGAGATGTTGGGATGTTGGAGTTTTGCGTGGTGAACATTGTGCTCCCATGCCTACTCTTTGAGTTCTTACCACATGCGGAGCACGTGGTCGCGCTCCTTAGCATGGCTTTAGTAGGGTCTGTCGAACAGAGGCTGTTGTCAAGAGCAAATGCTCTGCCGTCTGATGTGGAATCGATACATAACATGGTTTATCATTTTACAGTGGGGGACTCCCAATATAGTGCCGGTGGAATAGTACCGCTGCCCTGCATAACGCAGGTGGTATAGTGCCACTTCCCTCTGTAGTGCTGGTGTAATAGTGCCACTTCCCTATATAGTTCCGGTCGAATAGTGCCACTGCTCTACGTAGTGCCGGTGAAATCGCTTGGCACGAGTTGAACAACCTATGGTAACTCTCTACGAGTATAGTTACCCTATTCCCGTATAGTGCCGGTCGGTGCCCTGAATAATGCCGGTATGTTGGGCTGACACGTACGGGCTCTATTAAGAGCCCCCTCACCCTCTACAGTAGCCCTGTTCCTAAACGTTTCAGAGGCGTTATCCCAAGGTGAGGGTTGCACGTTTTGGGCCTTTTTTTTGGGGGGGGGGGGCTCCTCAAGCGGGGAACTGCCGGTTAGTCTGAAACTTTTTAACGAGATTACTTGCCTTCGAAACCATGTTTCGGGTGAGATATTGAG
This sequence comes from Undaria pinnatifida, assembly GCA_012845835.1. Taxonomy (NCBI): domain Eukaryota; class Phaeophyceae; order Laminariales; family Alariaceae; genus Undaria; species Undaria pinnatifida. Next base: position 4,132,904 of record JABAKD010000027.1, read on the forward strand.
CTCCTGATGTTAGGAGCTCAAAAAGTTCTTAGAATCTGCTGCACGGGTACCCTACCGTGGGATGACTGGCACAGAAAGGCACGATCGGGAGCCCCCCACTGTAGACGTATAACACGGTATATGGGTTGGTGCGATGGAGGATAACCCTAGGCATAACCCCAACTTGATGCGTGTGGATGGAGTCCAGATAGCATGAGGTATTTACGGTTTCCAGACCGTGCATCCGCTCACCCGCTGGAATCGCCTTTGTGTGTTTTTTCCATCCTCCACCACGCGCTTCCATCCCAAAAATATGAACCTGGAACGACGTCAACAGCAAGCCGGGTCGGTTAGGTTTGAGTCAAAAACATTCAGTCACGAAAGAAAAGCATCGCAACCAGTAACCCACCCAGCGCTAGGCCATTGAAACCAGCACACACCTGATTCAGCGCTAGGTCATTGGAACCAGCATATCACTGATTGAAACTGTATGTGGCAAAGTAATTGCCTCTCCGATGTGGTATCCATGTCACATGCTTCCGTACAATCTAGCCAGTGACCCGGCGCCTAGGCCATCGAAACTGCCAATGTGGGATTGCCACCACAGTACACATATAGTACGCCAGTAAGGGATTTTCGTGCGTTTGCGCGGTTTTGTTTCCTCTTATCTGGGACGTACAAGAGAAGGTGGACGTCTATGTCATACACACGGGCACCCCAGCAACAGAAAGACAAGAGAGTCAGACGTTGTCATCGTTGCCGATTTGCCGGGAGGGGTTGTAACCCTTTTAAAACTGCGTCCACGTTCTCGTACCCCCGTTTTATAGGACACTCGCACGAATGAGTGGATTTGCACCTCGCCCAAAACGGACAGAAATATGTTGAATTCGTTAGCGTGGCGACACAAACAATTCTATGGTATTGGCATCAATCGTGACCTCACGTATCGCGAAGCTGCAAAGCACACGAGTGTAAGAATTGCAGTAAAATGGAGGAGAAGCTTGCGCGAGCTCAAAAAGCGATCGAAACTACCTTAGGTTTGGTCCCTTCCCCCGATGGTCAGCTTCCTCAGCCACACGCTGAGCTTGTGATAAGCAATGCGTCCGTTTCAAGCAAGTCTCTGACCTTGCTGTGATAGACGAGGAGTTATTTCCAAAAAAGACGTCCTTGGCGTTGTGATAAGCCAGGAATTCATTTTTGTGGAGTGCTCTCTGACCTTGTGATAAGCAAGGAGTCCTTTCCAAGCAAGGCCCTCATGGAATTCCTCGCGCTGGTGAGATTGTTCTGCAGCGTTCCTTCGTTCTCCTCTTTCTGCGCAATTGCCGCCTGCAGATACAGAACCTTCTCGGAGAAAAGAGCAAGCATCCGGTGGCAGTCGGGCGGGTTTGCTGTCACCGTGCGAGGCGTCACTGCAGTAGATGCGCGCTCATCCAAATTTTTAGCTCCCTGCATAGACTAGTATGCACCCGACATTTTTGCACTTCGAGGCAATTTTGTGTCCAACACAATTCGAGGCAATTTGGTGTACTGCGGGCGGCTCTCACCGTGCGAGGCGTTACTATTTAATACATGCGCGCTCCACAAAGATTTTCCACGCCGTGTAATATGGTCCCCCTCGAATGTGGAAATTAGGTAATGTCTTAAATTTGCATGACGCTGGTATGATTTAGTTAAATTTTGCCCCCCCCTATCCAGAGGAGCGCGGGAACGCACAAAACGCTAGAGCTCCACCCGACACTTGTCCTGGGGTGCTCGCTTAGTGTTTCTGCACTACCCTCTGACTCAGATTCCCGACACGTGCATGCCTCATTCTCTCTATAATGCACAATAAACATCACTTTGTCCGTTACTTTGTTTTCGAACTTTTACAGACAAACCTATCCGTGTTTAATCATAGGAAATACCATGGCAAATCAATTTGAAGGCTGATTTTTCTCCGTTACCCGAGACAAAACTACGGGACTACAGTATCAGTATTGTAGCCAAGTCGTCCCACGCTAGAAGTGCAGCAGAACTTTCTAAGAAGTTTCTGAGCTCCCAACATGAGGAGTGTAAAACCTCACACCCGAAACATGACTTAGACAAAGGTTCGCGAAAAAACCCAACCCGACCAACATTTTCTACGCGCTGGTCCTAAAACAAATATACTCGTAGAGCTATCGTACTACGCTGACAGTTCCGTACTTGACGAGCAAAAACCGGTCGGAAAAGTTTGGCCCAAAGCTTTCAACTCCTACGGTGGGATGACTCAGCCGTGAAGTCCATTAACGACCAGCTCACAGCCCTACTTAGCACTAGCAACACGGCACGTGCGACCTCACGATTTCACCTGTATTTTGAGTTCTCGGCAGCGGACGAAGAAAGGCTTGCTCTTCAGCAGCATTGTCTCCGCAGGCGCTCTTACAAGCTTCTCCGAGGAATCCGGATGCAGCCAAGCGAGGAGCTCGTTCATAACCACGTCTGGATCCTGCGGGTAACCGTGTATGTGGTGTGCGTCATGTGCCGCGCTCGTGAACCCCTCTTAGGGTGACGTGCTGCACTAATTGTACTTGTTTTTTTGCTTCCCTCCGAATGCTCACTTTTTGTGATTGTGGGCTAGATTTCAGGGAAATGCGCTGTTTAATGTGAGAACATCATCATCGTCATGATCATGATCATGATCATCATCCTCACCGTCATTACCATCACCATCATCATCATCATCATCATCATCATCATCATCATCATCATCATCATCATCGTCATCAATATCATCATGATCGTCGTCATCATCATCAATATCATCATGATCGTCGTCATCATGATCGTCATCATCATGATCATCATCATCGTAATCATCGTCAGGGTGTGTCTCGGTGTCCTTCACATTATACCGTTATCTCTACCTATCCACATTCAGCACACCCAGTGTCCGTGCCCATTCGTAATCCTAGAGAGAGTCATCCCACGGTACTTTTTTTTTTTTACGTTTTGGGCCAAACGTTTCTGGCCGGTTGAGCTCCTCGCGCGAGGAACCGCCGGTTATTCAGATACTTTTACGAGCACCATGGTTGGTTTTAGGACTAGCGCACAGAAGTGTTGGTCGGATCGCGCGAATCGATGTCTTCAAAGTCATGTTTCGGGTGAGATATTCATTGACCTCCTCATGCTAGGAGCTCAGAAATTTCTTAGAATCTGCTGCACCCGTACGGCGGGATGACCCGAGAGAAACAATATATTTGGTCGAAAACTACGATGCAGATATACAGTACGGTGTTGAACTAAAACTGACATGTTTGGAGGCAAACACAATAATCGATGCTCAAACATCATTGCATGCCCTTGCACTCCTCTTGCCGTCTTCACGGGGGCGCTGTTTGCCCCTATTTGAACAAGAACCGAAAATCTACCAGCAACAACTTTCTTCGTGGACTGACTGACGTTTAATCACAAAAAAAATAAATCTCACTCACATTTGACCTCGTCTCTGATGAAAACAAACTTGGAGCTACCTACCATTCATTGCCGTTCACCAAAAGTTCGCCACAGCATCACGAGCAGCGCAGCATGTAGGGGGACTCCGCAGTCATAACATGGTCGACCAACTTTGATTGCCGACTATGGAGCCCTCTTCGAGTCTGTGTGCGGCAACATTACTTCTGAACGAGGAAGAAACACTAGCCGTCGACATAGACCCCAAGGAACTGAGAATTTATTCCCGGATTCACCCGCAATAGAAAATACGATCAGGTCTTGGTTCAAGCAGGTACCTCGTAAACCGACCGGAGAAGCTCCTTCAAGACGAGGGTCACGAGCGATTCGTATCGTTCGAAGACCGGCAGCATCGTTCCAAGCGCTTCGCACGCTGCCATTGTCCGGAACTCATCCGGCAGAGGCGCATGCTCCGTCATCACGCACGCCTGTTTTTTCAGGAGCGGGCAGCAAAACGCACTTCTCGCTTAGGCACGTTTCGACTCAAATAATGGCGTGTTTTGGCGTTAAGCCCTTATTTCTATCTCACGACATCATCAGCACACCCAGTGTTCGTCTTGCGTCTGCATTCTATAGGGGACGCGTGCTACGATATGTAGGTATACCTTTTTTGGGCATTTTGTTTTCTGAGTGACGAGGCTCCTCAGCCCGAAATCGTTGGAGTCTTCATCCTTGTTTCGCTTTTTTTTTGGTCGTTTTAAACCTAGGCCGTGAAAAAGATTTTTCATCAGATGGTGCCTTTTGGTTAAAATCAGTTCTTGATTAAAATCAGATCTTGATTAAAACAGTTAGTCATTAAAGTTGGTTCTTGATTAAAAGCAGTTCTTGATTAAAAGCAGTCCTTGATTAAAATCAGTTCTTGATTAAAATTAGTTCTTGATTAAAATTAGTTCTTGATTAAAATCAGCTCTTCATCAAAATTAGTCCTCGATTAAAATCAGTTCTTGATTCAAATCAGTTCTTGATTCAAATCAGTTCTCGATTAAAATCAATTCTTGATTAAAACCAGTTCTTGGTAAAATCAGTTCTTGATTAAATCAGTTCTTGATTATAATCAGACCTTGATTAAAATCAGCTCTTGATTAAAATCAGCTCGAAGAACTCCTCAAATAAAGAGCCCCACCAGGTCTTGATTAAAATCAGTTCTTGGTTAAAATCAGCTCTTGACTAAAATCAGTTCTTGATTAAAATCAGTTCTTGATTAAAATCAGTTCTCGATTAAAATCAGTTCTTGATTAAAATCAGTTCTTGATTAAAATCAGTTCTTGATTAAAATCAGTTCTTGATTAAAATCAGTTCTTGATTAAAATCAGTTCTTGATTAAAATCAGCTCTTGATTAAATCAGTTCAAAGAGCTAATAAGGAGCCCCATCAAAAGAAAAAACGTGCGACTCCACCGCCGTAGCATCTGCCAGCGAAACATTAAAAAAACGTCTGCGCCGCAAATACATCAAATACACCAAATACATCAAACACACCAAGTACATCAAATACATCAAATACATCAAATACATCAAATACGTCAATCATCAACACACGACCAAGGGTACGGTACGCTATTATTAATTGTAGGGGGGGTGTTATGATGATGTTATGGTATACCCCCCTTTCCCCTACTGGGTTTGAGCCACTCGCCCGAGTGGCTCTGTACCTCAACGTCTAAAATACTTTAGGGCGTTTATTTTGCGCGGCGTAGCTAATAATTTCATGGCGGTTTCGAATGGCAAGCGAAACTCAGCACGAAAGGGTAAGACCGCAAAGGAATTGGGGCGTCATTCGCGCGAGTGACCATTAGCCGATGCGAAAAGAGGTCCCACAAAATGATCCCCCTACCGCACCCAAGGTCGAAAGCGTAACGGCATAATGGAGCATAACGGGTGTTGCCCAAATAATGTAGATCCCGCTACAAATTGAAACTTGCGGGGGGCGCGGCGACGGGGGGGGGGGGGGGGGGGGGCGGGGGGGGGTCCCGCCATGCTCCTAGCGTTGGTCCAAACCATTTAATGCACACTTTTTACTTGAAGCTATACATTAACGAGCGAAGCATCGTCGACCTTGGCGGTGCAACCGCGGAGAGGAAAAGCTGCGACACATCGGATAGATCATGATCTAGATCGTATAGATCGTATAGATCGTATAGATCGTATAGATCATATAGATCACATAGATCACATAGATCATACATATCATATATGTGTGTCGTTTTGTTATATTGATCAAGATCTGTGTAGTTTCATACCCAACCCAGGAAATGGTCTAGATCGTGCAGATCGTTCGGCTCTCACACGCCAACATGGTCCATAGGCCGCCAAGATCACATGTAGACCAGGGACATAATATGTATGCCACACAGATCACATAGATCAGAGATCTATCTGCCCTGCAAAAGATATATCATTGGTGGAGATGTGATGTGTCTGATGTGTGGAAGACATTGAAGCCATCGGTACGCACCTTCCGCAAACGCTGCTCGCACATGACAGAGATGGACTGAAATCGAGCTCGGTCTGCGTCAAAGCTCGCCGTCCACCTGCAACAAACAATTCGTTCCACCGTGAAGATTAGATTCATGAATCGTTGTGGCCTTTCCACTTTACTACCACTCTAGTCTAGTTCACAGCTTGTCGGACTGCATCACCGCAAGTACTGGATATGCCAGAGCGTGCACCTGGTATTTTTTCCTGAAGATTTGCTAGTGTATGCCTTTAGGGTTAACGATAACTCAGAGTCCGTGATCGCTGGTATCGGAGCATAACATTTTTTCCCTCGAGGGGTGTGAATGAATGAAGGTCTTGGATAAGTATGAACATATGTGCTCTCTCTCCTCACGCTTCTACCTATACATCGTCCCCCTCGAACGTTCACATTAATTAATGTCTTGAAACATATGCATCAAAGGTACTGAACTAATTAAACTCCAGACACACGGTACCAGGCACGGTAGAGGCGCTATCTAGCTTCCTTTCATTTATTAGGTTACTGACTTGATCAATGAGGAGCTCTACACTCCAGCCCAAGAATCGACTGATGAACAGGGTAGGGAAAATGAAAGTGCAACCGGCTGGACAATCCCATGGCCTAGGTTTACAAAAAAAAACAAATTGCTAAAGAAGAAAAATGATATTTTCCGACGGTTGTGGGTTAAGGAGGGTTAAGGAGCCCGCCCGTTGTTCGGAACAAACAATAGCCAAAAAGAGGTATACCGTATCTCTCTCGTAGCCGGCGTCTTCACCCTAATGGCATCCCCAAATGTACCGCCTTAGTGTCTTCAAATAATCGTTTTACTTAACCCCCCCAACACCTTGTACCCTGCAAATGGAAAATAATTAATAACCGAACACTACGACCGTACTATTAATAGGTAAGTATTTCGTCTCCGTGAGATCTCGTACCTGTTCATGACACAGCTCGAGCCGAGCTGGAGCGCCGGCCACTGAGATGGTACGGTCTTGACGCTGGCAGGCACAGAAGGGCACCTCCCGTGAGAAGAGGGAAGACAGTTTGCGGGCCGCCAATCGTGATTTCTCTTCCGCCTGCGCGAAGTCCGCACCAAAACAGTGCCAACAGCCCGTCACAAGGTATATATTCGTATACATGTACTACTGCTGTTACAGTGTAGCACTATTAATTAATAGCACGAGACAAGGATAGAGAAGGACGATAAAAACCACCCTATCTATGATCCCTAAATGATCCCAAAATGATCTCAAAAGGAGCCCGAAATTATCACAAAAAGATCCCAATCGGATCCCAGGCGGATCCCAAAGTTCAGCTACTGCGACAGGGACGGGGCGAGGGGCGAGCGCCCACTTGGCCACAAGGAGGTATGTATACAGACTCCGAAGGCCCAAGGGACTTGCCCCACCGAAACAGCGACAAATATCCGGTGCATACATATGTACTATTTTAATAGCTCTATTTGCACGAACGAGACAAAAATCGCAAGGATGCTAAAAGGACCCCAAAATAATTCCGAAGAATCTAACAAATATCCAAAAAAGGATCTCACAAGGATCTCAAAATGATCCTATTTTTTTTCCTAAAATCATCGCAAACTGATCCCAAAAAGATCCCACAAGAATCTCCACAACAAGGATCCCACAAGGATCCCAAAGTTATCCCAAAATTATCCAAAAAATATATCAAAAATATCCCAAAAATGTCCCAAAATTATCCCAAAAATATCCCAAAAATATCCCAAAATTATCCCAAAAATATCTCAAAAATATCCCAAAATTATCCCAAAAGGATCCCACACAGATTCCAAAAGGATCCCAAAAGGATTCTAAAGTGGCCCCAGAAAGGATCCCAGAATTCACCTATGCCGCAGACGCCAATGTGATATCATAGATCAAGGTATCACCCCAGTTTGACGTGGGTCTGCAGCACTCGTCTTGTTCGTCTTTTTGTGGCGCGAAGGACGCGCCAGGTAGGATACAAGGTCGGGTACGGCCGACCGAGCTAGACTTAAAACCATGTGTAGGACGAGATGGAATATCGTCTCGTATTTGTGGATCTTCATGGATCTCTGCTGCGACAGGGACGAAGAAGAATGTCTGCACGATCACGGTACCGCCGAAGGATGCACACAGACCGTACATCACCGGCCCGGACTCACCATCGACTGGATTATGTGGTGATAATGCTTTCCCTTCTTTCTTCAGGCGAAGGAAGGCCAAAAGGATCGCAGAAGGATCCCCAAACAGATCCCGAAAGGATCCCAAAGTGGCCCCCAAATAATCCCCAACAGGGTCCAATATTCCAACCACTGCGGCCGGGAAGGGGCGAGTGCCCCCACACAATTGCGGCAAGGTGAACCATCCCACGGTAGGTAGGGTTGCAGCGGAAGTTTCTGACCTCCTCACATGAGGAGCTCAATTGACTTCGAAGGCATTCGCTCGTGCAATCCGACCAACGTTTCGTCTATGCGCTGGTCCTACAAAACGTAAAATCGTTAAAGTACCAGGGTAGTATCGTCGTCCAATCAGATGAGCCCAAACTGTGGAACAGGTTGGAACCGCACCTTCGATGGGATTTACTTGAAAAATGTATCGAGTGCAGCCATCTGTATCGCAGCCCCTGCAAAACCTCTGCAAGACACGAGGAACGAGCTAAACACTTAAGACCACCCCGCCCACCCTACATTGAGTATTATTCCATAGGTTGCGATCATTTCTGGGAAAATCCGCAGCGCTGAAGGTGCCTCAGCCGAGGGCACCCTCAGCGCGCGCGGTATTCCGCGGTCGAGGATCTCCTGCCGTCGTAGGAGTCCTCATCCAATCCATTTCTCACGTTAAGTGATCCGTAACGGAGAGAAAGAATACTACAGTACCCGGTAGGCCCTCGCTTGAGGAGCTAGCTCAACCGTAACATTAACATTAACATCATTATCAAAAGAATTTTGACTAAAAAAGTGCAGCCCTACCGTAGGATGACTCGGGCACAACACCTACGCATATCACAGACTTTCGATAATCACGGGAACTCACCGTCTACTACTGGATTTGGTGGTAATGCTTCCTTCCCTCTGCTCAAGCCCGGTGAGGTTGTAAGTCTGGGTCGAGGAGGCGTCGCCTGGCCCGCAACGTGTCGTCCCCGGCGCAATCGCGATCGGCCGATGTCCTGAACTTGGGAGGCAGACATTGCCGCTCCCAGCGGTGATCTCCGTCATCTAGTAACGGTTGAGGGAAGGCCCGGTGTTTATTTTCTATTACGCATAGAGGCGTCATCCCACGACAGAAGTAACGGTAGCAGTCTGTTTTGGGACAAACGTTTCTTTGACGTTCTGGTAATGTGATGTTCTAACCTGTTAAGATCCTCAAGTAAGTGTTGAACAATCGGTTGAGGTTCAGGTCTAGCGCACACAAGTGTAGGTCGGGTTTGCGCGAACGAAGGATGTCTTCGAAGTCGGGTTTCGGGGGTGAGATATTGAGCTGCTGCCCCTCATGCTAGGAGCTCGCTCGGAAAAATCCTTAGAACCTTCTGCACCCCTGCAGTGGCGTGGCTCAGAGGCGAAAAGCCAAGAGTTGCACCGTAGCAAAGTAAGATTGCTTGGCGCACTGCACCCAGAACATTGGGGGAAAGTAAAGATTGCTTAGCGCACTGCACCTAGAACATTGGGGAAAAGTTAGATTGTTTAGCACTGCACCCAGAATATTCGGGGGGAAATGGTTACTTGAAATCAATGTAGAATCGTCTTGAAGGAGTAAAAAGGGTTTACACACGAAAAAAAAACGCAAAATGTCCTGTCCGATATCTGGCCTTTGTACCTGAACTCGAGTTTGCCTGCGCGATGGACTATGATCGCTGCCCGGTGAAGCAGCTCTTTTTTTAGTATTTTTCTTTTAACGTCCGGCGGATCCAGCGGGGGAAAATAAAGCTTTAGCTCACCATACTTCCACGGACTTTCATACACGTCGTGTGTCGATTTACCTCAATCGCATTTACAATCCAGCGCTACTAGCTGGCATATCCTTCAATTCTCGTGTCAGTGCCAGCGCGAGCTGTCCCTACCTCTTCGGCCGTCGTTGCTACCGCCGGTTTCAGCGTTTCAGGTTGCATGGCGTGAAAGCGAACGCATTCATAAAATATTAGTTTTAAGTAGTATAGTACGAGTTTGAAAGAAAGTGGGGAAATCCCAATAATTGACTCCGACTCTGCCGCATAGTCGAAAGGCGCCGCATTGCGGTACAAGGCAAAACATGTCCCACACATACATAAGGTAAAAAAAAACAAAAAAATGACACCTTATCGTATGGCACAGCTAGAAGCTGGGCGGGGAGGGGGAGAGAGAATCCGAGCGGGGAGAGGCGGCAGTTGAGAGGGTCGGTCGGGGGTATATAGCAATCATGGAATATACCTGTGAGACGACGGACGTTTCCGTAGAACGCTTGTCCATGTAGTCCAAAGTGTTCTTGTCCATGGTGCTCAGATTGTTCGCCGGCGGCCGATAGTCGTCAACTCCAAGCCCGGGAAGGCTCTGCCACAACAAAAGCCGAGCATTTAAAGAATTTTAATGGCACCTGGCTACGATAGAGGAAAAGGTATACCACTTTTAGGTACGATAGAGGAAAAGGTATACCACTTTCAGGTTGATTTTGTTTCTCTGAATGGCTGGGCTCCTTAACCCTTCTTGACCCAGAAAAAAAAATCGGAATGTCATCCTTGTTTTCGGAAAAATATGCATTTTTTTGTATACCTAGGACATGGGATTGTTCATCGGGTCGTTGCACTTTCATTTTTTCTCAACGTCAGGTTTTTGAATGCGGCATTAGAGCTCCTGAAGTCAGGATGCCTCAGTAAGAACAGGGAGCACCTCTACCACTGTAACATGGTGTCCAATTATTTATCTCACGCTAACTCCAAGTCAGTTGCCTCCCAAAAACGTGGACCCAGCTCTAGAACGGTTGGAATGCAGTCGCCGACCATTTTGCTTTACAAAAATCGAGCGCGCATACATAACAGGCAGCGCTAAATAACTACGCAGCTGCTGTTGGTGAGAAAACCAAGTTTGACGTAACCTACAAGTGCTGCATGAAGCAGACCGAAAAAATGTTGCGCATGGGGTTTGGTTCTCATTGTCGGCCCACGAGCGTTCTTCGCATGGAGCCCTAGGCTCTAACGACATTCGTACTGTAGACACGCCTAAGCTAGGCAAGGCCAGAAAAAAATCCCCGACTAACGTCGGTGTGTTCAACCTGAATTTATCGATAATTGTAGACACGCCTAAGCTAGGCAAGGTCTACTGACCAGAAAGTATCCCCCCTTGGCCTGAGGGGGGCTGGTCAGCACCATTCAGGTGCTAGGAAAGGAGAGAGAAGTTGTTGTATTAGCTCCGAACACAATAAAACAAGCGATTTTAACTTCATCCCCAAATCCCCATATCAGAATCCAGAAGAGGATAAGTGGAAACCCCTACTACAGTTGTCTTCAGATCTTGATAACGTTCACACATCATATCAGATCCTCAACAGTCAATCACCAACAAGAAGATCAACTGTCGCGTCTTACCAACAATACTACACACTCTCTGGTGCTCCACTGTCCACAGTACGTAGCACCTATTCCAGCCTGCCATCTACATCGGAGTTCCCATGGAGGGGTGGGGGGGGGGCGTACTCATTTGCTGCTTGCCTTGGTCATTTGACCATGGACCACGCATCCCTTACGAGACGGAGCACGATTCCTACTCCTAACAGAGACACCTTCAACATTTGGGCGCTCATTACGCTTCTTCCATATACTGCATAGAAACTGTTCGCTTATCCTATCCTCGTCCTGTTTCGTCGTCTGCGGCCACCATCTATCTCCTAGGATAGCGATCGTTTTCTCGCTACTCTCTAGTCTACCAAACTCTTCCATGTCACACACACGTCTAATTTCCTCATCTCCTCCTCTAACGCATCCCGTTCCTTCTTGTCTATTCCAATCTCCTACTGCGTGAGTCCTACTCTCTATTGTTCCGCCACACGGGCACATATGTGCACCCGCGTCCTCCTCCTGACTTCTGGTATGTCTCTTTCTTCTTTCTGGTGGGTCCAGGCCCCCTACACGAAATCGCAGTTTCAGCTTTTTCGCGTAGTCCATTGGGCCGTGCAAAAGTTGCACCCCTCGAGTGTGGAACTATCGTTTATACTACTATTAGTATGATCATTTTACGAGAGTATCTTTGTCTTGGGACTACTGTTACAGCGAATGGAAATGTTGGTCGGGTTGCGCGAACAAATGTTCCAATTGAAACGTTCATTCGAAGTAATGTTTTCGGGTGAGATGTTGAGTTCCTCATGTTTGGAGCTCAGAAACTTCTTAGAAACTTCTGCTGCACCCTTGTCTTAGCGTGGGGATGACTCGTCGAAAAAATAGGACGATTAGAGCATGCTCACAAAAAACAGCTCGGGCTCCTGGGCGGGAGGAGATGTGTTCGAACTGGACTGTAGGGAACTGTGAGACCCGTGAACATCATCTTGGTGATAATTTTATAAAAAATGTTATGAATACGCCAGGAGTGAGTTCGACTAATTTTAGGTTCGATATACTCATCTTTGCAAGCTGCGTGATACACCGGCCGCTCGTTTTAAACAGGTGTGTTATCCTTTGAAGATATATATATATGTGTATGCACTGCTGCATTCTTTTACCTAGACCCTTGGTTAATCGCGCACTTGCCGCTGTTTTGGTCAGCACACATGGGTCCCAACGGGGGTGGTGATAGTTGACTCCTCTGAGACTGCGGAGGGAAAGGTTGACGATTACGGCTTAACCCATTTCCAACGCCCACTTTTTTAGCCGTTCTAACTCTGAGTGTTTTGTCCACATGTCGGGAGTGCGGTGCTAAACAAGGCTTAATCGGCCGCTGTTGGTTGGCGATGATCAAACTGGTGTCCGCACTACAACAAATGCGAAGATTCACGAGCGACGCGTGCTGCGATAGAGGTGCACCACGTTTTTTTTTCGGGGTTTCCTCACGTTCGGAGCTTGAGACATGTCCTTCTTAAGCCAAGAACTGCTTTGGAAAAAAACAAAACTATACTCGTTCCGGGGGTGAAATATCCCATGGCCTAGGCTTACAACAAGAATCATGCAAAAAAAATGGTCTATTTCCGACGATTTGGGGCTAAGAAGCCCGTCATTCAGAACCCATTTCAGGCGAAAAAGAGATGCAGTGTACCTCTGTCGTAGCAGGTGCCTCATACGGGACGCGTGCAGCACGATGACTACTCGTGCTGCTGCGCGCGCACGCTACTCGAAGACGCTCAGGTGAAAATATCGCAATCGTCATCGTTTTTTATTTGTCGCTATATTTTAATCTACATACAATCAAACACCACAAAAGGGTTCACTTGTTCGAATGCTGCATCATACTACACCAACCAGCGCTCTGCTGCATATGGATACATACACATAAACTACCGCTGCGCGCTACGTACTCGTACGACGTTTATTCGTCTCTCCCAGAACCTTGCCGCCGTGATTACCCCACCTTCTTTGAAACTGGTGGATGGCCGGGTGCACTCAACGACGAGAGCAGCCGCCTGCCATACAAGGGGCAACGGTGAAGCATGCAAGGATTCAAACATTAAACCCCTGAAAATGCATCAAACGCCACGAACACAATCATCGCGCAAACGGTGACCGTGCAAACGGTGACCGTCGAACTCAGTAAAAAAGGGTTATCATGCGTCGAACTAATGAAAGTGCCGCACACACTATTACACGAACATGCTCATCGAGCGAGCTTCGGAAAACGTCGGACTCTGTTGTCGTTCATCTCTCTCTAACTCCGCCTGCGGGCATGGCATTCAGAAGTAGCTGATGCGAACACACACCAAACAATTGGTTGTCTTCCTCTACTTTCTAGACTAATGAACGAATGTTTATTTATGAGTGACCCCCGTTGAAGCTCATGCTGCACATTGCCAGATAGATGACGAGACATAACCATATAATAATAGTAGGTTCAAGCTACAAGTACTCGTGTAGTCCTGCAAGGCAGGCACTAACAAGTAGATGTGGTGTTTTGTTTGTGTTACCCACGAGACTGGCTATGGGATGTTTCCGTGTCTGCGTAGCCCAGGAGGAAGACACGATCTGGCTGATTTAGTCCTTTCACGCCGGCGCCAATAAGTTTGACCTTTTTGAGGCTTCAGGGGCAAAAACGACGAATAAAAAGGACAATTACTGCTGTATTGCATCATTCGCCCCACGAAGCAGCGTAGACTAGGCTGCTAGATTTGATCATAATCGTGCTTTTCTTGTCGAACTCCAATGCAAATATTTGTTTGACACGGGCGAAGTAGCAGCGTGAACAACCGCATGCATGCTTCGTAGACGCTCACACTACTCGTATGGCAAAAATAACACCGCACTTCTTCTCGTCCATTGTTGTGTCACTCATACGCAATGTACACGGGTCCCATATAGATGGGAGTTAGATGTAGACTGTGCTTATACACCGCAGATCCACTCAAGCACATTTGCCGCCGCCAATTAGCCACGTGATTACATGAGCATCATAGCTACCGTACTACGTACCCGATTCGTATATGTCCTTTGTCCAATCCTCTGGTGGAATGGTGCCTGGGTCCTCCGTGACATTGATCCAAGATGGCTTCGGCTCTTCCTGGCGGGTTTGTTTCGCAAGAAGTGCTCATGACGTCACGCTTTGTCTTGGCTCCTTCGACAGCAGCAGTCCAATTGCACGCAGAGCTGGTCAGTCCATCATTCTTGTTTCATACTACGACACGGCGTCTCATGGGTATACTTGAAGTACAGCTATGTCGGCACATCATCCCCCGAGAGCTGATCTTTATACACGTGTGCTATGCAGCAGCAACTGCGTGAGTCAGGACGCACGAAGATGCGTAAGCACGTATCATACTGACATCGCATGCATTACATCAGTGTACGCAGCAGCAACACGCAGGACACACACAACGAATGCCGTAACATCGTACGAGGATATCGTACGTACGATATTTACTATCGTAATTTTTTCATTTGTACTTTAGTGTGTTGGATGAACCGAAACGACGAAACCGACAAACGAAGACGAACCGAAACAAAAAGCGGCGGGACTGTTTAGCGTAAAGCACGCAACATGCGCCGCGTTTGGAGATCCTTCAGTAAGGCACCATGCCCACTCTCGCGCTAGCTTGACTACTAATCTACCTGGTACTGATCTGTGATCCGGTTCGGCACGGTCGCGTAACACGACCGGGTAATCATTCTCCTCGGACCAGTCTTCAGCGCTTTGGGCTCGCTGAGCAATGGCGGTTGTGACCATCACCAAAATTACCAAGGATTTCCTCAAGAAGGTGACCACTTCTCTGTTTTTACATTTTTTACATTTTTTTTTCGTTTTTTAATATGAACGACCTTCCGCAAAAAATGTGAAGCTGTGTATTAACAACCAGGACTAATGCGCCACACAGATCTAATGCGCCACACAGCTTGCAAAGTTGAGTTTCAACCATTCAATCGATCGTACTCACAGATGACGTTTTTCATTTTTTCATGAAATTTGCGACCCTGACAACATCCAGGAGTCACCGATCTATATCCTTCACGAGGACAAAATATAGAACACGCGCGAACGACCTTCCGTACTTGTACAATATTTGTGAAGCTGTGTATTAACAACCAGGTTTAATTCGCCAACGCCATACTACTGCTGTATCATGAATGAAACACAGATCTAATGTATAGTACCACGCAGCTTGCAAAGTTGAGTTCCAACTATTCAATCGGTCGTACTCAC
Organism: Undaria pinnatifida; assembly: GCA_012845835.1. Lineage (NCBI taxonomy): Eukaryota > Phaeophyceae > Laminariales > Alariaceae > Undaria > Undaria pinnatifida. The sequence continues at coordinate 4,148,610 of JABAKD010000027.1, forward strand.
AGCTGACGTTGTCCAATTTTTGATGAAATATGCACTCAAGGCGAGTCGCCGACCGACGTATGTCGTTCACGAGGATACGCGCACCTCGTGAATAGTGCGCGTGAATGGAGGTACCACACGCAGCTCGCAAAGTAAGAGGTTCGGCGGAATTCTCGATTTCACAGCCAAATAGCTGGGTGTCATTATTTAGAACAATTACTACACGTTAGTGCGTCGGCTGCGAGTTTAACCAATTTGGTCTACAGTACTTGTACAGTACGTACAGAGTACGATTCAAATTTGCAAGCTGTACGTGATACATTGGTCACGCTGCGTGTTCTGCATTTAAAATGCGATAGGTCGTCGAGCGTTGCGGCAGCGGTGTCTGATACAAACCTACTGTGTGCGTCGTTGCTGCTTGTTTTCATGGTCAACTCGCTGCTAAAACTCGACCATGCATGGATACAGCACCCAGTTTTTTGTCGCATGCCGCACCCCATTCGTTTTGATTGGATGTGCGCGACAGGCGACTGGAGAATACGATCTCGAAATGACGCAATGGCTGGAGCTGCCCGCTATGGGTAAGAGAATTATTATAATTATATAGTAAGATCAAGACTGCATCCAACGGCGAAGCTGCTACTCATGCTGCCTATCGCTGCTCCCCAACTTCCGGCATTATAACCGAACAACCCATACATCGTGCGTACGTGCGAGCAGGCATGCGTCGCGCTTTGGGGACAAGTCGCTTGAAACTATAGTCTAGAATAATTACACGTTTTTTGTTTGTTTGCTCATCCCATCTACGCAATTTTTCCTTTTCCCTCTCCCTCCCTAGCCGTAACTCACACCGGGGGCCACTAAATAAGCAGGCTCTCTCTCCCCCCTCCCCACCACGGCACGCGCCTTCGTTTTCATCGCGAGAAGACTTCAGCCCTTTCTTCCCTCGTCGACTCGCATCGAATTGCGCCTATACCCACGATGCTACATACTCATAGACGTTCTCACCAGTTGATTCCTTGTTTATTTTAGCAAAGTCAAGAATCAGACCCACGGAGGATCCGGACTCCAGATCAACTCTTCTATTAATAGTGGCATTCGAAGGTATCGTAGCCGCTAGACCACCGGGGCGACAGTGTAGTAGTAGGTGGCGAACGCAATGTCAATGTCAGTGTTGTATCAATGTGCGATACCGTCACGTTGAATGCGGAAACACTACCTGGTACTGTTACCCACGTACGTACCTGGTATATTGTCAATGTGTCCGTGTCGCAATGTCAATGTTGTATTAATGTGGGATGTTGTCGCGTTGAATGCGGAAGCACTACTACTATTACCCATTACTCGTACCATCAATAACACTCGGAAGAGCGGAACTCTACAGCAGTACAAACAGCGACATCATCTTATGAACGGCGTACGATTATGCAGGAATCAAGCGAATAGAGAACCTCAGCAGCTGCACCAACATTCGGACGCTCAACTTAAGCGGCAATCAGGTGCGATGCGGCGTCAGCCCAATAGCTGGACATAAACTACCCTTTCGTGCTGCCTCCAATTAAGCCTCATAACATCTTGTACAAAGAGCGGGCATGTTTTTGCTCGACGACGGTCGGCATAAATTGCATTGGTCGGCAATTTTGCTGACGTTGGTGATACGTGCCGGTCTTACAAAACATACCTGGTAGTGGTGTATCTCAAATACGTCACCTTTGAGCTCGAGTGATTACTGACGGTCGATACTCAGACCGCTGTATGTACGGGTTTGCGTGCGAGCCATAAACACCGGAATTTCTGGAAATTTCCTTTGATTGATGTGAAAAATCGTTCAGATTCGAGAGATTCGTGGGCTAGAAGGACTCTTGTCGCTGGAGCGTTTGGATCTCTCCTCCAACTGTATTAAACGAATAGGTAAGAGAGGCCTCTTTCTCTTCTTTTTGGTTTGCCCTTGACTTTTCTGCCGCAAAAAAAAGAGTTTTTTTTTTTTGCTTTCAACTGACACATGCCACTAATATAACTAATAGTACCGATAACAGCGCAGAGGTGCACCATTTTGTGTCTTCTGAGGTGGGTTGGTCCACGCGGGCTACAATATAGGTTCCTCACTTTCGACCCGTCTAACGAAAGCACTGATTCTGGAGAAAAACTGCTGCCGGATGAAAAAAAAAAACATGGCTTAGGTATACAACGAGAATCATGCAAAAAAAAAAAAAAAAAAAAAAAACGAAACGAAACGAAACGAAACGAAACGAAACGAAACGAAACGAAACGAAAAATTTCCGACGATTTTGGGTTAAGGAGCCCTGTCGTTCAGGAACCCTTTCAGACGAAAAGTGCTCGTCTACCTCTATCGCTTGGAGGACGCGTCGGTGGCTGCTTGAGGAGCTTTATACGCCTCACCCAGACTCTTGTTCTGAGTTGACTGAAAGCGTTTTTGTGATGAGCACACCCGTGCATGGCCTAGTAGGTACACTAAAAGCAAAAAGTTTATCGCAAAAAAAAACACGAATGGCATTCTCTGCCGACGATTTGGAGTTAAGGAGCTCCACCACTCAGAAATATTTTTGTATCCTAAAACGTGCTAAATCTATCATAGTAGTACGCACCCCTCGACCTTCTCCCTCTTTCAGGGAATGTGATAGCTACATGTCTTGAGCGGTCTACGTTGAACCTCGTCATGCTGCACAGTGTTGGATGGTAATGGCTTTCCCCCCTCCTTCGATGCGGGTTTTTTAAGTTCCTGTTGCGCGCAGAATGGTGTTGGCCGAGACCATATGGGAATCGTGCCCACAAGTAGTGTCATCGTCCTGTTGTCCCTGGTAGCATTCAGGGGGGGGGTCGACGGCCTTTTATCCTTCATCACGTTGAGTTCAGCTAGAAAACGCGCGACCGGTGTATTGTGTCACGGACAGCTTGAAAAGTTGTAGAACAATTGGGAGCAGTATGGACCTAGAGACCGGTTACTGCTACGCGGGGGTGCCTCTGACTCTGTAATGGTCACTCACACGAGGATTGCTTGGATGTTACATATCTGGTATTAGCTGCTTGATGTCCGCGCATACCTTCTGACAGAAGCGGGGGTGTAGCCGTTCGTTAAGGCAGGCGATAACGACTTGTAAAGGAGACAAGCGCAATAAATCATAACGCCCCAACGGTGCAGAGGGGATACCATGACACAGTTGAGTATCAACCTTCCCGAAGAAGTCACAGCTCACGCCGCGTTTTTTTTTAACAAGACAATGCACAATAATAGCTACACAATTAGAGCCGTTATTCGAACACCTGGCAGGTAAGAGGCAGATAAAGGGGTCGAAGTGGCCGAACGCAGCAATTCCACACGTAGCTTGATGCTGGATTATATTATTCCAACGCAGGTCAGTCAATTGTTGTGTAAATGCCTTGCATCTGGCCCCTGGCGGTTCCCCAACCAGGCGGTCGTCCCCGAAGGCATGACTATACGACCAGCAGAGAGCCAGAGCCTACCCAGTCGATGTTTTTTCCAGATCTGTGAGTCGGCATGATTTTGACGACAAACAACTAGTCGGTAGGTGCCGTTAGCCAACTAGCTAACTTTTAGTCGGAAAGTCGACTGGTCAATCCAACTGATGGTCAGCCGACTTGCCGACTTAAATCAGGCGAGCGAAGCGAGTCACATTAGTTCCCACCGGCCGAGGGGATCCCGGTCGAAAAGGGGAAAAAATGCATCCCGCGTTGGACAATCCTTCGCACAAATTTGGAAACCCAATAAGTCGGAGGGTCGGCACACCTGCGGAAAACGACTAACTATTAGTCCGGCTAAGAACTAGTTGGTGACTCAAGTCGTGCTGACTAACAGCTCTAGGTATTGCTCGAAAATAGTTGTGTCTGGTGTGCACTGATTGCGTGGGTATACATCTTCCATGTTGGCGGTTCGGTACGCTGTTAGTGGTAGTGATCCGATGGATGTGCTGGATGTGACAAACGTGACTTTCGTTGCCACCTCTCGGTCCTGGTACGCAGGGAACTTGGACCACCTCACGAGCTTGCAGTCTTTGGATCTGAAGGTCAGTGTTTAGATCTAAAAAGTCAGTGTTTGGATTTAAAAGGTCAGTCTTTAGATGTCAGTTTTTAGATATAACGGCGAGTATGGGGATCTAACAGTGAGTATGGGGATCTAACAGTGAGTCTTGGATCTAACGGTGAGTGTTTGGATCTAAACGGTCAGTGTTTTGATCCAACGGTCGGTCTTTGAATCCAACAGTCAGTATTTCTATCTAACGGCAAGTCTTCGGATCTTGAAACCATTCTCTGGATCTAAAAATAAGCCTCTCTGACCCTCGTTGCTAAATGCCTGTGTTCGTCTGCACGCGTGTTTATCTGTAAAATCACAGGGAAATCAAATAGCGAATGTTGATGATGTCAAGATCCTCAGTCCGGTGAGCTTTGTCGATCTCATATATGTATACGCACGTAAAGCACAAGGCTTAGTTAAGGTGCCGGTCATACCCTGACGTTGAATCCTGTTTTTTGGAGCAGGAGTGGTCGCCTTTGCAAGTTGCGCGTGGACTGTCCAAATGGCCAGTACAGAGTAATGGTATTGTTAGGGATTAGTATGTTATCCATCGGGTTGAAATAGTGATGTGAAATTGTTAGGGGTTATGGTGTATATTCGTAGAATTGCGCCAGTAAAACGATATAATATAGGGGATGTTGCGTTATCCATAGATTCAAACCGGTGATGAGCACATGTTAACGACTAGCATTGTGCCCACAGAGTTGACTTTTGCTCAAGTGTGCCAGAAACTTTGACGAAACTTAGCAAAGAAACGTCGGCGGACCCCTGTACTTTTCAAGGTTGGTGCTACCGATCGTTTAGGTCTGATGACGAGACCAATTGTCGTCGACGAAACATCATGTACTCACTCCATTTCCCCGAACGCTTCTTTTATGTGCATGGACCACACTTCGGGCCTCCCATCATCCTTCACTTCAGCTGCCAAATCTGAGACGTTTTTTTCTCCAGGGCTACCAAGGCGAAAAAAAGAACCCAGGTTTGTCCAACTTTTCGGTCAGAGTGTTTTTCTTTTAACAGAGAGCTTGTCACTCTATTTCCGATTAGTTTCTTCCAACAAGCACTCAATTTCTGATCAGAGTGCTTTTGTTCTTGGCAGAGCGCCTGGCACTTTTCAATATCTAATCAGAGTTTTTTTTTTGTGGGAGAGCGCTTGGCCAGGGAATACATACCGCCAGCGTGTCGCTGTCGCTGACACAAAACTAATCCCATGCTTCTGTTTCTCTTCCAGCGTGTTGGCAGCATCCTTCCTATCACATCGTCGGCCAACGAACTCTCAAGTTCCGATCAGAATTTGAGGGGGGGGGAAGGGCGTCTGGTTAGGGGACGCAAACCGCAAACGTTTTTCGCTGACCCCCCAAAACGTCACATGCGTGCTTTGCTTTTTCCCTTCCAGCGTGCCAGCACCCTTCCTATCATACCGTGGTGACACGGCTTCTTCCTCGGCTGGACATGCTGGATGGTGAAAGCCTCAACCTCAGAAAGGTAAGTTTACGCGGCTTTAACCGATTTCCAACTCCAAAATTTGATCCTAGTATAACTCCAAAAGGAGTAGAACGTCGCTGAAGAGCGTACCGTATCAACACAACCCCCCCTCCCCCGGATAATATTCAGAGCCGATGTTTTCCCAAAGGAAGTGGCGCGGGTAAAACAGAAATGGCGCTTTTCGGAAACATTTGGTCGAGATCCTTAAGAACAGACGCATCGCTCGGCGTGCTGCCCGCCTCTTTCCTCTGCTTCGCATCATGCATCAGCGTGGCAACCATGTTGTCACCGACTAACGTCCAGTACCGCAAGCAACGAGCGTAAGAATATCACCGGTGCCCCCTTCCTACGGTGTCACCTTGCAACGTGTCGCAATTTGTTGCACCGTGCTCCCTCCATTGGCTACAAAATCAGACTGGATGACTGGATTTTTTTTCCGTTGACTCATGCTTCCTGTAGGGTGTCATAAGGGTGATCATTTGTTTTTTAATGATGTTCCTTGTTCACTTTGGGAGCTCCATATCTCACCATACCTCACCCTGGAAAACTCATTTTGAGTCGACTTAAAGAGTGCAACACGATGAGCAAACAAAACCCATACATGCCGCCCTAGATATACAAAACCCAACAAAATCGCAAAACAAAAGACTGACGTTCCGACGAATTTTGGGTCAAGATGGGTTAAGGAGCCCCTCCCGTCGTCATTCAGAAAACAATTTCGTGCTGTGCCAGTAGTAGCAGTCGTAGCAGTAGAAGTAGTAGTAGTAGTAGTAGTAGTGGTAGTAGTAGTAGTAGTAGTAGTAGTAGTAGTAGTAGTAGTAGTAGTAGTAGTGGTAGTAGTAGTAGTAGTAGTAGTAGTAGTAGTGGTAGTAGTAGTAGTAGAAGTAGTAGTAGTAGTAGGAGTAGGAGTAGGAGTAGGAGTAGTAGTAGTACTAGTAGTAGTAGTAGTAGTAGTAGTCGTACTCGTGGTAGTAGTAGTGGTAGTGGTAGTGGTAGTAGTAGTGGTAGTCGTAGTAGTAGTAGTAGTAGTCGTAGTTGTAGTGGTAGTGGTAGTAGTAGTAGTAGTCGTAGTAGTCGTAGTAGTAGTAGTAGTAGTGGTAGTAGTGGTAGTGGTAGTAATAGTGGTAGTCGTAGTAGTAGTGGTAGTCGTAGGAGTAGTAGTAGTAGTAGTAGTAGTAGTAGTAGTGGTAGTGATAGTAGTAGTCGTCGTAGTAGTAGTAGTAGTAGTAGTAGTAGTAGTAGTAGTAGTAGTAGTAGTAGTACTAGTACTAGTACTAGTACTAGTACTAGTACTAGTAGTCATTCCGCGATATGAATCCGACACGAGACCACAATGGCAGGAATGGTAAGCTACGCTGCGCCAAGAAAATCGTCTAAAGTTTTTTTCGTCCGTGAGGTACGAGAGAGTAACGCGTGCGAGTGGCTCAATCAAATCCTTAGTGAAAATGGATGTATATCACAACATTATCGTAACATCATCATAACATCATCATAACATCATCATAACATCATCACAACACCATCGTAACATCATCATGAAATCATATCATCGTAACATCATCATAACATACATAACATCATCACGACATCATCATAACATCATCATAACATCAACACCATCATAACATCCCCCCTACTAATATCATACCTTTGGTCTACTATTCGAGTTCTTTCCACGACGCGTGCTACGATAGAGATAACATTTTTGGCTGGATTTTTTCGTGAATGACGGGGATCCTTAACCAAAATTCGTCGAAAATTCGTTTTCTTTTTCGACATGTTTCGTTTTTACCAATGTATAATGGGCCATTGGAGCGTTCATCGCGGAGCACGTTTAAGCTTCTCCAAATTAGGTTTTTGGGTGAGGTACACTATTAATGGTGTAGTCTAGGGCTCCTCAAGCGAAAGGCTAGCAGAGAGAAAAATGTGCACCTCTCGAGCGAAGCATGCGTCCCATAAAAGTCATCCAGCCCTGCTCGGCGTTTACATTCTCCCCATTGTGGAGCAAATCTGCTTGAAAGATCGCCCGAAAGGGATGTGCTATCACACGCGTTATACGGTATACGAATGAGTTGGATCGAGGCAGTGGGGGCAGGGCCACTTGCATTGAGTTGAACACATATACGATACGGTAGACAAATATGTCAGGAGACGGTCAGTCACGGGAAAACGTCTAGCGCTCAAGGGTGTCAAACCGATCGTTCCACACTAAAACCTAGTAGTTTGGCGTCAGTCACGGTAAACTATTGGAAATTTGCCGTCGGTCAAGAGGTCAAAGTGCCGTCTCCTGACATTTTTGACGGTAGAGATGTGCACCACGTTTTTTTTTCTATTTAACGAGTAGATCGTGATCTGTCCGCCAATGTGTGTGTTTTCGTTTTGTTTACTCGTGGATCGTGATCTTTATGATTTGTCTGGTGCGTGTGCCAATGTTTTTTGCAGTGCATGGTGGACGTGGTCTTAGACAAGGCGAAGCCGGATGACGAAGCATTGAAATCTCCTCCGCGCGAACGGTGGTGCAGAGGTCAGACACAGTGCTTTAGGAAGCTACCAGTTGCTCCACTTTTAACTCCTTTTTAGAAACACAACCCGCGTTTTTCGGATTCGGGACGCACTACAAACTTGGAATTTGTGTGAGACACACTACTATTACACTTGGAATTAGTCTGGGGCACACTACTTGGAATTTGTGTGGGACACACTAATATGCTTGGAATTAGTGTGGGGACACACTACTTGGAGTTAGTGTGGAACACACTACTCGGAATTAGTGTGGGACACACTACTTGGAATTAGTGTGGGGCACATCACTTGGAATTAGTGTGGGGACACACTACTTGGAGTTAGTGTGGGGCACACTACTGTAGTTGGAATTAGTGTGGGACACACTCCTTGGAGTTAGTGTGGGCACATCACTTGGAATTAGTGTGGGGACACACTACTTGGAGATAGTGTGGGGCGCACTAGTTGGCATTAGTGCGGGACACACCAGTTGGAGTTAGTGTTGGACGCCTGCTACGATAGAAGTACAGTTAGCTTGGCAAAAAAAAAGGTTTCTGAATTTCAGGATTATATAGCCGGAAACTGCCATTTTTTTTTCAACATTTTTTCGTTTTACTCTTACTTTGACCCGTTTAGAAATGCATACCGCGTTTTTCAGATACGGAACACACTACTTGGAATTATTATAGGACGCACTTACTTGTAGTTAGTGGGGGATATACTCCTTGGAGTTAGTGCGGGACACACTACTTGGAACTAGCGTGGGACGCGCTACTTGGAGTTAGTGTGGGGTGCCTGGTACGATCGAGGTAGCACTTTTTTTGGGCAAAAAAAATCGTTTGCAAAATTCGTTTCTGAATTTTGGGACTCCTTAACCCGTTGAGAGCCCCAAAATCCCTACTATGAACCGCTCGTATGACGAACTTGCTTATGGCTGACAGCTTCAATGAGTTAATAAAGCTATGGTAGGGTGTTCACGTTTGGGGATTTTTTCCTGCAGCTGCTCGGGAGATCACCCGCGCGAGTGACTCCCCCGACGCTCCTTGGCGGTGTCGAGCTTTCGTGCCGTTTTATTTGCGATATGAGTCCGCAATGTAAGGGTTAGCTACGCTGCGCCAGGCCATTCGCCAAAAGTCTGTTCGTCAATGAGGTGGAAAGTCACTCGCGCGAGTAGCATCAAACGCAGTGGTGAGATGAAGAGGGGTACGCCTCTTTGCCCCAGCCTTAGTCATGTGTCGTGTCGTGGTAGAACTGCGCCCGTGTTCTTTGGGGAAAAGTGCTTGGAATTGATGTAGTGTGGGATCGGTATTGCAATTCTAATGCCTAGACTAAGTATAGGTTAAGAACCCAGGTGTAATGTGGGATCGTTATTGCAGTAGTAATACCTGGAAAAGGTTGAGGAGAAACCACTGCAGACCGGCACCTAGCGTAGCAGACAAACTACGCGGTTCTGCTTCTGCTCGAGGATCTTGATGGCCAGAAAGTACCCAATCCCTGGTCCATTGGGACACGACCATGCCCAACCATTACATAGCCATACACGCGAGGGAACATAGAAGTCAGGACCAAAATTGGTGGGCAAAATAAGTGGAATGTGTAGGTTTTTGTGTGTATCGCGGATCCTGATTCCTGATTACCATGGTTCCTCCGTTATAGTAATACTTCGAAGTATGTCGTTTATCGACGGTGCCTGAAGAAAAGCAGAAGGTAGATAATAATAATTATTATTACCAGGTATTTTATTTTATAGCCATCCGACAGTATACAGCATGAGCTTCAGCGCTCATCACTCATAACCTTCCCTCAAAAGGTAGAGCAAAAGCAAGGGAAACTGATAATGGTGCCGTCACCGGGCGTAGGGACGTTCGCATACGTCGTGGAACGGACAGTAGTGGGCAGTTGTTTCATTGTATTAAGCGAACACAAACTCGCGGTATCATTTTGCCAGCTCGACCCAAACCAGACAGCACGGTATCACGATGTTACTAACGGTGTCATTCGCGAAGGAGCGTTCTTCTGAAGCTGTGCATCCTGTGCATCCTCGATAGGATTCTTCCTCACATCGAACTGTTCATCCCGCGCATCCAATGCACGACAGGATTTGACTGGACACCGGAGCCTGTGGACGCTGGGATCGAGGAGGATCTGCGAGTTGAATTCGATGCCATTCGCGGTGAGTAATACAGCAGTATTCCCTCTTGACAAATCAACAGCGCCGGTTTTAATCTGCCTTGAACTACAGAGCCTTTCGGAGGGACGCGTCTGTGGCTCTGCGAAAGAACTTAGCTAGTGTGGATCAGAATATTATCCTGGCGCGGGCCCGAAAAACGTCCCGCAACGTCGAAACGTCCCGCCTTTCGATTTTGGCGGCAATTTATCGTGTTACAAAAATATTTTGGTTTATGGAACATAAAGGCTTGTTCTTTGGCTCGTCTTTATATGGCTCCTTTTCCACATGAGGTTGAAACACGCAACATTTTTTTTGTTTTGTTTTTTTGCTCGTTCTTTCTATCATCATCTCACGATTTTTTCTCCTTCTCCTCACCTAGACGCAACTCAGATCCAGGGTCACTGAGCAGAATCTTCTCCCCGCCCCTCCCCACTACGGTTCGCCCCTTCATTTTTTTCGCGGGAAGACCCCAGCTAGTTCTTCCTTCGTCGACTCGCATCGAACTATCGAACAGTAATGCCGTGCGTATGTATGTATATATGTATACCATAATATATCGCAAAGCCAATACCACCCAACATACGATATTCTAAGCCGATTTACGTTAACGCGGAAAACGCAAACGACGAGTGATGCACCAATGGAAAAGTATCGACAATAGATCATTCTGAGGCCACCGTTGTGGCTGCGCGTGCCCCCCTCGTAGATGGCGCGTGCTACTACGATATATATATATTGCTTCAAACATCGTCTGAACGATGGAGCGGGGCTCAACTTTAATGATCGGAATGCCATCCTTATTTTAATTTTTTTGCGATTTTGTTTTTAATTCTTTACTTATAGACGATGGATGGGTCTATTCATCGGTTGGTACTTTCAGCTTACTCAAAATCTGCTTTTTGGGGTGAGTGTATAGATCTTCCGCAATGACAAGCCTCTAACGGAGCGTGTTTCTCATGGATAATTTTTAAACCGAAAAATCATCGAAGCGGGGTGTGCTGTCCTGCGTGCTTTCCTGCGTGCTGTACGGCACTGTGGTGTGCATGGGACCGAGGCTACGATAGGGGGCGTCACTGTTGATTTTTTTTTGCAGGGGCTCGGGGTCACTCGCGGGAGTAACCCCCCTGCTCCTTTGCAGTCTAAATTCATGGTGCTATCTTATTAATAATATGGCGATGTGAATCCGCGATGGACTGATGGTAAGCTATCCTGCGCCGAAGAAATCGCCTGATAAAGTATTTTTATCCGTGAGCAGGTACAGAGTCTTTTATGCGTTCGTGCTGTTTTGATTTCGCGACACAAATCCGCGATGGAATGATGGTGAGCTACCCTGCGCCGAAGAAATCGCCCAAAGTCTTCTGTGTCCGTGAGGTACAGAGTCGCTCGTGCCAGTGGTAGAAACCCAGAAGTGAACTTAGGGGTACATCATATCATAACATCATCATAACATCATCATAGCATCATCATTACAAAGTCATAAAATCATCATAACATCATCATAACATCATCATAACATCATCGCATCATCATCGTAACATCATCATAACATCGTCATAGCATCATCGTAACGTCATCACAACATCATCGTAACACCACCATAACATCATCATAACATCGTCATAACATCATCGTAACGTAATCACAAAATCGTCACAACATCATCATGACATCATCATAACATCATCATAACATCATCACAACATCATCATAACATCATCATAACATCATCATAACATCATCATAACATCATCATAACACCGTCGTATCATCCCCCCTACTAATAGCGTAGCCTCGGCCATGGCAGCATCTCTCACGCGTGTTCGTTTCGTTTACCCGCGATCCCGTGCCCGCGTACTTCCGCTCGACGTACAGATTTGCTGCACGATTGCTCGAGCTTGAACCGACGAGCCGGAGATGCTCTCAAAGAGATATAGCTCCTGGATTCGTACGGAGAAGGGTGCTACAATCAGGGCGGTGCCACATGCGCTTTCAAGGGATACACAAATCGTGTTCAAATTCGCGCGGTTTTGCTACGCATTAATAGAATTTCGCCTGTTTCTGTGTCGTCCCGTACAAAGGTATAATTCTCTCTATAGGCCGGGCTTAAGTGCTTCTAAATGGGTGAGCTGTCCTATCAACTTTCGGCGCCGGGGCGATCGATTAGCATCAGCTTTGGCGCTATTTTCGAACGCACAACCGTGAATGGTAGCGGGCATTGTATCTCATAGACCAATTACGATCAGTTTATGGGACGAGGTGATACGCGCCCGTTTCAACATGCGTTTCGCGGCTATGATGGCGTTAACCTGCTCGTTGGAATAATACTCGGCAATATAGCGATGGGTAAGGAAAGACAACGGTGCGTGCTACGCCGGCGGCCCAATACCGCAGACTTGTCTAAAATATTCTGGATCATGCCATATGCGCTCGTTTGACCAATTGGGCCTAGCCCCTCCCGAGACGGGGAATGAAAATTGCTCGGACGCCTGCGTTTTATTTAGGTTACAAGTAAAGGACGGGTAGACCCTCACACTCTCAGCTATACTACGCGATTTCATTTATGACCAGTCTTGTAGTATTCTTTTTTGTCTTTTGGCATGAGGAACAGACTTACCAACTTGGAGATTCTAACTATCAACCCACGGTGACAGATTGGCGTTGGTGCCAAACATAAAGTTGTCCCTTCGACGGGTACGAAAATGAGCAATTTGGGTCCAACAAAGCCCGGAACTTAACAAAAACAAAACGGCCTAATCTGCCGATTGGAATCGTTTATTGTCGCTCAATCACGTCAAACGTCGACCATAGCGGTGTGTTAGTGTGATATTAACGGTGCCGTCCTACCAAGGGTCAAGCCCCAACACTAACCCCCAACTCTAAGTCGTGCGGTCGCCAACAAGGAATAAAGCTCACCGATTCATGTTGACGCCGGAGTTAATACGGAGTATTTCATTTTCAAGAAGCTTGTGCTTCTGATATTAAATTTTCAGGAAAAAAGAAACAAAATAACTCACCCAATCGTCCCCTTCCTTGAGTGCCCCCTTATACCTTCTACACAAACCCCTCATCAATATATGGAACTCCCTCATATAAGATGGATCTTATCTCCGTGTTCCTGAGTACCATCAACAGAAGAACTATCCAGCAGTGCTGCGACGGGTGATGTATAGGCGTTGTCGGTAGGGCCCAAAAGGCGTTTCAGGAAGCGTTATGCGAAAGGGGGGGGCGGCGTGAGAAAAGCGCGGACGATCGGCCCCCACTGTGGTAGTGTTTCAACAAGTGAATGCGCCGGCGTTGTTGGTAGTGCTACGGAAAAGACGCTCCCAGAGGTGTTTTTCTCCCCAGGTCAATGTGGTCGAGACAAAAGCGTGGGCGGCGTGTAGTGGTGGTACGATGGACGAATGCACCAGTCAGTGTGTCGATGAGGCCTGAACATCGTTTCGAGAAGCGTGTTACGAAAGAAGTCACCGTCGCGAAAAAAAAAGCGCCGGTGGCTCAAAGACACCATTTTTTAGTGGGTGGTATCTCGTCGAATGGAGGTGTCCACGTTGCTGTTAGCGCACGCAAAAAGACGTGCTAAGCAATTCAAGGACGTCGCTGAAAAATTGTGGGTACATCATAGGAAGCAAGTGTCTAGCAGCGCGGCAACGAGTGAATATACCCGCGTTTACCGTTAAGGCCAAAGAGGTGTTTCTGGAAGCGTCTGGCGAAAATTCGTCGTCGTTAAAAAAGCACGAGCGTGGCATAGCGAACCGTTACCCCTTGGTGTATCTCGACATGTGAATGCACCGGTGCTGTTGGTCGTGCCGCGAAAAAAGACGTTCCGAGAGGCGTTTTATCAATTCAATGTTGTTGAGAGAAAAGCGCGAGCGATTCGCAATAAATAATAGCTCGGCAGTGCTGCGGCGGGTGACAGTGCTGCGGCGGGTGACTGTTCCGGCGTTGTCGGTAGGACCAAATAGGCGTTTCAGGAGGCGTTAAGCGAAAGGGGGTGCTTGATGCGAACAAAGACGGACGATCGCCCCCCACTGGTAGGGTTTCAACAGGTGATTGCGCCCGCGATGTTGGTAGCGCCGCTAGAATGCAGTTCGGGTAAGACATATTTGAAAGGTGATATGCTAGTCGATACCTGATATTTTTGCAGTAACGACATGGTGTACAACACGAATTAACTATTATTAATACTAGCAATACTACTATTTTTTAATCTCACGTTTACTTTCGATCTTCTGGTCAAGCCGTGGTCACAGGTGTTGTTCCTCCTCCCCCACGGTGTACATGCGTTCGTTTTTCACGCACAGAGATTTCAGCATTTTCTACTGCCCGTCGATTTCCATCCAAGTTTGCCAACTCCCTCTCTCGTGGTCGAGGCGACAGAAGAAAACTCCCAAAAAAACGCCTGCGCAAAATAAAATACACCACCCGAGCTCAAACTCCATCGCAACCGCCAGCAACGATAACAGTTTATCGCTGACCCAAAGTCAAACTTGCTGTGTATAAAAAATAATAAGACCGTCGCTGTGAATAAATTGCCGAGGCAAGGCAACAAGGGAACAAGAGACCCCGCCAAGCACCGTTACACGAACAACCCACTGCCACGAAGCTGTTCGGCGTTGGGGCCCGACCCCCTCGCCTCGGGTGATGATTCCCCCCTCCGATACGATGGCGATGAGGGCGTCACTTTATCGGACGAGCCACAGCAGCTGCTCGCGCGTAACGCGCCCCTCAATCAACAGAAACCCAGCCCCCACCGACAGCCCCCAGCTGAACTGACTGCTTAAGCCCGAACCTCACGGGCGTGTCATGCTCCAATAATCAGCACAAGCAAACATCGAACACCTCGAAGCTTCATCCGGAAATCCTTGAAAATTTTACGCCACGGAAGTGGAGGATCACCTTGTACCCTACGGTGCAATACTGCCTGGTACAAGGTATCGCTTGACAAGTCAACTGATAACGCCATCCCTATTACCAAAATGTTGGAAAAATCAATCGCACAACACTGCAGTACCGACTCGAACATCCCTCCCCACTTAAGGTAGCTCTACTTTACCTGACCACTTCATTCCTCTACTCAAGATATCGGAAAACAGATCGCACAACACTTCAATACCGACTCGAACACCCCTCCCCACGTAAGGTTGCCCTAATTATAATGATAGTATGCACCTTAGAACCGCAACAACTTTTCGGCGATTCACTACACACTGCTTGGAATTAGCGTTAGTGCGGGCCACCTTTTTTTCAGCGCGAAAATAAACTGTACCTACATCTTGATGACAAACTGCTGGGAGCTGTGGCGGAGATGGACTTTTGCAGCAACAGCAGTGAAAGGGGTCAACGCGCATACTCTTTCCTCTGTTAACCCTTTTTCTGTTGCAAAATCGATTCCACTCTTAAGATGGAGAACTTTGTCCCTCCAAAATGCGGTGAAATTTCCGTGGGGGCTCAGATGAATACGCTAAAGAGTACCGGACAGTCCAAGAGGTTACTACTGCTGTGTATTGTGAAGATCGGGCCGTTCAAAGTGCGCTCACGGGGAGGGTTGGAAGAGAACTCCGGGGGGGGGGGGGGGGGGGGGGTATACGCGCGGAGACGGAGGGCAACGTGGGACAGTAACTGGGCCCTCGACTATCTCCGCCCCCTGGCACCCCTACAGTCCATAGTGGTAAGGCTACGGCCATGGATGACAATAAGTACACCCCCCCCCCTTTCCCTTTCTATGGGTGTCGTGGTACTGATGATGTCGTTGTCGCCGTTTTCTACTTTGAACAGTTATCGACAGAGTTAAATCATCTGGGACCTCCCCCCCTCCGCCCGACGCTCCTTGTTTTGCCGTGTTTCTCCAGTAGCAGAGGTAGTGTTAGTGCTGCTGCTGCTGCTGCTGCCACTTCTGTCGCTTCTGCTGCTGCTGCTGCTGCAGCCACTTCTGTCGCTTCTGCTGCGCTGTTGCTACTACTTCTTTTGCCGATTCTGCTGCTGTTGAGGCTGCTGAGGCTGCTTCTTCTGCTTGTTTTGATACTTCAGGCGGCGCCGGCACTCTCCTGCTTTTGCTGTCGATCAAAGCCCTCCAAGTTGTCCACCATCTGTCAAAAACCAGCAGGGGCCAGCAAAAAAATGAAGAGTCAGACGAAGACAAAGAAAGAGGGGGGACAAGAAAATCCTATGACAAGCATAAATAAAACACACAAACACCCTGTTTCACATTCAAGACGTGCACCACGACGACCACAACGACAACGACAACAAGGACGAGGAAAAATACTCAAAACACACAAAGCGTGCATTGTTATACTCAGACACACGCCACGGCCACGAAAACGACGAGGACGAGGAAGAAAAAAAATACGGGGGAGGGGGGGGAGACTGGAGAGAAACAAAGAACGTCGGCAGCAAGACTGTTTTGTCTGCCAATGCCCGCAATCGCTACTGTACCCACTGACTGCACGCGTGACTCGAATGATAAACAATGCAATCAACAAACCAACAAGGCAAGTACTCCAGACGGAAGGAGACGGAGGTTGGCCCACCGCAAGCTTCCCCCGGCCTCTGACAGAACCAAACGACTCACGAATCCGACGGAAAAACACTACCGTTGACCAACCGATCAAAGCAATAAATAAATAAAAATAAAAATAAAACGACCGACCGACCGACCGACCGACCCGCCAAACGACGACGGAACCAACGGGAAAAAGAAGGCTACGCTACGAACTCCCACAATGTGCGCACCCTTGGAGGCCACTTAAGCTGGTCCTTGAGGTAGGACTCTTTGAGGTACGTCTGCTGGTCGACGACATTGATGCCCCTCCATGCCTTCTCAGCTTCCTTCACTTCCCCGCGTCCGAACTGAACGGCCGTCAGGGCGGCTTGGACCTTCACGAAAACAAAAACACAAACACACACCAAACAGAAACAAAAAACGGCAAACAGAAAATACAGGAAAAGCATAATATGTGGATTTTGTTTTTTAATCCTTCGGCAAATGGGGAAAAAAGAGCATAAGCTCACCACACTTCCACGCATTTTTATGCATGTCGTGGGTCAATTTAAGTAAACTGTAATCGCAATCCAGCGCTAGCGTTATTCGTTTGTAGCACCACGAATAAGAAAGAACCCACTAGGAACGTCAGGGTCACACGGTCGGGGTCACGCTAAGAAAAAAGGAAGAAGAACACGTGCTCAGCGGCGACCACTACACGAAACATTACCAGACGCCAGGTATATACCGGTATATACGAACCTATGGTCAAGGTTGCTCGAAGTTGGTACCACCAAAATGTTCATCTCCTCGCCTAAAAATGATGCGCTTCTTGCTTGCGGGCCCATATTCTCATGCGTACCGCAGCACAGCAGCACAGCAAGAGCAAGAAAAAGCCCAATAAGCAGGTAGCCAGCTCGCACGCACCTCCGCTACACCCTCAAACTTGGATTGGATTCGGCGGAGACACGCGAGGCTGTCGAAGTCCCTCCCTTCCTGGAATAGGACTAGCGAGTAGCGGATCCACCACGGCTGGACGTTCCCGGGCTGCACACCGATTGCTCCTGCAGGCAGAACACGAGACATACAGGGCACATACAGCGTTAATCCTTTTACTACTGGAAATTACTGTTGGGAGTAAATTTTTCACACGTATTCCAAGTGTGTTGTCTCATGAAGAGGGTTATAGAGACACATCGCTTGCATTTTTTGTAGATTATCTGAGCCTGTTGACTTTGTCTGTACCAGGCATGTTTTCTGTTGTAGGTGTTCGTGATTTCGCGCTTCGTGTAGAAAAAATAACAGTGTACGGGCACTATTGTGCATAGAATGTGGGGTTTTTCTTTCTTGTGAGCTTTTCTCCAAACGATTTCGCGCCTCGTATACGCACAAACTTTCTTGCTCTTGTTTTCCTTCCAGACCGTTTGAGCCTGTGCTCCGTCCACGGATTAATATCACGGTGATAGGTGTACATGAGAAAAACAACACAACAACAGCAACAACAACAACAACAACAATAACGCCTCCTCACCCTCGTAGTCAACCAAGGCTTTAGACCAGTCCCCTCTCCGCTCGAACGCCTGGGCGCGATTTGCCTGCGCGATGCCGCAGGTATCGCCGTAGAAACGTACGTGCAACACTTTAATAAAAACAAGCGGGAACCAAACAACAAGTGGCGTAAAAGAAAACGAACGGCTTCAAAGTGTAAAGCATGGCTTGAAATCATTACATACACTCAAGCACTCAAGACATTGAATTTAGTTTCCACACTTGAGGGAGACGATCTACCTTTGAACCTTCGAGGGCATTTAAGGAACGCACATATAAATACAAATTCAAGAACCTCGAATTAACATCCGCTTTTAACGGTAGCGAAGGCGTGAAAACATGGCAGTTAATCAAACCCAGCGGGTTTTTACAAACGCTTCCAAACGCACAAGATAAGAGCAGTCGATAGGTGTCACTAGAAACTCGCGCAACAGGATATTTGCAGGGTTTTTCAAGGGTCAGATAGGTCCCTCCCTCGCGGGTGGGATCGGGGTCAGGGTGACCCGACCCGGTCCGTGAGATTCGAAGACTTCTTGATCGGAACCGACCCAACCCGTGAGACATCGAACACATCCTGACCCGACCCGACCCAGGTCATGAGCTGACCCGACCCGACTCGACCCGGGTCGTGTCCTGACCCCACCCGACTCGACCCGGGTCAACCTGACCCGACCCGACTCGACCTGGGTCATGACCTGACCCGACTCGACTCGACCCAGCTCATGACCCGTGAAAAGGCCTGGATATTTGTGGCCGTAGCCAGACACACGTTGCGGCAGAGGTAAAACCATATTTTTTTTTTATCTGAGACACCTTGCTTGAGGAGAGCTCTAAAAACAAAAATCAATGATTCACATTGATTAATAGTGTATTAATAGTGTAGGGAAAACCGAAAGTGCAACAACCCGATGAACAATCCCGAAAAAAAAATTTGAAAAACAATATATATATGGCATTCATTCCGACGAATGTTTATCAAAAGGTTATTAATAGGTTATTAATAGGTTATTAATAGTTGTTCATAGGGTTATAAATAGGTTATCAATAGGTTATTAATAAGTTAATAATAGGTTAATAATAGGTTAAGGTCCGTCATTCAGAAAAAAAAAATGCCTCTATCGTAGCACGCGTCAAGATATTGTGGGCGTTGGTGTTCGGCGGGCGCTTCAGGCAACTCGAAAGAGATCCCCAACTTTTGGGCGTCGCCAAAATTAAAAAGTCGCATTCGCTAGGACTGACACAAAATCCCGCGCGAATGCCACAACAAGAGAGCAGCTACACCCGTCTCTCGCCCCCCACCCGCCCTCTCAACTCTCCGGAGGTCATGAGCATGCTAGGGTTAAAACAGAAAAGAAAAACGCTCAAGTGGTAGATGCATTAGGCAAAAGGGAAGACGGGACGGCGGTGCATACACAGAACATCGCAAAAGCATTGATACAGCAGGCAGAGGGGGAGGAAAGGCTGGAAAAGTACGTAAGACGGGAAGGGAGGTTTATGACATTAGGTAAAGGGGGAGAGAGGGTCGGTACGTCAGGCTAAGGGGGGAGGGCGTACAATAGAGCATCTCACCTCCCTATAACAGATTCTCGCCTTGTGCGAAGCCTAGTTACAAAAGCGCTTACAGCCCCCCCGCCCCCCGTTCTACCCCCGACCCCTTCTGGGGGTTTCCTTTGCACGCGGCGTGCGTCAATCCATTGTGGTAACCACAGTGTCAAGACGTGTTTTTCGCGGTTACTTTACTTGTCTCATACAGGAATCAGAAGCGAATATCCGTCGCCAGAGGTATTATACGGGCATCAAACCATACGGGCGGCAAAACTCGGTAAAAAGTACAGGCTAGGACCAAAGCAGTGCCGTGGTTATATCCTGCTACGATGCATACAGCTGTGAGGGGGAGTACACGGGAAAGCAGGGATGATGAGCTTCACCAAAATATCCGTTCTATAGGTCGACGTAGACCCCTCAAACGAAAAAAATCCGAAAGGTTCTGGATCCTACCGGCGCAAAGGAGCTGCGACAGTTTGTTTTCGGCATACCGTACAACAGCAGGCCAACGCACGACCACGCCGAACGCCGAGTACGTCTGCTACACAGAGTTGTATGCCATCAACTTCTTCACCCACGCGCGCTGGCCAGCGATAAACACACACACCAAGGTGTAGAGATCCTTCTGGTTGTTGAGCTTGGCCGCCTGGTTCAGGTCCGACAGCGCTAGGTCGTCCTCTCCCAAGGCTAGCAGGGTGGTACCTCTGAGAGTCGCCAAAATGACGCAAAAAGGACGCAAAACACGATAAAGGCAAAAAGGTCGCAGAAAAGTCGCACAACGCAACAAAGGCAAAAACGTCGCATTCAAGATTGTAATAAACAACACAACAAAGGCAAAACCAAAAAGGTTGATTAAAACTAACAAAACACGACAAAGGCGCAGGCGCCCGTGTGTCATCACTCGCGCTCTCAAGTTAGTCATCAGTATTCCTCTCATGGTGGTCAAGAGAGGGAGAAATTGCCCGCCCGCGCCCCCCCCCTCTCATACATTATTTTGATATTTATTTCTCTTTCTTGCGTAAACGGGAAGAGACTCCTGCTAACATAGAGGTGCACACGTTTTCTCCTGAAGCTCCTACTCTGATGAGGATCTCTACACATCAAAAAAAAAAAATTGAGGGGGGGGGTGTGTGACGAAACGTGTTACCCAATTAACAATCCCACGGCCTTGGCTATTTCAACGAAAACTGTTGCGAAGGAAAAAATCGGAAAAATCCGACAATTTTTTTGTGTTTAGGAGCCCCGTCATTCTGAACCGTTTTCAGCTAAAAAAGCCACCTCTATCGTAGCACGCGTCGATACTACAAATCGACAATGCCATCAATTGCCACTCCCGCTCCCATGTCCTCTATATCTGTAGTTGTCACCATTTCGACGAACGAGAGATAAATGGGCAGCCATGGTTTTCACGTTGTTCGTCAGTCTTTCTCCCTCTTTCGTCGAGGGAGAGAGAGAGCACGAGGTGAACTCACAAACGGGTGCATACTAGTAACCCGTTTCCGGAGAAGTACAGATGGAATGTGGACGGTCGGGGCACAGTGGGCATCAGGGTGGCACCGCTGTGGCACGCGGATGGCTTTGTTCACTTCTATTTACTCTCTGATGCATGTAACGCTTGCTTTAGTTATGCGCACTGGTAGTTTCTTGCGTTTTTTGCTTCGTTTTGATCTCTTCGGCTTGCCACCAGGCATACGTCAAGCCAAGAGGCGGGCTCCTTCGGTATGTTGTTGCAGGAGGAGCGCGAAGCCCTCGTCCTCTTGCACCTTACGCCTGCTTACAGCCATGTAACCGTCTGTTCCAGACCTCGCTACAGGACAAAAATCAATTTGCACGGCACTGCTATGCATTTGTTTGTGTATCATACCTGCAAAAAAAAACGTCTCTTCTGCTAATACTTACACCAGCAATGTCGTCCTTCTCTTACTTTGAAACTGCCAAAAACAAAGTCGTCTCCGTTATTATTTTTCTTTGGGTCTTCCGACGCGAACATTGACGGGAACACTGCCGATTACAGCATTGGCAACACGAAACTCAATCCGAGCTGCTGTGTGTTGGACGTGTGCTCGAACTGCAGCGCAGGAAGGTAGCTGTGATGCAAGCGCGAGGCATGGCAATACTCGGATTGCCTCAAGCTTTTCCAAGACGCTGGATTTGATCGCGCTCCTCGCTTTTTGGTCCGTATGAAAGCGTGTCAAAATAATTGATACTTATATCAGCATCACCGCCCTTCTCTGCATGAAGGCTCTGTTGACTGATGACCCTTTCGGAGCCCATTTAAACAAACCAACCACACGAGAAGTGCTATACCTCAACAGTGCAGAAGAGAGCGTGCAGCAGTACCGACAATCAACACGCTCTACGTGCGCGTGCCTTGTACCTGGTAGCTCCTAATGTTGCGCTTGGGACACACGCCCCTACCCCTTTAGCCCGGGCTCCTTCGTGCGGCCGGGGCTGCAGTCGAAAAAATACCAACGCTACGGTATTATTGTGTTACGATATACCCCCATTTTCCATACCGTATTGGAGCCGCTCGAACGAGTGACTCTGTACTTCACGGTGACGAAAAAACTTTATTCGTTTTTTTTTTGGGGGGGGGCAGTGCAGCTTGCCATGCCATTGCGGATTCACGCTGCAAATGAGAACGGCACGCAAGATTAAGGTTGCAATAGAAAAGGGGGGGGGTCACTCGCGCGAGTGACCCCGAGCGACCGCAAAAAAAAGACCCCAAAAGCGACCCCGCTCTACCATAGCCTGTGTCAACACAGATCGACTTGGTGTACCTCTGAAGTCCCGAAGGAGTCAGAGTCATACCACGGCAGGTGTTGCAGTTGTAGGATTGGGCCAAAAAGTCCCCGGGCGATTGAGCTCCTCATGTAGAGGAACTGCCGATTAGTGAAGTAATTTCACGAGTACATACCAGGTGTTCTTTCAGGACTTAGGCATAGAAAGCTTGTTCGGTTTGTGCGAACGAATACATTCGATATCATGTTTTTCGGGTGAGATATTCAGCTCCTCATGTGAGGACCTCAGCGACTGATGCTGCATGCACCCCTACACTACCGTGGGATGGCTCGTCAATACCCCGAAAACTAAGCGTGCTGCGCTACCCACGCGCCCCCGAGGTACCGACGAACAGACCTCACCGGTTGAGGAAGATGACCCACTTGTCCGGCATGTTGAGGCCGTCGGCCAGCTCTAGCGCCCTGTTGTAGTCGGCCATGGCCCCCTTGAGGTCACCGTCCGCGATAAGCACGTTGGCGCGGTTGCTCCACCCATACACGTAGCCGGGGGCGTATTTGATAACCTGAAAAAGAGAGGTTAATCCGCCGACGGTTTTTTTTTTGTATAAACGTTGAAAATACACTTTAGGCGTGAGATGAAATAGAGAGAAAAAAAATGGTCGAAACTTGTCTTCGCAAGCTGCGTGCGTTTTAAAGCCATCGCAGCAGAGAGAGGGAGGGAGGGAGAGGGATTGGGAGAGAGGGAATGAGAGAGGGAAAAGGGGGAGGGGGGGGGGGGGGGGGGGGGGGGGGAGGAGAGACGAAGCCAACACAACGAAACGTGGTGCGGAAGAATATGGCCGGTGTCGCCAAACGGCACGCACAGCATCGTCGAGAGTTTGTTCGGGCATTTCCTCGCCCCTCGCTCGTCCTGCGGACGGTCGAATGCCTGCAGCTTCCTGGAAACTCCCGAAACACCGTTCTGTCTTTTAATATTTTGGCAGCTCCGACATTATCGTTAGAGGCGGTGCGCAGTGTAGACGAACGTTTGTCAAACCGTAAAATGTTTGGTGGCATCGATTCGGTGAAGAAGGTGGATTCGAAGTGGATGACCCCGTCTGCCTCCTATCCCTGTCACTGCTGCCGCGATTTTTATTCGACTCAAGACTCCAAGCAGTTGCCCCTAAGCGTGGTTTTCGTTCTAAAGCGGCTAAAAGCCGCCAAACTTCTTTCGCATAAGAGGTAACGGTAATATATTTTACCATGCATATTTTTCTCTTTGGTAGGTTTTCTCCTAAAGCGAACACGGATGTTGTCGAAGCCGACACTGCTCTAGACTCACCTGGTTGTAAAGCTTCTTGGCTTTGTCGAACTGCTGGACGCTTCCGGCCGCTTGCGCCTGCAAGATACAAACAAGAACAAAAAAACGCGGCGTCGGCGGTATGTACAATAACACAGAGACACGAGCACGAGCACGTCATCCGCTCGAACGCCAACTTTCTACAAACCATAATCTGCCGATGAACTTGTGATACGGTTTCCTCTTGCTCCTTCCAATGCTGAGTTTTGGGGCCTCTCACGTCCCTGTGATCCTGACCTATTGCTGTTGCAATGCATTTATGGTGTAACGCGAAAACGGAGGCAGAAACCGCACTATCGGCTGAACGCAAACCGTCTGGAACCGAGATAGGTGAATAACGAACCAGGTGATATGAACAACCCGCGCTCCCAAAAATCGACCCCGCTTCTCACAAATCGTGCAGCATACGTATGTGCAATCGGATCTACAATAGTCTGTAATAATATACCCGTACGTAGCCTTTTCCGGGAACAGCTCCGGATCTGAAGGACACCGTTCACCCAATAGAGCCGCATCGGCGATTTTGGAAACGAATTGACTTGGAATTAGAATGGGGTCTCGTTCGGCGTATGATCACCTTTTCCCGGTTTTACCAGAATGGCATTGCCTTTGATATCATCCGGCACATCCCTGCGATGCACGATGTGCTCTCGGTCTCGCAGTATGCCACCAAAGCACCCGACACTTGTAACGTCTCGCTACATAATAGGAAGAGTAATCAGTCGCACAGACCAGGGAGGCCAGCTGGTTGTCGCTGGGTAAAACTAAAGAATTTTACTCTAACATACACCTCAGCCGTAAGATCGAAAAAATTACCGATACTCACCTTAGCGAGTTTATGTCAAAGGCACTACTGTATTTGTACACACATGTATACAGCAGTACCAACTCGGACAAAAAAACTCGCAGCTGACGTGGTTGCAACAATCACGAACACAAACCGCAGCTCTTCTACTCGTACGGTACCCTTATGCTACTTGCACTGCGCACTGCTGCTACTTGGACAACAACCTTCTGCTACACGTACTGCACCCAATAGCTACTAACCCTCCCTCAGCCTTTCCCGGATTTCACCGTCTACAACTGGGCCGATAGCGCCCCTTCGGGCTTTGTGGTTTGCCACTACCACCCACCACCACCACCACCACCGCCATCAAGTCGGTAAAACTCGCAGCTTACGTGTTTTCAACAATCACAAAAACAAAATATTATTATCGCAATGCACCCTCCTGCTCGCATTCGTGCTGCGCCCTTTTCCCCCCGGTATTTACCTTCTGAAACTGGGCTGCTAGCTCCCCCTGG
Organism: Undaria pinnatifida; assembly: GCA_012845835.1. Taxonomy (NCBI): domain Eukaryota; class Phaeophyceae; order Laminariales; family Alariaceae; genus Undaria; species Undaria pinnatifida. The sequence goes on from JABAKD010000027.1 coordinate 4,173,753, forward strand.
AGCTTCGTGGTTGCCACCACCACCGCCGGGGATTCTTCGGCCGCGCTTTGGAGAGACGCAGCCGCCGAAGATGATGATGACATCGCTGCCGGTAACGACCCCGCATCCGCCAGCGTCGCTGCTGGCTCGGAGGCAAGCTGGACGACGGTAAGGCAGGACACGCCACAATACGTCAGACACGTACCGCAGTACCACGGCCGGGGCAGTAGCGCCTATTGCAGTAGCGCCTATTGCAGTAGCGCCTATTGCAGTAGCGCCTATTGCCTACCTGGTATTGTTTCTTAAGAGTCCTCGCTTCAGGAAGTCCATAGCTCACCTCTCAACTCTCACCTAGCAAGTCGCTTTCGAGAAAAAAACGTCGACTAAGCCCGGCACACAACATAATGGGCTAGTCTAGGTGTCTAACGAGTAACATCTAGCAAAAGTGTGGAGGGGGAGAGATGAGCCTGCTTGGCCATCCCACCCCGGGTCTGAGCTACGTCGAGGAAGGGAGAAGGAGAAAAAGAAAAAGTGCGAAGATAATTGATGGGATGAGCACAAAAAAAAAAAAAAGGATCCAAAGATGTTGGGCGGCTCTGCAGCTCAGGAGCCCCCTGCCAACCAGAAATGCTCGGGCTGAAAAGCGCAAACCCCTTTCACCCGTAGCATGGCTCGTCGCTTTTGCGTCACGCCAAAAAGTGTCCCGCCACGACACCTTATGCCACGGCATGATTTCAATAGTACGAGTATGATATCCGTCTGACTTTGAAAATGCCGATATATAACATACTCGTACACCCATTTTTTTTGCATTTTTTTTTATGCCGGCTTTTGTATCCCCGCCGGAACTCTGGTGTGGTGTTTTTATGGCAGGCGATCGGTGGTGTCATACAACGTTCGGTTAGTTGGCTATAGTTCAGCGGCTGTCGTTCACCCTTGTTTGTAATTAATACTCCACGCCACTTAGTGACACGTTTATAAATAGCTGCAGCAACTACAAGTGTACCAGACGACTGTGTCACTGAGCAGCGCCGTGATATCGTAGCTACTGACTACTTGCTCTACGTACAATACTTCGAAGTACAGTGTATTGGTAAGATAGTATAGCTATCGCTAGCGTGTTCGTAAAAGTCGTCCACTGGTGTGCGTTGGTGGCCAGCGGTCGGCGATCGTAGCAGTCATCCCGAAACGGGTCCACGATTTAACCCGGCGTAAGTTTGACACTCTTGTAAAAGAGAACACATCATTGACCACGCGCATAGACCAAACACAACAGACTACCGTAAACACTCACCACAAGCGCCGTAGCCAAGAAGCCTGCGACCACGCCCTTCAGCCCTAGCCCTAACGACGACGGGCTGGCCGCCTTGATGTCGTCATTGGTCTCCGGTCTCTTAAAAGTTGCGGTCGATTGCAGCGTGCATTTGCTGCTGCTCCTGTTGCTGCTGCCGTCTACTGCCGTTGCTCTACGCATTGGTCCCCTCAAACTTGGCGTGATCATCTGCAAGGACATCAACGTCAACAGTCACCGCAACAACAGCAGTTACATTCACTGGTTCCCTCAAAGTCGGCGGAAACATCTGCAAGATCATCAACATTCATCAGCAGGTATATACAACCAGCATAAGCGGGTCAAAGCTGATAGGTGTGGGGCGTATCTAATGATAAATGGAAGGTAGTTGCTAGGTGTACAAAAGTAGGCATTTGAGACGAAAAAAAAAGGAACAGCACCCGAGACCCAGGCTACGGCAGGGGGATGGGTCTCTTTATAAGGGACCTTTTATTGCGGTGGCTCGGGGTCACTCTCGCGCGTGACCCCGCTGTTCCTCGCGGTCTTAAGTGTTCGTGGTGTTTTAAAGAAACGATATCGATCCGAAATGGAATTGTAATCTACCCTGCGACAAAAAATCGCCAAGAGTAATGTTGTCCTTGAGGTACGGAGTCACTCTCGCGAGTGGCTCCAGTCCGGTAGTGAAAACCGGGGTACCCCCCCTCTACCTTAGCCTTGGTCACCAGGGCTTCCCACGTGGTCCCCTACCGTAGTACTAGCCTGGCCCGACGCCGCTTAGCTTTTCACAGGGTGGACGGGGAGCTGGATGAATGCATTTTGCATCGTCTCCGACTGCGACGGCCGTGGTTTACTCTCCGCACTTGTCATCCCAAACGTTGGCGGGAGCATCTCCATGAACATCAACATCAGCAGGCATCGAAGCAGTTGAATCGGAAGAGTGATCCAAAACCACTGAATTTCAGAGTAGTGAGTCTCCAACAGCGTGGGCGCGGTTCTGGTATTATCTGATGTAAGAGTACGATCATACAAGGCGCTTCGCTCCGCGGGCGGCATTCGCTTCCCCGCTAATCTCGCTCATTAAGGAAACATACAACAAATTAGTGCGAAGCGGACAGAGGTGCATGGTTGATGGTAAGTGCAAACTCCTCCTCCTCCTCCAGGGGCCACGCGATACCGTCATGGCTCGACCAGGAGGCTCACGAGGCAAAAGACCCGGTTGTGAATGAGGCTCTGGCGATATATTTTCTGTCAAAAGTGTGGCACCGATGTTCGTAGAAGTTTCAGTAGTCCTCGTCGAGCTACGACGGCAATATTACAACTTCTAGAGATGTCTCGAAGGCGCCACTTGGATGGCTAGCACCGTACACCGTGAGGCTTGCCTTGCGGTATAATTGCGTGTCAAGCTGTTCTCTGTGTCAGGACCCCTCGCTGCCCACGTGACGGTACCCCTGCCCTAGAACCGAGCTACACGGTCCCGCCGCAAGGGTCGGTTGAGCTATTATCTGTTCGGGCGGTTGCCCAGATTTCACCAGTTCACATCGGACACAAAAAGCTTGGAATGGAACGAACGAATGCGAACAGTCTCGTTCCATTCCAACCGTTCCAACGAGGTCGATTTCAGTCAAGACACGCCCTGAAAGTAGTCTGAGAGGCCAAATAATTGCCGGGGGAGGCCTCCGATGGCATCGACTTTAGTAAGTGGGTCTATTTGCAGTAAGTGAGTCTATAGCGAGCAGTCGGTCGTTTTGGGTGGTCTCACGCAGGTCAAGACAACGAACAAGGAGACTTGAACAAAGGGATGCGCTTGGGCTCGGCTACCTATTGATACCTGGTACCAAGTATATTATAGCAGGATTTGTAACGTTCACAGCTGCAGCACTGCTGTCTGCTGCTGTATGCAGAGCACACTCGGTACGCATGGCTTCATAGCGGCAGTTAGTTCTTCATGTTTACGACCGCCCTACAGGCAAGGTACCAGGTACCTGGTCAGTGGTGTGATGCTGGCAGGTGTTTCTAGTCATGATAGCGAACAGGCCTACCAGGTATCTGACACGAGGCACGAGAGCTTGAAGGTGAGGTCAAGTAGGGGGCACGGGAGGATGGCTGTCGCACTGGCAAACCCACACTGCTGTTGAGACCTCAAGCGCCACACGTGTCATAGCACACAAGCTTATACGCACTGCCAGCTTCTACAAGCACAGAGTGGTAGTCGTTCTCGCTTGCTGTACCGTACGAGGACAGGAACATGACAAAGTACTTCTTGGAGATGTGTACTGCTGCGCTGAAATGCTCAACTATACCTGGTACAGGGCATCTACGCACTGTACCTGGAATGACCACCCAGGTCGAAAGCAGAGAAACACTGTCCATGTCACCAATCGCATTGCGCCCTCCCTCGTCGTAGGTGGTATACGTGTACACAGTAGCAGTAGAACAGCAGGATAGCAGCACAAGCACGCTCTGCCCACAGCGAAAACATGAGCTGGAAACGGAAAACATAACAGCGATCGACTAAAAGGCCGCTTAATATTATGGAACTCCTCCCAACCGAACTCTGATTGGCCCATCAGTTTCAAAACCGCCAGAATCGACAGAAACCCGCCAAGCCGACGCGCGGTAGGGGCGGCAACGTTGTCGTTTCGAAGCACCCAGACTAACCTCGGCATGTACGCACTCTAAGCAGTATTACGACATCCGTGCAAACACCCTATGTACAGCCCTACACCCGTTTTGTCCCTATTTATTGCACAATTAGGGCTTCCGCAGCGAGCGTGGTCGGCGTTGACATGGACAAAAAAAAACGAGTGCGATCTGTTTTCAAACGTCTGTAATAGGAAGATCGTGTAGCAGACGTACGACTATCGTCAGGCTGCCCGCGTGTCTATACAGCTCTTTACCATGGAATTCGGATAAATCCTCTATACCCCAGCAGCCCTGGTTGCTTCGTGTGGTCGGTGCTGCTGTAATCGTCACTTTTTTCGGCACCGTGTTCCTTCTGAAGTCCCACGACTGTCCCCAGCGCGCTTGTCGTAGAGCTCCGCAGTTCGGACACGTCTCCTAAACCCTGCAGCCCGAGTAGATTCGTGTAGCCGCTGTTACAATCGTCACTTCTTTTTCGACACGTTTTCCGTGTCAATTTCGACGGCAGCCAACCGATGGGCAGTCGATCTCGAAGCAAATTGACGAGCAGTGAGTGGGAATGCTGAACCCCATGCGCGATAAAAGTGAAGGCACGTCGTACCAGGTGGGGCGGAGGGAAGATGCCTGCGACCACAGCCTATTCAGAAGGTCGCCGTTGAGGGTAATGACTTCAACGAAAAGAAAAAGGTCATCCTGGCAGTATCACTTCTTAGTCACAACAAGTAAGTGTTAATATCGAACGCCAGCAGAGAACGTGCGAGTCATCGAATGGGCGCGCTACGCACGTATAGTCTATAGTCAATGGTCGCGTTAGTTTCCTACCCCATATCGCCTTGGGTACGTTTGCGCACGATGAAATATATCTGAAGCAAACATTCGAAGTACTTCATCGGTCCTGCTTCCGGGCGCGAGTTTAGTACAGGTAGTCACACAGCTTAACAGCAAGCAGCATCCTCGAGGACGAACGAGCAAGGCAGACGATCTATGTATCTACTTCAGTACGTACGTATTGGTCTCCAGCCTTGACTTGTTGGGTGTTTAAGCGATACCATCCCTCAAAACGGCGTGTTTAATCGGTCTTGTTTAGGGGGGCGTGCAATGTACAATTATACGTTTGTGTCGTAACCGCAAAAGCAGTGTCCCCGAAGACGAAAGCAGACGATCACAAACAACAAGCACAAGATCAAGCAAGCGCGCTGCTGTTAATTAACGAACGCGGGTAACGCAGTGTGTGCAACCTGTTGACTCAGAGGCGGGTTCATTACAGTATCCCGCAACTTTTCAATTTGACTGTAGGTCGACGCGGCCGATGCCATGTTCCCGATGGTTGTGCCGCTGCACATACAAGCTCCTTGGTCGGTTCTATTGAACTCATCAGTGATGCCTACTGTTTCATTGGCCTTTCGACAATGTAAAGTGCGAAATTATTTCCAGCACGAGTATAGAACGAACGCCCGTGTTCCGTTTCGGCGGTACGTACGAGAAACGCCAAAAGAACTGACACAACACACTGAAGACCAGCACTCTCACCCAAACTTTCCTCCTTCCCTGCTGGTACTTTTTTCTTTTGTCGGCAATGCACGCCGAGTACAACGTTGTTGGCAATGCACTTTATTTGACTGTAGGTCGACGGATGCCATGTTCCCGTTGGTTGTGTCGATGCACACAACAAGCACTTTGGTCGATTCTATTGCGCTCATCAGTGAAGCCTACTGTTGCAATGGCCTCGCAATAGTGTACAGTGCGACATTATTTCCAGTACGAGTTTAGAACGAACGCAACGCGGTACGTACGAGGAACGCCAAAAAAACAGACACAATACACCGAAGACCAACACTCTCACCCAATCTCTCCTCCTTCTCTTTGTGTACCCTTTTCTTTGTCGGTAATGCGTGCCGAGTACTACTTTTCGGCAATGAATACTGCGCATTGCTGTAACGCTATTGCTGGGTATCGTATCATGCACGTACCCTACAGCAACTCGTCGCATCCATCCAGAACATGTTTCTCTCTCGAAGCGCATCAATCTCGTTGTGATGGCTGCAGGCTTTCTTTCCCCGCCCCCTTCTACAGTCGTCGATCAACGTACAACTGCTGCCTGCCGTGAAAACCTGAAAACATAAAAAGAAACAGTACCTGGAATTTTTCAACCCGAGCACCATCAACATCATGTACATCTGATGCCTGTCGTAAAACAGTATAAATACGAAAGCACCATTAGCAGCATAAGTGCTACCGTAAAACTGTAACATACGAAAGCACCACTTGCTCGAGTATTATAAATATCGCGTATAGTACCACTGCTGCCTGCGGTAAAATACCAAAAACTGCGCGAAAGCACGACTACCAAAAGTACGACTGCCGCCGGCCGTAAAACCCTTGTAAATACGACTTCACTGCCCACACGAGTACTGTCAGCATCGCGTATGACTGCTTCCTGCCGTAAAAACACTGTAAAAAAAATACAAAAGCACACCCTCTGGAGCACTTTCCAATGATACCACGTACGGCTATCGCCTGCTGTAAGTGCCTGTAAAATACGAAAGCACTGTTCACACGAGTACGGTATCAACATCACGTGCGACTGATGCCTGCTGCACAATAGTTGTAGAATACGAAAGCACTATTAACACCAGTACGACGTACTATCGACAAGTGCAAGCGTGCACGTTACGTGTGGGCTGTGTCAGGTTCCGACTTCGCGCGCCTGAGAGGACAAGTGGTAACGATACGACGGTGCGGGAAGTTTTTGTAGGAGCGGGTGGGCGGAAAAGGAGGCGGGGGGGAGGGGGGGGGGGGGGGTAAATGGTGAAGGTCACATGCTCGCAAGTTTTAGCCAAACAACATGCGAGCGAGAGAGGGAGGGGCTAGGGTCAGTAGAGTGAGCGGAGGGAGGGAGGGAGGTAGGGAGGGAGGGGGAGTCTCCATTTGGCGTTACGGGGGGGGGGGGGGGTCCTTTTTTCGCGTGCCTTCATAATTTCACCATTGACCATGCATCCCTTTCGAGACGGAGCGCCGAAGGGAGGGGGCGGGGGTAAACATCATATCATTATGGCCGTAATATTAAAAGCATGGTACATCACATCTCTCCAATGCCGAGACGGAGCACGTCGGAGATTCACCTACCAGACAGACATCGCGTGCACCAAGCGCGAAGCGCCGTGAGGTGTTGGTGGGCGAGCCGCACGAATTGTGGGTTGCACACCTACTAAGAACCACTTGGGAGATGGACTTTGGCTCCATGCGCGTGTATTTTAGCACACGGAGGGGGGGCGGAGGGGGGGGTGCAACGTTGTCATGCACGGTCGTAGTTCTTAGCACCCTATACCCTCGCATCACTGCAATTCTGAGACGGAGCACGTACGTCGGGATTTCATCGAACAGGCAAACATTGCTTGCAAGGGATAACTGGTGAGATCGGTGCAGGGCGAAGTGGCGATGCAGCATACTGTTAATAGCACCGTGTATAGGATAAAGGAATATTTTATACCACTCTGTCCGCAAATATAAGACACATGTTATTTCAATATTAATGTCCAAAGGTTGTCTATATTCACGCACAGAGCAGGAGAGCTAACGAAAATATATGAGGAGCTGAACCTTTCAGAAGTGACGTTGAGAACACGTTAACGGAGAGTCATGGAATGAGACGCTCTATTGGTTTACGGAGGGATGCCCGATTTATGTCGGGAACGGCATCTACTCGCTCCATCATCGTAGGGTCAAGCTCAACAAAAATAGCACCATGTAGACCATGTAGATAATCAAACAGGTTTCGGGGCGACAGGAGCAACCAACGCCTGAAGCGATTACCACCTCGTTATTTCGTAAAGAACGGGGTAGGGGACGGCTGCGCAACAACTACGCAACGCGAGACGCCAGAGCAGGTGCTACGGACCATCTACCAACACGAACAGTTCCTACGCTACGAGACATATGGTACGGCAGACCAAGGCACAGTAGGGAGTCACTTTTGGGACCTTTGTTTTGCAGCAGCTCGGCGTGGTCATTCCCGCGGGCGACCCCTGTGTTCGTTGCGGTCTTGAAGATTTCGTGCTGTTAAAAGTTTCACGAAAATAAATACTCAAATGAAACGGCAAGCTACGCTGCGCCACAAAAAAAAAACGCCTACGTACCTTGAGCAGTGTTTTTTGGCCGTCATGTACAGAGTCGCTCTTAAGAGTGGCGGTTTCGGGTGACACATGAAGCTCATCATCTTAGTATCTCTGGTACCGTTTTTTTTTTTCGGGGGTTTCCTTGTTTTTTTAGGCGTTCTGTGCCTCACCCTTAAAAGCACTGGTTTTGAGTATGCTGAAAGTGCAGCTCGACGAACGAACAGAACCCATGACCTCTACGAGGTATACCAACAAAAAGCAATACTGTACAACAAAAAAACGAGACTAAGTGACCTTCCGACGATACTATTAATAGGTTAAGGGGCGCCCGTCGTTCAGAAAAGATTTTCGCCAAAAAAAGGCATACCATAATACCTCTATGGGACTGTTCATCGCGCTGCACCTTCGTTTTGTGTCCAAGTCGGCGAAGAGCTACTGGAGCTCCTCACGTGTTGAGCATCAGAAAACATGTGTGCGCTACTACCCGAGCATGCGGCGTCCGTCCGTGCTGTTTCCGTTCGATCATGTTTTTTTTCCCTCTTGGTGACGATGCGGATGCGCGATGTCTGCCGAGGAGGCCAGCTCTGTAGGCTGAAGGGGGAGGTGTGGAGGTAGTTCTCCGAGCCACATGATGGTCTTGGGAAGAATAAATCTGGGAAACCCCTGGGGGAGGCTTGTGAATCCGATTGTCGCTTTTCAGAGCTACACCATACCATGCCCCGGATAGTGATTTAATTTGAGATACGCCATACCCACTGAGCTATGCACTCAGCGCCGAGCTGACTGCTTAGCTCAGTGGTTATGGTGTATGTGTGATACTCTTTGACTAGGACGGTGAGGTGTCTTATGGGTCGTCGGGAGCTATTGAAGCCCATACGTATCTGCTTTTGACCCTCTTAGAACTGTGAAAACTATCCCACACTAGTTCCAAGTGAATGAATGCCCCCCCAAAATGTAGGTGTAGCTCTAAAGGGGCATGGAGGCGTGTCGGCCCACCTTTGTTCCATCTCCCACTGCTGCCGGCGAACCTTCCTCCAATCCTTCACGCCGCTTTTGGCGGTGCTGCTGCTGCTCTTCACAGTGGCGTCGTTGCTGCCGCCGGCGATGTTGTTGTTGGTGGCGCTTTTCTTGTTGTTACCGTTGTAGTTGCTGGTGATGTTACTGTTGCAGTTGCTGAAGATGCCACTGTCGCAGTTCTTGATGCTACTGTTGACGCACGTGTTGATGTTACCGCTGGCGCACGTGTTGATGCTACTGATGCACTTGTTGGTGTTAATGTTGCTGTTGAAACTCTTGACGTTGCTGTCGCAGTAGCTGTTGATGTTTTCGACGCAGCTGTTTTGGTCTTTGATGCAGCCGTTTTTGTTCTTGACGCAGTATTTGTTCTTGTGGGCGCAGGGCTTGACGCTGTTGCCGATGGAGATCATGGTCATGGCGGTGGACATAATGCCGCTGTTGCTGATAGTGTTGTTGGTCATGCCGCCGTTGTTGCTGCTTGTGCTGTCGGCCATGACACGGCTGCTGCTGCTGCTGCTGCTGGCTACGCTGTTGGCCACACCTCCGCTGCTGCTAGCAGGTGCCTTGCTTTTCTTGGGGATGTTCTTGGGGATGTTGCCTTTGACGTTACCCTTACGGTTTCCCTTGAGGTTCCCCTTGATTTTTCTGCTGATTTTTTGTTTTGCCTTGTTGTTGCCGCTCTTGCCGGTGTACCTGCGATGAGGATGGGCAACGGTGAGTACCGACTCAAGCACATGCAGTGAGAGCCATACGCATTTTTGTTATTTTTTTGCTGGGCAGCCGCCAATGTGTACCGTGAGCATCAGTCGCAAACACACGAAAAAAACAAACATGCATTGAAGGCAGCCGCTAAAAAAGCGTAGCCGTACGACAGCCCAACCCCCTTTTTGTTCGCACAAAAACCCTGCCAACACCAACGTATTCACTACTTTTTCATGTTATCATTTAGCTTGTTTCTGTGGCCGCCGGACGTTATTGCCAGTGTACATGTGTTGAGGAAACAAAAACAGGGCCCGATCGAGTACATCCAGTGATAACTCCTATGCATTGAAGCCGAATCTAGGGTGGCACTGCTTTTTCTCTTATCATTGCGCATGCCGCGAGGATGTACAAAGCGTTGATTCTGTACCACCCTGTCCGGAAAGTGAAGAAACAGTTTGATGCCAGGTTATCCATTGTTAAAACCAAACGGGTTCGTTGTATTTACAGACAGGGTGGTGCGGGTCGGCTCACCTCGAAGTAAACTTCCCGTGCTCCGGGCCGTGGACAAAAGCGCGTTTGTCAACCGTTCCCCGGTGTTTGGCCACTACCGCAGTTTTTGCGGTCGAGATCGCTGCGGATGGCCCGGCTCTTGCTGCTGCAGCCGTCGGGGTGTTAGCGATGGCGCCGGCGGTGATGTTTTTGGCAATGGCAGAAGAAGACTTGCTTTTCTTGGTGCGAGGCTGAGCTTGGCGCTTTTTCTTGGCCCTTCGGGAGGTTGGAGAGCCCGCCGGCGACGCGATACGCTGTTGGAAAAGAACGAACAAAGAAAAAGAAGAAGAAGGAGAAGGACAAAAAACACACCGACAACGACAGCAGGTACTTCTTTTGTGATGATAGCGTTTATTCTTTTCTGGGTTTTTCACAAGTCAGATCGGATCACCTTGGACCCGACCCGACCCGGTCCGCGAGACTAGAAACCCTCCCGACCCGGTCCGGTCCGACACGAGAGGTTTAAAGGACCTTCTAACCCGACCCCACATGACCTGACCCGACCCGACCCGGCCCACGAGTGTTTTATGAGCACCCTGACCTGACCCGCGCGCCGGGTAATGACCTCTGAATAGTCTAGTTCATGATGTTGGAGTGGCTGCTCTCTGCGACGACGAGGTGCCGCTTTGATTAACGGCGAATCAATGCGCGGGGGGGTAGTAGCCCTGGGTGCGAGTTTCCGGCTGATTGCCTCATTTATCTCGAAAGTATTGTATGTACAACCCTGCACGAAATATTACGATCGTTTTGGATATCAACACTGTTATAAAATGTGTATTATATTTCCGTACAGAGTGGCGCGAAAGAAAACTCCCGACGCAATGTTGAAACATCGATATCGCGGGCAAAGAAAGGCCACGCAACGTGATGGACACGAGGGGGGGTGGGGGGTGGAGTGAGACACGCACCCCACATCTTCCTTCAAAGATGAGCGGCTAGGTCGATGGTAAGTCTGAAAAAAGCGGGTGCAGAAGGGAGCTGGTCCGTCAGGGTGCTTGCGACGCGCCAACTTAGCTGCTTTGTTTGAAGGCGAAACGGAAGGGGAATTAGCGTCAATAAAATGGCCATCGCACGGCACGGAATGGTTGTTGCTTTTGAAATCCTTGGCATGCCGCTACTGTTGTAGAGTCTTTTGGCATGTCGTTACTGTTTTAGACCATCCCTTTATATTGTGCCAGGCGTTGCGCTTTCTAGGCCAAACGTTTCCGGTAATGATGTAGTTTTGTTGTTGTTGTTGCTATTGTTGTTGTTGGTATTGTTGTTGTTGTTATTACGGTTGAGCTCCCCAAGCGCGGATCTCTCGGTTAGCACGATAATTTTTACGAGTGTACTTGTTTTGGGGCTATCGAACCGCATGTTGGTCGGGTGGCGCGACCGAATGTCTTCGAAGCAATATTGCGGGTTGTGAGATGTTGAGCTCCCCGTGTTGAGAGCCCAGAAACTTCTTAGAATATGCTGCGCCCCTAGCGAATTCAGGTGGTTACACGCAAGATAGGAGAAATGGATCGGGGTAAAAACGGGTCAGATTCAAGGCAGTGTTGCGTCATTTTTGTTTCGAGTGTTGAAATGAATAATACCAGGTACACTGCACGTGCTCGGAGGGCCAATAAGGCAATGATACAATAAATTCGCTATTTACCCGGAGGATGACAATATTCTGCGGTTTAGGCACAGCCTTATTTTTTTTGTCACAAAACTCAGAGATTGGGGAGACATAGAAGAGGTGTTCGAGTAAACGGGCTCATAAAATTAACATACTTGTGCTTCACTCCTGTTATCACAGATTTTTAGGGCCAGCGCGCGCGCAAGTAGTTCACCTTGGTGGGTTTAGCGGCGATGTTCAATTCGGGCTTGGAGGAGATGACGCTGTTCAGCGTGGCCTTAAGTTTCTCCATGAAGATGATGGACGTCCGGCGGTCGATTGGATGGCCCGCGTTGTACTGTTGCCACCTCTGCCCGGCCGAAGAGTTGGAGCGGTTCTTGATGGAATTGGCAGTGCGGCCGGGAAGAAGCTTTTCGATTTCGCACCAGCGCGGACCGAAAAACGCCTGCGGCGTTTGTTTGGCGTAGATTTTTGAGCAGGTGGATAAGATCGATGCCAACCCGGAAGTAGGCCCAGAGATGGAACTATACTTCGTGGGTACTGTAGGTTATGGACTTTTTGTGCACATGTACGTTTTTTTTTTTGGGTTTCCCTCATTTTTTTGTCCGCATTTTTTTCTTGGGTCCTTTTTTTATGAGTGATCGACGTTTGAAGCTAATGCGGCATCCTCTCGTATTTTCGATAATGTTCTACTACTGGATGTATTTCATATAATGCTGTTGACACGGACGAATCATAACGACTCTATCTACTGCCTTGGGATAAAAACACGTACAGCTGTAGTAGTATGGTAGCTACCACTAATATCATTGATAAAATTTTGTTGTTGATGTTCACCATGACAAACATCCATAGGAGTTATATGGTTTCAAAGGATAATCCATAGGAGTTATATGGTTTCAAAGGATAATTCATTTGTAAAAACGAGCGGCCGGTGTATCACGCAGCTTACAAATATGAGAATCTGCCTTTAAATTGTCGAATTTACAGCTGACGCGTTTACAATAATTTATAAAACATGACATATTTGGTCGATTGGTTCGTCGAAACGCCTCTGTTCGACGTCGTTTCTACAGGGTTTGCGGACGAGGCCGTGGTGGGGGCAGGGGAGGGGGCATGATTTTCGTTTAAACTATATGAGTCAATTGCTCTGAAATGATGAGAGGTCGTCTAAACTCTCTAAGGGTAGGTCTGGTATACACTTTGGAGTACCCGAGCAAGAGGCATGTTTGTTGATGTCATACTCGAGGGCAGGTTTCCGGGGTACCTCCGACGCGTTATATTTCAGACACGCGAGGAAGACAACGAAACGTGCGTTTTGTGACGCACGGCTAAGTTTTGTGACGCTACGGCTATGGAAAGTTGGTACACACATTTGTGTGCTGGAAAAGCCCGCCTATGAACTGATGTTGCGCATGCCGTAGCACCGCCCTTGGTGCAACTGCGGGAGTTTTGACATGCCAGAATTTATACCTTCGACATTGCTTGCCACACATAGATAATACGGACAATTGGTGCGGTACAGCTCGGTGCAGCTATGCCATGGCAAGCTTTCCGGGCCCCGAAGACAGGGTTTGGAGTTAGTGAAACACAACTATGTTACTGAAAATCGATACCGAAGTCAAGCTACCGCTAGAAAATATCAACACCGATCTTGGTCAAGGGCGGGGTCCAGATGGTTCGACCATCGCTCAAGGCGCTGCTTGCCCAGCCACCGGCGAACATACTGTTTGAAGGTATCACGTAAACACAAGGCTACTAAAAAATAAAGCGTGAGTCGAACCACCGGCAAAGACCCTCCTTAATCCAATAAAACCAAAACGCGTTGTTCTCACCAATGCGTTGAATAAAATCTCGTCCTCGCGGTCGGTCCACATGGTCTTGGTCAATGACGGGTCCAGATGGTTGAACCAGCGCTCGCGGCACTGCTTGCCCAGCCTCCCCGGAATCAAAAGCGCGATTTTGCTCCACTTGACAGGCTGTGACGGTCGGGGGGGGAGGGGGTCGTGTCGTTGCACAGGAGATCGCGGTGGTGAGTTTGAGAACGTGCAGTAGTAGGGAGTGTGAGATGTAACAACATGACTTACTTTTTGAGCTATACTATTGTTGTTGTGGTGGTGGTGGTCAACACGCAGCATGAGCCTCAACTTCGATCGCTCATAAAACATTTCCAGAAAATATTTAAAAAAAAACGAGAAAGAACGCGGTGTATTGGTGTGTTTCTTCGTGGTTTGTCAAAGGGTTTGTAAGTTAACCCCTTCAGAACCCCCAAACCTCTTCCTATACTAGCATCAAGTAACTAACGGGTCACCAAAAACGTGTTTTCCGGTTGTTAGAAAGAGCGTTGCTCACCGTTCCTTCCGCTGCTGAATTTCCAACAGCCTTGATTAACACTGCATCCTCGTCTTGAGTCCAGTGCCCCTTCCTTACTCCGGGCTGCAGAACCTTCTTCCACCTTGGTTAAGGCCCAGCCAAAGGAAAATGATACGTAGTGACATAAACATTACTATTGTGTTCGCCCTCCGACAATATAGCGTAGAGATTATTATTCCATTTTGTTGGTGTTTCAGCGTTGCGGAGGTCCGTAGCAATGGGGACCCACGATACACACAAAAAAACCGGTGTATTCCGCTATTTTTTATTCTGGCCGAATTTGGTCCTGATTGCTCCGTTCCCCCAGATTAGTGTTACCGCGTGAGAAAAGGTTAACGGCAGATGCCGACGTACGGTGATCTAACCGAAGGTTGTAACCACCGATCGCCCACAAACAATACCACCGCCACCAGAAGACCTCCGGTGGAGGATACAAAAACCAGCGCAGTAAGGAGAACTACCGCCCAAAATAAAATGTATGTACGAGTACGGTACGACACGTCGGCATTTTGCGAAGTCAGAAAAATTAACCCGGGCATATCTAACCCGGTATTTTAACGGGTCGCGCCCTGATCCGCGGGTCGGGTCAGGAGGTTTTCGAAAACTCACGGGTCTAGTCGGGTCAGATCAAAAGGTGGTCGAAATCTTACGGGTCGGGCCGGGTCGGGTCAGCATTTCAAAACTCACGGGTCGAGTAGGCTCGGGCCAGGAATTGATCAAAATATTACGGGTCGGGTCGGGTCGGGTCGGGTCGGGTCGGGTCGGGTCGGGTCGGGTCGGGGTCGGTTCAGGTCGGGTCGGATCAGGAGGTTGTCAAATCTTACGGGTCGGATCACCCTGACGCGATCCGACCCGCAAGGAGTGATCCGCCCGGTGAAAACACCTGGTGATTGAAGAAAGGGCAAAGGACAAACGGTGAAGTGTACCATGGCATGTGATATGTGCCCTACACATGACATTTGGAGTTCGATCTACGGCTAGTATGCAGGTGGGGCGAGAGAAAGTTCATCCCTCTTGCTTGCGCGGAGTAGTTGTATCATTGCATCGTCCCGCATGTCCTGAGCTGTCGAACAGAGTAAGGATATCTGCCACAGTAGGAGCTCTTCTCGAAGAGTCTAACTGATCGGGGGGGAGGGAGGGGGCATATTGCAAAGAACACACGGTAATATTTTAGTGGCAAATACTTTATACTTCAAACCTTTAGCAGCAGCGTGTCATTCACAAAAGCTGCGTGCGTAGGCCCTAGCGGTAGTGCAATGATTCGTTTCGCCCTCCGTCAGCGTACATCGAGATTTTGTTAATAGTTATTGTTGTGCTTGCCTTCCGACACTGTGCATTATGAGCTTCAACGTCGATCACCCATAAAAATTCCATAAAGAAAAAAGCCTCGGGATCAAGAGGAAAACTATTTGCCCAAAGTCTAACCCCCCTCTATGCCTTACTTCCCGCTTAAGCTTTTGGCTACAGCACTCGATTTACTTGTCGTCCTTGCTCCCCCTTTCTCAGTACGGTGCTCTTTACATCCTACTCTTGAATCCTAAGCCTCATCCAAGCTAACTTCTGTTGCTATTTTTGCCATCCGCCAATGTGCACGCAGCATAAGGCTTCTCATCGTCCGTCACCCCTAAACATTTTCATAAACTGCTGTATGGGTAGTGGTGTGTTAAACTCGCACGTATAAATAATGTGACGATATACGTTTGCTTTCATTTTTTTATCCTCCGGCAGATGGGGAAAAATGACGGTGTACAGAAAGAAGAAAAAAAACACGACAAACCTGTGTAGACATTGCGCCGCAATCCTGCCGTACGTCACAGGAGTTTCGCCCCTCGCGATGGCGGCGGCCGTCAGACGTTTGTAAAACGGCGTTAGCTTCGCTCGAAGTTCGCGAGCTTTGGCTATCCACCTCCCTTCTCCCTCCCTATCCACGATGATGCGCAACGCCGCGTCTTCTTCAGCTGTACACGTACCACGTGGTTTCGACCGTGAAATCGAGTTCCGAGCAGGAAGCATGTGGGGGAGGGGGGGGGGGGTGCTCATTCGTTGCTTGCCTTAGTCATTTCCCATTGGCTACGCATCCCTGTCGAGACGGAGAACCTGATGGAGGGGTGTAATCATTTTATCCATGGCCGTAGTCTGCAAGACCATAGACTCTCGCATCCCTACAACACCGAGGAAGAAATAGCTGATTCGACGATACCCCCCCCAAAAAAACAGCGATTCTCTATAACGACCGTTTCATGGCTGCTCGACACGAGGAAGGATGCCATGAAAACAAAAACTTCAACAAGTAATATTTTCTCGTTTTGCGAAGGACTGTACTTGTATCGAGCGGTAACGTCGGGGTGGCAAGGGGCACCGTTATTCAGGAGATACCTCCGAGAGCTGGTTTCAAAGCCGGCGGTTTCGTTAAGTAAAAGTTGGGGTTGCTACCGCCGTAGAACGACTCGGGTGTGCTGAACGTCATGCATGGCCGTAGTCTTGAGACCGTACACCCGGTGCGGGTGGTAGCAGACGGAACGCGAAAACGCGACGTATGCTCTAGATGTAACAGATTGGGTGGCGAAGCAATACATTACAATACACAACGCAAAATTAGAAAAAAAATGCGGACGTCTCTTTCTTGTTCAAATCCACAATCAAAATTTAAAATTGAGTGTTTGCTCCATGTTGATTGTCGCTTACCAGGGTACACGAGGACACTAAATTCGTTAGGCTTGTGCACTAGTAATCTCAAGCCAGTAGATATTATACCGCCTTCGTCAGCAAATTCATTTTACTGAATTTCAGCAGCATACTGGGTACCGTTCCTAGTATAGGTTTGCGGACGCAGGCATATACCTGATGCAGCGCAATCTATTAACCACTCCTCGTTCAGCTGGTATCATCCTACTCCAATCAACTTTATCCAAAACGAAGGCACATACCGAAATGAAGAAGGGGCGACACCTGTAACCAACCCCGGCTTGTTCCAGAAAGGCCTCTTGAGGGTAAACAAAACTCCTACATAAGTATACGAGTTGAGCTGGAAAATCGAAATGATTATACAAAAGAGCAAAAAACACAAACACAACCACAACCACAAACACACGTTTTGAAGTCGGGCTCACCCATCCAGGCCCCCCCGATGGCCTTCCTCCCTCCCCCGTTGTTGGAGTTGCTCGACTTGATCTTGTCCACCATGTACCGGATGTCATCTTCGAACGCTAACGGCAAGGTCGAGGTCAAGCCGGTGCCAGCGGAAGCCCTAGGCCCCGAGACCGTAGCGACTTTTTTGCCGCTTTTTTTGCCTCCGCTCCCTTTACCGCCGACACTGAAACTGACCCGGCTGGGTTGCTGGCGGAGCAAGGCGTACCCGCCTTTGGGCGCGATGCTGACGTTACCGTTGGTGTCAAAACCGGCCGTGCCGGCTCCCTTTCGGTTGAAGGAGTGCCCGGCTTTGGGTGGAGCGCTGCCTTTACCGCCGGCGCCAAAGCCGACCATGCGGGGGGGCTCGCGAATCATGGGATACCCGCCTTTGGGCGCGATGCTGACTGTATTCCCAGCGCCAAATCCGGCCACGCTGGACCCCTTGTGGTTCAAGGAATTCTCGCCTCTGGGTGCCGCGCTAAGTTTTCCTTTGGCTAAACCGGCCATGGTGGGTGCCTCGCGGTTAAAGAAAGACCCCCCTTTGGGAGCGATGCCGACCGTGCTCCCAGTACCAAGTCCGACTATCGTGCTGGGTCCCTTGCGGACCAAAGGATGCTCGCCTCTGGGTGGCGCGCAAACGATTCCTTTGGTTAAACCGGCCATTACGGATGCGTTCGAGCTTAAGAAAAGCCCGCCTTTGGGTCCAAGGCTATCCCTACCGCAGGCGTCGGAGCTGCTAGTCATGCTCTGTCCCTCACAGGGTAAGGAATATCCGACGAGTTTGGATCCAGCGCTGACGTTACCCTGCGCACCCATACTGGCCATGATGAATGCCTCGCGGGTTAGCGAATACCCGTCGTTGGGCGCAAGAGAGCTGTATTTTCCACCAGCACCGAAACTGGCCATGTTGTAGCTCTCACAGTTCAAGGAATGCCCAGCCTTGGGCGCAGCGCTTCCTTTACCTACGGCACCGATCCCGGGCATGTTGCCATCCTCGCGGCCTAAGGATTCCCCACCTTTGGGTCCGGCGCTGCCTTTCCCCTCGGCACCAAATTCGGCCATGCCAGGGCTCTTCTGGTCGAAGGAATGCCCGGATTCAGGCGCAGCGCTACCTTTACCGTGGACACCGAGACCGGCCACGCGGCACCCCTCGCGGTTTACGGAATTCTCGCCTTCGGGGGCGATGCTGCCTTTCCCCTCAGCGTTCAAAGCGGCCATTATGCGTCCCTTGCGGTTAAAAGCATGCCCGGCTTTGGGCGCAAGGCTACTTTTGCCCTCAGCAATGGCCATGCTGCACCGTTCGCGGTTCGAGGAATCCCCTTCGTTGGGAGCAGCGCTGGCTGTACCCACGCCACTGAAACCGGGCATGCTGCAGCCCTCGAGGCTTAAGGAATGCCCGCCTTTAGGCGCAACGCTGCCTTTACCGGTCATTTTGCTCCCCTCGCGGTTCAAGGAATGCCCGTCTTTGGGCGCAGCGTTGCCTGTGCCCGCGACGCCGAAACCGGGCGCGCCCTCGCCGTTAGATGGCTTCTCGCCTTGGGGTCCACGTCCTGTTACTTCGGCACTAAAGCCGGGCATGCTGCAGCCCGTGCGGTTCAATGAACGCCCGACTTTTGGCGCAGCGCTGGCTATGCCCGTGCCACCGAAGCCGGTCATGGTGCTCCCCACTTGAATCAAGGAATAACCGGCTTTGGGCACAGCGCCGCCTCTTTCCCCAACACTGAAACCGGCAGTGTTGTATCCGGCACGGTTCAAGAAAATTCCGCTTTCGAGACCAACGCTTTCTTTACCCTCAACCCCTAACCCGATCATGTTGGGGCCCTCCCGGATCAAAGAATACCCGGCCTTGGGCGCAGCGCTGGCTATGCCCGCAACGCCGAAGCCGGGCATGCTGAAGCCCTCGCTACAGAAGGAGTTGCAACCTTGGGGTGCAGCGTTTCCTTTGTCCGCAATGCCCGAAGCGGGCATACTGGGTCTGTCTTGGTTGAAGGAAGGCCCAGCTATGAGAACATGGCTGCCTGTGCCCTCAACGCCAACACTGGTCGTGCCGCACCCCTCGTGGTTCAAGGAATGCCCGGCTTTGGGCGCGGCACTGCCTTTGTCTGGGGCACCGAAACCGGTCTTGCTGGATCCCTCTTGGGTCAAGGAATGCCCCGCTTTGGGTGCAGCGCTGCCGTTACCGTCGACACCAACACAGACCGTGCTACTTCCATCTTGGTTCAAGTGAACGCCAATGGCGGTCGGGTGCTGGCTCATTATTTTTTCGGATGCTTGTTGCGAGCGAAACGTTGGACTGTCTTCTCGTCGATCTGATGCGCCGGACTGCCCAACGTTGGACGAGATGTGGGGCGGGTTACGAAAGCATACAGTGTGTGGTATATGTGTTGGTTGTGAGAAGGAGCTACCTGGTAGGTTACGCGCGTATTAGCAGATAATGAGGATTTCTTCGGTCGGTGTGCACGGGAGGAACCCTTCTCGTAACTGCACTAGGCCAACGCTACACCCCACGCGAGCCCCACACGCCAAATCGGCTCCCGCAACGGACACACGCGTCGTCCGCTCTGATGCTTTAGTTGGCATAGTTAGCGGTAAGCGCTGACTACAGCAAGTGCAGCCTCATGAAGCACGTGTACGGTATTCGTTGACACGATACGGGTGGCACGCGTGTAGCCCGAGAGGGCGTGAGCGAGAAGAAAAATACGGGACCTTGCCGAAGAGGAACGATCGAACGGTCAGAACATTGTGTAACCCAAAGGTGGTCGTAGGCGCAATAAAGGGAGAGGTGGTGACGAGGGCTACGGTAGAGGTATGAGGTATACCACTTTCCGGCAAAGACGAAATATTTGAGTGGAGGGGCGCTTTGACCGGAGTAAGTCTCTGGTGCGTATTGAAGATACCGCACGTTGGGAAGGACACTGGATTAGGGCGAGGGTGGTAGTGTTCGGAGCGATGTGTCGGCTTTTGATTTCAGACTGAAATTGTGCACTGTGCATTCTGAAAAGGAAAATTAAACAATAATCGAATGGTGCTTTTAACCCTTTGGGGGGGCCTTTGAGCGAAAAGCTGTCGAAAACACGTTTTTTTGGGGCGGGGAGAATTCACAGACAAACACTGGGGAAAGGAAGTGACGATCGCAGCATCGGCCACGCATTCGAAGTCAGTGTGGTCAGCTCTGACTACAAAGCAAGCAAGCCCATGGATCGCTTCGTACGGCGTTTGCTGACACGATAAGGGCGGCACACGTGTAGTCCGAGAGGGCTTGAACGAGAGGAACACCGAGACTCTACCCAAGAGGAATGGTCGAAGGATACTTTTCTTGGGCCTCCAGAGCAGTAGTGCGTAAAAAAAAACGAGATTATTACAGCTCGGCCCCGCGTAGTCAATGGTCAGCGCTGGTCAGGACTATAAAGTAAGTAGCCCATAAAGCCCGTGCTCGGTGCTTGATGACACGATAAGCGCAGCACACGTGCAGTCTTGGATTTCACCGGGGGGAAAAAGTCGGAAGAAAAGTGACAACTGCAGCACCGGCGACGCGAAGCAGTCCGGGCTGCTGACTGATGTGTCCGAACTGCAAAACGCTATGCTGCAGTGGCGGTCCCTCAGTAACGCGGTTTCCCGATAAGGCGGTGTCGCGCTATAAGTCTGCCAAAATAGGTTGGCGCGAATGGAGAATATTCAACCTGGAACAACTAAGGCGGCTTCCCCCAACAAGGCGGTACTATCGGTCTGGCATACCACCGCCTTCCCAGGAGGGGGTGGCTATTGTATGTACGAAACGCACGCAGCAGGGTGATCCGTTTGGTACTGTTGCATGCTCTTTTTATTGTGGCAGAAGGCGCTTGCCGCTTCTATTGGTCGCGGTACCTGGGTCCCTTATAAGGGTATATCTTATCGAAGCAAGTTTTTTCGTCGACAAACTCCAAAACATCTCCTTTTTTTTATCTTTGAATTAAGTGCCTGAAAAATTCGGTCTTACACATAATTTTTTCTGATGGAAGCAAATGGAAGCTCCCCTAACCCTAACCCATTGGAAGCTTCCGCTACTTCCATAGACGCTTCCATGGAAGCTTCCGTCGAAGCTTCCACTAGTTCCATAGACGCTTCAAATATTTCCCTTTAAGCTTACATGGAAGTAGCGGAAGCTTGAAAAAAAAAAAAAAGTGGAAGCTTTCGTGGAAGTAGTGCAAGAAATGGAAGCTTCCATGACTTCCACACAAGCAGCTCCCATAGGATCTTTCATCGTCTTCCGTGGAAGCTCCCATGGAAGCTTCCACGGAAGTTTCCATGGGAAATTCTGCTACTCCGATGGAAGAATGGAAGGAGCTTCCATCGAAGCTTCCATCGTCTTCTATGGAAGTTTAAAAATGCCATGTACATCCCTTTAGGCTTCCGTGGAAGTAGTGCTGTACATAACCATTCCACCCTGAGGGAACGGAAGCTTCCATGGTAGTGCTTGTAGCTCTCATGGAGGCACGGGAATGGAAGCCTCTGTGGAAGCTTACGTGACTTCCGTTGAAGCTTCTACATCTTCCATGGCAACGCCCGCGAAAGCTTCTACCACTTCCATTGAAGCTTCCGTGGGTTTTCCATGGAATATTCCATACTAGCCCCCGCGGAATCAACCACGGAAGCTTTCATGGAAATATGAAGTTTCCATGGAAGATTTCATTAACTTCCACGAAAAAAACAAATGCACAATACCCGGAAAGTTGGAAATTTGGAAAGTTGGAAATTTTGGAAATTTGAGCTGGTCAGGCTTTTTTGGCGCTGTAAAAAATCCACTTCAGTGACAGTGCGTCTGTCTCCGAGTTTGAGCACAAATTTCCAAAAGATTGGAAGATTCGGCAAAGGTTTCCATAGGAATTAAAAAAAAGGATCCCGCCTCTTTCATAACGCACCAGCTTCAGCGCGTGTTGCTTTAAAAAAGCGGTCTACGGCGCGCGCGTGTGTGCATGATATCTCGGAATCATGGCGAAGTATTCTGCGATTCGTGCGATTTGAATACCATTTAGTCGAGCGTTGAAAACAAAAACGGCACGGGACGTTCGTAACCGCAACAAGCTGCAAGGTTGGGAGGCCATGCTGATGATGGGCACTACTTACGCAGCAATACATATACCAGGTACGCTCGTTCTCCTTCTGCGACTTTGGCGAATGCATGTTGAAATATCCAATTGGAAATATCGGTAATCCTATTCATTGAGATGATTGGCCGCGAGTCGATCGACTACAAACATGAACCAGTAATATATACACCAGCACCCGCCCGAATGCGGATGCATGTGGTATCATACGTACGAGCATTATACAGTAGTAGTGGTCCCTCTATAGTGCTGGTGTGTGGCAGCCGTAAATGCTGGCACTTTAAAAGCAACCCGCACTACTCCGCAAACTGCTGTAACTAATATATTTATTTTATTCATTGTCATCACTTTTGCTCTCCAGCTCAACTCGTGAGAAGTTTAACCTCAGCGACCTTCTGAACAAGCCGTGGTCACAGGTGTCTTACCCCCCGGTACATACGTTCCTTCATTTTTGTCGCGCATAGGGTTCAGCATTCCCACTTTTTAGCTCTTGTATGCTCGTAGGTGTTCATCGAGTTTTTGCTGACTCGCGCTCTCGCGCTTTCCGCTATAATACTCAACGTTTAACGCAAGGAAAATTCCCTACGAGCACACCAAGTAGGCACTCGGGATTAGAATACTGGATGTTCACATATGTGCCAGACGCTTTCACGGGCACAATAGCGCAGTACTCGTAGAGCTAACCACTTATTCGAGAAAATGGTCGAAGCACACCGTGTATGAGACGAAGGGCGATTCACCCTACATTGGTTGGTTGCGTTCCATTGGTAGGGGTTCTAGTAGTCTATACCATTTAAAGAGTATGTCAACCATTTTCTCGCATAAGTGGTAATGTATCCATCCTCCAATAGCGGGCTACCGGCACTACCCAACCGGGGCAAATAGAGGGACCACCTATCAAGCGCGAGGAACATGGTCGGCCGTGGGTTTCGAATCCAAACAATCCAAACATCGCACGGAACAGGTCCAACCGGAACAGTTTGTCTCGTGGGCTCGAATCATATATCAGTGTTATCACAGCATGTTATCGACTACGGCGAGTACTTGCTGTTGATCCATGATCCAGTTCCTGGTTTCCATATATGTTTATGAATGATCAGGTACTACCATAATTTACGTCCTGGTGCCTGGTACATGTTTACATGGCTGTACACCGCAGGGGCGGGCGTTTTTTTCTCTTCAGTGAGTAAAAAACATGGCAAAGAGCAAACCCATTCGACGACGTGAGGAGAGCCTCGCTTGGCAATCTGTCTCCGAAGACACCAAACACATAAATAAGAGTTTGTTTGCGAGCCTCGCGTTGCAGTCATGCTGCAAGTGCTGCTGTGAATGGTAATGGTGGGTCTGAGTATAATAGACATGGTACTACTGGTATATGATACGAGTACGGTGCATGGAGCTGGTCTTCCTGTTGTACCGCAGGCTGAGGTGTGCGGGGTGATGCCGGGTACGATACGTCGTGTTCAGGCAAGTAAGTCGTGTTTTTTTCCTCGCTGAACGGTTTGTCGTCTCTTTCGGCCTACTTTCTCTACCGCGAGCTCTCCAATGGTACACGTTCGACCAGTCCATGTCAGTGCGAGGCGAGCACTATCAGTTACTTCGTATGGTGTCTTATCATCGTCTAGGTAGGTCGCGGCACGACAAAGTACAGAAGCCGGTTGGTCGAGACGACGATCTAAGCGACATAAAAGCGCGTGCGTTGTCTGAATATGATACCTGGTATGTATTTTCGTTTGGTCGGTTATGCTCCTATGATACGCTGCGAGTGTGTATCGTATCCAAACGCATACACGAGAACGTATCATATCGTATGAATATCAATACTGTATCCACCTGAAAAGTAACCCATTTCCAACTCCTGAAATGATTTCCTGTTTTAACTCCAAGTGTTTTGTATCTATGTCGGGACTGCGGTGCTAAAAGGGTTAAATGACATCACGATCTTTTTTTTTCACGAGCAAAAAAAAAGATCGCACGACACGAGCTGCACGACACCACCACGTACGTGACTAAAGTGGTACCAATAAATTACGACTGAAGGTCGCAATTGCAAGCGAACGCTCGCTTTGTAGCATAGCACATGCCATAGGCAGAGCTGGTTGGCCGTTAGACTGTGGGCGGGAGTGCTACGAGTAGCTATGATATACTGCGAGCATGCGGTGCGCTCGGGAAGCTTTTGCAATTATCCTCTACGAGTATGACACGAGTACGCAGCCTCCGTTTTTCGCTTTCTCTGCTCATCATGGGCATCTCACATTTTTAGCCTAAAATCTGAACGATTTAGCCATACAAGGCATACAAAGCCTGGCCGAACGCAAAGCTCGCCGGCCGTTAGGCCTGATGGGAGCGTTGCGGGTAGCTACTGCCCTACGAGCACGAGATGCGCTCGAAGGCAAAAGCTTCGGTGACCGTCGGCTATCATGTGATACGAGTACGCCTGCTTTTTTCATCTGCGCATGGGTATACGACATCTCACCAAAAAATCTGGACGATTTAACCGTACAGAGACCAAACAGCTTTTTTGCCTCAGTTCAATTCTGAACAGCAAGCAGTATCCGGGAACAACGACCAGCTTCGCAGCTGGTTCAAAATGGAGAAGTCGCCGACGAAGCCGTTGGGAAGCGCGGTCGCGGCTGGAAAGTGTGATGCAGGGGAACCGAACCAGCGTATGTATAATCGGACCAAAGATATCACGACGGTACCTGGTATGTCGGTACTATTATTGTCGAAGTGTGTGCATTTTTAACTTATCTTTTTTTTACGTTTCACGTTTTGCGGTTTCATCCCAACCGGCACAAAAACACACGTTTTCGATTCTCTGCTGCCGGCTGCTTGTGCAACAGCAGCAGTGGTCTGAGGCACGCAATGACACAGATAGTTATTCACTGCCCATGCACTGGTGTACGAGTATTCACTAACATTGTTATATATATAGACTATGTGCTTTCCTCCAGGCTGTCCGCGTTTGTTCACCTCGTACTTCGTGACGAACAGTACCTCCAAACTGGTGGTAGAGGTATGCATGCACTCGATGTTTACAAGCAAGAAGACATGACATGATGCGTGCTACGATGTGGGTAATTAGAGCAATTTTTGCCTTTTTTTGTTTCTGAATTACCCTACGCTGTGGGTAGCAGTTTTTGCCTTTTTTTCTGAATGAATGACGCTACGCTGTGGGTATAGCAATTTTTGGCTTTTTTTTTTTTTCCCTCCTATCTCTTTAGAATCGTCGGAATGCATGTCGTTCTTGTTTTGCACCATGAATTGCGTCAGCATACTACACGATAGATGTATTAAGGTATACCTCCTTTTGGCTGAAATGTTTTCTGAACGACGGGACGTGTTAAGGTATTAGCGCGGTATTAGTCCGTTTGACCACTTGCAAAAGGTTAACCAATAGCTTGCCCTAACTAAGCCTT
The DNA here is from genome assembly GCA_012845835.1 of Undaria pinnatifida. Taxonomy (NCBI): domain Eukaryota; class Phaeophyceae; order Laminariales; family Alariaceae; genus Undaria; species Undaria pinnatifida. The sequence goes on from JABAKD010000027.1 coordinate 4,199,654, forward strand.
ATAAATATATTGGCAGGTCCACCCGTATATCCGGCCGACCTGCTGTCCCGCCGTTTCAGGGGGGGAAAGTGTTATAAGGCTTAGTTTTTTTTGGGGGGGTAAGCTATCGGTTAACCTTTTGCAAGTAGCCAAACGGACTAATACCCCACTAATACCTTAACAGACGCTCCTTAACACAAATCGTCCGAAAAATCGGCCATTGTTTTTGCTCACGGTTCTTCGTGTTGTTGTGTATACCTAGGCCATGGAATTTCTCATCCGGTATGGTATATATAGCGGTTTCATTTTTCTCCAAAAATCAGTTTTTCGGGAGAGAGGTCACAAGCTCCCGAAAATGAGAAACATCTCAGAAAAAGAGCGGTGCGCCTCTGTCGTAGCACGCGTGTCCCAATTGTTATATGATTTTTCGCACGTATATATAGTACCTAGGCCAAGTATGGAAAAAAAGGTCCATCGGGTTTTCAAGTTTTTTAGACAAAATCAGTTTTTGCCTCAGAATGCATAGAAGAATAGTTTAAACCAAGCAGGCCATCCCTCAGAAGGCAAAAAAGAGCCAGCAGTGCGCCTCTACCGTCTCTACCGTGTACACAGCTTGTGTAGCATCCAAAAACAGTACGTGCGCGAATTTATCTTTCTTTTGTGTTCGACTTTTTTTGCTCCAAAATATCAAGAAATCGGTATTTTCCCATAATTCGTACCGTACCGTACCGAATACACCAACCACAACATGCGTGATATATTTTTTGGGCCTTTTCACTCCTCCTGCGAAAATGATCCCGCACGAATTCCAAGTAGTTCATACACCAAAACGCGTGCAGTTCTAGAGGGGTTGTAATTTACGGAGGACGATAGTAAATAGGACCAAATATTGTTGGTAAAAATAGATGAATATATAGGTTTTTGTCTCCACCGTAGGTCCTGTTTACTAGGGTCCCCCGTAAATATTTCAGTGAGTGGGTCGAAGGGAGTGATATCAGCATACCAGAAAATTGATACAGGACTGACGACGAACGACAATTATTGTGTTGTTGTTGGCGTGACACTGGTTGCTGTATCGCGGGTTTTACGACTTCCTGGCAGGTGTTTTTCTTTTTCTCCATGTAGGCACAGAGCGCACACGGTGCAACAAAGTGACGACTTTCGTCGTCGCCCCCACAACCCCCGTTAATTTGACAAGGCACCCATTGTTTGTGAATTGTTCTCTACTCCTTTTCTTGCAACCCTCCAATCAGGCCGTGCATGTAAAAAAGAAAACTTCATTCTGGTGGACAGTGCCTTCTACTTGAACCGTATTTTGTGTTTAGTACCACCCTGCGTTCCAATGTCGTACCAGGGGATGTATTACAGCATTATTACAGATAGATTCCAAAGTATATGATGACACGTGAGAGGGTTTGGGTATCTATCTGTTGCCATCTGCAACAATTCATATTTGTCAATGCTGCCCCTTCGCGCACCCTTTCGGCTGCTTTTGGTAGATCAAACGGCGAGGGACACCTTTTTGAGAAGCCTTCAGCTCAGTCCCCCTCCCCCCCCCCCCCTCGCCCCCCCCTTTCAAAGACGGGGTGATGTTTGACGAGGCAGAGGGTATACCCGTAGCTGACTACAGTTGTGGTTGATGTTATGTACAGCATACCTACCAAAGCTGTACACGATTACTGGGGCTGTACACGTGCAAGCGCTTGACACGGCATGCTTCTTTCGCTGCGCATACATTCTGTTTTTCTTCTTAAAAAACAAAAATTCGTGGCTTGCAAAGTTGAGTTTCGACCACTCAATCGATCGAACTCACAAAGGATGTAGAGCGCAGGACACCTTCGTAGTAAGTAACAAGAAGCATAAATACTGATCCAGGCTGGGTTTCTTATGTGACGGAGGGTGCGTTCTACACCAACTTCGGCGTTACGGTTCGCGTAATAATTAGATTCCTGCAAATATCAGCCTGGTTTTTTCTATTTTCCTAGCGCTTGTTAAGGCGTCCTCTGCACTGATTTTAGTAACAACTCTCTATTGCAAGAACGTCTAGGCCGACTGACGGAGTGTCGAAGTCGACCGACGGAACGACGGTGCGACCGACGAAAGCGGCCATAACCCGCCGCCGAAGAAAACGCCGAGCGACCGGGCGATGATCTCCCATGCGATTGCACGGTCCGTACCGGGAAGGAATCCGGGCCTCGCAAAGAAGCGAAGAAGCGGTTACCCGCACCTCCACACACTATACCCCCAAACATAGCAGGAAGCCCGGGGCCAGCTTCGTTGTACACCCGGCTAGATAGACGGACTCAGACCAAAGAGAGAAACCAAGAGACGCAGAGATTATACTTCGTACAGCGATAAAGAGATACAGATGTACAGAGTGACAGTATGGGGTGACGTCCGAGCAGTCGACTACGCCGGTTTCCCGCCGACGTCGCAGAACGAATAGTTTACCGTCGACCGAGCGATGGCGCGAGTGACGGCACGCGCGACGGCTCCACTGACAAAAACGGCGGCCCGAGGGTACCGAAGGCATTTTATAGGGCGTCCCCGACGATTATCGGAGTACGTCGTGGCTCATGGGATTCCCTTCAAAACAGCACCCACACTCTTTGGTGAAGAAGTCACTTGTAATTGGTGTGAAATGTTTTTATTTTTGCGGTTCTAAAAGATTTTCAAGAATAGTCAAATATAATCATTCCACTCTGCCCCGAAATATAAAGACCGTTTTGGGTATCCACACCAATAATAGCACCCCAACGGGGTTCTTAGATTTCCGGGCAGCGTGGTAAGCTGAGGGAGGGCGATGGGCCAAGTAGGGAGGTGGCGGCGCGGCTGACGGAAGCGGGGCAAGGTCGCCGACAAAATAACGAGTGACGGTGGCAACTGACGGTCCGCCGAACGCAGGTGCGACTCATCTTCCTCCTCCTCGTCCCTATTTTCGTCCCGTTCCTCGTTCTCCTCGTCTCCGCCTGCATCGTTGTCCCCCTCCTTCTCCTCCTCCTCTTCCTGGTTGTGCAAGAGTACGACGATGCAACTCCCCCTCCCCGCTCCCCTCACGGCCATCCTCTGTTGCTGCCGCCGTTCTTGCAGCCCCCCTCCCTTGCTGCCCTCGGTTACCGGTCCCGAAAGGAATACGTGTTCAGTGATCAAATGACTAAGGCAAGCTAATAAGATAAGCAGAAAGCATTCACGTAAGATATGGAAGAAGCGTACTGAGCGCCCAAATGTTGGAGGTGTCTCTGTTAGAAGTAGAAACGGTGCTCCTCGTTGAAAGGGATACGCGGTCAATGGTCAAATGCCTAAGGCAAGCAACAAAAGAGTACCCCCCCTCCCCCCTCCCCCCTCCCCCCCTTCCCGCTGCCCTCTTCCATTCATGTCTCGACCTTCCCGATAGAGTTTTCCATTGTGCACGCTCCATCCGCGTGTTGCGGTTCTCCCAACCGCGATTTCGCCGCGTCTCGTCGACCTCCTGATTTTTTTCGCGACGGCAAAGACTGTGGAACTCCCGACCCATCGCCCCCTCTGGCCAACATAGTAGCCGTCAACTTGTCGGCGATGATCGAGTCCCAGCGCCGCCTGACGCCGTACCAGCATGTTGGTTGCATAGCGCCGCCCACTAAACCACATAGCCACCAGCTTAGCCTGTTAGACCGCATGTTCACGTGTCTATGCTTGACTATGTGCATAGTATAGTGGGTAGTACTATTTTCGAAGTACAACCAGCGCCGTAGCCCAATAGAGGACGAGAATGGATCAGAATCGTCGTCCTGAAGCCGTGCCCGCTGCCCACAATAGGAGGCGAGGGTGGCCAGACATCGTCGTTCTGCGCGCCTCGCACCCTGCTTCGTTTTTTACGCGTTCTTTGCGAATACCGGGTAGGCCGCAGGTCTCGAAAAAATATCCCGAGCCCGCCTACCTTTTGGTCGCCCAGTGTTACGAGTACACCTTCGAGGCAAGCTACCGTTTCGGAGAGCCACTGCCAGTGGGACGAAACACGAAATGACATATGGCGGGGGGCGGGGGGGGGGCATCTCAGTGGGTGTTTTAAGGTACATTCGTGAACGATGTGTTACCTGTGGCCTACACTCTGCAAAGGTGCACACGAATACCGTCGCCATATTAATATTATAGTTTTTTTGGTCATCAACTTTGCTTTCCAGCTCAGCTCGTAAGAATGGTTACCCTCAGCGAGCTCCTGGACTAGCCGTGGTCACAGCTGTCTTCCCTTTCTCCCCCCCCCGGTTACGTGCCTTCATTTTTTAACCCGCATAGGGTTTCAGCATTCCCTCCTCCAGGTTGATGATGCTCGTCGACTTGCATCGAGTTTCGCGAACTCGCGCTCTTATCGCACTATCGGCCTGACAATTTATACCATTAATAGTAAGAAAGAGTCCCTTCAGCGGTTCGAAGTCACGACATCGACCTCAATACTTACGTGGCTTGCTATCGAACCACCGGGAACGCCGGCTACATAGGAGACCTCGACTGAAGATATGGAGACATTTTTTGGGGGGGGCTGGCGCATTTCGTTTCGTTGTGCTGACAACAATGGACCTCTGTGATACGGTAGAGCGTAACAAACACAACAGCCGAGGGGTTGTAACCCCGCGGAGCTCTCAAGACACCGATGAGGAATCGCCCTTTCCGAGGCCATGTTTCCACTGCCGCCGCCTGCGACGAAAAACGACCGCGTCATGGCCACCGCTTCGAATCCCCTCTATACCTTGACCCAACAAGCTAAGCCCACAAAAAAATGTCGGCCTAGTGGTGAGTGGACCATGGTTTTAGTTGTTCCAAGCGTATCATGTGCGTTGTCGCATATTTAATAGGTTTTAGAGCGTTTAGACGAGTTTAAACTGCGACCCCCATGAAAAAATCGGGCCGCTTTCGTGTGTTGTTATTTTCAGGGGGGGAAAAAAACTCGCAAAAGAAAGAGCAAAACAAATAGTTTAATGGGGTCATTGGGGCCAAAGCCTACAGGAATCCCATCTCGCTCTTTTTGTGGTCCTTAGACGACAGTGTCGGCCCTCTCGCTAAGACATCACATCACATCACATCACACCCCAAGAAACCTGACCTAGAATTTTGAATATAACTATTAAGAAGGCGTGTAGCCAAGGCGCTCGCTGTCTGTAGAAAAGTGCAAGAAGGTTATGCTCCTTCTCGCTCCCCCGGAACAAGTATGTAACCTACGGTGGCGCAGAGTTTCATGTTTCCTGCGAGGGGGCCGACGCTGTATTCCAGTTCGTACAAGCGCCGGTGTGGCTCGATGCCGAGCTCCAGCGCTGCCTCCTGCGTGCAAAGCCAGCTGGGGAGGGTGAAGGAGGCGGGTCAGCGTCACATTTTGTTTTAAGTTACTACCAGATCACGATCTATTAATAAATCACGATCTAGATCATCTAGATCCTATATATCTCGCCATATATATGTGGTATTCTTTTATGTCGAGTAGGATCTATCTGTGTATCGATTGACGCGTGCTACGATAGAGGTGCGCCACTTTTTTTATTTTTTCTTAACACTACCCCTCCATTTGGGAGCTTAAGACATCTCACCCAAAAACTGATTTCATGATAAACACAATAAAACTGCTACCGGATGAACAACCCCATGGCCTAGAGACACAACGAGAATCAACGCAAAAAACAAAAAAATCGGAGAAATTCGACGAGTTTGGGCTAAGGAGCCCCGTCATTCAGAAGCCATTTCGCCAAAAAAAGGTATACCTCTATCTGTCGTAGCATGCGACATGCATATGATCGTACGGGCCAGGGGTAAAAATCGGCAAAATCCGACAAGTTTGGGCTAATTAGCCCCGTCATTCAGAAGTCATTTCGCCAAAAAAAGGTATACCTCTATCTGTCGTAGCATGCGACATGCATGATCGTGTGGGCCAGGGGTCTGTCTGCCCTGAAAGACATGCGGTATAGATCATCATCAACAGGGATCTGGTTTGTCCGATGTATGCGCTATACTTGGAAGTATTTATTTGTCCCACGCGGCGCAGTTGGGTGAAATTAAGCTTAAGCTCACCACAAACTTGCACATACATGTCTCATGTAAACTTAACCTGCCTCGCACCACGAAACTCGTTCCGCCGCCGCGCTTTAAAAAAAATGCTGGGCCGGTTCATTCAACCTTTCCCTACAAGTATATTGCATTTTTTTCCCCATTGCTAAATCCAAGTAGTTTTCCTTCAAAAACGAATATATATGCAGTTCTAAAGCAGCTCATGGTCACCGTTTATCCCTAAACCTGCGGTCCAAACGCATGGCCCGTGTGCCTTTTCTTCCTCGCTGAAGGTCGGCGTTCTCCACGTGTCGTCACACGACTTGTTATGCCGCGAAAATCTGCTTCTGTTTGACTGATTTTTCGGGAGTTAGTTGTGCTGCCGAAAAAGGCTATGACATATTCAAAATAGTATTTTCGGAATCTGGAGTCTGGAATATCAATTTTCTGTTCTCGCCTTCCCCTCGGGGGGAGGAGGGGGGGCGGGGGGGAACTCAGTTGTGCATGGCCGTAGTCGTATTACCATAGACCCTCGCATCCCAACTATGCCGGGACGGAGCACGTCGGTTTTTACCAACCAGGCAGGCATTGCTAGTACCAAACGCGGAGCGCTGTGAGGTGTTCGTCGGGTCGCAAGAAGGGTCAACTGCGTCCTTCCAACAACCGCTCGTAAGACGGACTTCGACACCTTGTTTGTGCCTACTTTCTTGCTTATGGATGGCAGCGCCAATAGGTTACTTTGTTTTCTGGTGTGGCCACTGCAAGGACAGCAATGGGTGTATTACTATGTAACTTCCTCGTGGGTGCCTTACCATATTCACACTACGTTATGAGATGATTCACCTTGTGCGGAGTTGGGGGTATCCACCCCGCACAATATGATCACAATATGATCACAATATGATCACAATATGATCACAATATGGTCACAATATGATCACAATATGATCTCAACATGATGATGATTACAATATGATCACAACATGATCACAATATGATCACAATATGATCACAATATGATCACAATATGATCACAACATGATCACAACATGATCACAACATGATCACAACATGATCACAATATGATCACAATATGATCACAATATGATCACAACATGATCACACTATGATCACAACAACATGATGATCACAATATGATCACAACATGATCACAATATATGATCACAATATGATCACAATATGATCACGATATGATCACAGTAATATGATCACAATATGATCACAATATGATCACAACATGATCTAACTCGATAACCATCATCGTGGATTTTCGGGGCGGGGGGGAGTTCATTGAAAGCTCCATTTCTGCGTTCGTACTATTTAAACATCTATTATTATTACAAATAATAAAAGCACACATCATAGCAGAGCACACCCCCCGTGGCCTGGTAATAATTCTTCACAAGCCGGATCCACGGCAACAAACTCCAGATTCGAGATGCGAGATTCCGAAGAGAGTATTATGCTCCAACATGACGTTCTTTTGCGCTCGCTTTTATGCTTGGTATACGTCTTATACTAAACCTCATCCAGTAAGGAAAGTTAGTCATATTTCCGCCTGCCGAAGAAACCAAAGCCTTGGGTGAGCGTGTCGCCGGCGCCCCTCGGACTCGTCACGGCGCCATCTGCGCCGGCTCCCGTCGCGCATCCGTCGGCACTTTCCTATCTGATGATGACAAAAATTGGGCGCAAGACTTCCGGACTAATTCGTTTTCTTCTATCATCATACACCTCATCATGAGAGGAGGAAAAAAAATACCGCTGTCCGCACTCGGTCGCGTTCGCGGGCGGCCATGTGAAATGCTGATACTAGTACGTCCTGGGCGTCGCTTGCAGTTTTTCACAGAAAAAGTTGTCGATAGCACACGCCCATTCTACCTCGCTCCCACCCCTAAATTCGGTGCTCCATCTCGAAGGGGATGCGTGGTCAATGGCCAAAATATTAAAAGCAAGCAACACGTGAGTTCTTCCCCCCCCCCCCCTCCCCCGCCCGCGTGCGCGCATTGATGTCACGCGCAGACTCGGGCCCACCAACCACGGGGGGGGTGCAAGCACCAATTCCGCGTTCTACCAGAAGAAGTTCCGCGCGTTCTGTCGGGGGTAGAATTCCGAGTTTTTGGCAGAAGAAGTTCCGCGCGTTCTGCCTGCCGGAGATAGTCGATACGCATGCATGCATCGTACGCCCCACACCCCACACAGGGATGATAAATCAACAGCAAAATTATCGTTTTACGTTCGTAGCGGCAACCCGACTCAATGCAGTCAGATCGTCTGAAACCCCCGCCTCCCCCGCCCGCTCGCCGAATGCGTTGTCCGTGAAAACCCGATATGCTCTCCGTCCCGACTTTTTAGTGACGCCAGAGGGCCTACGGTATGAAGACCACGACGGCCATGCCATGCCAGTGGGTGCCCCAAAATAGACACGTAAATATAAGCAACCTTAGTATATTAATATTGTAACAAAACGTTTCTTATATCACCGGACATATTGGTACGTGTGACATGGAGAAGCTGGGCACACTAGATAGTAGCGACGGAAAACGATCGCTATCCTAGGAGATAGAAAGCGGCCACATGCTGCGGCGAAACGGGCAGCGGATGAGGACACGTGAGGGTGTCTCTATTACGAGTAGGAACGGTCTTTCGTCTCGAAAGGGATGGATGGGTGGTAAATGGAGTCAAATATATGACGCAAGGAAAAGCAACAGTTGAGTCCCCCCCCCCCCCCCTCCCCGGCCCGGTTTCTTGTCGGCGAGACCCCGATGTGCTCCGTCCCCGGCTTTGTAAGGATGCGAGGGTGTACGGTCTAGAGATTTCAGCTATTATGAACTATAACGAGAAACCCCCCGCCCCTGGGGGGGGGGAAGCGTCGGGTGTAGTGGTGCATGCCCTCGCCATGCGCGTTACGGTGCCAGTGCACGTCTTTTGCCGTGCAAGGTTCTTAGCTTGATAAAATACTCGATACCTCCCCCAAAGAACCTGACATGTGAAAAAAAAACTTTAACCTCCAAGAACAACCCCAAGGGCCTTCTGTCGTGTTACACAATATTAATATCAAATAGTATGTTTTACGAGTATTAATTCGTAGTGTCACGCAGACGGCGCGGCTATTATGGTTTGAAGCGCCACTTTATTGTGCTGCCGGCGCCATTAAAAACATATATACTGACTAACATCACCCTGTTGACCCTGATAGCTACACTGTTGTTGTAAGGGGAGTCGCCGACCTATATCCTTAATGAGGACACACAACTCGTAATACGCGCGATCGGAGTATCACACACAGCTTGCAAAGATGAGTTTCGACGAATCTTCGATCTCACAGCTGGAGTGTATTTTAATTTTTATTACATATAATATTGCTACTACTGCGGTTAATTTTTTTTTTTCTTCTCATACTTTTAATTTCCAGCTACTGGACAAGCCGTGGTCACAGGTGGGCGCCGTCCCTTTCTTCCCCCCGGTTGTTGCCTTCAATTTTTATCGCGCATAGGATTCAGCAATGCCACTGCTGCTCGTCGATCTTTCACCCAGTCAGTGGTGCGAAGACACGCTCTCGCGCTTTCCGCAAGTCAATTTGTGCGCAAGAAAAACTCCCAACGAATTTGTGCGAGTATGCACTCGGCGGGGCCCGAACTCACGAAACTGACCTATGCCAGGCTCGAAGATAACCTGATACGCCGCCGGGGCGACCGATAATATCATACCTCGAAAAGTATGGGATTTGGTATGATGGCGCCCGACCAGCTGAGCACCACCAGCTGTTTCTTCGGTCAAATTTCACATTTTTTTCGTGAGATCTTTCTAGGGCTGGGCGTCCCCTGTATTTTTTTATTTTCCGGCGTATTTTCTGGGCATCCTCCGTATTTCGAGTTGCACATGCGTGTTAACCCCCATTACAGCTGGAACCCCGTATTTGGGGACAAAGTTACTTGGATTTAGTATGGGGAGGGGTTCGGGGGCTCTAAAGCCTTCCTTCACATTCATCATGGTGCGGTATATAAAAATCAAGATAATCTAGATCCTATACTGACTGGCCGTTAATCGTTATATTGTGATACGCAAAAGGTCTGCGTACTGCCGTGCAGGCTGGTTCAAGTAAAAAAGAAAAGTATCTCCCCCACAGATACCGCTCGCAATATCTATTCAAAGAGCGAATGTTTGGTTGTTGTTGTTGTTGTTGTTGTTGTTGTTGTTGTTGTTGTTGTTGTTGTTGTTGTTGTTGTTGTTGTTGTTGTTGTTGTTGTTGTTGTTGTTGTTGTTGTTGTTGTTGTTGTTGTTGTTGTTGTTGTTGTTGTTGTTGTTGTTGTTGTTGTTGTTGTTGTTGTTGTTGTTGTTGTTGTTGTTGTTGTTGTTGTTGTTGTTGTTGTTGTTGTTGTTGTTGTTGTTGTTGTTGTTGTTGTTGTTGTTGTTGTTGTTGTTGTTGTTGTTGTTGTTGTTGTTGTTGTTGTTGTTGTTGTTGTTGTTGTTGTTGTTGTTGTTGTTGTTGTTGTTGTTGTTGTTGTTGTTGTTGTTGTTGTTGTTGTTGTTGTTGTTGTTGTTGTTGTTGTTGTTGTTGTTGTTGTTGTCGTTGTTGTTGTCGTTGTTGTCGTTGTTGTTGTTGTTGTTGTTGTTGTTGTTGTTGTTGTTGCTGTTGTTGTTGTTGTTGTTGTTGTAGTTGTTGTTGTTGTTGTTGTTGTTGTTGTTGTTGTTGTTGTTGTTGTTGTTGTTGTTGTTGTTGTTGTTGTTGTTGTTGTTGTTGTTGTAGTTGTAGTTGTTGTTGTTGTTGTTGTCGTTGTTGTTGTCGTTGTTGTCGTTGTTGTTGTCGTTGTTGTTGTAGTTGTTGTTGTTGTTGTTGTTGTTGTTGTTGTTGTTGTTGTTGACGTTGTTCTCACATTAACTCGCATAATCAAGTCCGTGGTCACAGGACAAGCTCCAGTCACTCTGGAGCTGAGGAATACTCCAGGCAAAAAACACAAATAAACCAAAAAAGGTGGTACACGCATATGTCACAGCTGACGCAATTCATGTCTCCACCAAAAAAGTATAAAATTGAAATCGGGAGTCAGCCTACGATGTGCCAGGTCCATACTGGTGCATACGTCTCACTACTCGCGCCTGGAAAACCGACTATCTATACCGCTTGCAACCCAAGAAAGACTACCACGTATATACTGCACGTCGTACCTATCACTACGCATACGCACGACAGACGCAGGTCAATTGGAAAAAAAGAAACAAAGAAAAGAAAAGAAGACAAAGGAAAGGAAAGAAAAGAACGCGAAAAACGAAAAAGGAAAGGAAAAAATAAAAAGACAAGAAAAGCAAGAAAAGACAAGACAAGAAGAGGAAGCAAGGAAAGGAAAAGAGAAAAAATGTCATACTAGCAGACTCTAGGAACTGACTAAAGACGGCATTGGGCTCATAGAGGGTATCAAGTGCATCATCAATGGCACTGGGGAGAGAATGCAACATGGCGAAGAAGTCAGGGCGGTCTTACGCTATCTTGCGATGGCCATTGGAAGGCCCACAAATTTCAACACGATGATGGCCAGACCCAGACTTCAATCTCTTGGGCAGGACCCCCCCCCCTCCCCCCCTCCCCCATCCCCCCCCTCCCCGCCCCCCCCGTCCCCCCTCCCCCCCTCCCCCCTCCTCCCCCCTCCCCCCCTCCCCCCTCCTCCCCCCTCCCCCGTCCCCCCCTCCTCGGTCCCCTCCTCCCCCCTCCCCCCCCCCCCCTCCCCCCCCCCCCCTCCACCCCTCCCCCCTCCACCCCTCCCCCCTCCACCCCTCCCCCCTCTCTCCCTCCCCCCCTCCCCCCCTCCCCTCCTCCCCCCTCCCCCCCGGCCGCTTAGAGATGCCGACGATGGATGGCGCTGCCGCAGCCTTTGCGCGTCGCTCTGCAGCTTTGCGTCTCTCCGTCCCATGCCAATTCCGCATGAACTCGGCTCCCTTCTCTACTCGTCGAAACCATCTGCCGGCCTTCTGAGCAGCCTTTCGCCACCCTTCGAATTTCATTCCAAAGACCGACATATCCTCCTCCAGATGAGTCACCCTCTGTGGCAGACGCTCCTCCCCCATACGTGCTACGAATCCCGCAAACATTATCCTCCGTTTGCGCACTATGGCTTCTATGCTCTCGGAAGCTGTCTTGGCAAGCGCGTCGGCGTACGATAGGGTGTGGTCGTCGCGCTTTCGTTTCCGCCATCCGAGGCATCGGAGTATCATAGCGTGACTCCCATGACTGGTTCTACGATAGCCCCCCCCCCAAACCGGCGATTTTCGATAGCCCCCCCCCCAAACCGGCGATTTTCTTTAAAGAACGTTTCATGGCTGGTGTAGACACGAGGAAGGATGCTATGAAAAAAGCATCCCCAAACATTTTCATGTTTGCCAACAAGGTCTATCGAACGATGACGTCGGGGCGGCAAGAGGCACCGTATTGCAGGAGATACGGCCAGGAGCTGGTTTCAAAACCGGCGATTTCGTCGAAGAAAAGTTCGGGGGACTACCCCGCAGAACGACTCCCATGACGAGTGGAAGAGGGTGACATGCCCCCAAAAAAATCTTGCCGGCCTCGGGCTGTCTCTAGGTGGGGATGAAACTCGCATTGACCAACGACAGGGCTTCAACTTTTTCAATAATAATATTCAGGCTTTTTCCCAGCGGGGGCGGAAAAAAAATTTCGCCGCGTTTTGCACGATCCGGTTGGACGTACTCCAAGGCATGTAGACATTTTCGCGCAAATAATCGAAGATCTGACTAGCTTGTGTTCAACATTAGGCAGAATCTAGCTAAAAAACTGGATCTTAAACTATAACCAAGTCATTTGAAGGAGATAGCGTATCTCTTACTCATTTTTACGCACAAAAGTCAAAATGTCCACGCCGTTTTTGAGAGGTAGACCCTGAATTTTTGCATAGTATATAGTCTACGATACGTGATATATATGCCCATTCCGAGGTCTGAGCCTCGGGGGCTTTTTCTTTTCTTTTTCGCCGAAAAAAATTGGGCTAAGGTGGTCCATATTTTCCGAAAAATCTTGACTGATGAAAATCAGGCGAACAAAAACAAACATCGGGTGAGGTCTTCGCAAGGGCACAGAGTTCCCTAAGACGTGTGCAAATTTCACGGTCTGAATCGAAAAAACGGCGTGAACGTTCGCCGGGGGAATAAAGTCGGGTTTTTTTAACGTGAACACCAGCCTGTTGTACATATCTACACCACCAGGAAACATTTGCTAGATCGTGCAGACCCTCAGACTCTGACACGGCTCAACATAATAATCTGTAAGCTATGTAGATCATACAGACCGGGGTTGGATGTATTTGCCCTGACAGGTAGGTGCATACATACCTCATGAACAGGGGAGAGGGTCTGATTTGTCCGATGTTGTCTGTTGTGTATAATAAGCTTTCCATTACCGTTGACTTTTTTTCTCCCCAGGAACGAGCCGTGTTGCGGTGGTACATAGAGGCTGCACATTTGAGCAGTAAACATTAACATTTTTGACCATCATTTAATGACGGGGCGACTCCTTAACGGAGGGGCTTTCGCTCGTTTCCCGGTGCATCTCTGGATACTAAGACGATGTGTGTACCACCAGTACGACATCACATTGTTCGTTCTATATACCTGGTAACAATAACAGTGGATGCGCATTAGAATAGCCCATATCTACGGGGCTACATGTATGTATTGGGCTTATCATGGCCCTCAATTTTTCTCAGTTCCGGTGGTTGGGTGGGGTGTAGAGCTACTACTTTTACTGAAGAAGAAGAAGCTGCTCAGGTCCCTGAGCTCAGGAGGCGCCTCAGAATGCGCAGGTGCTACCCACAGCGCTACCTTTTTCTTTTCTTTTCTTTTTTTTTTTTATCCTCCGGTGGATGGGGAAAAATAAAGCTTTAGCTCACCACACTTCCACGTATTTTCATACGCGTCGTGTGTCGATTTAACTCAGTTGCTTTCGCAGCCCAACGCTAGCTGGCGCACCCTTCGGGTCCCATCGTAGGTGTAGCGTAAGCTGTCCCTATCAGTGGTCTTCGTTCGCTACCCTTACCGTTCTCGTAGGCAGTAAGTAAGTGTCGAATATCATATCGGAATACTCGTACATCGTGAAAAAAGGATGAAGAACATAAGTCAATGTATCACGTCGAAAGATGTTAGACGACGGGAGGCGTCCCCTGCGGAGCAAAGATGTCAGCAGACGGGTCAGTCAGAAGAAAACGTCAAGCGGTCAGGGTGTTTGCACTATAAAACCTCGTAGTTTGGTATCACTGTGTGTTGTATTCACATTAAACCGTTATTTTTACCCAACAAACAGCAGCATCATCAGTACACCCACCCAGAGTCCGTGCTAATTCTTCATCCTAGAGAGATGATAAAAATAATTCTGTGGTCACAGACAGACGGTGAAACAGAGTAAACCAAACAGTCCCAATTCATCAAGGTAAAGCAAGTCAAGTGCTAGCGTACCGGGCACGAGAACGCAACAAAACGAGCCAGACCAGGAGAAAAAAAAGAGAAAAAAACGAATAAAGAAAATGAAAAAAAGGAAAAAAAAAAAGAAAAAAAAAAAAGAAAGAGAATGAAGCAAAAAACAAGCGACAGGTAGGTGGTGCACGTGTTCTGAAGAATGTGATGCAAGAAGATCGGAAAGGAAAGGGAAGGCTGTAAGAGGAACAAACTTTAACGTACTGAAGAGGAACAGATACCTGTTGTTGCACGGACAAAATAACACGAAGAAGATAACTGATGATGCTGCTGCTGTTAAACAGTTGTTGCACGGACAAAACAACACGAAGATATAAAACTGCTGTTTCACGGACAAAAACAACACGAACAAGAGGAAGAAGATGCCGACATAAGGCCGGCGGGGAGGGGAATAAGGGAGCAAACAAGAAGAAAAAAGAAGAAAGAAAAAGAAGAAAGAAAAAGAAGAAAGAAAAAAAAAAACGAAAAAAAGGACGACAGCAAGTCATTACTACTGCTGTTGTTGCTTTCGCGCTCCCCCCATTGAGAAGTCAACGAAACAAACAAAGCAGAAACTACCATTCGCTGTGTAGTCTAGACCTCTTGGAAGGTTCAGGGCTATATTATTACAAAAAATGAAAACGCACTCCAGCTGTGAGATCGAAGATTTTGTCGAAACTCATCTTTGCAAGCTGTGTGTGATACTCCGATCGCGCGTATTACGGGTTGTGTGTCCTCATTAAGGATATAGGTTGGCGACTCCCCTTGGAACTACAGTGTAGCTTGTACGAGGGTCAACAAGGTGATGTTAGTCAGTCTATGCGCGGAAACTATAAAACCCGTTTCTGAGGGGGACAAAATCTGACAGCAGCTGTGGAGGGAAATGTATCCGTTTATTATCAAGAAGTGAATCCTGTACGTCGAATAACCGGTGAGGGGAGGGCGGAGTTTTGAATTATAAAGTAGCACACGCTCCACTTAATTAGTCGAGCTGGCACCTTGCCACACGATCTACCATCATTTCGTTTCTGCATTCATCTACATACACCTGTAGTCTATATAGTAGTATCAGTGCGGCTGCTCCCCGCCCCCCGCCCCCCCGGTTTCCCTTGGTTGCTGCTCTGGGCGTCCTCTGCTGCTGTGAGGCGTTGCCAGCTCTTCTCCGCCTCGCCCCTGTGCCATCTCGTCATGAAGCGGTACGCCGCGGCGACGATCCCCCGGTGCCAGTTCCCATTCTTCTTGGCCGCTCTTGGCCATAGCACGGTCTCTACTCCAAACAGTAAAGGGGATCTATCCGTGAACCCCTCGGTTGCTTCGAATACCCTGATGTCGTCTACCAGACACTGGGCCCAGTTCTTTTCCGGTCGGCCTCGTCCCGGGTTTACTCCACCAGCCATCGTCCCGAACACCACGCGATGGGTCAATCGCTCACTGGTCGTTCGTTGTACGGATCCCGCAAAGAGGAGGAGGCGTCGTTTGCGGATAGTCGTCTCAACTCTCTCACATTGTGCCTTCTTGAGAGCCTTGGCGTACGACATGCGGTGGTCGGTGCGCTGTCGGCGCTGAAAGCCAATGATCCTTAGGAGGAGGTTGTGGTGTGCCGTTCGGTGTATGGCGATTTGCTCCACGCCGAGAGCCCAAGTCACATACCCGTACAGCAGGGTCTCCATCACCTCGGTCTTTAGCAGGCGCACCTTTAACATGAACGGGGCATGCTCCACATTGTACAGCTCGCGCTTGAAACGATCGTAGCATGCCCACGCGAGTCGGATCCGTCAACAGCGCATGATTTTTCATGTTGCTCGCGCCCCCCATAATAACGCCTGAAAAATACTGTACGAAAAACCATTTGTTCCAAAAAGTCCTTAAGAGTTAAAAAGTTGGCTTTGAAAAAAGAAAGCGTTTCCAAATTCAATTCCGTCCGCAGGCTTATCCGACAGGGCACAACACTTCCCAAGGAGGATCTTCGACGGTCCGCGGAAGCAATGGACGCCAAGCAGGTGTGTGCTGTCGGATGGATTCTCGTGAGAGTGGTGCCGCGTGTCATTTGTCGCGAAGAAGTGTGCTTGGCCAACGATCGTGGCGATCCGCGTGCTTCTCGTGAATAGCATCGTCGTTGGCTAGGTGCAGTGGTGGCCCCTCTATAGCGCTGGTTGATTAGTGCTGTATTACCGTTATAGTGCTTGTTAAATCGCTTTTCGCATACGTGAACAATAAGTATCAATAGAGGTAGAAGCGGTGTGGCGGTGGTTTCCGCTATAATGCTGGTATTTCCGGCTGGCACATACCAGCATTATAGAGGGGCCACAATATCAATCTCCTCGCGAATACACTGGAGATCGTCGCGATTGTCGTGTACTGCTGTGAGAGACCCAGGCCACACGAGAAGGCACCGGTGGATACACCGTACGAGCACAGCAGCTGCTGCTGCTAGCGCCTGGCTTCTCGAGTATCACGTTGAGAGTATACCCCCCACTAGACTTTCTTAGCAGCAGCAAGTGCAGCGGCAACAAGTGCAGCACCAGCACCAGCAGCACCAGCAACATTTACATCATACAAGTACACGGTTGCCACTTCGCCGTACTGTAACCTTATATAAAGTTCGAAGCATCGGTAAATCGCGATGCTTCTATGTTCATAAATCTAAAAACCGTTCTAGTATTGATATATATACCAAACGGTTCTTAAAATGAAGTCCATGGTGACACAGTATTTTGATATTTTGACAACGACTTTCTGCCCCCGCAGAACAGGCAAGGTGGAACAAACAGGCTTGCTCGCTGCTTCCACGGTTCTGCCCGATTGGTACGCTCAGCGCTGACCATACATCCTTAGTAGATCACAGACATATAAGAGAGGGAGAGGGAGAGGGTCGAAAAGAGAGAGCTACAGACCTAGACTAGTCTGCGTATCATTCCGGCGTAAGATATCATAAGAGAGCCAAGAAGCTCGCCACGTATCGCTTGTAGTAGGTTGTTCGTCGTGACAGGACTCTCGCTCCACTCCAACTTCCTTTCGGAGACACAAGGAATTTTATTTATTACAAGGCAAAAATAATGTTAACATTTCGTACATTCATGTGCATGATCGTATTATTATAAGACACTGCTGCTGCTGTAGTTGCAAGGGGAGTCGCCGACCTATATCCTCGATGAGGACACACAACCCGTACTACGCGCGATCGGAGTATCACACTATAGTCTATATCACACACAGCTTGCAAAATATGAGTTTCGACGAAATCTTCGATCTCACAACTGTCCTGGAGTGTATTTTTATTTTCATAGTATCATACCCTGTGCCTGATAACCAGTACCAGGTACCTCTGGTATATGGTCCTGTGACCACGGACTTGATTATGCGAGAACAACAATAATAGTCTATGGTAAGATCATGCACTCGGAATATATATTACTCTCTTTATTCATACGTAGTGTTAATAGTTCTTCACCAGTTCCGTACATCAATCAAATCTGAGTGTATCTTGGTCCTTTTTCGTATACGTATCGTCTTTTCTTTGCATGCACGGGGGATGGATGAGTATCGCGGTGTCACCCTTTTTATTCAAATACGCGTTTTGCGGCCTTGCGCCGTGATGAGCGCCGTGCGCCACGCCTCCATGCCTCCCTTACCCTGGTTCTATCTTTTGTGCCATTTCGATCCACCTCTTCAGTGACTTTTTTTTTCTCTTCATTTTGCCACTGGCCAGGGATCGGCGGTCTCACCCAAACTTCCTTTCCCGCTACGCAGCGTCCCTGCACTAAATGATTGCACTATCGAGGTGTGACTGACGAAGTGCCGTCTCTACTCCTTCCTCCTGATGTGTTTGATTGTAACTACTAGCCCGCGAATGTGACAGTGGTGGTGAGAGTTCGGCCACCCGAGAGCGGCCCTGCGAACAAGCACGTCATCGGGGTCTTCCCGGCTATCGGTGCCCATGATACCATCATCGTTGACAGGGATGGGTCGGAGGCCAGGTGTGTGCGTTTTTATGACGGACCAGGCAGTGGTGGTAGTTGTAGTGGTAGGTAGTGGTCGTGGTGGTAGTGGTGGTGGTGATGGTGGTCGCGGTATTGTGGTCGAAGTAGGAGGGTAGCTATCCACTTACCAGGTATTTGATAAAATGGTTGACACACAGGTTAAATAAATGACAGCGGTATGTTGTTTTCTCACGTTAATCTTGTCAAAAATCTAGAGTCCGTGGTCACACAAAGGTGCTGGAGCCCTAGGAAGATCCGAAAAACCAAATGAAATCAAAATTCGTCCGGGAAATGCTACGCTTTCCCGCCTAAAAACGCACGATATGGAAGAAGGCGCACAAATGAAAAGGTCCAATGTGCAAACTGAACCCACATGGCCGCGGGTATCCATATCTAACCCTAACCGTGACGTAATCCCGACCCAATCAACCAATGTATAGGGCTAGAGTAATCCCCTTCGTCTCATACAGCAGTGTCCGTTAACCATTTGCTCGAATAAGTCGTAAGCCCTACGACTGAGCAAAAAAGATGCCTTGAGACGGCAAATTTACGGCGATTTGACACCTTGACGGACGAGGTCAAGGCCAAAATGGTACTATTGGTATTGGAACGAGTATTGGTAGTGATAGTGGTAAAAGTGATGATGTTAGTGTTAGTGATGTGTTGGTGCTAGTGTTAGTATGAACGTTAGTGATAGTGTTAGTGGTGGTGTTTCAACATGTGATGGTGCTAGTATTAGCGTGGACGTAATCCCGGGTGTTGGTGCCCATGACACCATCATCGTCGATCGGGATGGCTCGGAGACCAGGTGGTTTGTGTGTTGTGTGTTGCTGTGACGTATCAGGTACACTACCAGCCTTCTGATACTAAACCGAGACATTGGTCTTAGGCTAGATCTCCTCTTTGAGAAGGAGTGTGCAACAGTACGGCAGCTCAACAATTTCTTATTTCCCCATATTATTTAGTTCAAGTTGGGCTCTTGCCTGTGAGAAGGCCGGTAGTAGTGTAGTGTTACGGTCGCCCCGGTGGCGTATCAGGTTATCCTCGAGCCTGGTATAGGTCAGTTTCGTGAGTTCGAGCCCCGCCGAGTGCATACTCGTATAAATTCGTTGGGACTTTTTCTTGTGGACAAATTGACTTGCGGAAAGCGCGAGAGCGTGAGTTAGCAACATTCGATGCACAATCGACGAGCAGTGGGATTGCTGAACCCTATGCGCGATAAAAATTGAAGGCAAGAACCGGGGAGGAGAAGGGACGACACCTGTGACCACGGCTTGTCCAGAAGCTGGAAAGTGAAAGTGTGCTAAAAAAAAAAAAAAAAAAAAAAAGTGTTACAGCACGGGCCGTCTCATAAAAAAACGCTTATTTCGGCGCTGTTAACCCATTCCCAGCTCCTAAAATATCCTAGTCTAACTCCAAGTGTTTTGTCCCCGTGTCGGGACTGCGGTGCTAAAAGGGTCAAGAGCCTCAGTGTTTGTGTGTCCAAAACGGCAGTGTTTTTTATAGGCCGTTCCTTTGTGTTTTACTCCGATTGTTGTTGCTTGACGGTACATGTTCTTAAATCCGCCGTTTCCTACCTCTTCGGAGCATTTGAGCACCGTCTTCCCACGCTAATTCTGAAAAAATGTGCCTCAACTTCTGGAATAATTGAATGGACAAATCTTCGCAGGGAGGCCGTGCTGTGGTGGTAGTGGGCGTAGTGGTGGTGGTGGCGGTACTAGTAGTATAGACTAGTAGTGTTAGTAGTAGTAGTAGTAGTAGTAGTAGTGGCAGTAGTAGTAGTAGCAGCAGTAGCAGTAGCAGTAACAGTAGTAGTAGTACTCAGTAGTAGTACTCAGTAGTCATAGTACTCAGTCGTAGTACTCAGTAGTAGTAGTAGTACTCAGTAGTAGTAGCACTCAGTAGTAGTGGTAGTAGTAGTAGTGAAAGTGTGGTAGTGGCTGTGGCTGTGGCTGTGGCGGTGGCAGTAGTGTTGGTGATAGTGTCAGAGTGTTAATATTAGTGTTGGTATTAGTGTTATTAATAGTGTCAAGTGCTAGTGCTAGTGTGAGTGTTAGCGTAGGCGTCTGTGTTGGTCGGTGTTGGTATCGGCGCTAGCATGATTGTTAATGCTAGAGTATTTAGAATATAATTTCACCGGGTACCGATGTACTGTTATTTGATTTAGCGTTAGACCGTTGTTTACGTTTGCGTTAGATAGCGTGGCTAGCCCTGTTATCGTGGTGGTGGTGGTGGTGGTCGTCGTCGTCGTCGTCGTCGTCGTTGTTGTTGTTGTTGTTGTTGTTGTTGTTGTTGTTGGCATCATGAGCGTTCCCATTACTAGTGTTATTTCTCGATCAAGGGCTTCCCCGCTTGCAGGAGGGAGCGGCCATGTTCATAAGGCCTACCCTGGGCTGGGTTATTTGATCGGCCTAGGAAACACCTTCACAGCCACTACTGCCGATGACTGACATCATAGTTGAGCATGAAAAATCTGCCCGCTTATACGCACCGGTCGGCCGGTATATATCTATAATAGAAGGTATAGACTACATCAGCTGGTATATATCATACAGCCAGTGCCTTTTTGTCGTGATGTCGAACGTACGACCATCGTACGACGACTGTATGGCCATCATCCTACGCACGCAACAGCTGTGGCCATTATACTAATATACGAAATGTCGTAGATGCCATAGACGCCTCCTCTCTTATATGCTCGAACACTGGGCTAATACAGTGGGCGTGTCGCGGCATGGCCCCTACGACGTACCCATATACGGTATCTATATTTTATATTGAGAAGAAAGGGGCGTGCGCCAGACCACCTTGCGTGGCATGGCATTGCGCGACTGCAGACAAGTATCACGTTTGTCTCACATAGTATAACGAAGCTGTCCTGCCGCTCAAAAACATTTGCTGTGTAAACCAGCATCGCTTTTCATGCGTGTGTCACGTACGTAAGGGTAGTTTAAGAATGATCTGGTACTCCAAGTAAACACAAAGCACGCGTAGCGCTCATGTATCGCCATACCCTTTCTCCCAACAAGCCTGTAATTATATCCTTGCTGCTAGCACGCGCGTCTGGTGGTTGTTTATTTTGTGCTGCGGAACTTTGGTACCGCAGCTGCTGCTGTTTTTGTTTTTTTTTACTTTTTTTTTTTTTTTTTTTATCCTCCGGCGGATGGGGAATTGTTTTTGTTGACGTTGTTCCTTTTGTGGTTGTTGACATCGTTGTCGTTATTCTTGGCATTGCTGCTGTTTTGGCTGTTGTTGTTCTTGTTGTTGTCGTTGTTGTTATCGTTATTGTTGTTGGTGTCATTCTTATTGGTGTTGATGAGGCTGTTGTTGTTGGTGTCATTCTGTTTATTGTTGTTATTGCTCTTGCTCCTGTTCTTGTTCTTTTCTTTTTCTCATGTTGTTTTTGCTGCTGTTGCTGCGGGCAGGCGTGGGAAAGGCGACGCGCGACCTTCACTTGGGCCTACGTCACCCTCCCCGGGCGCGTCCTCTGGGGGCGGGTCCGGCAGCACGTTTACCTTCGACAAGATATTTTGGAGCATGTACGCAGGCTCAAAGGACCAAGAACGGCAGGGGTCGTTCGGAAGGTGCCCTGCCCCGTTCTCTTCTCAGAGCTCCGTGTTCGAAGGTGACGAGGGAGGGGTCGGGAGGGGTTGGGGGTGTGTGACGGGTGGGGATTGTGGGTGGAGGGAGAGTTTGGAGGGGAGGTAGGGGGTGGGGTGGGGGCGGGGATGGGGGAGGGGGAGGTGGAGGTGGATAGCGACGGGTGGACGGGGGGGGGTAGAGGATGGAGGGTCGGTGGGGGATGGGAGACGATGGGTGGGGGTCGGGTTAGGGGCAGGTTGGGGGGGCGGGGGGGAGGAGGCTAGGGGGCGGGTTTGGGGGGGGGAGAGGTTTTTGTAGGGTGGGGTAGGTAGGCGGTGGGGAGGGGGTGGGTGTGTGTGTGGGGTGTACTCAGTTTGTGCATGGCCGTAGTCGTATGACCATAGACCCTCGCATCCCTACTATTCCGCGAAGGAGCACGTCGGGTTTTCACCATCCAGGCAGACATTGCTTGCACCAAGCGCGAAGCGCCGTGAGGAGTTCGGCGAGTCGCATGAAGGGTGAACTGCATCCTTGCAAGAACCGCTCGTGAGACGGATTTCGGCACCTTGTGCCTACTTTCTTGCTTATTGATGACAGCGCCAATGAGTTATACTTTGTTTTCTGGTTTGGCTACTCCAGAGAAAGCGATGGGAATGGGAGGCGGGGGGGGGTTTGGGGTTGGTGGGGAGAGAGTGAGTGAGGGTGGGTGAGGTGAGGGTGGGTGAGGTGAGGGTGGAAGATGGGTGGGGTGTGGGTGGGGTAGGGTGTGGGTGTGTGTGTGGGGGCGGGGGGCGGTGGGGGGATTGTGGAGGTGTGTGTGGGGGGGTGGGGGGAGGATTGGGGTGGGTGGGTGGGTAGAAGGCCGTGAGGGGGGTAGGGAGGAGGGTATTAGTGTAATAGGCGTGGCCGCGAAGTTGAGTAAAGTGGCGTTGTTGCTGTGTGGAGGAGGGTATTAGTGTAATAGGCGTGGCCGCGAAGTTGAGTAAAGTGGCGTTGTTGCTGTGTGAAAACGTCCATTCAGCTCTCACTTGCTGAACGCGGCAGCAGTGTCGCTGTCGTTGTTACAGTCGTCGTCATCGTCGTCGTTGTTGTAATTATAATAATGGCGGAGTGTAGCGCGGTGAACACAAGCAAAGCCGTAGGCCGCTTGGCTAAAAGGTGAACAGGGGAATGTTTTAGACCATATTTCGCTCGTTTCCTCAAGTGTGTTGGTTGCTTCGTGGTTGGCGGGGATGATAATGGATGCACCCCTTGCTAAACGCCTTGGGTGGGGTTTCCCACTGTTCTGGCCCGAAGTTGGAGGCGTGCACCAGCTTTCAGCCTTTCCATAGCCGGTGGGAGTGTAGTTGTCTTCACAAAGACTGGCAAATTGATGAACCTGCAGTTGCGATGGCGCTTCGTGTGGCATTGTGCCATTTCGTCTCCCTGAATATCGAAAAAAATGAATGAACCAAAAATAATTATCCCATATTTAAGCCCACACTTCGCAAGACTCAGCTGACGCGGTTCTACAATAGAGGTATTAAGGTATACCTTTTTTTGGCGAAAACATTTTCTGAATAACGGGGCGCCTTAACCCAAAATCGTCAGAAAATACGCCATTTTTATTTGGGGGGGGAGATATATAATTTATTTCAACATGATTTATACCTAGTTCATCGGATTGTTCATCGGGGAGTACTTTTATTTTTCTCAAAAACAGTTCCTTTGGAGTTCCTCACGTGAGGATCCTCACATTTTCTTTTTTCCCTTACGAAACAAAAATAGTTTTTACCTCAGACGGCTAATACAGCTCCTCAAGCAACCACCCTCGGAAGGCAAAAAAGAGCCAGTGCACCTCTTCCGTGGCATGCGCCATATTACCATTTCGAAGAGGCGTAACGTGTTCGCCACCTTGATCTCGCCCTGCTTGCTGCCGCCGCCGCCACCGCCGTGAAATGGATCGAACAGGCATCGGGCATGGCGTCGTCAACGACTGCCTCGCCGGTTTCAACACGTGCCTCTTTGCATACGGACAGACTGGCTCCGGAAAAACCTTCACCATGATGGGGTCCAACCCGTCAGCCGCCGCCGCCGCTGCCGCTGCTGCCACCACCACTGCTGCTGCTGCCGGTAAGGTTGCGGCAGTCCTTTCAACCCCCCAATCTCCCTCAGCAGCAGCGGCACAGGCAAAAGCAGCTATGCCACCACCTCCGCCCGTGGAGGTACTCTCGCGCAAGAAGTCGTTCGACGGTGCAAGCAACGCCCACCGGCGAAGCAGCAGTTCCTCCCAAGCTTCTGCTGCTGCTGCCGCTGCTGCTGCTGCTGCTAGTGGTAGCTTTGTCGGCACCGCGGTCGGTGCCGCCGTTGGTTCAGTTGCAGCCGCCGTTGGTAACGACTCCGGGATCAACACTGTTTTGGGTCCAAAGAGAGAAGGTGTCATCAGACCGCCCTCGATCCTGACAAACAGGGAGTCTTTCGCCGATTCGGCTGAGATGTCCTCCCAACCACCGTCGCCGGCAGGAGCGGGGGAGGGCGCAAGGTCAGCCGGTCTCCTTATTGATGGAGGTTACGGTGGATCGACCCAGGAAGAAGAGGGGCGAAAAGGCGAGGAGCGTTCGGACGGCGACGATGTTTCCTGTGGCGGTGGCGGTGATAGCCACGCCTCGAGCAGAGGCGTTATTCCGAGGATCTGCGACTTTTTGTTCGAGCGTGCCGAGGCGATAACGGCCGAAGCGAACGGGGAGGTGGCAGACGCCACTGCCCGCAGCGGTGGTGGTGGACTGGGAGGTTCCGGTCGCCCGGTTGGTGACAGTCCTGCAGGAAAGCGGCAGGGCATGAAGACTAGATGGATGTTTAGGTGAGGGTGTTGGACGGGGCGGGACGGGGCGGTGTCTTTCGGGGTCGTACCATTCTGATGTGGCTCCAGGAGGGTTACCCAAGGAGAGGCTGATGTTTCACCCGTGGGATTTGCTTTGTTTTGCATTCAATGTCGAGAAGTGCAGGTTTGCGATGCATGGGAATGACATATGCCAGGAGACGGCACTTTGATCCCTTGGCCGACGGCAGTTTTCCTATAGTTTACCTTGACTGACGCCAAACTACTAGGTTTTAGTGTGGAACGATCGGTTTGACACCCTTGACCGCTGAACGTTTTTCCCTTGACTGACCGTCTCCTGACATCAGCGATAGGGAGACACGCACACTCTTGTGTCAACCGACGCAGGCGAAGGTCGATTGAAAGGCTATGCAAAGCACCCGCCGTCCGATCCACCCTACGTGCCTTGATGCCATTGTCCCGCCCCCTACCCACCCACCGCAGCGTCTCGTTCACAGAGATTTACATGGAGAAGGTCCGAGATCTCCTGGATACTTCCGGTCGGCCCAGCCAAGGCCTTAAGGTATTTCGGCACGGGTGAAAATACTAACAGATTGGAGCAATAAGCAGTGTCCTTGCTCGCTTAAAATGCCCACCAACACTTGTCGGGGAGGGATAGGTACTATTGTTGAGATAGTTGTGTGCCAGGGTATTATCTATTATCCTTTGAATGGAATGCCCACCAATCTCGTTTGTTCCCATTCTGCTAGGCAAGGCGGTCTCTGGGACCTACGCGTTTGTCGCTAGAGCTCCGCCAACGCCCCACCTTGTACACATACATACAGCAGCACACAGCACACCCCCGCGATGCCGGCCGATGATTCAATGACTGCAGCTTGCAACAATACTATGATAAGGTGCTTTATCCCGTCACCCTTACGTTCGTGGTATAACACAACCGGGAAATACCCCCCCCCCCCCCTATAGATGAGTTTGGCGGGTACAAGACAGAAGTAAAATTAAGAATAGAAGAAAGGGAAAGGTTGGCGCTAAGAAATAAGGTGAACGAGGAGAAGCACTTGGAGATATACGGGGAGTTGAGGAAATATATTGGAATGAAAACGCATTTGCACGGCCCAATGGACTACGCGAAAAATCTGAAACTGCGATTTCGTGTTGGGGACCTGAACCTGCCAGAAAGAAGAAAGAGACATACCTGCAGTCGGGAGGAGGAGGACGTGGATGCACAAGTGTGCCCGTGTGGCACAGCAATAGAGAGTAGGACTCACATAGTAGGAGCATGTGAAATATACAAGGGGGGACGGGATGCGTTAGAAGAGATGAGGAAACTACACGTATGTGACATGGAAGAGTTTGATAGACTAGAGAGTAGCGAGAAAACGACCGCTATCCTAGGAGATCAATGGTGGCCGTAGACGGCGAAACAGGACGGGGATAGGATAAGCAAACAGTTTTTTTGTAATATATGGAAAAATCGTAATGAGCGCCCAAACGTTAAAGGTGTCTATTAGGATTAGGAACAGTGCTTCGTCTCGAAAGGGATGCGTGGTCAATGGTTAAACGACTAAGGCAAGCAACAAATGAGTACGCCCACCATCCCCCCCACCCCCGCCCCGCTTTCCCTCGCTCCGTCTCCTTACCCCCCTCTCTCCGCGTGCACGTGTGGTCCTCTCTCTTACCCCCCCCTCGCCTCGAAAGGGATGCGTGGTCAGTGGTCAAATTACCAAGACAACCAACAAATGAGTACACCCCATTCCCCCGCGTGCGCGTGTATTCCTCGTCATTTTACCCCTCCCCCCCTCTCTCTTTCTTCTCGTTGCTCTCGTTCTCCTTCTCTCCCCGCGTGTGCGTATTTTCCTTAACTCCGCCGTTTTCTTGCGCCCTAGGTGCGAGAACATCCGACGAAAGGGCCTTTCGTGGAAGGGGCGGTCCGCTGCCCGGTGACAACCGCTCGAGAAACGGAGCATTTGTTGGTAGATGGGCAGGCAAGGTAAGGGCATTGTCTACTGGGGCAGGCAATATATGGGTAGACGGCCAGACAAGGTAAAGGGATTGTCTAGGCCCGGCAGGAGAAGGATAGATAGCCAGGCAAAGTAAGGGGGTCGTCCAGACAAGAGAAGCGTAGGTGGGCAGGTGATTGTTGCTGTGATGGGGATACCGTTCGATCACCTTTTTTCTGACGCGCTCCTTAACTACGGAGCCACCCGACATCGCTGGAATCCCATTGGTTGAGTGGGTGGTCCAGGCAAGGTGAGGGTAGGTGGGCAGGGGCAAGGCAAGGGTAGATGGGAAGGTTAAGCTAACGGTGGATGGTCAGGCGAGGTAAAGACGGATGGCCGAGCAAGGTAAGGGGCGTGTCAGGGTGCCGGCGGGGTAGGCAGAGGGTAGCAGGCACAGACACGAGTGCGGTATCAGATTGTCTGACAATCGGATCTGTCCCAAGAGATTCGACGGGGGGTGGGGGGGTGGGGGGGTTGTTGCCGTGCGGCTGATTCGCCTTTGTTTCAATAACGTGTAAATGGACACAAGTCTGACGTTTTGATCGGGTGTCGCTCTGTGGCCGAGTGATGTTTGCTGGCGCATGTTCTTGCCAGGCCTCGGCCAATCACATTCGCTCGCCCCCTTGCTTGACGTCGGCCAGTCACAATCTTTCCTGCGGTGCCACAGGTACTTCCCGCTCTTTTCTCCTCTTCCTCTCCCCCTTTCTGCCTGTCTGTCTTTCTTTCTCTCTCTCCCCCCCTCCCTCCCTCCCTCCCTCCCTCCCGTAATATCTACATAATAGTTGGCCGCGGTTGGTACGACGCTGTAAAACATGATATGTATATATGGCGTTGGTTGGCAACGACGCTGTAAAACATGCCAATCACAGCGTGAACTAGACAACCAGGGTACCGTGTTTTTTTTTGGCGGTCTCCATAATGGTTATCGAGTTACAGACCATATTATGCGGGATGGAGAACCCTAACTCCGCACGAGGGGAATGATCGCATCACGTACTGTGAATATAGCAAGACACCCACGAGGAAGTTACATAGTAATACCCATTGCTGCCTCCGGAATGGCCATACCAGAAAACAAAGTAACTAATTGGCGCTGTCATCCACAATCCAGAAAGTAGGCACAAGGTGTCGAAGTCCGTCTTACGAGCGGTTCTTGCAAGGATGCAGTTCACCCTTCATGCGAGTCGCCGAACACCTCACGGCGCTTCGCGCTTGGTGCAAGCAATGTCTACCTTGTTGGGGAAAACCCGACGTGCTCCGTCCCGGCATAGCAGGGATGCGAGGGTCTATGGTCATACGACTACGGCCATGCACACACTGAGTACACCCCCCCACACACACGCACACAAAAACATCCCCCCCCTCCCTCGCCGCGCCCCACCTAAAATCAAAATCTTCCAGAATAGTAAACACTACCCGACAGGTGATATTACCTCTTTAGCTTTGAAGCCATCCATGCGGTAGCTCCTATTCACTTATACCTGTATGGTCTTCAAGTTCAAATTAACCCTCCCGCGCCCCCCCTCCCTCCCCGCCACCCCCACCATACCATAGCCTAGATCTAGCACCACGCGTACAGTAAACTCCTATACATTTATGCGACCTAAAACGGTTGGAACCCTCCCACACGCACCCTGTGCATATAATAGCTGGCCTCGGTTGGCACCGACGCTGTAAAACATTACATTTGTATTGGGGTTGGCGTTGGTTGGCAACAACGCTGTAAAACGTGCCAATCACTGGGTGAGCTAGACAACCAGGGTACCGTTTTTTTTTCGGGCGGTCTCACCATGATGGTTATCGAGTTAGACCATATTGTGCGGGGTGGAGAACCCTAACTCCGCACAAGGAGGATAATCGCATCTCGTAATGCGAATATGGTAAGGAACCCACGAGGCAGTTACAGAGTAATACCCGTTCATTGCTGTCTCTGGAGTGGCCGCACCAGAACACCAAATAACTGATTGGTCGCTGCCATTCATAAGCCGGAAAGTAGGCGCAAGGTGCCGAAGTCCGCCTTACGAGCGGACGGTTCTTGGAAGGATGCAGTTCACCCTTCATGCGCGACTCACCGAACACTTCACGGCGCTTCGCGCTTGGTGCAAGCAATGCCAGCCTGATTGGTGAAAACCCGACGTGCTCCGTCCCGGCATAGTAGGGGTGCGAGAGAAGGTGTATGGTCATACGACTACGGACATGCACAAACTGAGTACACCCCCCCCCCTCCCCCCCTCCCTCCCTCCCTTCCTCCCTCCCTCTTTCCCTCCGTCCCTGTCTGCCTCCCTGTCTCCTTCCCTCCCTCCTCCCCTCTCCCTCTCCGCCGCTCTCTCCATCCGCCGCCGTCTGTCTACCTCTTCCCCTTCCCCCTGACCGTTGCCACAATCCCGGATCGACTTATCCTCGCCCCGCCTCGCTAAATGTGCGGCATCCTTCTGTGCGATAACCGGTGGCCGCCTACCAACGATTGGCGACCCCCCCAGGCGAGTGGTGGCCGGGACCAACATGAACGAAGCTTCCTCTCGCAGTCACGCCATTTTTACAATCATCGCGACAAAGATTCAGCTCGACCTTGAGACTGGCGCCGAAGGCCAGACCACAAGCAAGGTGAGCTACCGTCGCATACTGCCACCACCATCACCAGGTGGCGCCGATACATATTAAGACTCTGCCTGCTTGGTAGCGTCGTACCACCACCAGATAACGCCAATGCATATGACATGACTGTCTGCCTGCCGGTCAGTTTGCATGGTTCTGCGACGTGGATGCTGTGAAAAATCACAGGGTTATGGTCGGTGGGCGGCAGACGGAGAGAGAGGGTGTCATATTTTGCACCTTGCTTTTTAAATCGAATCGGGCAAATATTGTGCGCCCGTTTTTGTGGAAAAATCGAAGTGGTGTACTGCAGTATTTTGTATTTTTTTTGTGTGTAGTGAATCGGGCTAATATTTAGCGCCCTTTTTTTGTGTATCGAGTCGGTGTCATACTTTTTCGCCCTTTTTGGTGTATTCAATCCGCCTGCCCTCTCGTGGTATTGGCGTCCGTTCGCCTACACGCCGACAACTAACTACCGTTGACCGTTTTCCGATTTTGTCTTTCCCCAATTCTTTGGATCTGCCTCGCTTGATACTGTGGACGGTTGTCCGTTCCCTCCAATCCTCGGACTAGGCTAACTTGATACCGTTTACCGTTTACTGTTTACCGTTTTCCTTTTCCCCTCAACTCTTCTGGTTAAGTTAGCTTGGTTGGTCCTGCAAGCTCGCCCATAAGTAACACAATCTGACCTGTGGCTTGGTCGCCGGCCAGCTACTACCCTTAGCTGCTTTGATCGCTTAGCTTACTCGGTACCGTCCCGTGCACTTCGGTGTAGGCCTCTCTACGTAGCTGAGCTAGTCCCCAAGCAGTGATCGTCGCCACACGCGATGTGCTCTTATCATACCAGATCATGGAATAACAACTCTAAATTATTTTGTTTCAGAAAAAGTGCAGAATACGCCGCTTGCCGTTTCCGTATGCGGCCTAACCTCCTCTGTTTCGCTTCCCCGCGTTCCTCGGATCTGGTTGACGTGATACAATGCCGTTTTCCCATTTCCGTTTTCGTTTCTCCCCAACTCCTCGGATTAGGTTAAGATGGTGCAATACCGTCTTCCGGTTTCGTTTCCTCCCAATCCCTCGCATTAGGTTAAGATGGTATATTACCGTTTTCCTTTTTCCGTTTCGTTTCCTCCCATCTCGCGGACAAGGTTAACTTGGTCGATCTTGCAGGCTCGGAAAATTCTAACACGGCGGGTTCGGCTGGTACTCGACTGAAGGAAGGCGCGGCCATCAACAAGTCTCTGCTCACGCTGGGGAGGGTCATCAAGGCTCTTGTAGACACCTCCTCGGAGGTGAAACCCTGGGGGGGGTGTGGCTTGGGCGGGGTGCAACCATCACATCATGCATGGCAATAGTCCGTAGGACCATGGACTGTCGCATCCGTTTAGAGACGAAGCACCGGTCCTACTCCTACTGGAGACACCTCTAATCCTGGAGCGTTCATTGTGTTTTTCCAATATGTTACTTAATTGGTTGTGCTTATCTTGTCCCCTCCCTGTTTCGCGTGTGTGGCCACCATCTATCGGGGGGGGGGAGGGGGGGAAGGGGGTGTTGCTCGTTGTTCAGAATGTGCTGGTCGTTGTTTAGGAGGTGTTGGTCGTTGTTCAGGAGGTGTTGCTCGTTGTCCAGGAGGTGTTGGTCGTTGTTCCGGGTGTTCCAGGTGTCTTGGTCGCGGCTGTCAAGTTATTTGCATTGGAGGCACCGAGGCGTGCTGCGATACGGGTAGCAGTTGTTTCGCCAAACCACCTCAACAAACGACTGCAGTATTAATACCTAACATGGACATATTTGGTACCCCTCCCTGACTGATTCTACGATAGCCCTCCCCCAAAACCAGTGGTTTTCTTTAATGGACGTTTCATGGCTGCTCGACACGAGGAAGGATGCTATGAAAAATACAATCTTCACATATTTTCTTGTTTGCAAAGGACGGTCGAACGATTACGCCGGGGGGGCAAGGGGCACCGTTTTCTGAGCTTTGGTGCAGATAGATGCGTTTTACCTCTGGCTAATGTCTCAGGTTTTGGATGAGTGTTTGTCTTGCAAACCGCTGCTAAAACTTTGTTCGCTCAGGTAGTTTGACTTTACGCCATCGACTGATCGAGTTGAAAAAGGTACGTGTAAACTATCTGTGCTGCGGGTTGAATGAAGACGTACTACCCGCCGCCTCGGCTCCCCTTTCCATTCTTTCATGTTGGTTCGCCTCTCTTGTGTTTTTGTTTTGTTTTTGTTTTTGTTTGCGTGTGTCAGTCGCGTCCCCGCCAAGCTTTGAACCAGAGTCCCCGAAAGGCCGACAGAGGGATTGCAACGGACGCAGGAGATCACGAGCTCTTGGAATCACCGGCTTCGTGGGGCTCAAAGTGAGCGAAATATTATTTTCAGTTTGGTGTGCCAGCTCCCCATCCCTCCCCCAATGTCTGCCCGGTCGTTGCAAACCCGACATGCCCCGTACGGCCATTGTGAAGATCAGAGGGTCTATGGTCTTGACGCGACGGTCATGCATGATACGAGCACACACACCCGCCCCCGTCCCTTACCCCGTCCCCCACCACGCAACTGGGACGAAAGGACAAGAAGATGACGAGAAAAACATGATATATATGTACTTGGAAGTTTCGCTTTTACGAGGCAAGATTTTTATTCCGCAAGGTTGATGTTTTTGATGTGCCTGCCTCGCGTTGCAGTCACCGACGGCCAAGCTCTCTAACAGTTGTGGAATTCTTTAAGTAATAGCAGACACGCCGGAATTTCAAGTGCAATACGTGACACTATTGCGGGATTCGTCTCTTCGTGTGCCGCCGCCGTTGTTGTTGCCCCAGCCCCCCGTTATTTGCACGCCGTGCGCCGGACTGAACATCGATGTCCAAGGTGAACCTTTTTTCCAACTCCTGTGTAATCCCACGCTACGGATGCAGCAGATTCTAAGATTTTTGTGAGCTCCTAACGCGAGGAGCTCGATATCTCAACCCCCGAAACCTGACTTCGAAAACATCCTTCGTTCGCGCAAAACCCGACCAGGATTTCTATCCTGAAAAAAAAAAAACCCTACCATGGTAGTAAAATTATCATACTGCTAATAGTAGTATAACCGATAGTGCCACACTTGAGGAGCTCAATCGGTTACAAACCTTTAGTCTAACAACCGCAACCCCTACTGAGGCATGACTCTCCTTATCCATTGTTATCGTGTTTCCAAGTTTTGCGTCCTCATGTCGAGAGCGCCGTGCTACAACGGGATTGGCGCCTACACGGCTTGCGCGGGAAAAATTGAGTCTTATTCCCCTTCTCCGTTCTCTTCGCCCACGCCGCCTAAACCCGCGTCGCCCCTCGCCTCTTGCTGACCTCTCTCACACCTTCTGGTATGCATGGAGCCATATTTCTTCCCAGAACCCTTTGGTAGCAGAGAATCCGGCCACCATCGATCGACAAAACCCCGTTCCCCTTCGCACGGGTCCACCTCCTCCGGTCCATCTACCGTCGAACTTCCCAACCACCCCCGCCCCCCCCCCATTACCCCCTCTCCCCCTCCCTCTGTGTGCGTGGGCGGATATCGTCCTCAAACCGTTTTTTTTCAGAAGCCATCGATCGACGAGACCCCCATCCCCGTCTCACGGGTCAGCCTCCTCCGGTCCAACCACTGTCGGCGATGAAATCGCATCCACCGCCGCCGCCGCCGCAGCAGCAGCAGCAGCAGCAGCCGTCACAGGAGGAGCTGCCGCAACAGGGGGGGGCGATCGTTCGAGGCTCTTCTTTGACAGTGGCGCCGATAGTCTAAGATCAGCCTCATCGTTACCACAGCTGTCATCGGCGTCGTCAGCGTCTTCTCCGCCCGCCCCTGCGCAGTCCCCGAGGCTGCCAACTTCTCCTAGAGCTTCGAGGAGGGATGTCGCGTCTCCGTCTTCTGCCGGGGGGGGAGATAGCGGCGGTGGTGGGGGGAGGCATTCTGTGGGCGGGGGGGGAAGAATACCGTATAGGTGGGCTGGGTTGGGTTGGAAGGGGTTGGGTTGGATTGGGTTGGGTTGGGTTGGGTTGGGTTGGGTTGGGTTGGGTTGGGTTGGGTTGGGTTGGGTTGGGTTGGGTTGGGTTGGGTTGGGTTGGGTTGGGTTGGGTTGGGTTGGGTTGGGTTGGGTTGGGTTGGGTTGGGTTGGGTTGGGTTGGGTTGGGTTGGGTTGGGTTGGGTTGGGTGGGTTGGGTTGGGTTGGGTTGGGTTGGGTTGGGTTGGGTTGGGTTGGGTTGGGTGGGTTGGGTTGGGTCGGGTTGGGTTGGGTCGGGTCGGGTCGGGTCGGGTCGGGTCGGGTCGGGTCGGGTCGGGTCGGGTCGGGTCGGGTCGGGTCGGGTCGGGTCGGGTCGGGTCGGGTCGGGTCGGGTCGGGTCGGGTCGGGTCGGGTCGGGTTGGGGTGGGGTGGGGTGGGGTGGGGGGGGGTGGGGGGGGGTTGGACTGGGATGGATCGGGTCGAAAGCGGAAATAGGATTTTAGTTGTTGAGTGTGTTACTGGTGCCGATGAACAGGCGGCTTATTAAGAAGAAGTAGAAGGCGGGGTAGGGCGGTGGTGTCTTGATGTATTGGCGTATGGAGAAAATATTTATTGCTGTAGGTATTCATGTTTTAATATATTCATGCGTTTGCTTTGTACTCCCTTGTTTTTGTACTGGCTGATTGTACGGGATGTATTGGCGTAGTGTTGTGTTTACACTGATGTATTGGCATCGACGCATTGTCAAAATGATGTGTTGATGGCTTGGGCTTGTAACGGATTGCTTGAAAGCGCTTGATCGGCATACCACTTAAGGTCTGTGCTGATTTTTGCTCAAATGGATGCCGCTGCAGGGAGAGTGTGCTGACGTTCTTGCTCAAGGACAGCTTGGGAGGCAACTCTCGTACCACGATGATCGCCACAGTCAGGTAAGACGCGACTGCAGGAGCTATAATATGTTTATTTCGCGACGCAGCTGAACACATTTCCACATCTCTTTGTTCCTCCTTTCCCCCGTTTATTTTTCCTTTTTCTTTTTTTCCGTTTTTGTTTTTTCCTGTTATCTTTTTTCTTTCTTTCGCCCTTTTTTTTTCAGGGATTTTCACAGTGCTGTTTTTTCTTACGGTACGGTGCGGTGCGATTCGGTGCGTTCCACCGACTTTTTTCCTCTTTTCTTTTTTCTTTCTTCGTTTTTCTGTCTTCGTTCATATTTTTCTTCCTTTCCGTCTCCTTTCTTTTTCCGTCTAGTTTGTTGTTTATCTTTTGCCGTTGTTCATTTTTCGTGTTTCCCTTTTGTTAATTCTCAATCTTGTTCTTCATTCTCGCGTTTTCGCTCGTTAACGAACACATCTATATACATGGATAAATAAAAGGCCGGGCGCGCGCTACCTGGAGGAGACAATGTCGACGTTAAGGTACGCAGACCAGGCCAAGAGCATCGTCAACTCGGTTCGGATCAACGAGGACCCCTTCGCGCGCACCGTCCGCCGCCTTAACCTCGAGGTCAGTGAGACGGTAGTGTTTAGGGCTGACGCTTGCTACCAAGAAGGTCAGGAGACGGCACTTTCACCTCCTGACCGACGGCTACTTTGTTTTTCAATAATTTATCTTGACTGACGCCAAACTTGTAGGCTTAAGCATGGAACGATAAGGTTGACACCCTTGACGGGTGGACGTTTTCCCTTGACGGACCGTCTCCGGACATCTTGGATTGCTACAGTACGGGTGTACCTTTTTTTGTCTTTTTTTCCGAGGCTCCTTCCACTCTTGAGAAGATCTGTATCAAATACGTCATACGAAAGTGTATCATGGTCTGTATCAAATATGTCACACCAAAGTGTATCATGGTCTGTATCAATTATGTCACACCAAAGTGTATCATTGCAATGCATACATACGAAGTAAATCAACCTGATGATCAACCCCATGGCCTACAGTAGTTACGTAGCGAAACACTTGGAAAATGCAACCGGTGTTTCAACCACGGCTTTTCACGGGTCAGGTCAAACCTCGCGGGTCGGGTCGGGTCAGGTCGGGTTGGGTCGGGTCGGGTCGGGTCGGGTCGGGTCGGGTCGGGTCGGGTCGGGTCGGGTCGGGTCGGGTCGGGTCGGGTCGGGTCGGGTCGGGTCGGGTCGGGTCGGGTCGGGTCGGGTCGGGTCGGGTCGGGTCGGGTCGGGTCGGGTCGGGTCGGGTCGGGTGAGGTGACCCGACACGACACGACACGACCCGCGAGATTTCAAAACCTCTTGACCCGACTCGACTCGACCCGACCCGGTGGGGTTTTGAAAACCTACGGGTCGGGTTATGACACGTGAAAAGCCCTGGGTTTCAACGGATGTTGGGTAGTGCATTGGTTCAAGAGCCGCGTCAGTAATAAAACATACCATGACTAAAACTTCTACCCCTGTGACGGCCCAGCCTCGACACAACGGTATAGACAGTCCACACTGACTCCTCGTGAAATCTCCATCAACAGAAATTTCTCAGATTGACGGGACGTCGGGCTAGGGTTAGGATAGGAGAAAAGTGAACATTCGTAGGGCTGCCCTTGGTTCCTCGCCGCTTTGGGTACCTGTGTTTTCGAAGGATGCGTTAAGCCTTCAGGAGCGCACCCATGTTTTTGGCAACAAATTAGTTGCGCTTAGTGTGGGATAATAATGTTTTCAGTGTGTACGCTGGGTACTCCAATTTGACCCCATTTAGAGCCCCAAAACCCTCCCCGATACTAATTCCAAGTAAATGGTCCCCCCTGAAAATTAGGTTTCCGGATGCAAACGGGTAAAGAACGCTCCAGGCTAGAGAGCGGCCAAGTTGGCATGCCCGGCCTACCTTAAAAGTGGTGTGTTTATTGCCCACTATAGATAACAGGCAATGTGTAGTTTTGGAGCGCTTGTTTCGGCTTTCGGAGTTCTTTTAAAGCCGGGGTACCCGCTAACTGCATGCAAAAGGTTGAAGTCAAGCACGTTTCAATCGTTTTGGGCGATGCTCGTCCAATTCGTAAGCAGCCCCTCTTGACTAACGCCTTCGACAGTGAAAACTCAAGAAAAAGTAATGGTGGGGTGGGAGGGAGAGGGGATGGAAGGCGTGAGGTAGGCGAGAATGGAGTGGGATGGGGTGGGATGGGGGTTGTGGGGTTGGGATAGGGTGGGAGTGGAAGGTGGGGGTGGGGGTGGGCGCGGCAGCGGGAGTTGCAATGGGAGTGGAAGTGGGGTGGGTGTGGTGGGAATGAGAGCGAAAGGAGGTTACAATCATCCCACGCTAGGGGCGCAGCAAATTCAAAGAACTTTCTGAGCTCCTAACACGAGGAACTCAATGTTTCACCCGAAACATGACTTCGACGACCTTCGCTTGCGCAACGCGGCCAACATTTCTATGCGCTAGTCCTAAAACAATAGTACTCGCGAGTGAGTGATTCTTACTACGATAGCCCCCCCCCAAACCAGCGATTTTATTCGACGAACGTATCACGACTGCTCGACACAAGGAAGGAAACCACTGAAAAAGAAGTATCCATATGTTCCCCTGTGTCCAAAAGGTCTATCAGTGAATGACGTCGGGGTGTCGGGGGACACCGCATTTCAGGAGATACGACCGGGCGCTGGTTTTGAAACCGCTTGACTTCGACGACCTTCGCTCGCGCAACCCTCGGCCAACATTTCTATGCGCTAGTCCTAAAATCAACCACTGTACTTGTAAAGTAATCATACTAATAGCAGTACAACCGATAGCACCGCACTTGAGGAGTTCAACCAATCAGAAGAGGCCAGAAGGCCAGAAGGCCAGGAACACTAGTTAACCCGAAAACTGCAATCCCTTCCGTGGGATGACTCGTTAGTCGGTCGGCGACGACACCATTTTCTCTGACCGGAGACCATCTCGTCTCCTCTCTCCCTCCCTTTCTCATTGTCAGATCGCGACTTTGCGCCAAGAGCTGGCGCTATCGAAGAGGCAGGAATCGTTAGCGCTCGCGCAAGCGGACGGCCTAAAGCGCGAGGTAAGCCGCCGTGCCCCCCCCCCCATTTACCCGCGGCGAGGACGTATGTACCACTTGGCTAAGGGGAGCGTATTGTTTGGTGTCTGCGGACCCGTTTGAGGCCCTCGGATTGTTCATCCACCCCCCCCCCCCTCCCCCCTCGACTCCCCGCCTGCCCCTTGCGCCCACCCTCAATTGTTCCCGCCGTTCCTTTCTGTTGGAACTTTACTATAGATCGACCTTCTTCAGGTAGTGGACGCCACTCTAATCGCAAGCATGAAGCGACACGATACCGGCCTCGCAAGAAAGGTGCGGATACGTTTTGCTTAATTGGACTTATGAGTTGGCTGACTATGCAGTAAGTTACTACTATACTAAGAGTAAATCGCCGACTAGTTGTTAATTGACTAGGTTTACAGACTGTATTGCCATTTAGTACGGCTGTGAGTTGTCTGACTATACTAATAGTAAGTCGCCGACTACTTATTAGTTGCCTAGGTACGGTATTGCCGTTTACTAGGGCTGACTATACTAATAGTAAATTACTATACTAACAACAAGCCGCCGACTAGTTATTAGTTGGCTAGGTATATACACTATTGCCATGTAATAAGGCTGTGATTTGGATTATTATACTATTAGTAACTATTAGTACCAACAGTAGGTCGCCGACTAGGTATTAGTTGGCTAGGTGTTACCGTTCACTAGCGCTGACAAATAGCAACTAATAGTACTAAGAGTAAGTCGCCGACTAGTTATTAGCGTATTTCAGTGTACTACAGTGTATTGCAGGTAGTTGCAGCCAGTGCCTTGAGGAGTTCTGTGTCTTTGCATCTGACCGGCGAGTGTGTTGCCCGACATGCATGACATGACGTGTGGTGTTTCAGTTATGGAGATCCGCTTTTAGAAAGATGACCCACTCCAAAAAAAAGGGGGCGGGGGGGACATATTCCCATGTTTGTCTTAGCTTTTCTTCTGAATGTATGACGTCGCCTAGTCTACACGCTATACAGCGCCTCACACACGAACACAACCGTCAGGTTAGAGGGCTCGACTGAAAAGCGGAGACGATTCCCTTGACGCCTTGTACGACAGAGGTAGATTTTTTCGCGGAAATATTTTCTGAATTTCGGGACTTCTTAACCCAATATCGCCGAAATATCACTTTTTTTCGCTTTTTTTTTCGTTTTATACCTATAATATGGATGGCCATAGGGGTAGCACTTTTTCGCGAAAGCATTTTCTGATTTCCGGGACTCGTTAACCCAATATCGCCGGAATATCATCGCTTTTCGTTTATTTTTCTTTTTTATACCTATACTATGGAGGACCATAGGGGTAGCACTTTTTCGCGAAAACATTTTCTGAAATTTGGGACTCCTTAAAACCCAATAACGCCGTTTTTTCATTTTTTTTTCATTTTTTGTTGTTTCGTACCTACTATGGACTTACGGAGGACCACGGAGGTAGCATTTTTTCGCGAAAACATTTTCTGAAATTTGGGACTCCTTAAAAACCCAATAACGCAGGAATATACATATATATATATTTTGTTCGTTTTTGTCGTTTTGTACGTACTATGAAGGACCATAGAGGTTGGACTTTTTTCGCGAAAACATTTTCTGAATTTTGGGGACTCCTTGAACCCGATATCGCCGGATAGTTCCTTCTTTTTATCGTTTTTTTTTTCGTTTTTTTACCTATATTATGCAGGACCATAGGGATAGCACTTTTTCGCGATTTTTTTTTGTGACTTTCGGGACTCCTTAACTCAAAGTCGCCGGAATTTCGTTTTTTGT
Source organism: Undaria pinnatifida (assembly GCA_012845835.1). Classification (NCBI taxonomy): domain Eukaryota; class Phaeophyceae; order Laminariales; family Alariaceae; genus Undaria; species Undaria pinnatifida. The sequence goes on from JABAKD010000027.1 coordinate 4,238,832, forward strand.
TCTCATTTTTTTTCGTTTTATATCTCTTACGGAGGACCATGCTAGGTAGTAATCAGGACCCACGATACACTCAAAAAACTATAAATTGCCCCATTTTCACTAACCATATTTGGTCCTGGTTAACTCTGTTCGCTCGGAATAGGACATGAGATTTGTTCTTTGGGGTGCACTTTCCTTTTTTCTCAGAACCAGTTTTTGGGTAGAGTATATAGAGTATAGAGTAGTTTATGAAGTGAGGAAGGAACCTCAGAATGAAATGATGCACCTCTACTGTAGCTTATGTGTCCCTTATATCTCATTCATTTGGTCCTATTGTAGAACAGTGGGTTTCCGCAGTACCTGCATAATTTCTTGATTCGACCCGACCCGCCCCGACCTGTGATATTTCGAAACCTGTTGACCCGACCAGACGGGACCCGTGATATTCCAAAACCTCGTCACTCGACCCGACGGGACCCGTGAGATTTCAAAACCTCGTGACTCGACCGAACCCGGCCTGTGATAATTCAAAACCTGTTCACTGGACCCGATGGGACCCGTGATATTTCAAAACCTCATGACCCGACCCAACCCGACCCGACCCGACCCGACCCGACCCGACCCGACCCGACCCGACCCGACCCGACCCGACCCGACGCGACCCGACCCGATCCGACCCGTGATTTTTCTAAACCTCTTGACCCGACCCGACCCGACCCGTGATATTTCAAAACCTCTTGACCAGACCCGACCCGTGAGGTTTTGAAAACCTCCTGAACCGACCCGCAAGTCAGGTCAGGTCATGACCCGTGAAAAGCTCTGCTTTTTTTCCGCTACCCAACTGCCAGGTAGTTACTAGCCTTGAAGTCCAGCCAACTCGCAGCCTTACCTCTCCCCTCTCCCCCCGCCATTTGCGGCACGAACATACGCGGCTGTCCGTCCTGAAATAATCACCCCACCCTAATTCTAAGTGTTTTCTCCGAAAACCGTGGGTGGAGTTCTACAAGGGTTAAGGTTAATTGTTTGCTGTCGGTTCACGGAGTCCTTGCTGGAACAAGCGCTCGCTGCTGGGATGTTTATGAGCGTGTAGGTTGGTTCCGGTTCGACGAGGCTTTTCAGCTCAGGGATAAGTCGGGTCGTGCAAGACTACACTATGCGATCGGTGGGAAGAGTGAGTGGCGGACGCCACCTAAATGGGCTCAGGTTTGTGTCGGATGAAATCCGCTGCCTGCTGATTGGCGTGCTTGACTGGCGTTTTTTTTGTTTCCGCTAGTTCTGTGGTTCCGTAACCTGCAATAAATCTTTATACTTTTTTTTCGCGCCCGATCGATATATATATATACATATCATCGGCGCCAGAGGGTAAATAATATCAGCCCGACGATAAACATAAGCTTGGTAGGAAAAACGTCAAACATAAGCTCGATATGAAATTGAGGCCATTCGGTACTGCAACCTTAAACAACCACAGAATCGATAACAGTCGTGTACCTCCACGCAGATGGATCAAATAATCGAAAACACCCACTGTCATTGGCTGACCGGGAGGCGTTTAATTATCATCTCCTACCTAAGATCTCGGGGGTTTCGCACATTTTTCAAGTATTGTTCGTATCGATCTTATATTTATTGTCGGGACTGGTAAATTTAACATTTTCCTCTGAACATCGTAAGCTTGAGCTTCATATTTATAGTACGATGCCTGGAATGTGTCGTGCCCGTACCCGCGCCACGATTTCAAGGTTGGTTAGAAGTGGTTTACGTAGAAAAAGTTGAATTTTTTCGAAACCTTCTTTTCGCTTACCAGTATCTCTCAAACCTTGTTGTACTACGAAGAAATTTACCCCAACTCTAATTTTAAGTTGTTTGTCCTTGCACTGCTTCGGGTGGAGTGGTAATAGAGTTATCGAGGTGTCTTCAGGTTCCTGTGTTACTATATTCGCCCCTTCCTGTCAGCCTGATTTATTTTTATATAGATACAACCATGTTGTCAAAGAAAGTAAGGTATTCTGGTAAGGGATTTATCGAGGTGTCTTCAGGTTTGGTATAACTTTTTTTTTTTTTTTTTCTTTTTTAGCGCACTTTCACTTTCCAGCTTCTGGACAAGCCGTGGTCACAGGTGTCGTCCCTTCTCCTCCCCGGTTCTTGCCTTCAATTTTTATCGCGCATAGGGTTCAGCAATCCCACTGCTCGTCGATTGTACATCGAATGTTGCTTACTCACGCTCTCGCGCTTTCCGCAAGTCAATTTGTCCACAAGAAAAAGTCCCAACGAATTTATACGAGTATGCACTCGGCGGGGCTCGAACTCACGAAACTGACCTATACCAGGCTCGAGGATAACCTGATACGCCACCGGGGCGACCGGATATAACTATATTCGTCCCTTACTGTCCGCCTGATTCATTTTAATATATATAGATACAAACGTTGTGTGAAAAAAAAGTAAGGTGTCCGTCGACGATGAGATTCGAACTCACGCGGGCAAAGCCCAACGGCTTAGCAGGCCGTCACCTTAACCACTCGGCCACGTCGACGTTTGCCTGACAAATGAGTGGGACGTACGCGACTATTTCGTTGACAGCATGGCATAATTAGATGGGCATGAGGCTGTTTCGTTGACAACATTTTAATTTAACTAAGTTAGATGAACATAAGGCTATGTCGTTGACAGCATTATAATTTAACTTAGATGAACATGAGGCTATTATTATTTCGTTGATAACATTACATAAGTGATGGAAATTTGAGCCTATTTCGTTGACGATATTAAATAAGTTAGATGGACATGAGGCGCCCGCCAGTAGGAGACGTCCGTTTGGCGTCGAGGCTCAACTTATTATTTTGGTGCCACCATTGAGCACAGGCTACTAATAATACTATAAAAATTATAATACACTCCAGCTGTGAGATCGAATATTTTGTCGAAACTCATCTTTGCAAGCTGTGTGTGATACTCCGATCGCGCGTATTACGGGTTGTGTGTCCTCATTAAGGATATAGGTCGGCGACTCCCCTTGCAACTACAGTGTAGCTATCAGGGTCAACAGGGTGATGTTAGGCAGTCTGTGCGCGGAAACTATAAAACCCGTTTCTGAGGGGGACAAAATCTGACAGCTGTGGGAGGAATAATATTGGCTAAGATAACGTGTGGCTTAGGATGGCACCCGAACCTGGGATAAGAAACTGACATAATATTTGTTGCAGGCGAAATTTCTTATTTGAAAAAGGTTGTGTCCTACACTAACTGCAGGATGACAGCAGCTATGCGTTAGCTGTTGAATTTCTTATGTCTCCGTAATTTTTAGGGTAATATAAGGTTCTTGTGGAGCTCATTCTGTATGAGAGGGCCGGTGCGCCAGTCAGTGTACATGATGTCTGCGATAAACAAACATATCCGAAAAAGAAAGAGGTAGTCGTCGACGATGAGATTCGAACTCACGCGGGCAAAGCGCAACGGCTTAGCAGGCCGTCACCTTAACCACTCGGCCACGTCGACGTTTCCCTTTGATTCATGTGCATAAGGTGCAAGGATTACATTTGATGTAAGAAAAAACAGGAAATTGAAGAGTTTCTAATTTACGAAGAGGTCCACGAATTCATAGGGCCTCCTTTTCATCTTCAAAACCCTCTTAGAACTGCAAAAATTAGCCCACACTAATTCCAAGTAGTTTGTCCCAAAAATCGAGGGTGCAGCTCTAGAGGGGTCATGTAATCCTTAATCTCCGTGTTCCGTCTGACGGTCGGAATCTTCTCAAAATACCAAACTGAAGGACGTTCTAGTTTAAATTTTCTGGTTTCCATTAACGCACACAGTTGATGACAGTTACAAAAAATTTGCACCACGGCGAGTTCTTACAAGCAGCGAGAGCTGCAATAGCTTTGTGTTGTCTATTGTGGGGTTGCGGCAACGAATGGATGCCTGCTCGCGACAATTGGTCAACACGGAGATGTATCTCTCATAGCACGAAATTAACCACAAAATAGTGAAAATGTCTACATGTCAGTCGAGCTTTCCCATTAATACATAATATGGCGACTGTGTTCTTGTGATGCACTACTGCAGTTGTGTAGCGTGTAGACGAGGCAAATCAAATGTTCATGAATGAAAAAACGAAAATCAAACGGGGACTGCCCCCCCCTCTCCCCCCTGTTTCTTGTATTTCGTCCTGTTCAATACTAGTGACGGATCTCCGCAATAGTTACTGTAGGTGTATTGGTTAGGTGATAATTTTTCGTTCGTTTTTGTGTTTTTGCTCTTCACTAAGGGTGCGATGATATGTGTGAATAATAGGCGACGTTGTGTTGTGCTTTTCTGTCACGCGAGAGTCAAAATAGTAGTTGAGTTTCATGAGAAGGGTCGGTTGGTGCTGCTACTGTCACTGTAAGACATAATACATACATTGGTACCTGGAATAATACTAGACCTGTTGGTGCTAATATAATTTCTTCTTCTTTTTCTTCTTCTGCTGCTGCTACTACTACTACTACTACTTTTCCCGCTACTAGTACGGAGACTTAAACAACCACCACTAAAGCAACAGAAAACAATAACCCTGGGTACGGCGCGCAGATCGCTCAGGGCAAAAAAAATATGAGCGCATCCTTCGAAGTATAGTCCACAGCAGCATCAGCATATGCGTGCGGTATAACGGACGGTGGTTAGTCGCATCGACGCTTTCCACGTACAGTACCTCAATGTCCAGGTGAGTTTCGCATTCGCATTTCCCATCTGTCCATGCCCGTCCTTCCACCACCCACTGGCGACCACCATTTAACACCAGTATACTATTATATGAGTATATCAAGGTCGTGGGCACGTTTCATTGAGCGGGCGGCGTCAGCCACAGAAACCTTGTAATAATATACTGGTATTAGTAGTAAAGTACCGGTCCTACGACTACAGAATATACATAAACAAACTGGTGCATTCCACAGCTGTCAGATTTTGTTCCCCCTGAAAAATGTGTTCTCCAGTTCCCGTGCAAAGATTGATTAACACCACCCTGTTGACCCCGGGACAAGCTAGTTTTAACGGGAGTCGCGGACCCATGCATATATATTTGGGGGTAAGGGCTACTCAGGGGGGCAAGAGAAGGACTGGATGGCTCATCTGAAGGAGGATATGTCGGTCTTTGGAATGAAATTCGAAGGGTGGCGAAAGGCTGCTCAGAAGGCCGGCAGATGGTTTCGACGAGTAGAGGAGGGAGCCGAGTTGTTCATTCGGAATTGGCCTATAACGGAGAGACGCAAAACTGCAGAGCGACGCTCAAAGGCTGCGGCAGCACCATCCACCGTCGTCATCTCTAAGCAGCCGGGGGGAGGGGGGAGGAAGGGAGGGGGGGAGGGGGCAAGGGGGGAAAGGGGGGGGGGTGGGGAAGGGGGAGCGTCATGCCCAAGAGACTGAAGTCTGGGTCTGGCCATCATCGTCTTGAAATTTGTGAGCCTTCCAATGGCCGTCACAAGATAGCGTAAGACCGCCCTGACTTCTTCGCCATGTTGCGTTCTCTCCCCAGCGCCATTGATGATGCACTTGATACCCTCTATGAGCCTAATGCCGTCTTTAGTCAGTTCCTAAGGTCTGCTAGGATGACATTTTTTTCTCTTTTCCTTTCCTTGCTTCCTCTTGTTGTCTTGCCTTTTCTTTTCTTCCCTTTCCCTTTCCGTTTTTTCACTTTCTTGTATTTTCTTTTCTTTCCTTTCCTTTTTCGTTTTTCGCTTTCTTTTCTTTTCTTCCCTTTCCTTTATCTTCTTTTCTTTTCTTTGTTTCTTGTTTTCCAATTGACTTGCGTCTGTCGTGCGTATGCGTAGTGATAGGTACGACGTGCAATATATACGTGGTAATCTTTCTTGGGTGGCAAGCGGTATAGTCAGTTTTTCCAGGCGCGAGTAGTGAGACGTATGCACCAGTATAGACCAGGCACATCGTAGGCTGACTCCCGATTTCACTTTTACATGTTTCTGGTGGAGGCATGAATTACGTCAGCTGTGATATATGCGTGTACCACATTTGGTTTGTTTGTGTTTTTTTCCTGGGGTGTTCCTCAGCTCCAGAGTGACTGGAGCCTGTCCTGTGACCACGGACTAGATTATGCAAGTTAATGTGAGAACAACAACAGCAACAACAACAACAACAACAACATCCTTAATGAGGACCCACACCCAGTAATGCGCGCGATCGGAGTATCACACACAGCTCGCAAATACGAGTTTCGACGACGTCTTCGATCTCACAGCTGGAGTGTATTTTATTTTTACAATGAATCTAAAAACCATCTGTGATTTTCTTCGACTTTTCGCGAGGTGGAGATCGTTTTGTCAAACTCTAAGAACGCCGGTAAAAGTTAAAATGACGGCCTTAAGGCGCAGGTCAAGACGGCGAGGTTTGAAAATGAAAATAAAATCCATGCTACATTCAGTATCTAAGGAAGTTTGTTATCTTTTTTTCGCTTTTTCCTTGGAAGGAAAAATGTGTGACCACATTTTTGACGACGTATTTGGGCGTTGCGCGGGACTTTGATCAGGTGATATTTTTGAAAATAGGATATCGCAATCATTAACGGAGATCTGAACAAAAAACATGATTTGCAACCCCATTTTTGTTCGCTTTTATTCGGTCGAACCAACCGTATGCTTTATATTGAACCCTCTTATATACTTCGAAGTATGAGATGGCATGTGGCGTGTATCAGCTCTTAGCTGGTGTACGCTCGTAGCCTCGCTTTCGGATGACCCGATGAAGACACAGCTTATGTATAGATGATTTGAGGTAAACGAATGCCACGGTTAGGTGAGCCTGTAAGAGCAGAGGGCTCCAGCAGAGAAGATATTGTTCGGCGACCCCAAGCCGATGTGTTGGTTGATGATTAATTTGCTCAGCACGGTGAGAGCTGATGGTGAGCAAAAAAGGAGTGAGCACATCCTGTGCGTCGCCCGTAGCTCAAAGACAAGGACCCTCAAAATCCGTTGCAAACAAAAAGGACCCTTGAAATGGACCCTCAAACAACGCTAATAACCGATATAATTCCAGGTTACGAATAAAAAACAAAAAACAAGCTATGGCACCCCAAGGAGCAAAAGACCCCAACACGATATCCTACAGCCTTGTTGTTTAGCAACTCGTATCTCAGGGTATGTGGTCATGACCCTACGTACGTAGCCGACATTTTTTTTTTTTTTTTTTTTTTTTTTTTCATCCCTCGGCGGATGGGGAAAAATAAAGCTTTAGCTCACCACACTTCCACGTATTTTCATACGCGTCGTGTGTGTGTCGATTTAACTCAGTTGCTTTCGCAGCCCAACGCTAGATTCTTACTTCAGCAACAACTCGTATCTTAAATATCTTGCTACCGCTTCCAAGAGGGATGCCGAAGCTTAGAGTGTACGAGTACGTACTACATGTACCAGGTATCTGAATTTGATTAGCCTGTAAACTGCTGTGTATCATGCATCCAAGACATTTATTGCTGCTGAGACTTGTGCTTGTTACGTACGCCATCGATGAACGACAACTATTAATACCAGGCTGAAAACTGTCTGTCGTACTAGCAACTCGCAATGTATACCAGATGACTTTAAGTGTTATCAAGTAACGACATTATGGTTACTGACAATAAGTACCATTACTTAACATTTTATGTTAAATGGCGGCAAACGGCCCGTCTGGAGAGGAACGCTTTTTTTTCGTCAAAGCGATAAATATTTTGGGATTTACCCCCGTTTTTGTCCAAAGTGGATGGTATTTGGCCGATTTTGGCCAGACTCCTAAGAAAAAAAACGTTGCGTTTTTTCTTGAATATTACTCGGTGTTCATGCGCGACGTGTTTTTCTCTTTTTCAGCATCGATCCCTCTTGACTCTGCGGTCACGAGTTGATCAAGTTAATCTAAAAACATGTTTTTTTCCTCATGATTGATAGTTGTGTATCTAAACGTCATTATTAACATTGCAAAAATTCTGGTCGGACCAATAAAGGAAAATAAAAACACCAAAATCTCTTGTCAGAAATAACGTACAAAACATATAAATAAATTACAAACGATGCATTTAATAAAGGAAAATAAAAACACCAAAAAAAGATTGTCAGAAATTAATCTGTACCCAGGGTACAAAACAAAATGAATAACCAAATTACAAACGACGCAGACTAAAAAAAAATCAAAAAATAAAAAAGGAAAAAAAAAGGCATCGTCGACGATGAGATTCGAACTCACGCGGGCAAAGCCCAACGGCTTAGCAGGCCGTCGCCTTAACCACTCGGCCACGTCGACGTTTCCTTGATGATCGTCGGCTTAATTTTATATTTCTGTACCTAAATATATTTTCCGTCGTAGGATACCGGCTACTGCCGATAATCTTGTGTTTAGAAGGGATACCTGGCACGATGCTCTGCTCTGCTGTATACTGATACATGCACTTGATACTGCGGCTGTACCTCGTATGGCACAGCAGCAAGAAGCAGCTTCGCGTACAAAAAGCTGGGACATGCTTCATGGGTACAGCAGCAGCAGTACTTCTCCTTGTTGCTCGAATATAGTGATAATGTTAGTCTCACTCTGTTAACAGTTTGTGTACTACCACCGCCGTGTGATACCTCTGGTATAACATACCAGGTATCAGGTACCTGGTAAGTAGTGAATGCCTGCTGCTTGCGGCTTCTGGGCTCAGGCACTGCTGGACGCACATACAAATACATGAGTTTTGACCCGAAATTCGTCGAACTCACGGCTGACGTTTTTATGAAAATATTTTATAAAAAATATTTTATGGACGTCAGCCGTGAGTTCGACGAATTTCAGGTCAATACTCATCTTTGCAAGCTGTGTTGGTACTTGTAATGTACTAAATGGGTGAGTTTTTATTGGGAGGGGTCTTATTTTTTGTCCACTATATATAATGGTAAGTGTTGGTATTTTTACTTTTTTTTCAGGTGGGGAATTTTGAGCTAGATCAAACATCACATCTATTTTATACATTTACTAGTGGTACTCCCGAAATATGCCAGTTGCCGGCCGGTATGGCGGACAAAAACAAATTGGTGCTGTATCCTCTGTGTTAAGTATTAAAATAACAAAATAATAACAGGGCAGTACGACAATGCCGCCGTACGTACGGTAGTAAAGGTATCATCCTCTGTATGTAAGTTTTGCAAAACAAAAACGATAACACGGCAGCAGTAGTACGTACGGTAGTAAAGGACAGAGGAGTGCAGCAGTGGGGACGACGGTGGTACTCCCAAGCACCAGTGGGAGGCCGGTATTAAACTGTAGAAACAAAAAAAAGGGTTCAAAAAAAAAAAATTCCCACAGGACGCAAAAAGACTCCCACGTACAGAACGGCCCACCCACCCACCACGGACGACGCAGTGCACCCTCCACCCACCCACCGACCAAACCTTTACTACATACAGCAGAACAGCAGTGCAGCAGTCCGTACATCAGAACAGCCGTGCAGCAGTACGTACAGTAGTATACACCTGGTACGCGGGGCGCAGTTAGTTGGTTGGTTCTTATTATGAAGAAACAGGAAACAGCAAAAAAAAGACTCCCACGTACAGAACGGTCCACCCACTCACCACGAACGACGCAGTGCACCCTCCACCCACCCACCGACCAAACCTTTACTACATACAGCAGAACAGCAGTGCAGCAGTACGTACAGCACAGCAGAACAGCAGTGCAGCAGTACGTACATCAGAACAGCTGTGCAGCAGTACATTCAGCAGTATACACCTGGTACGCGGGGCGCAGTTAGTTGGCTGGTTCTTATGAAACAGGAAACAGCAAAAAAAAGACTCCCACGTACAGAACGGCCCACCCACCCACCACAGACGACGCAGTGCACGCTTCACCCATCCACCGACCAAACCTTTACTACATACAGCAGAACAGCAGTAGTACGTACAGCACAGCAGAACAGCAGTGCAGCAGTACGTACAGCACAGCAGAACACCACCCACCATGCACCCACGAACCTACCCAGTACAGCAGTACAGCAATGCAGCAGTACCTAGAGCAATACACCTGACAGGCGAGCAGCAGCCGATTTGTTGGTTACAATGCTCTCGGGCTGGTTAGGCCAAGCCAAAAGCGCTCGCGTTGCCAATTCTGCGCACGGCGAGCGGCGACGGCTTGACGCTGCTGTGTTTGATCCTGGTGTTGTGTGATTGCTGTTGACGCAGGCGCGCTTGCGTCCATGGCTGTGTCCATGGCCCAAGTGGCCAAAAAGCAATTCGAAAATTCAATATCGTTGGGAGTTCAAAGAAAAAAAATTAGCAGGCAGCGACGAAGAAAAAGCGGGGGGGGGGCAAGCGAGCCGTCCCCGGGAGGGCGATTTCCACGCTTCCCCCTCGCCGAGGTGGGGCACCGACGGCTGTTCTTTCGCCGGCATGTCGTAGTGCTGCTGTGCGGATGGGACGTGGCGGCACCGCGAGGCCGCCTGAGGCCGAGTGGAGCTCGGGAGTCGCCGCTTTTGGGGGGGGGTGTTTCAACCAAGATATTTTTCAAAGATCCAAAACGTCACGACCATCCTTAGCGTATTAAATAATAACTAGGCAGCGGCTGACTAAGTACGCCAGTAGCGGGCTATCTCTTCTCGCCAGCGAACCCCCCTTCCCGTCCGCATGGCTCGACTGCGAAGACCCGGGCCCGCTTTCGAACCGCCACCTCCAATGCGCCCAGTCTCGTGTGCGGGATGGGATTTCGCACCCCGCTGTTGGGCAGCGGGGCGATGATTGTGGCGAGTCTCTCGCGAGGGCCTGCACCACACAACGCACATATAGCACGTATTGCGGAGGTATAAATCCTGCCGTTGTCACCGTGACACTCTTGAGTGTGGTAAAAAGGCTCGAACTTTCTCCATCTTGACCCGGCGTGGTGCGCGTGTGGAGGGGGGGTCCACCCGTGAGACAACCGAACAGTTGATAAACTTACTATTAATACCTTGGTTGGGATGGAGTACGTGTAGTAGCTAACATGATTTATTTGCTGTTGATGTTCACCCTGACAACAGCCGTAGGACAAACGAGCGGCCGGTGTGTCACGCAGCTTGCAAAGATGAGAATAGACCCTGAATTTGTCGAACTCACAGCTGACGTGTTTAAGAAGAATAATATATACTAGTGATACTCCCGAAATATGCCAGTTGCCGGCCGGTATGGCGGACAAAAACAAATTGGTGCTGTATCCTCTGTATTAAGTAGTAAAAGAACAAAATAATAACAGGGCAGTACGACAATGCCGCCGTACGTACGGTAGTAAAGGTATCATCCTCTGTAAGTTTTGCAAAACAAAAAAGATAGTATAACACGGCAGCAGTAGCACGTACGGTAGTAAAGGACAGAGGAGTGCAGCATTTTTTATTATTATTATTTTTTTTATCCTCCGGCGGAAGGAGTGCAGCAGTGGGGACGGTGGTACTCCCAAGCACCAGTGGTGAGTGTGTGTGTGTGTTCTTCACATTAAACCGGTGAGTGGGAGGCCGGTATTAAATTGTAGAAACAAAAAAAAGGGTTCATCTCCCACAGGACGCAAAAAGACTCCCACGTACAGAACGGCCCACCCACCCACCACGGACGACGCAGTGCACTCTCCACCCACCCACCGACCAAACCTTTACTACATACAGCAGAACAACAGTGCAGCAGTCCGTACATCAGAACACCCGTGCAGCAGTACGTACAGCAGTATACACGCGGGGCGCAGTTGGTTGGTTGGTTCTTATGAAACAGGAAACAGCAAAAAAAAGACTCCCAGGTACAGAACGGTCCACCCACTCACCACGGACGACGCAGTGCACCCTCCACCCACCCACCGACCAAACCTTTACTACATACAGCAGAACAGCAGTGCAGCAGTACGTACATCAGAACAGCTGTGCAGCAGTACATACAGCAGTATACACCTGGTACGCGGGGCGCAGTTAGTTGGTCAGTTCTTATGAAACAGGAAACAGCAAAAAAAAGACTCCCACGTACAGAACGGCCCACCCACCCACCACGGACGACGCAGTGCACGCTTCATCCATCCACCGACCAAACCTTTACTACATACAGCAGAACAGCAGTGCAGCAGTACGTACATCAGAACAGCAGTGCAGCAGTACGTACATCAGAACAGCAGTGCAGCAGTACGTACAGCACAACAGAACACCACCCACCATGCACCCACGAACCTACCCAGTACAGCAGTGCAGCAATGCAGCAGTACCTAGAGCAATACACCTGACAGGCGAGCAGCAGCCGATTTGTTGGTTACAATGCTCTCGGGCTGGTTAGGCCAAGCCAAAAGCGCTCGCTTTGCCAATTCTGCGCACGGCGAGCGGCGACGGCTGGACGCTGCTGTGTTTGGTCCTGGTGTTGTGTGATTGCTGTTGACACAGACGCGCTTGTGGTCTCGTGTCCATGGCTGTGTCCATGGCCCAAGTGAAAATAATTAGCAGGCAGAAGGAAATAACTCGAGTAGCATTTGTTGTCCAACATTTATTTTTAGTCTTCCTCACAATATAGTTGGGAGTTCGAAAAAAAAAAAATAGCAGGCAGCGACGAAGAAAAAGCGGGGGGGGGGCAAGCGAGCCGTCCCCGGGAGGGCGATCCCCACGCTCCCCCCTCGCCGAGGTGGGGCACCGACGGCCGTTCTTTCGCCGGCATGTCGTAGTGCTGCTGTGCGGATGGGACGTGGCGGCACCGCGAGGCCGCCTGAGGCCGAGTGGAGCTCGGGAGTCGCCGCTTTTTTGGGGGGGGTGTTTTAACCAAGATATTTTTCAAAGATCCAAAACGTCACGACCACCTTCACGACCATCCTTAGAGTATTAATTAATAAGGATAAGGATTACAAGATCTCCCTTCGGAGTGGGCTCATGAGAGCACAGCGGATGGGGGTGATGCAAGACGAAAGCAAACAGTGATATAGATTTGAAACGCCTCTTTTCCCGCAACAACCCGCTGCCGAAACACAGCGCGAACCACTTCCTGTACGAACGCATACGGATGTTCAGCCCGTGTCAATACTGCTGAGCGGCGCACCCAGCCCCTAAGTAGTATGACGATATTATGTTAAACTAAAAAAAAAAATATAATTGAAAAACAGTTTTCAGTCATGGATCGCTATCATTATTATTGTGCGCGTTCGAAGGTGACAGAGTGCAGTAGTGAAGGGAATTGGCGTGGAAAAGAACAGTGAGAATGTTTGGCTGGTGAGGGTCAGCCGGCGGTGGGTAATTTGTTCCAGCGACCCGGACTTCTATGGTCACCCCGTATAGTATCTCGGCGGCCGCTACCCCTGCAAAACACACCACCAACAGTTCCGGCCCCAGATTTTGCATACAGAACCGGGTGCTCCTGTACGGACGCTCGTGTCAACACAGCTGCGCATAGCTGTGCCTTACAGCTGTGCCTTACAGCAGTGCTCGTAGCTGGCATATGACGATTTTCTGTTGAACTATGACTTTTTTTTGTTCAACTGCTTCTGTCGTTGTGGCATATGTATGCGATTTTTTGTTGTTGACGGTGCAGCTCCCATGCAAGACACAGCAATAGCAACCCCGGCCCCACTCCCGCGGCCCCAGATATACAGAAGAACCGGCTGCTCCTGTACGGATGCCTGTTACAGCAGCTGTGCCTGCTCTCAGTGCAGTGTGCTCAAAACGTGTTATTGTTCTAAAATTACTGCTGCTGCAACTGCCGACAGCTGCTGCTGACGCGTTTTTTTTGTGCAAAACACAGCAGCACAGCAACAGCAGTGCTGAACTGGTGGCCCTGTACAGACGCCCGTGTCAACATAGCTGTGCAGGTCTGCTCCTCTCAGCAGTGTGTAGGCCTGTGCCTCTCGGCAGTGTGCTTAGCTCTAGCTAGGGGCATTTTTTGTTCAACTATACCCTGCTGGAGTTGCTGTAAACGTGTTCAACCAAAAGAGGCAGCTGCTGTTTTTCTGACGTGTTTTTGGACTGTTGAGCCAACAGCCCGCCAACAGCCCGCCGACAGCCCACGGAAGCGGAAAGAAAAATGACAGTCCTGCGCCAGATTTTGGTATATAGCCTGTTACAGCAGCTGTGCCTGCTCTCAGTGCAGTGTGCTCAAAACGTGTTATTGTTCTAAATTACTGCTGCTGCAACTGCCGACAGCTGCTGCTGACGTAGCACAGCAACAGCAGTGCTGAACTGGTGGCCCTGTACAGACGCCCGTGTCAACATAGCTGTGCAGGTCTGCTCCTCTCAGCAGTGTGTAGGCCTGTGCCTCTCGGCAGTGTGCTTAGCTCTAGCTAGGGGCATTTTTTGTTCAACTATACCCTGCTGGAGTTGCTGTAAACGTGTTCAACCAAAAGAGGCGGCTGCTGTTTTTCTGACGTGTTTTTGGACTGTTGAGCCAACAGCCCGCCAACAGCCCGCCGACAGCCCACGGAAGCGGAAAGAAAAATGACAGTCCTGCGCCAGATTTTGTATATAGACATACTGTAGTTTCCACTATACTGCTCTATCATATGTATGGTAGGCGGTTTGTTTTGTTTTTTATCCCCCCGGCGTTAATATCGGGAAGAGTACGAATACAGAATACCTGGTATTGTTAGTTATCTTATACTTCTGTTACTCTTAATATTTGTTGTAAAATACATTTTAATACCTGTCTGAGGAAATAAATAATACAGGGGCTCCGCTTCGCGGGCGGCTGACGCCGCGCGCTACGCTCGCGCAAGGAAGATTTCAACTAAATATGAAGGGGGCAGAAAGAGGAGGCCCATGATAAGTGCAACTAGCGATTTGATAATGCCAAGAGGTACTTGTGCGGAGCTGATTGCCCTGTCTGTGCTGTGCTGTTTGTTGGCGATGTCACGTTTTGATCGGCAGTACAGTAGTACGGGTGTAATTGGCGAAGAAAAAAACGCGAAGAGGACCGAGATGGAGGACAAAATCAGCGACGAAAGCGAAAAGACCAGTACACACACGTACTACCGGTACCTGGTACTTCACCTAATACCTGCTGCCTGGTGGTACTCTGTTTGTCAAAAAGAAAGCCGAGGGCTCCGCTCCGCGGGCGGCTGACGCCGCCCGCTACGCTCGCGCAAGGAAGAATGCAACTGAAACATGTAGAGGGGGCAGGAAGAAGAGGCCCGTGATTATTTGGTGCAAACAGCGAAGTGATAATGCCAAGAGATGCTTGTGCAGAGCTAATTGCCCTGCGCTGTGCTGGGTGCTTGTTGATGTCACGTTCTGAACGGCAGTACGTGTGATATTTGCGGGGGGGGGGGGGGCATGGGGACCGAGAAAGGGCAATCAACGGAAGAAAGCAAAAAGACGAGGACACAACACGTACATAATGGTACCTGTTACCTGTATCATACCTGGTACTACTGCTGTATGTTCAAAAGAACGCACAGCGCCGCACGACACAACACCGCAACACGAAGGGCAAGGCCCGGCACCGCACTAAGCCGCGTTGCACTGCTGAGCTATATATAGCCGGGCTGACCTGCGCTGGGGGTGTATTGTTTGTGATCCAACAACGTAGTATGTACAAACTTATTAATAGTACCGGTACGTGGTATGATACGGCGAATGTTACTGGCATGTACGAACTAGTAAAAGTACCGCAAAGCACGCAGCATGGCGAAGCACGGCAAAGCGCGGCACCCAAAGGCGCTGCGCTCTACTGAGCTAGCGCAGCGGTGCGCTGCTGAGCTGAGCTGCAAGGCACGGCAGGGCATCGCAGGGCACGGCACTGCACGGCGTTGCGCTGCTGAGCTATAGCATTGCGGTGGGGTGCTGGGCGGAGCTGAGCTGAGATGATGAGCCAAACCGAGATCTCATCAGCTAATACCTGGTATGTGAAACTTCGTGCACGTACAAAACAAATTGTGGAAATCAAAGAAAAGCTAAAGCTGGACCGTTCCGCAAGTAGTGCACAGGCGGCAAGTTAGCGACAAATGGTAGGAAGTTCAACTTACTACACGAAAAGGAAGAAAAAATCGCGAAAAGGTTCAAAATCGTGTTTGGCAGAAAAAACACGTTTGCAGGAAGCAGCTGAAAAGGCAAGAAACAACTGGCAAAACGAGCCGAAACAAACATAATAAGGCGGAGCAACAAATCAAAGAAAAGCTGGACCGTCCGACCCCGGAGATGCCAGGGATGCACCAACCAACCGAGAACTTTCAGCAAAAATATCTGAGTAAGTAAGTCTATACAATCGTTTTGGCAGCAAGCAAATTTAGAGGAAGCAACTGAAAAAGTCAATAAACAACTAACTGGCAAAACGAGCAGAACCAAAAATAATGTGGCGGAGCAAGAATTCAAATAAAAGCCGGACCATTCCGCAAGTAACGCGCGGAGGCGGTATCGAAGTGGGACCCCCGGAAATGCCAGGGGTGCACCAACCGAGCACTTTCAGCAGAAATAAGTTGGTAAGTATATTTATATATTTACAAGCGCTCCGCTCCGCGGGCGGCTGACGCTGCCCGCTACGCTCGCGCAAGGAAGATTTCAACTTAATGTGAAGGGGGCAGAGAGAAGAGGCCCATGATTAAGTGCAACTAGCGATTTGATAATGCCAAGAGCTACTTGTGCGGAGCTGATTGCCCTGCCTGTGCTGTGCTGTTTGTTGGCGATGTCACGTTCTGATCGGCAGAAGTACGGGTGTAATTTGCGAAGAAAAAATGGCGAAGCGAACCGAGATGGAGAACAAAATCAACGACGAAAGCAAAAGAAGAGTACACGCACGTACTACCGGTACCTGGTACCTGGTACTTCGCCTAATACCTGGTGTGGTACTCTGTGTGGTTCTAAAAAAAACACAGGACTCCGCTCCGCGGGCGGCTGACGCCGCCCGCTACGCTCGCGCACGGAAGAATGCAAGTGAAACATATGTAAAGGGGGCAGGAAGAAGAGGCCCGCGATTCTTTGGTGCGAATATCGAACTGATAATAATAATGCCAAGAGGTGCTTGTGCAGAGCTAGGGCAGGAAGAAGAGGCCCGCGATTCTTTGGTGCGAATATCGAACTGATAATAATAATGCCAAGAGGTGCTTGTGCAGAGCTAATTGCCCTGCGATGTGCTGTGTGCTTGTTCATGTCACTTTCTGAACGGCAGTACGTATGCTATTTGCGGAGGAGGGGGGGGGGGGGGCATGGGGACCGAGAGAGGACAATCAAGTGAAGAAATCAAAAAGACGAGTACACAACGCGTACGTAAACCTGGTACCTGTATCATACCTGGTACTGCTACTACTGCTATATGTTCAAAAGAACGCACAGCGCCGCACAACAAAGCACCGCAAAACGAAGGGCAGGGCACGGCACCGCACTGCGCTGCGCTGTGCTGCTGAGCTATATATAGCCGGGCTGACCTGAGCTGGGGGTGCATTATTCATGATCCAACAACGTAATATATATGTACAAACAAACCTGGTGTATGTACCGGTACGTGGTGTGATACTTCGAATGTTACTGGCATGTATGTATGAACAAGCAAAAGTACAGCAAAGCACGCAGCATGGCGAAGCACGGTAAAGCACGGCAAAGCACACGGCGCTGCGCTCTGCTGAGCTAGCGCTGCAGTGCGCTACAGAGCTGAGCTGCAGGGTACGGCAGGGCATTGCAGGGCACGGCACTGCACGGCGCTGCGCTGCCGAGCTATAGCGCTGCGGTGGGGTGCTGAGCGATATCTCATCTGATCCAGCCAAGCACAAAACATAGTGTGGAAATCAAAGAAAACTAAAGAATGACCGTTCCGCAAGTAATGCACAGGCGGCAAATTAGCGGCAAATGGTAGGAAGTTCAAATTTTACTAAACGAAAAGGAAGAAATAATCGCGAAAAGGTTCAAAATCGTGTTTGGCAGAAAAACCAAATTTGCAGGAAGCAGCTGAAAGGTCAAGAAACAACTGGCAAAACGAGCAGAAACAAAAACAACAAAGGCCGATCAAGAAACCAAAGAAAAGCTGGACCGTTCCGCAAGTAGTCCGACCCCGGAAATGCCAGGGATGCACCAACCGAGCACTTTCAGCAGAAAGAAATTCGTAAGTATATTTATATATGTGCTCGCATCGCAACGGCAGCAGCAGCACCTTGTTGTTGTTGCTGAGCTGACTGCGATTGCCGCGACGTGGCCCGAAAATAGAAAATACGCAGCAAGTGACCTGACCGATAGACAACGATGACAACACGCCTAACATGATGTATCAATAATATTCATAGCAGTAGCAAACAGTACGAGTGATATTTCTACTACCGCTACTGCTACAGTAGTAGTAGTACAACTACTACTACTACTACTACTACTACTACTATTACTACTACTACTACTACTACTACTACTACTACTATTACTACTACTACTACTACTACTACTACTATTACTACTACTACTACTACTACTACTACTACCACTACCACCACCACTACTACTACTATTATTACTTCTATATACTAGATACCACACACCACTACAACAGCACATCCGGTGATAATACTTTTAAACGCCAAATTGTCATCACTGGGGTGTGCTTTCTTCCGTATTACTGTATACTTCTCCATAGAGTCTCTCAGGGGAAAAGAACCACCCGCCGATGCGATACGGGGACGAATGCATGCCACTTGTTTCTTACGTGGATACCATCTACTACTCACTATTAATACGACCTTCGCGTGGCGCAGCTTAACAACAGGAACAATGTTTCCCCTTGTGTTTTATGTCGAAAAGTCATTCCCTGTTTTTTGGTACATCCTCCCCATCCATGCTATAAGTCAGACAAAAAGCGTGTGTGAAATAGAGCGTCAGTCAGAGTGTGTGCTCTTACTCGTACCTATATTACTTGCACGACGAGTACAAACTATGTCAATGTGCCCGAACTACCACCCTCGAGGCCGGGAACGCAACCACTCGTAATGCTGTTGTGTGGCTTTTTCTGGCGCAGTAATCGTAATCTCACTACCTCCTCGTTTTAGTCATGCCGCTTGCCACGTCTATATCCATGTATGTACGTACCTACCGAAAATCAATAATTAAATGCTCTATGATACCTACTGCGGTATCATGGGGATTTTTTTCAGAAATATTGTTTGTTTTGGGACAAAATATCTGCAGAATATGACGCCAATTTAGAAATAATGTCTTGCCAAGTTTTATTTTATGAACCTCTCCATACATCAAGATCCGGAGAATAACTGGATGGAGAGTACCGTTCAAAATACAACATTTTTGCGCACTTCTCGCTCGTCTGGCTCGAGGTGCGGAACGGATACGGCAGGGCGAGGGGCGTTGAAGCCGCCACCCGAAGACGCCGCTCAAACAAAGCGATTTGACAGAGAAATTCCAGTTCGGAGGATCTCATACTGAGGCCGAGACGAAGAAAAAAACTGACCAGATGCCTGTCCCCTCAACAAAAGACATTCTTGATTTTAAGGGGACAGGGATTTGGTCAGGAGTTCTTTTCGTCTCGGCCTTAGTATGGGATTCTCGAGACTGGAATTTCTCAGTCAAATCGTTTCGTCCGAGCGCCGTCTTCGAGGGGCGGCTCCAATGCCCTTGCCTCTGCCTTATCGGTCCCGTACCTGCCCGCGATCGGGTATGGGGGTGGAGCGAGACAAGCGAGAAGTTGTCAAAATTTGCATTTTGAGGAGGTGCTCTCGAGCCTTCGGTTGGATCTTGATGTCTGCAGAGCTTGAGCGAATATATCATGGGACAACATTTCAAAATTGGCATAATTTCCAAATTGGCATCTAAATTTCTCCCCGACGACGCTTTTTTCCGAGATCATATTTGGTATTCAGAAGCGTGCGCGCTGGAGACATTAGGAATGGTTGTGGTAGTGTTCTCCTGAGTACGACTACTGTTGTCGTACTTGGAGAGGACATAGCCCCGGAGATCCCTGTTACGAAGTCGGTCAGAATTAGTTAACGAACTCGAAAACATGTATTTGGTTGGTTTTATAGCAAAACCCACTGAGTTAGTGAGTCAGGTGACAGCGGGTAGGGCTATCTAATGAGTGTCGTGAGTTCGATTTTCACCAACTTCATATTTGTCATTTTTAAGCTTGCGCGCTGAAGATATTATGAATGGTTATTATTTTGTAGTAGGTTGCTCCTGAGTACTACTACTGTATGTAGTCAGTGGCGAGGGGAGAGCCCCGGAGATCCCCCGTTTAAAAGTAGGTGAAAATCAGTTTACAAACTCGACAACATGTTATATAGCACTACCCGCTGAGCTACTGAGTCGAGTGATTAAGTAGACTCAGTGGGTAGTGCTATCGGATTTCTCGGTCAAATCACTTTGTTCGAGGGGCGGCTCCAACGCCTCTCACCCTTCCTTATCCGTCCCCTACCTGGTCGTGAACGCGTACTGCGGGGGGTAGGAGACGCAAGCGAGAATTGACGACGATTTTGGATTTTGGATTCCTGGGCAGATGTTTTTCAGAGGACCAGTCAACACGTGGCATGCTCATCGATGACACAGCAGCAATCTATAATATTAGGGATAGTCTTGACAACATGTGGGCGCCAGCAATCGATGACACAGCAGTAAATAACAGTATTGTAGTCGACGAATATATATAATACCTGGTACGCTGTTTTCAAACTCTGAGCTTCAAGAGCACAGCAGCAGTATCAGCTGTCAGATTCTGTCTCCCTCAAAAGCGAGTTTTATAGTTTCCGTGCACAGACTGGTTAACGTCACCCTGTTGACCTTGGTACGAGCTACACGGTAGTTCCATGGGCAGTCGCCGACCTATATCCTTAATGAGGACACACACCCCGTAATACTTGCGATTGGAGTATCAAACACAGCTTGCAAAGATGAGTGTCGACAAAATCTTCGATCTCACAGCTGGATCCAGGTGTGTATTTTTATTTTTATAATAATGTTGACTGACACCACAGGCAACAGGGTAACGCCGGCGTCAACCATCGTAATAGCATATGCATTTTCGGGGAAATGTCATCTCTATCGAAATATCTTATTTTGTTTTAGTAATAGAGTATTGTCAGCCGGTCGCCACGGTGGTCTAGTGGTTACCCTCGAATACTGCTAGCGTTGTTGGTCCTTGAGTTCGATTCCCATCGTGATGATATCTGACTTATATGGTTTCAAAATGCAAAAAAAACAAAGGATCAACTGCTGAGAGTGCATATTAATAGCAGCGTGGGTATAGCGAGTCGAAAAGGGAAGAAAATGCTGACTTCTTCTCGCGATAAAAATGAAGGCACACAACGCACCGTAGTGGGGAGGGGGGAAGAGGGCCCGCTATGCGAGCCTGGATCCGAGTTACTGCAGGGAGGGAGCGCGAGAGTAGTGGGAGGAGGATGAAAAAATATATATATCGTAAAGGAACATGACTACCACACACAGCATCCCTACCCTTTTCAGGGAATTTTTTACTTTTTTTTGTCAGTTCTTCTCTTCGCAAGGATTATTTACAGATTCCTTTGTTTTGGTGCAGTAGTACTTACTTCCTGAAAGAAGATACTAGAGTGTCTGCACCTATTTTTTCTGAAGTTGGATTTCCGTCGGAATCATAACTGAAGACCTTCCGCTATGCGCTTAGTCCGAAATGAAATAATACTAAATATTGACCTTCCGCTATGTTCATAGTCCGAAATGAAAAATAAAGTTGACAATATTATTAGTCTCTCAGTAAAAAATGCACACGGAATTGTCAGCAGTCGTCATGATAGAAGGACCCCGCATAAACATGCTTATAGATATCTTTCTGCTAAAAGTGCTCGGTTGAAGCACCCCTGGCATTTCCGGGGGTCCCACTTCGACGCCGCCTCCGTGCACTACTTGCGGAACGGTCCATCTTTTCTTTGAATTCTTGCTCCGCCATAATGTTTTTGTTTCTGCTCGTTTTGCCAGTTGTTTCTTGACTTTTCACCTACTTGCTGCAAATACATTTGGTTTTTATGCCAACAAAATTTTGAACCTTTTCGCGATTTTTTCTTTCTTTTTGTGTAGTAAGTTGAATTTCCTACCATTCGCCGCTATTTTACCGCCTGTGCATTAGTTGCGGAACGGTCCAACTTTAGCTTTTCTTTGATTTCCACCATTTGTTTTGTACTTGCACGAAGTTTCACCATATTAGCTGAGACCCCGGCTTGGCTCATCATCTCTGCTCAGCTCCGCCCAGCACCCCACCGGAGCGCTAAAATAGCTCAGCAGCGCAGCGCCGTGCAGTACCGTGCCCTGCGATGCCCTGCCGTGCCCTGCAGCTCAGCTCAGAAGCGCACCGCAGCGCTAGCTCAACAGAGCGCAGCGTCTTGGGTTGCCGCGCTTTGCCATGCTGCGTGCTTTGCTGTACTTTTACTAGTTCGTGCATGCCAGCAACATTCGCAGTATCATACCACCTACCGGTACTATTAATACCATGTTGACCTTTAGGTGGCGGTGTGTAGCGTTTGTCAGCTCGTAGCTGGTATACGCTTGCGTAGGCTCGCTTGCGGATGACCCAACTAAGACACAGCCTGTATATGTTTCAGAGGCTAGCGCAAACTCACGGTGAAGCGTGTCTGTAGAAGAGCTTCAAAGAAGAGAAAGAACAGAAGAAGTTGTTCGGCAACCCCAAGCCGACATGTTGATTGATGATTAATTTGCTCAGCAGATGAGAGCTGATGATGAGCAAAAAGGAGTGATCAACGTGGGTCTGACCATCACCTGATCGAGACGGCACAATGCCTATGCTACGAAAATATGTACTTTACGGGCAGTTGTCTGATCTACCTACAGCAACGTTTCCTGAGGCTTGCTCGTGGTCTACCGTACCTATGGCAACGTTTCCTGAGGTTTGCGTCTGGGAGCTTAGGTACGTCAACGTCCCGACAGTCAACCTAAAATCACATTCCATGAATGTTACTATACGTACGTTATTCCGCTGAATTATTTAATTACACTGCATTGCTCGTACGTACTACATGTACCAGCTTTTGGATATGATCAACCAGTAAACTGCTGTGCATCATGTATCCAAGTTATTACTGCTGAGACTTCTGCATGCTAAATACCGCATCGATAAATGACATCTAACAGACCTATTATAACTGTTGTACGAACAACTCGCAATGTATACCAGATGATTTTTAAGTGTTATCAAGTAACGACATAATGGTTACTGACAATAAGTACCATATCTAATATACCACACCAGTTTGTACATATTGCGTTGTTGGATCACAAACAATGCACCCCCAGCGCAGGTCAGTCAGCCCGGCTTCATATAGGCAGCAGCGCAGCGCAGTGCGGTGCCGTGCCTTGCCCTTCGTTTTGCGGTGCTGTGTCGTGAGGCGCTGTGCGTTATTTTGAACATACAGCAGTAGTATCAGGTGTGATACAGGCACCAGGTATCATTATGTACGTGATGTGTACTCGTCCTTTTGCTGCTTTCTTCAGTTGTGAATGTCCTCTCTCGGTCCCCACATGTTTCCCCATCCCCGCAACTACCACACGTACTGCTGTTCAGAACGTGACATCAACAAAAACACAGCACAGCGCAGGGCAATTAGCTCTGCACAAGCACCTCAATTATCAATTCGCACCAAATATCACGGGCCTCTTCTTCCTACCCCCTTATTTACGTGTTTCAGTTGCATCCTTCCCTGCGCGAGCGTAGGGCGGCGTCATCTCCGTCCTCTTCGCGATTTTTTCTTCGCAAATTCCACCCGTCGTACTGCCGATCAGAACGTGACATCGCCAACATACAGCACAACACATACGTGGCAATCAGCTCCGCACAAGTAGCTCTTGGAATTATCAAATCGCTAGCTGCACTAAATCATGAGCTGCTTTCTGCCCCCTTCACACTTAGTTGAAATCTTCCACCTTGCGCGAGCGTAGCGGGCGGCGTCAGCCGCCCGCGGAGCGGAGCTCTTGTAGTATTTATTATTGACGGGACGCGTCCGATTTCGAGTACGTAAAAGCACGCGCGAAGCAAAGACTGCAGATATACATATCCCGCCTTCCCGAGTAAAAACAGAGAAGCGTTACGCCAATCTCCCGCACGAGCAAAGCCACCCCCCCATCTATCTTAGGCAACGCCGCCGCAACGAGAAGATCGCTCTCGCCTTCGTTTTCGTCCTCGCCCGTGGCCACGCAGAGCAATGCGACAGCCTTCAGGCAAAGCTCTTCTAAAACTCGCCGGCTGACATGGCCCCATATCGACGCTTGATGCAAACTGACTTTGCATCCTATCGTTTTCGAACCTCCATTGCCACTGGGACATGAGTGCAGTTTTATTGATGCTAGGTCCTCTTTCTTTTCGACTGGAGGCGAAGCAGGTTCTCAATACTCTTTTCGGTATTTTTGTTTGATATACGCCAACTTTTACTTGACGGCGCAGTGTGTTTCGCCTATTCTGTCTTCGTTGTATACCAGGGTATGACGTTATTCTTCTGTCAAGTATGACCTTCAGAATATCATGATCGTATTGAACTCCTGGCATTACTTTAAACGTCAATTTCAAATCAGGCAGCTACAACTTACTCCTTTCGTCAAAGTGCTGCCCTGCCCTACCCGAAGCATGGGTGCCGGCGAATGCCGGCGCCCATGCGGAGCTCTTGTAGTAGTAGTAGTAGTACTACTACTACTACTATACCATGGCTACTATTTTAATACAACTACCACGACTGCTACTACTACCACTACCACTACCACTAGTACTAGTACTACCACCACTACTGCTACTACTACTACTACTACTGCTACGGCTACTACTACGGCTACTACGTACTACGCTACTACTACTACTACTACTATTACTACTACTACTACTACTACTACTACTACTACTACTACTACTACTACTAGTACTGCTACTGCTACTGCTACTGTTACTACTGCTACAAAATACTGCTGCTGCTACTAATACTACTATCATTACTCTATAATACGGCGGCAGCATACATACTGCTACCACCGACACGTTCAAACACTAGTCTACTACTTACTTAGTACTATTTTTGATGTTGGCTTTTTCGCGCATGGTATGTATTCCTTCAGCACTCGCTCCCAACATTATTAGGCTATTTTATGGTACTTCCCCGGGAGCCTGGCAAAGGCAGGCCTTCTCTTAAAAAACAATTTGTTTTAAGGACATATAGGCCGGAAATTCCGGAAACAACGCCAGGTCAACTAGGCGTTTTTTTATGCAATGCACAACAGCAAGGGGGAAGGGGTTACAATAATGTACGTGTACGTACAATACATTTACAACAAGGGTGGGAATGAGGAGCGTGACAGATGACGTCAACTGGTTAAACTCCTAAGTGCATAAAGCTACTACGTTGGCGGTTCTTGTATCATTCTAAAGATGAAAATACACTCCAGCTGTGAGATCGAAGTTTTTGTCGACACTCATCTTTGCAAGCTGTGTGTGATGCTCCGATCGCGCGTATTACTGGGCGAGTGTCCTCATTAAGGATATAGGTCGGCGACTCCCCTTGGACCTACAGTGTAGCTTGTACCAGGGTCAACAGGGTGATGTCAACCAATCTGTGCGCGGAATATAAAACCCGTTTTGGAAGGGGACAAAATCTGACAGCTGTGGAAGGAAATGCATCAGTTCATCAAATGTGTATATTGTAAGTCGTATAACCGGTGAGGGGAGGACGGAGTTTTTAAGAGCGTGGGGGCCGGGGGCGGGGGGGGCGGGGGTAACTCAATCTGTGCGCGGAAACTATAAACTCCTCAAGGGGATAATCTGACGGTTCTGGAAGGAACGCATCAGTTTATCACGAATATCATGTACGTCGTACAACCGGTGAGGGGAGGGCGGAGCTTTCGAAGGGGGAGGCGGGGGGCGGGGGCGGATTTCACCCGCTTTATTCAGGTCGCATAAATGTATACCTGGTCGGAACTTACTATACATGTGGTACTAGGTCTAGACGATGGTGCGGGTGGTGAGGAAGGAGGGGGCGGGAAGGAAGTATAATGAATGAATTGGAGCTATGGCATGGATGGCTGGAAAAGTAATGAGGTGATATCATCTGTCTGGTAGTGTTTATTAGTCTGGCAGATTTTGATTATAGGTGGGGCGGCGGGGGAGGGGGGGGCGGCGGGAGGGGGAGGGGGTACTCTGTTTGTGCATGGCCGTAGTCGTATGACCGTAGACCCTGGCATTCCTACTATGCCGGGACGGAGCACGTCGGGTTTCCGCCAACCAGGCAGACATTGCTGGCACTAAGCGCGAAGCGCCGCGAGGTTTTCGGCGAGTCGCATGAAAGGTGAACTGCATCCTTCCAAGAACCGCTCCTAATACGGACTTCGGCACCCTATGCCTACTTTCTTGCTTATGGATGACAGCGTCAATGATTTCTACGTTGCTTTCTGGTGTAACCACCCCAGAGACAGCAATGGGTATTACTATGTACCTGCCTCGTGAAGGCGGGGGGGGGGGGGAGGTAGTCTTTGTGTGCGTATGCGTGTTGGGGGGGAGGGGCGGGGGTTGACGGGGCGGCGGGGAAGGGGTGTGTGTGGTGATGGTGGCGGGGAACGGAGGTGGATGATAGCAAAATATTTTACCTGCCGGTGACATGCAGATGCCTAATGTTTCAAAGATATACTATGAGGTGGATGGGAGGAAAATTGTTATTACTACGTGATGTTTTCACTTTGATGCTATCTATGCGAGTATTAGTGATCTCTGATTATCGTGTAACGTAATGCGAGTACTACTGCGGCAGGTACCTATGGTATCCTTTGAATGTCTTTTGTAATAAATTTACCCTAGGAATCAATTTAACTCCTTCAGAGTCCCAAAAGCCCTCCCTATACAAAATTAAAGTAGATTTGTCCCCCAAAAGGGTTTCCAGTAGTGAAGGCGTCCAGGCCGTCTATTAATAGATGAATATATGATGGTGTCACCTGAGCTATAACAGACAACCATCGGGGACCTTGGTATTTTGGGCACACCTGCCTTATACTCGAACAACCAGCTGGCTATTTGTGTAACCAGCATATTAATAGAAGACAGCCATTTGGAACAACTATTTGGAGCTATCATGTAGAAATGTGGTATGCGTTGTGTTACAGCGTCGCGGTGTGTTGTCATACGGGGATCGGGTAGTTGGCCGTAAGATAAAACCTAACATTCGATATGGGCAACCATGTAGTACTACCATGACGACTATTTTATATAGTAACTTGTGTGGGAAGCTTGCGCAATATTTTTGCTACATACTATGATAGGTACATACCATTACGACTAAAAATGCGTGCCAGATAGGACAGCTGCAACAGGTGTGTTCTTGACGCTCAACTGATATTTCCACCCGTTTCTATCCAGCACAATCACTATCCGTGCCGATGTCGAGCTCTGAGGTCACAAATTATGAGACAGAGATACATATTGCAAAACAGCCAGCAAGGTGATATGGTCATGCAATGCCACCGACAATGAACACGAGGGGGAAGGCGTGCAAATCAGGACACGCGCTTAGATGTATATGATGCTTGATGTGCCCGCCCTCAATTACGTTACTTCGTTCGGGCATAGGTTACTTCGTTCGGCACAGGTTGGGAGGGGATCATGCAGACAGTTCGTACGAAACACGCTAACTAAGTACTCGGCTAGTAGTGTGGTTTACTACCTCAATTTTAAGATACGAGTATCTGCCTGCAATTATTTTTCACAGTATATAATATTCGTGTGTGTTCTTGGCGCCAAACTGATGATTCTACCCATTTACATCCAGCACAATTAATATACTTGCCGATGTCGAGCTCTGAGGCCACAGATTGCAAGGCAGAGATACGCATTGCAAATACAGCAAGCAAGGTGATGTGGTCATGCAATGCCACCGGCAGTGAACACGAGTAGATAGAAGTGCGAATCAGCACACGGGCTTACATGTGTTTTAAAATTATTGTCATGCATGCGTTGTCGTGCTCAACCTGATACATGCAGCTAGCTGCAATAATAGTAGTAGTACAGAGCAGGGTAGTTCAGCTTTGTAATTATTTCCATTAATCGATGCGCGTCAGCGTAGAAACCTTGCATTAATTCTTCATGCTTAATTTTACTATTTAGACTCACTAATATCTTTCTGCTGAAAGCGCTCGGTTGGTGCATCCCTGGCATCTCCGGGGTCGGACGGTCAATCTTACTTGCGGAACGGTCCAGCTTTTCTTTGATTTCTTGCTCCACCACCTGATCTATTTTTGTTGAAAATATATACGATATCGTATCGATTTTTTATGGGGATCACTTTTTTTTCCCGATGACACCCAGATTCGAGCCAACGAAGACCAAGCTTATAAGCGGACAGCCTACCTATGATACTAGACCACAACGTCACATTGATACCTATTTTTTTTTTTACAAATAAAATTCAAATAAATACCAGGTACCAGGTATCGGTTTTTCATGAGGATCATTTTTTTTTCCGATGACACCCAGATTCGAACGAGCGAAGGCCAGGATTATAAACGGACAGTCTATCTACTAGACCACAATATCACAGCAGCAGTGGTATCTGCCAGCACTATTTTTTTATGTGCAACTACTAGTACTAGTACTACTGTAAATTAGCGAAACATAGATGTACCACGCAGCTTGCAAAGTTGAGTTTCAACCATTCAAACGGTCGTACTCACAGCTGACGTCTCTCAATTTTTATATCAAATATATATCGATTTTTTCCATTTTTTTTTCCCGATGACACCTGGCTTCAACCAACGAAAACCAGGCTTATAAGCAGACAGTCTATCCACTACTTGGTAGACCACAAAGTCACATTGCTATCTCTTTTTTTTTTACAAATAAATCGATTTTCATGAGGATCATTTTTTTTTCGATGACACTCGGATTCGAACCAGCGAAGACCACCAGGAATATAGGCGGACAGGCTATGTACTAGACCACAATGTCAGCAGCAGTGGTGGTATCTACCAGTACTATTTTGTTACCCCAAATATATACAATTTTTTTTATGATTTTTTTTTTTTTCCGATGACCCCTGGACTCAACCAACGAAAACCAGGCTTATAAGCGGACAGTCTATCTACTAGAAGACCACAAAGTCACATTGATATCTATTATTTTGTTTATGGGGATCTTCGTTTTTCCCCGATGACACCGGGATTCGAACCAGCGAAGACCTTGAGGCTTGTAGTACCTACCGGTCGGTGCTACAAGAGGTTTGTACATACCAGGTACTACGCTGTTGGATCACAATGCACGCCCAGCTCAGATCAGTCCGGCTATATATAGCCCAGCAGCGCAGCGTAGCGCGGTGCGGAGCCGTGCGGTGCGGTGCCGTGCCCTTCGCTGCGATGCTGTGTCGTGCTGTGCTGTGTGCTTTCTTTCAAACATAGAGCAGTACCGGGTATCATATGTGTTGTTGTGTACTACTTTTCTTCTCTTCTCTTTTTCTACATGTATTTGATCTCTCACGGTCCCCCTGTTTTTCCCCCCACGCAAATTACCCCAGGACTGCCGATCAGAACGTAACACCGGTGACAAGCACACAGCACAGCTGAGCACAACAGGGCAATTTGCTCTGCACAAGCAGCTCTTGGCATTATCAAATCGCTGTTCGCACCAAATCCATCTGCCCCCTTTAAATGTTTTCAGTTGCATTCTTCCTTGCCTCGCGCGAGCGTAGCGGGCGGCGTCAGTCGCCCGCGGAGCGGAGCCTTTGTAAGTACTACATTGTACTACGTGCCTTGCAATTCCTCTGCGTACCCTATACAGCGCGTGCTTGCGGGGTGGCCTCTCCTGTTGCGTGCCATTTTTTCCTTTATCGCACTACCAGGCTGGTAAAAGTAGTAGTACATCAGTAGTACTAGTTTAGCTTTGGAATCATTGTGGCAGTCATGTAATCATATGGCGTCAGCGTAGAAACGTGTTCCGGAGCATGGTTGAATTTATCCTTGTCTCTGTGTACTTGTAGTACTTGTACTACTATTAATCGTACACTATTTGTAGTACAATTAATAGTACACTATCGCCACAGGTGATGCAGCAACCAGATGCTACGTACCTATATAGTGCGTATTACCTTCTGTTACCCGCCTGTTACGTGCATATACAGCAGTGCCTTTTATAACAGTACACTAGTCGTTGGGTAGACTGCTGTTGCGTGCTGTGCCTTTTGGCACTGATTTGAAAAACAGACATTGTTTCCATGATGAGATATAAATATGCAAAGAAAGTACGAGCCCCTCTACCACCACCACCACCACCACCACCACCACCACCACCACCACCACCACCACCGCAGGAGTACTTACCCAGTACGGGCTAGTGGTGATGGTGGTGGTGGTGGTGGTGAAATCGAATGTGGGTCGCAGTGATGGTGGTGGTGGTGATATCGTGTTGTCCACCCCCCACTCACTGCGTGGGGACGACGATCTGTCCAATTGTGTGACTGGGTGAAAATAACAGTTTTGTGGGAGAAGAACACACCCTCCCCGGACCAACCGGCTGGCTGGGCAAGTCGGATGGTGGTGGTGGTGATATCGTGTTGTCCACCCCCCCCTCACTGCGTGGGGACGACGATCTGTCCAATTGTGTGACTGGGTGAAAATAACAGTTTTGTGGGAGAAGAACGCACCCTCCCCCGACCAACCGGCTGGCTGGGCAAGTCGGACATCACGAGTAAGTTCTACGAATTCAAAAGGATTTTGGACGCGGTCAGGGGTGGATGGATTTCATTAATAGGGTCGTCTGTAGCCGCCGGGTTGGTCGAAATCGGCTCTGGGTTGGTCGGGTTCGTTGTGTTTGCGGGGGCATTTTCTCTGCACAGACGGACACATACACATCTGCAATAACTCTGGGCAGTTAAGTAAAGCAAGCCTGTTTGGCTTTTTTTTTCGGGATTTTTTTTCTTGCAGACAGCTTGGACACAGCTGACCGCAAGATACGGAGAGACTACGTCGCAGCGCTGCCGATTCGCTCCATCGCCTGCTCCTCAATATGAGTGTCGCTCTCGTACTGTAGTTGTGCCATAACAGTAGTGTGTTACCTTGTCGTATACGCGAATAGTCTAAAATATTGCCACATACTGACTATCAGGTATTTGCTATTTTGTGCAATTTTTTCAAACAGCTCGAAAAAAATAAAATAAAAATAAAACACGGAAGAAAACGGCAAAAAAGGTTCCTATAAAGGAGTTCGCAATAATAAGCGAAAACAAAATGGCATCCCACTATTTTTTAGACCTAGACAGACGGTGTATGCTAAAATCAAGCGTAAGCCTATTTTGAAAAAAACTATTGTTAAATTAGTACAGAAATCCCAGCCTTCTGCTATTGGACTTTTAATTCAGACCTTTTTTGGTGGGGCTGTGAGTTAGCTGAAGTTCCCGTCTAGTTAATAGTTGGCTGGCGAAGCCAGCCAAATAGTCGACTAAAGTCAGGCGCGCGAAGCAAGCCCAAAACCCCTCCCCCGGCCGAGGGGGCCCAGCTGAAGGCGCCCCCGGAGGACCCGCCGGAGGCCCCTCCGGAGGATCCCGCTGAAGGCGCTGCCTGAGGTATCACACTATTTGGCTTCATGTTGTGAGCAAAAAGTATGACGAAACGGCCTAGTTAGCACTGGTTTATATATAAGAACCAGGTGATAAAAACATCGTCGCATTGGTCTGTAAATGAATACCTGGTAGATCGATACGTCAGAAAAATGGAGACGCCGGCCCGGTTTGGAGGCCCCTCATTGTCGTCGTACCTGTGCATACTCGTACGGCAGGTAATAACATAACCATTGCAGTTGTTCTCACATTAACTCAGCGCCAAAATCGAGTCCGCGGCCACTGGAGGAGCTTACCCCAATAGCTTGGGAGTGGAAGAATACCTCAGCAAAAAATCAGACAAAACGAATACCAGGTACACAAGGAAATAAAACGGAAATCAGAAACCTAATCTCTGCGTTGTCGACGTCGCCGTTTGCCTCGCAAATGCATTTAAAGGCGATGGTGACTGGCGCCTCCTTTGCGTACACCATAAAGTGTTTCCTAACCCAGTGCTGGGATTTGGACGGCTTGAGAAGGCGGTGCTTGTTCACTACACGGTGGCGAACCATATCTTTGTCGCGGGCGCTCGTGCGAGGAAGGGCAGTCGGAACGACAACTTGATCGATGCAGACTCCGTCACCGCCATGGCCATTTGACGGACCGGGTTCAACGCCGCCAGCACCTTCGACGCTGCCATCGGCACCAGCACCGTCGATGGTGATGGGTCGATGCACCATGTGCTGCCTCTCTGCTCGCAGCGAGTGTGGGCTCCTGTCGCGGGGAAATGCGTGCCCCGTACGAAACAAGCCTTCCTACAATCAGGAAAACCCAAATACGCTAAATAGTCGGATAGTTGGCACCGCTGCAACTAAGTTAAATACCTAGCCAGCTAATAACTAGCTGGCAACTTATAGTCAGCCAACTCACAGCCCTATTTTTTGGAGTGTGTGGTGTCGTTTTGCCTTTCGATTATTTACTACCGAGCAATTATTACTCGTAAACTCCTGTCGAGTCACAGCTCTAAGGATATATTTTTCCAGCATCAATAGCAAACTGACTTAGAACCAGCAGTAAATATAGACTTTACCCCCTTGCCCCCCTCGTGGCCCAGTCCCACCTTTGGGGCGACCATTTCGTGGGCAAAGCCTCA
This sequence comes from Undaria pinnatifida, assembly GCA_012845835.1. Lineage (NCBI taxonomy): Eukaryota > Phaeophyceae > Laminariales > Alariaceae > Undaria > Undaria pinnatifida. The sequence goes on from JABAKD010000027.1 coordinate 4,271,377, forward strand.
GCGAGACAGCAGCGTCAAGTTCCCAGCCCCTTTAACGATCAGGCGTTGTCCAGCCGTGAGAAGCGTCGAACAAACAGCACATCAATCGGCAAAGCGTTGTTCAGGAGAGTTACCGGCCTGTACCCTTCACGAGAAACAGTTAAACAGTGATGCCATGTATCGTTGCCCCCCCCTTCTCTACTTTCCCCCTTTGCTTCGGGCCACAGCAGTAGAACCCCTGCGCCCTTTTTCACACCCATTCGTGCCTTACCGCGCCACAGCCTTTTCAGATGGAGACACCTCCAATATCTGGTCGCATTCGCCAGGCATCCCATTCGCTCGTCGGACACCTTTTTGCTGTCAGTATCATCCGCGCCTTAACCCTCGTGGCTGTATTCCTTACCGCGCCACAGCCGTTTTTACTGTTTCCACCGCCCTTTCCGGGTGTCCGTCTCTAGTAGGATTAGGTGCGGTGCTCCATCTCGAAAGGGATGCGTGGTCAATAGTTAACTCACCAAGGCAAGCAACAATTAATACCCCCCCCCCCCCTTCCCTAAGTAACTCATTGGTCGCTGTCATCCATAAGCAAGAAAGAAGGCACAAGGTGCCGAAGTCCGTCTTACGAGCGGTTCTTGGAAGTATGCATGCTTCATGCGACTCGCCGAACACCTCACGGCGCTTCGCGCTTGGTGCAAGAAATGTCTGCGTGGTTGGTGAAAACCCGACGTGCTCCGTTCCGGCATAGTAGGAATGCGAGGGTCTATGGTCATACGACCACGGCCATGCACAAACTGATTTCACCCCCGCCCCCCCCCCCTCCCCCCCCTCCCCCCCCGCCCACCGTACACCTCCCCTGCGCCTCACGCGTTCCATTATTGGGCCACACGCCATTGGGTCACGCCCGCGAAGGTTCCCTACAACCTGAACATCTCTACCTCTGGCATAAGCGGTGAGGAGGACAGCGACGACGAGTGCGAATATGGTGACATACCTACCCCGCAGCTAACGCCGGTCCCCGCCACTTCCACTGCTGCGGTAGCCGATGACGCGGCGGCTTCTGTAACCGTCATTTCTGCTGTCGGCGGCGGTGTTACCCTAGAAAAAGGCGAGGCGAGCGATGCGCGGCGAGGGCGTGAGAGGGGGCAGAAAAAACGAGGAGGTGTAGCGAAATTCGGCGACGAGCAGCAGCAGCAACCGCAACAGCGGGCGAGGGGAGAGCAGGCGGGGAGAGGTAGGGCGGACGAGGAGAGGGAGGGGGGGGAGAAGAAGGAGGAGGAGGGGGAGGAGGGGGGGAAGGGTGAGGAGAAGGGGGAGAGAGAGGAGAAACGGGATCGAGGGGTGGGGGGGGAAGGGGTAGAAGAAACGAAGACTCAGAGGACGACTCATAAGACGATGACACCTACGGAGACGTTGCCTCCGATGACCTCGACAATGTCATCGATTCCGACGATGCACGCAAGGACATCTGCCGAAGGGGGGGATGGATTGGGGGTGGTTTGTGGCGTAGAGGAACGAGCTAGCGGCAAGGATGCCAAGAAACAAAATCCGGAAGAGGGAAGAGTGGACGAACGGTGGGGTGAGCCGGGGGCCGGAGGAAAATTAGTAATAGAGGGGGGTAGGATAGAACTGAGCGACGGAGAAGAGGGGCCGATCAAGGTGGAGCAAACGGACGCGGTAGGAGAGCACGCGCAGAGGTTGCTGAGCGCGCGAGAGCCGCGGGGGGGAGAAGGTGGGACGTTACTTGCGCGGCAGGCGGCACAGCGGACGGAGCAAGAGTTTGGCGCGGTGGATTTTCACGGTGGCGACGGCGGCGGTGGTGATGGCGGTGGTGGCGTTGACGGCGTCGATGTCGGTGTCGTTGTCGATGTCGGTGTCCTTGTCGGTGTCGGTGTCGGTGTCGATGTCGTTGTCGGTGAATCGAACGGGATAGAGCTGACAAAATCCCCGAGGACGGGGGCTAGTCTTGTAGATCCTTCGCCCGAATGCCAACGAGATGGAGACCCGGAGGAAACTCCTCCCCCGGTGAGCGCGAGCGCGGCAAGCTTGGGCACGGCAAGCGCGAGCACGGCAAGCGCGGACGCGGCGGGAATAAGAACTGGCGGCGAACGGGAGGTCGCCGCGAGAAGCATCGGTTTTAGCCAACCTGAAGACGAGCGGCCTGAAACTCCAGGCTGCGAGGTGGCCAGAGCCATGGAACTACTTGCTAACCGGCCAGCTGCTGAACAGCGTGGATGGGGAGGGAGGGGTACGGTTCCACTGTTATCAGACGAGAAGAGTAGCAGTGGTAGTGGGACGGACGCCGATGTCGTTTTGTTCCTCGCGGAGGAATCTACCGCGGCAGGGTCCGAGGCAGAGATGGGGGCGCCGGTAGGGGTGGAGGTAGAGACAGTGGCCATAAGCGAAACAACAATAGCCGACGCAAAGGCTTTGGAAAGGGACGCGGGAGAGGGGGGGGATGAGGACATCAGCCGAACGGGGTCTGGGCTTGCCGAGCTTTGGCAAGCAGACGCTGGTTGCAGTGCTGAGCCTCGACAGCCAGGTGCTGGTCGAAATGGCAGCTTTGCCAACGAAGGAGGAACTTTTGCGGAGAGAATAGGGTCGTTTGATGTGGCTATCGCTGCCGCCGAAGCCGCGGCCGCGGCAGCAACGAGCGCTTCTGCTACCGCTTCCGCTGCTTCAGCTGCAGCAGCGGCGGCCGCGTCTACCGCCGCTCGCGCCGCTGCCGCGGCTGTCGCGGCAGAAAAAATGAACCACGAAAACGGAGATGGATCCAGCAATGCCGAGCTGGAAGCTCGTTCAAACGCGCTTATTGCAGTCGGCAGCGTCGGTGGTTGTGACGGTACGGGTGGCAACGGCCAAGGGGGAGGGGGCGATGGCAATCCTCAGCGGAACCGAGGGGGGGGGGCGACAGCAGGGGGCGAAGGCGTCGCGGTTGGGTCGGACACGGCAGTTGGGAGGAGAGGGCTGGGGAAACGCCAACAATCAACGATATTCGTGAGTACCGTCGTTTTGTCGCACAGGCTCGTCCAGACTCTCTTTCTTTCTCCTTCCACCTTGTGCAATAATTCTTGTTTGGTGCCGGGGTGCCGACAAGCAGGTACGTTTTTGTAGCATTTAGTCTATATTTCATGGTGGCACCGACTGACGAGCACCTCGACCTCTTTTTTCGAGACATTGGCAAATCTTTCTCTCCCCCCCCCCCCCCCCCCATGGACCGAGTGCACCCCCCCCTGCGCGTCGAGAACACCTCTTAGACGCGTGCTACAGCAAGGGTGGGAAACTTTTGTCAAAATATATTTTTGAGGGAACTAGCCAACATTTTGTTGGAATCCCTTTTGTGTTTTTGTATGTTGCATATTCGTTAAACATCTATTAACAGACCATAGGATTATTCGCCAGGAAGAGCGTCTTTTTTTTTTCCAAAAGACGCTTTCAACGGTAGGGGTGACATGATCATTTTGCCTTCTGAGGGTGGTGGCTTGATAAAATTCTCCATACCTCACCCAAAAAGTGACTTATTAATAGAGTAAACTGAAAATGAAACCCGACTACCAAACTCATGACCTAGGTACATATGCAGACACACAGTTTTGCAAAAGCAAGAACGGCCTTTCGACGACTTTGGGTTAGCGCCTTTACCACTGGAAACCCTTTTTTTTTAGATAGTATAGGGAGGGATTTTCGGACTCTAAAGGGGTCAAGAAGCCCGTTATTCAGAAAAAGGTATATGGTTTATAGCTATAAAGTGGTATACCATACCGCTGTCTCAGCACACGTTCAAAAGTCAGTGTTTGGTGGAGGTATAGAGCTCGAGTGAGGAGCCTAGAAAAAAATAGGTAGACCCCTAGCGTGGCATGCCTCTTTACCGTCGTACACGCTACTGCAGGTTTCCCCTTCTCCTCCGCTGTTCAGGAAACGAGCCGTTCTGCGGTAGCCCCCCCCAACTTTTCTTCACCGAAATCGCTGGTATTGATTCCAGCTCCCGGGCGTATCTCCGGAAATACGGTGCCCCTTGCCACCCCGATGTTACCGTTTGATAGTCCTTTGCGAACAAGAAAATAGATGGAGATGTTTTTTTGCATTGCATCCTTCCTCGCGTCGAGCAGCCATGAAACATTCGTTGAAGAAAATCGCCGGTTGTGGGGGGTGGCTATCGTAGAATCAGTCGAACGAGCGGGGGTTTTCTGGAGCTGGAATGCCCGTTCATCCCTCAGTCGGCCTCTCTGTTTGATGCCGAGGTCTATTTTTTCCGGACCCTGATGCGATCTTTTAGTTTATTTTGTTTTCTTGTTGAAGAAGATCGAAGCTTCCATGGAAACTTCCACACTTCCCTGGAAGCTTCCGCCGCTTCCATGGAAGCTTCCACCACTTCCATGGCAGCTTCCACCACTTCCATGGCAGCTTCCACCACTTCGATGGAAGCTTCTACTACTTCCATGGAAGCTTCCACCATTTCCAAGGAAGCTTCCACTAACTCCATGGAAGCTTCCATGGTAATGTTTTCATGGAAGTGTGGATTCAACTTCCACGAAAGAAAAACATATAATGACAAGAAAGACCCCTCCCCCCTTGCCTCGAGAAAAACGATTACAACTGCGCCCTCTCTACTGCCCGTTCTCCTCCTCTCCTCTCCGTACCGTTCCAGGAAACGAGTGGGTTCTTGCTGGGACAGGACTTCCCGCCCCACCCCCCCTCACCCTCTCTGCTCGACGCTGCCGGCGGCGGCAAGGTCTTGCCGCCTCTCGGCCGTTCAGATCGGTCGGTACAGCCCACCCCGCACAACAAGCCCGAGGTGTGGTGCAGGAAGTGGTATATGCTGCGGCGCGGAAAACTCTCAGCATTTTCCGGCTGGGGAGTTGGACACTCGTGCGTCGGACGATTACCTCTGTACGGGTGCAGCGTGGAGGATGCCCCCGAAGTTTCTCCGGCCGGGGAGGCGCCGTTTGCGTTTCGAGTCAGGGCAAGGTGGGTCGCGAGGGGAGACGTGACCTTTGCACCATGAACGTGTCCCACCGTTGCACGGCCAGAGGATGCCATGGGCCGCCCCATGGAGTAATGCCGTGCCCCCCCTCGTTCTCGTGGGACCTATAAATCCCATGATTGTGGGAATGTTCCATGGTGTACTTCCCCATGGAGTTGCACCCCTAACGTAGCATGTTCCTCACCTCGATCGCGTCCTTTTTAGCTGAAATCCGTCCGAACCGCCGTTTTGCATCCATGCCCAATCCCCGCCGGAACCACCCAAACTGGACGCGAAAAGGCGGGAAGGTGGTGATGCTCCCGGACAAGCGTGGACGCTGCAAGCCAGCAATCGGCAAGAGAAATGCAGGCAAGGGGCCCGTCTTACGTACGTAGAACACGAGTATGCACAATAAACAGTTACTACAGACTGCCCCCCCCCCCGCCCCCCCACCGCCCTCTATCTCCCCTCTCCCCTGAACCCAACCCACCCACCCGCATCCTGTCGGGAAAACTTATTCTGCGATGACGGACATACACTAATTTAATGTTAAAAATGCTCATACTGACTGTAGCCGTCTTGTCCACCGGAATTCTCCGATCAGGTACCTCTTCCTCGCTCTTATTATTCATTGCAGTACGGAGGAACATAGAAAGTAGGACCAGATATATGGTAAGCAAAAACAGGAGGATACATAGGTTTTCGTGTGTGTAATGAGGCGGTACTATCTAGGGGACACAGTAATATGGACGAAATACAGACTAGGAAAAAACAGGGTAGCCCATGTAGGTTTTTGTTCATATCGTGTGTCCTAATTACTATAGGTCTTCCGTAATATCAATAGTTGTGGCACCTTTGAATAAAGACGCACTTTCAGCATACCCAGCAGTAACTAATTCAATAATGGGATACACCATACACCCATTTGATGCCGTCATCCAGTTTGCGATGATTTTGGCTATCTCCGTTTCAGTTCGTGACCAGATAGTTTGCATATCTCTCTAAGGTGAACAGCCTGGACGGACAGTTGAGTGTGCCGTTGTCGTTACACTTTTGGGTATATAGAAACATCGGTTTTGATGTGAAGTCAGAACACCCCCCCCCCCTTGACCCCGAAGACGGTCTCACGGTTACCGTCGTAAGGTTGTCACCGCGAGCGTCGTGGCCCCATCCCTCGCGCGTACGGCCAATGGGTGACCTAAAATAATGTTAATAGGACTAGGAGAGGCATCCCACGCTAAGGGTGCAGCAGATTCTAAGGATTTTTTGAGCTCCTAACGTGAGGAGCTCAATATCCCACCCCCGAAATATGACTTCGGAGGCGTTTTCTCGCGCAACCCGGCCATTTTCTATGCGCTGGTCCTAAAACAATAATACTCGTAAAATTATCGTACTAATAGTAGCATGACCGATAGTTTCACACTTAAGGAGGTCAACCAATCAGAAGGCCAGAAGGCCAGAAACATTAGTTAACCCAAAAATAGCAACCCCTTTCGTGGTATGACGCTAGCCCCGCCCTTGATAAGAGAAACCTTGTGGTCCTACGGACCACGGTCACGCACGCTATAATGACCAACCCCCCCCACCACCCCACCACCCCCGCATTCCCTCGACAACCTTGACGCTCTCCAACACAGGTGGGTGAATGCCATCCGAGGCGCCGCAGACGTGGACGGGCCTCTGTCGCCCCCCGGTTCCCCCACGGAATCGCAAAAAGCGGCGTTCTATCCAGCGGGGGACGATGTTGACGCTCCCCTCCTTTCGCACAAGTGGCGAAGTTGCTCCGCCAGCGGAAAAGTCGCAGAAGATTTGGAGCCGGCGGCTGAGGGAGGTTCGGAGAACAACGGCTGCGATGAGCCCAGTCGGAACGCAAGCGCAGTAGAGGGCAGAGGAGAAGGAGGAGGAGGAGGAGGAGGAGGAGGTGGAGGAGGAGGAGAAGGAAGAGGAGGAGGAGGAGGAGGAGGAGGAGGAGGAGGAGGAGGAGGAGGAGGAGGAGGAGGAGGAGCAGAAGGCCGGGGGTTGGACGGCACGATCTCCGTTGCGACCGGTGCAAATGGCAGCGGCGGTGATCATGCTGCTAGCACTACCAGCGATGGTGGTAGTTTCCGTCGCAACGGGTTACGGTCTCAGTTGTCGAAATCCTCTTTGACGGCATCGAGGGCAAGGGGTCGTAGGGCGGCGGCGGTGGGTGGGGCCGCAGCCGTCGAGGAGAAGGGCGGGGGGGAAGGGGAGGAAGAGTTTGAGTTGGGGCGGCGGATGGTAGAGGCTGAAAACGACGAGGAGCTTACTCTGGACAAGAGTTGCGTCTTCCAGTAGTCTAAAAAAACATTTTTGAGATCTTTAATTTTCTTTTAGGCCGTCTCGTTTTTGGCGGCGGGGGAGTGGAGATCGCGATTTGCAAGCGTTGCATCTTCCACTAAACATTTTTGTTTTTTTTTTTGTTTCCTTTTGCTCAGAGACCCTCTCGTTTTGGGTGGGACTGGGGATGGGATGCGATGGGGTGGGATGGGGTGGGACGGGATGAGATGAGATGGGATGAGATGCAATGGGATGGGATGGGGCGGTGTGGAATGGGACGGAATGAGATGATATAGGATGGGGTCGGGTGAGGTGGGAAGGGATGCGATGGGGTGGGGCGGGGGTGGAATGGAATGGGCTGAGATGGGTGTGGAGTGGAGTCGGGGTGGGGTGCGGGGGGGATAAACAGCCCTTTTGGCAACCCTTGAGCCGAAAAGGGAGAACCTGCCCTTCAGTTAAATCACGTGCGCTCGATGCGTACGTTCGTGCGTGGTGTGCGGTGTGTGGTGTACGATACCACGTCCTCTCATGCATTTATTCGCAGTCGGTTGGAGCACGTTTTATTTTCCTTCTTTTCCAGATGGGGTACGAGACAAGAGGGGAATGCTATTTAAGTAGTGGTCCCACTATAGTGCCGGTTGCCCGCAAAAGCGTCCGTGAAATTGCTTGGAACATGTGGCAACTACCAGCAGTGGCATTATGCGGAGTATTTCCGGTTGCCGCTGTAGTATTGTTTTTTCTGGCTGGCACACATCGGCACTATACAGGGACCACTGCTGTAATACCTGGTAGTATTCATACGCGTGTATCCGAGCGCTGAAATAATGAAAATACCAAGGAAGGATATAATGCATAGCGATCGGTGTCTTCATTCTAGTATGCCAAGTCGGTGTAATGTTGGCCCTTTTAGAACTGCAGCTACGTTTTTTTAGACTATTGACTCAGATTGGTGTGCGATATTTTTTGCAGTTTTGAACGGGTTAGACGCCAGGCATGTACGTGGGATGATAAGAATAACCGCGAGTGGCGGAATGTAGCAGGTTTTTTTCACGGGTCATGTCCCGTCCTGCGGGTCGGGCCGCGGGTCAGATCAAGAGGTTTTCCAAATCTCGCGGGGTTAGTCGAGTCGGGTCAGGAGGTATTCGAACTCTCGCGGGTCCGGTCGGGTCAGTAAGTTTTCAGATTTCTCGGGTCGGGTCGGGTCGGGTCGGGTCGGGTCGGGTCGGGTCGGGTCGGGTCGGGTCAGGTTGGGTCGGGTCGGGTTGGGTCGGGTCGGGTCGGATCACTCTGACTCAACCCGACCCGCGAGAAGAATTCCGATCGGTGAAAAGCCCCGGAATGACGAAGGCGTCGTATTAAACGAGAAGAAACAGCGGTATCAAGTGTTAAATGGCGGTGGAAAGATAAGCTTGGGTCTAAGCATCATCAGCGGCAGTAGTAGTGTCGCACTACAGTATGCAGTAGAGGCCCCTCTCTAAAATGCCGGTTGAGTAATGCCGGTTGCTCACTATAGTCCCTGTGAAATCGCTTGGCTCAGATGGGAGATGGGGTGGGACAACCAGCCAGCAGTGGCAGTATACGGAGTAGTAGCACCGGTTGCCGCTATATTGCCGGTATTTCCGGCTGGCACATACCGACACTATATAGGGACTTCTGCTGTGGTCCAATATAATACTCGTGTATTGCTTTCCCAAACAAGGTCATTGAAATCAACGCCTGCCTGCTCGCTCGCCATGGGAGCGCTAGACGGGTGCTACGATGTCGGTATAATAGCATTTCTTGGCCTATTGGTTCATGACCGACGGGGATGGCTAATGTAGTAAGATGTGCGCAGTATGGCCTAGGGACCAATTGCTGCTATGCGGGGGTGCCTCTGACTCTGTACCGATCGCTCACGCGAGGGTTGCTTGGGTGTTGTATCGCTTGTATTGATTGCTGTCCACCCAATGTCTTCTGACCGAAGGGGAGGTGGAATCGTTCGTTCAAGCAGGCGATAACGCCTGCCAGGTAAAAGGGGGCAACTGCTATAAATCCTAACGCCGGAAGGGGGGACAGGGGATACCATAACACCAACTGAGGGACGCGTGCTACGATAGAGGCAGCACTTTTCGGCCAAAATATTTTCTGACATGACGAGGCCCCTTAACCCATTTGAAGTCGTTGGAATGTCACAATTCCCGTTTTGCCTAAAATAATTGTTTTGTGTATACCTGGGCCACGGGTTTGTTCATCGAATTACACACTTGCTTTCAGTTTGCTTAAAGTATGTTTTCGGGGGAAGGTGTAGGGGGTCTTCAAGAGAGATGCTCGAGAAATAAAAGTGGTGCACCTCTATACGGTAGCAGACACGTGCTTTCGATTTAGGTGAATTTTTTGGCAATTGTTTTTTCTGGATGACGGGGGATTCGTCCTTAACCTACAATCGTCCGAATTCACCCTTTTTTTTTCAATCTGAATTGTTTGCATGCCTAGGCGATGGTTTTTTCGTCAAGTTGCACTTTTTGTATCCTCAAAAACAGATATTAGGTGAGGCAAAAAGATCCTCAACCGAGGAACCTCAGCAAAGCAATGCTCTCGTTAACCGTGGCATGTGTCGAGGAACTACTACCGTATTCAACATCGCTGAAAATGCCGTTTGTGTCTAACGTTGCTATTCGTTGAATACCTAGACTAGGCCATAAGATTTTATGTAATTGTTTTAAATACCACGGGTGTGAGTTTGACAAAAATTCAGGGTCGACATTCATCTTTGCGAGCTGCGTAATGGAATAGATACACCGGCCGCTCATTTTACAGGTGCATTATCCTTTGAATACATCATATGACTCCTATGGATGTTGTCAGGGTGAACATGAACAACAAAAATGTCATTATAGTTGATCACCGGGTTGCACTTTCCTTGAGTTAAAAGTGCCTCAAGTGCGGAGCCTCAGAAAAGTCTGCGCACCCCATACGTACTCGTAGCATGCATCCCCAACAGTTAAACAGCATATACCGGCGTGGGAGGCACAACAGGGACGTTTCGCCCCGGGGCATCATGACGCTTGCCACACAACGAGCAAACGTCCAGGCCTGTTGCTGATGAAACAAGGTGCAACAGCTGGGGTAGGTCCCAGCTTACTGGGGTCCTCTATCGTGGATATTACGAAATAAACGTGTCTATCCCTTCGTTGTGCGTAAGTGTATAGGAGTTGTGTTCTTGCTGAAACTTCTTGAGAGTTTTATCATTATTTCCCCCTCTAGAGATCGGAAGAAAACCTTGAAGAATACTGAAGCCAAAATGTTGAGGCCGACATTCTGAAGCCACCCCAGTATCCCTCAAGCATGACTCACGCCCAATTTGCAAGAATCGACGGCACGTTAGCTTCGGCAGTGCGGCCACGGTCAGGGAAGGTAGCTGACACAGAGATGAGTCGTCTGCGCCAAACCGCACTTGCCTCCCTGTCGTGTGTTAGACGCCAAAAAACCACACATCGGGCAGGTCACGATCTAAATAATCTAGATCCTATATCTATCGTTATCATGTGCCGAGAAGGACCTGTGTCGCACATTTTGTATCCAACCCTGGAAACATGTACCACTGTAGATCACAACGCAGATCACCCGGACCTCACCCGGCACCACGATTTATGGACCATGCAGATCACATCTAGACCCGAGACTTGTGTGCCCTGAAAGACTGATGAACGAATTTGTCTAGGAATCTGATCTGACCTGTCTAATGTGCGCAATATTTCGATAAAAGGGTGTTTCGATGAGAGCCCACCGCAAGATCCAGATCCACCCCGGGAACCCGGGGATGTAGCCAGCATGCCCCCTGACGACCACAGAACGAACTCGTTTAGGGATCTAACCTGTCTGATGTGCGCGATGTTTCGTTAAAAGGTGTTTCGGTGAGCCCATCGCAAATCCAAACCCACGCAGGAACCCGGGAATTCAATCAGCATGTCCCCTGACGACAACAGCACGACGTAGAAATCAATCGAATTTCGCTAAATTAACCACCCGTTTGGGGATTCAGAGGGAAACAGCAGTGGCGAAAAATAGGTACAATTACAACCATGGCCACACGAAACAGCCCGGGCTACCGGGGATGTATGTCCGAACAGCAGTCCATGGACGAACTGTAGGACACAGAGCGCAGCATGGTGGTAATAGTGGTTGTACTTCTGCACGCTCTAACTTGCTAATCGCCTGACGACACACATGACATCGCACTTGTCGGCGTTCTGGTCGTTTTTTTTACTGGGCCCCAAAAGGGGTTGAGACGTTAATAGCAGGCGGCGCCATCGGCGGCAATTGTTTCTTTCCATAATCGTGTGCTCGTGCGCGATATTTGTAAATAAGTGCCATGGCGTCGATTTCGAGCACTTGCGACTCTTCGATTTGTCTGCGCCGCTTCTTGTGTGCATGCATGCGTGCGTTTGTTCTTTAATTTCCACATTGAATTTTCGTTTCCTTTCGAGCTTGTGCTTGTGCGATTCTTCCATCTCCAGCCGGAAAGCAAAACACGAGAGCTCACGGAGCACACGATACAGCAGCAGTACGGCGCAGCACACGATACAACACCAGCAGCAAGCAGCAGCATAAGCAGCAACTACTAGGAATAGCAGCCCACCGGCCCACCACAGCAGCAGAAGCAGCTACAAATACCAGCAGCGGCAGCAGCACGCATCACAGCACAAAATAACACAGCGGCAGAGTACCGTTTTTCGCTCCTACTCCCACGTCTCGCCGCGTCCTGCCCATCCACCCAAACGGGCCCCTCCCCCCTCCATAGTACACCCCCTCCATACATGAGGGCGGTGCGGTAGTAGTATACCGGTATTCCCCACGATCAGGGCTACTATTTTGCCTACGATCAGCACTACTGTTTTGCCTCTTCGTGGACAAGCCATCAATATCGGAAGTTTTGTGGGCAACGACTGTCAGTTGCCTACCTCCGCTCCGGTTCTGGGGTAGCAGCCACATACAGTAGCTGGTAGGAGCAACAACGAAACAAAAAATATGCTGCACGCAAAAATAAGTCCAAATCTGGATTAAGGCCAAACGTGAAATAAACCCAACCGTGGAATAAAAGAAAACGTGGTACAAATATGTTCCGACGTAGCAATGTTTTGCTCGTGAGATATACACTTCTCGTTCCTTCTGTCTGTCCATGGCACCGCAATCGACCAGAAGACTACTTCGTATATACTTCCCGGACAGGAAGAAATATCGGGGGAAAAAATAAAAATAAAAAGGTCGAAAACGAAGAACTTTGTTCCTTGTGTTCGAAATCACGGCTACTGCTCCCTACTCAATATGCTTCGTGCTGCACGCCACCGCACGAACATCGCCGCTTCCTTCTACGGGAAACCCCGACCAATGTGGTCATCGCGCCCAAGCCATCCGCGTTAGGCTTGGATCAGCCTCGTCTTGGCGAAGATAGATGGGGTCTAAAAACATTCCTAGACATGATGAGATAGGTGCCAGAAGATACATTTTCCGTATTTCCAATATCTACCCCCCCCCCCGCGCCCCCCCTTCCCAGCATATAATAAAACGCCCCCCCCCCCCCCCCCCCCCCCCCCCCCCCCGGCGGCTTGGAAATAGAACCCCCCCCCCTTCCCGAAAGGTAATAAAACGCCATGCACACGGTAAAACCTTCGTGACGACTCCGCTACTGGTGAAAAACAATCGCTTCCGCTTGGTACCAACAAAAACAAAAACAAAAAAGTCGACCGAAAAAAAGTGACCTCGACAAATACACCCCCTTTATATTACAGGGGCATGATACTATTGATGAGACAAATACATCCCCGCTTGATACAGGGGGGACGAAAATACAAGCAACGTCAAAACAGACCGCTCTTTGTGAGGTCACACAAAACACAACCCCCCCCCCCAACAAACACCCTACATCTAAACCCATCTTGCATCTACTGCACCCCCATACCTCCCAGGCCACCACCGCCACCCCCTCCCCCAGCCGGCGATCCCCCCCCACCCCCCCCTCCTCCCGGAGCGGGCACAACAGACGCCGTGGTCAAAGCTAGACTGTTCACTACGTGGGTTGTCAGCGTTACTACAGCGAGGTCTGGGCCGCCCCCCTGAGCTATGGTGGGAGTTGCCGCTTGGAGGGCCCCCCTGAGTTGCCTGAGAACGAGGGGCAGGTGTGCCCTGATGGTAGTGTCGGTAGGGTCTATGGCGAGGGCGCAGTTTTGAAGCCAGTTTAGCTTGGTCGTCTGTGTGCGGGGGGGGGGGAAGGGGAGGGGTGGTAAGAAAAAAAAGGTGGTGAGCAGGTTGGTGGGTGGGTGGGTGGGTGGGTGGCTGGGTAGGTGGGAGGAACGGGGGGGTGTACTCATTTCATGCATAGCCGTAGTCATAAAAGCATAGGCCCTCGCACCCCCACAATGCTGGGACGGAGAACGTCGGGTGTTCACCGACCACGTAAGACATGGCGTGCACCACGCGCGAAGCGCCGTGAGGTGTTCGGCGAGTCGCACGAAGGCTGAGCTGCATCCTGCTACAACAAGCATTTGTAAGGCGGACTTCCAAGGGAGGTGAGGAATAAAAAGGGTGGATGGCCGGCGCCTGCGACAGTGGCGGCGGCAAGGGTAGATGCTCACGGACATCTCAAAGGTCACCACTAATAGAGCGAGGCCACGAGGTACCCCCGCAAGGCCAGTTGTTACTCGCGTGTATTACCAGGTAGATGCGTAGAAATAGAAGAACAGCTTGATTCTAACATAGGTCACGGCACATTTTGCCGCAACGGGGACTCCGCCCCCCCTGTCCCCTGTATTTTCAATCTACAATACACATTCCGAGAAGTACGAATATATTCCAACTACCTATGCTGAGGTATCCCGGCCTTCGCAAGGAAATATTCTACCGCAACAGATGGAACAGTTACGGCCTCGAGTGGGCTGGACTGAACGGGTACTAATTAGTTACCAGGTACTATTTGGCGAGGGAAAAATGAATCTGTTAATAACATAATACCTTAACAGACATAAAACATTGCAGTGAATGCCCCAGGAAAAAAAGAACAAATACAATCATACAAGCCGTCTTCACCGTGTCCTGCAGGAGATCAGACGCGCCGAACTGCTGCACGAGGCAAAGCAGGATGTGCTGCGGTAGAGCGGTGGCCGTCGCCGAGGGGTCGAGGCGACTGCAGAGCCACATCACCAGGGGAAGGTCGGACGCAGAGAGGGCCTTGTTCATCGCCTCCTCCAGCCTGTTACGCCCAAAACGCCGGGGGAGGAGCAGTGGGGGGGGGGGGGGGGGGGGGGGGGGGCATGGTCATCACACTTAAGAAATAATTTAGTGAGTTTCGAAAAAAAAAAAATCCACAACGTAACTTTTAGCCATTGGTTTATTCTTCTGAACTTAGTTCAAGCCAATCAATAAAAACGCAACAAAGTAAAAAATCAACGCACCTGCCCGCCACGAGCAAACGGTGAAGATCCTCCCTAGGGTCTACAACAACAGGGGGAGCCGCTGGCTCCTGACCCCGGGCAGAGTTCGCCCCCCCGCCCTGATCTCCTCCAGCCTGCGTCGCCGCCGCAGCCGCCGCCATGGCTTGTGCCGCCGCTGTGGCCTGTGCTGCTGCGGCCTGCGCTGCTTGGTTAGCTTCTGCCTGTGCCACTCCTTGCGCCTGTTCAAGAAAAAGTGTCGCGCGATTGTCGGTTTTTGGTTTTTGGGTTGGGGGAAGGAAGGGAGGGGGGGGGAGGGGGGAGGAGGAGGAGAGGGGGGGGGGGGGGGGATGTGGGGCGTACTCATTTGTTTTTTGCCTTAGCCATTTGACCATTGGCCACTCATCCCTTTCGAGACGCAGCACCATTCCTACTCCTAACAGAGGCACCTCCAACATTTGGGCGCTCATTTCGCTTTTTCCATATATTACATAGAAACTGCTTGCTTATCCTATCCCCGTCCTGTTTCGTCGTCTGTGGCCACCATCCATCTCCTAGGATAGCGATCATTTTCTCGCTACTCTCTAAGTTTACAAAACTCTTCCATGTTACATACGTCTAATTTCCTCATCTCTAACGCATCCCGTTCCTCCTTGTATATCTCACAGTCTCCTACTACGTGAGTTCTACTCTCTACTGTTGTGCCACACAGGCACATATTTGTAGCCATGCTCTCCTCCTCCCGACTACTGGTATATCTCTTCTTTCTGGTAGGTCCAGGTCCCCTACACGAAATCGAAGTTTCAGCTTTTTCGCCTAGTCCATTGGGCCGTGCAGATACCAGGTACGTTTTTAACGTTTTATCACTCCCATATCTTCCCTCAACCCCCTGTATATCTCTAAGTGCTTCTCCTCTTTCACCTTATTTCTTAGCGCTTGCCTTTCCCTTTCTTATATTATTTCTTTTACTTCTGTCTTGTACCCGCCAAACTTCCCTGTCGCCAGAACCTCTTCTTGGTCTCCCCCTATATCCTTCCATATTGTCTCGACTACGTTATCTCATCTTATTCCAGCTCTCCCCTGCTATTTTCTCCCATACAGCAATATCAACAATGGCTGGCAACCTCTTTTCTGGCATATTCTCAACTTCATATTGCCGTTTCAACTTTCTCGCGTCTCTATTTGTTTTAAGCGGGTACATTCCTAGTTCTGCTCTTGATACTGTATCACTCGTCGTACTTGAGCATCCTAGTGTCTTTTCAGCTGCTGCCATCTGCACTGTTTCCAGTTGATTTACGAACTTGGCGTTCCCTTCTCATACTTCTCCTGCATACTCTAACTTCGGTACAATCACATTAATCAGAATACACATCTTAATCCTAGTGTCAAGGTGCGGGTCTGTTAGGATCGTATCCATCTTTGTGATTTACCCTTTCCTGTTCTTTCGCTATGTGTGCATCCCAAGAGCAGTCCTTTGGTATCTCTACGGGAGGGGGGGGGGGGGGGGGGGAGGGCGACAGAGAAGAGGGGGGCGGGGCGTATACAGTAAGGATATTGTACTCGATGCGGAAAGCAGAACATAGACAAGCCAGGAAACAAAACAAATTGCAGTCGGGAAAGACAATTACATAAGCAGATAAGAAACAACCGCACAGCAGTACAGAAGTACCAGGTATAGTATAGTATTAATAGTACCCAGTTTAAAACAAAATCAGGAGTCAAGGGCAATTTTTTCCTGACCTCGACAGCGGCAGCGGTGGATGTAGAAGTTCGCTGCACCGCAACGGTCAGGTCCGCCAACCGCTCCACCTTCTCCCCCAGCCCCGTCAACGCCGCGGCAACTTCTCTCATACCGCCCTCCAGGCCATCCACGCGCGCCCTGCGAACAAAAAGAGACAACATACGAGAGGCCGTCAAACAACACCAAGATAAAACAAGATAAGTAAGCCAAGGGCAAACATCGCAACAAAATAAAAGCACGAGACAATCAAAAGGCAAACCAAAGCAAGCCCTGCACTCCCTTACTACATACCTCCATTCTCCCTCTCCTCCCTCCCTGTCATAAAGCCCTTATCCCTACCGTACCCAAACCCTAACCCTGTACCTTGACTACAACATTGACCTCAAACCCTACTCTAACCCTTATCCAGACCCCAACACCAACCTCAAGCCTACGCATGCGTGTGTACTTTTGTAACCTGACATGGCATGCATCCGCGGGAACTTGGGCGGCCCTATTGTTCATGAGGGGAGACGCTTCGAGGCCGCTCATGAGGGTCTTCAACCCCTAACCAACCCCGAGCCCTGCTCAAAACCCTCCTCATACTGCGACATGGACTTGGAGGTCTATACGCAGCCAATCATCCTTCGCCTTCTCCCCCTACCCTCTTACTATCTTGTTTTCATACGCCTTCTCCCCCTACCCTCCTATTATCTTGTTTTCATCACTTTTCTATTATCTTGGTTTCTACATTTTGCCAATGTAAACGCCTTTCCAATAAAAAGTATCACTTAGCCTCGACACGCATATTTTCTTCTCCGTAAATAAACCCTACCCTTACCCTACCCATAACTCCAACACTAACAACCTCAACCCAACTTCTAGCAACCACGTGCGCATGTGCGTGCACGCGCGCCTAACCCTACTGTGAAAACTCTTACCCTTAGCCTTGCTCTACCCACAAAAAATTAACCTCGACCTTATCCTTAGTGACCAACCCAACCCTAATCCTAACCCCTAACCCCAACTCTAGCCCTACCCAACTTACGGCACAACCTCAACCCTACCCCTCGAGACCGCAACGCAGTTTTTTGCTAACCTGACGTGGGATACATCCTCGGCAAGTTGTCCGGCCCTGTTGTTCACGAGGGGGGACGCTTCGAGGCCGCTCGTGAGGGTCTTGTTGATCTGCTCGAACATGCGCTGCACCGCACCCTGAGCGCGGCAAAAAGCAAAACAAACACAACACAACACAACGACATGGAAAAGTGCTATGAGCTTTCAACACTTGTTTTTGGTGAAATGTCTGCTGGAGGATAAAACAAGAACAAGAACACTAAGAACAGGAGCAAGAGCAAGAGCAAGAGCAAGAACAAGAGCAAGAACAAGAGCAAGAACAAGAACAAGAGCAAGAACAAGAACAAGAACAAGAACAAGAACACCAACACCTACCACACATAAACAGGGCGATGGTGATGGCAGACGCAAGACAGAGGTGCGCCATTTTTTCCGTATAAGGTTCTTGGCTTGATAAAACACTTCATGCCTTCTGAGCAAAGCACTGATCTACCTTGTAGGCAGAACTGAAAGCGCAAACCGACGAACGAACAAACCTCACGGCTTAGGCACACAAAAAAAAAACATGCAGGAACAAAAAAGACGAAATTCCGACGATTTTGAGTTAACAAGAGTTAACCCATTTAGCGCCCCAAAATCCTCCCCATACTAACTTCAAGTAAATTTGTAAAAAAAAAAAGAGTTTCCCGTTGAAAAGTTGTCAAGGGGCCCCGTCGCCCACAAAAAAAAAACGCCAACAAAATTTCCACTCAAAAAAAATGTTACCCATATCGTAGCACGGCGCGTGGTCTATACGATGCGGGTAACACCTTTGGTACAAAGCTAAAGTGTTACGACTGACGGGGGAGGCTCGTTTTCTTCTTGTTCTGCTCATGCGTTTGATTATTTCCGCACTTTCCTTGTCCCCCCCCACACGTAACTCAAACCCGGGGTCACAAAGAGCAGGCTCTTCTCCCCCCTCCTCCCTCCCCGCTACGGCACGCGCCTTTATTTTTTATCGCGAGAAGACTCCAGCCTTTTCTTCCCTCGTCGACTCGCATCGAATCGCGTCTACCCACGCTGCTACGCGCTCTAAGCGGTTGATTCCTTTGATTTTTCATTATAAACAAGGTCAAAATGAGAAGCTATGACATCCAACATCGCGGCAAGGCCATTCGCGTTTTTTTTTACATAACCATCAGACCTCCCTCGAGGTATGGTTGGCTTCATATCCCCCGAGGCGGGGTGGGGGGGTCGCAAGTCTAAAAAAAGAGGAACACAATCGTAGGCGTCTCAATGTATGAGCCTCGCGCATACCAGGCCATGAGATAAAAAAAATGTATTGAAAAACTAAAGAAAAACTAAAGAAAAACTAACAACCAACGCGCAGGTAACCAGGTCTGTTGTTGTCTGTTGTTGTCACATCTAACTCGCATAATCAAGCCCGCGGTCACAGGCCAGGCTCCACTCACTCTGGAGTGGAACAATACCCCAGGGGAAACAAAGACAAGAAAACAAAACTGGTTCACGTATAGACCTATATCATAGCTGAAGCAAGTCATGCATCCGCCAAAAAAAAATGAAAATGAAACCGGAAGTAACACCGACCAACTAAAACCACCTGAAAAACACGTATTTTCACGGGCCAGAAAGTTCTCGAAAGCCTCGCGGGTGGAGTGGGGTCGGGTCAGGAGATGTTTGAACTCTCACGGAACGGGAGGGGTCGCGTCGGGTCAGAAGGTTTTCGAATCTCGCGGGTCGGGACGGGTTTACCATGACTCGATCTGACCCGTGAAAAAGTCCTGCTAAAAAACGAGTTTATAGTCAAGTCTACTTGTTGAATTCTTAGAACATGGGTTTTCCATCGGCTGGCAGTTTGCGTTCATTTTCTCTTTCGTCTGTTATTGGGTTACTTACGCTCCTACCATAGCACGATTGACAAAATGTTCACGGAGTAGGAACACAGCTGTTCTCTTTGCGATTCGTTTCGTTTCGATTCGTTTCTTCGTAAAAAAAAAAAAAAAAAAAGCAACAAAAAAAATTGTCTACGTTCCTGGCATGCTTTTTCTGTCAAATTTTACCAAGAATGTGATGTGATGAGTTAGACAAGACACTACGATTTACCCGGTATCATACTCGATAAAAATTACAAACGTTTAGGGCTTATCTTAAAAAAACACATCAGGACGAAAACAAAGAAGGAAAAAAAAAAAGCAGAATCTGCAGCAATTTTGTACACGTACAACATTAGCGTCTACTTCTGGGCTTACCCAATCCTACAAAACCACCTAAAACAAAAAGTAACAGCGAAAAAAGAAAAACACCATCTCCAATACGCCACCCCGCTGGCCACAGTAATGGAGAGGGTAGTGACACTCTAGGGATTTTCATACTTCTACAGAGGCGTGTTTCTACTAATACAATGCGGGTTTCCCCTGAAGTAGAGCCGGTTGATTAGTGCCTATGGCCGGTATAGTGCCGGTGAAAATCGCTTGGCATGATTTGAACCCACTATCATATGATACTAATCCTATAGCATGGGTGCGGTGCCCACGACAGTGCCGGTGTCCGGTATACCGGCGGGATTGCTGGCCGGCAGATATCGGGACCATAGATAAACCACCACTATTTTAACGAAAAAAATGGGCTGCCCTTTCCAGGGCCCTTACTCCGACCCAGCCATTGCTCATCACTGCATGAGGGCACCCGAGTCGACAGTGTGTTCATCGGATAGGAGACCCGAACTCCGAATTGCCTTACAATTGTACTGACACCCGATCTGACCACAGTATTGAGGTGGGTTCGACCCCCTCGAACAGCATGCATAAATGGTGGAAGAAAACTAATTTCTTTCCTCGCAGTTGAACGCAAGTCAGGCGAAAACAACGTCCTGTTTCTCCTGCGACATCCAAAAAACGGAATGTCTCCGGGCATTTCTTTAGAGTGATACCTGGCAAGGGTTCAGGGTCTCTCCTTTTCCCTCCCCAAAAATTCCACATCAACTGGCACAGCCGAAACCTAAAACGTCGATCGCGATAACAGCCCAAGAATAGGTTAACAACACACCCAAACGTAAAACACAGCATTCAGAGGTAGTTCACCACGCACTCCCTACTCGCGCGGTTAGAGCAGGCATATGATCAAAAACCAGAATAAAACATCGCTGAGCGAACGCACGGACACCTAAACAACAGGCGAGCGCTAAACAGCATTCAGCAACACAGTCCCACGTACGCACTGCTGAGGCGGTGGAACGCAGAAATGAAGAATAAACAGAAACCAGGAGCAAACACGACCGAGTGAAAGCATGGAAAAAACAACGCTAGAAAGGCGACAACGCGGCTAAAGCGAAATCAAGGACCTAAACCCAAAAGCCAAAAAAAATACCCGTCTGTTGATTTTGTGTCTTTGCCTTCGCTCAGACGTGTTTTCTCCGTTCGGGTGCTGCTGCTTTTGTGTCCCTGCTTTCGCTCGGCTGTGTTTTCTTCTGGTTTCTGTCATTTCTTTTTAATTTCTGATTTCCAACCGCCTCAGCAGGAAGTACGTGGGGACACTATTTCTGAATGCTGTATTCTGAGCACCGGTAGGTATTACTTTTTTTCTATTTTCAACACACTTCAGCCGTGAGATCGACCAAAGAGGATTTGGATAAAAACTCATCTTTGCAAAAGCTGCCTGTGATATTGTTTTTAACAAATTTGGGGCGGTGATTGCCACACCAAAATCGCCCATGCATTTTTTCCTGTTGACCCTGGCAGCATCTAGGGAGGTTGCTGGCCTGTTGTCCTTAACAAGGAATGAATCGTTGCTATTAATAAGAACGCGCGGCCGGAGTGCCACCCAGCTTGCAAAGCTGAGTATCGACCAATTAACTGGTCGAGCTCACAGCTGGCGTATTTGAAATTATTTAATTTTATAAAATAAAGACATGAAAAACAAAAACGAGAGAGCATGAGAGGTGGTGTCTTTGTCTGTATCCTAAAGGGTGTGCTTCATTCACCTCGAAGATAGAAGATTTCAAAGAAAAAAAAATACATGGTTTTTACCAGATAAATGTATACATGTACTTCTTCAATAGCAGTCCAACGTAAACTCTTGCACGAACAAAAAAAACAGGAAAAAATAACCCATTTCTTGTCTGCATATACTTGGTATACCAGGTAACCCACATTACCTACGCGGCAGAAGGCACAGCACGGAAAGCAAAAACCAGCAGCAACAAGAGACATGAGCAGAGGAACCAGAGAGACAAAAAAAACAGGAAAACGATCCCCCGTTTCCTGCCTGCATCTACTGGAAGACAAAAAAAAAAGCCTTACCCAACAGAGCTACGTCGGGGGTGTTTGGTGCCATCTGTGCTAGTACATGACATATCCGTTAAAAAAACACCTTACATCGTAAATAGAAAAAACGCAAAAATAACAGCAGGATAAGGATAACTGATGCTGTTTCTTGCCTGTATCCACGAGACGAAAATAAAATAAGCAAGAAAAAACGCTATCCCGTTTCGTGCCAAAATAATATCCTCGCGAGACGAAAAAACAAAACAGAAGACAAAAAAACACCAGCAGGAGAAGTATCTCCCCGTTTCTTGCCTGTATCCTTGGGATGAGTTGCCCCTCGAAGCACTCGCGGAACGCAACGCCCACGGGGTCCTTCACGCTCCCCGCGACGGCCCGACTCAGGTCCTCGCGGCACTCTAGCAGCTCCCGACGGACGTTGCCGGCTTGGGCCCTTGCCGTAGACGACGCGATCTGGGACAGCTTGAAAAAAAAAAAAGAGAAAAAACGAACGAAAAAGAAGAAAAAAAACGAACGAAAACTAAACGAATTGAAGAACAACGACTGACAAAAAAAAAACAGGAGAACAACCACGAAAAACGACGGACGGGACCGGCTTGGGCTCTTGTGGTAGCCGTCGCCGACATATTTTTCGAAAAAAACGACAAACAATAAAATATAAGCGTCTGGAAAACAAGAAAAACGAAGGAGCGAAGAAAAACGAGGGAAAACAACCAAATCGAGGGGAAAAAAAAAAAAAAAAAAACGACGGACAATGCCGGCTTGAGCGAGCCATCACGCGCACCTGAGACTGCATCATGGTTTGCACTCCAGCCTGCGCACCCGAAGCCGCAGCACTAGCCACCGCTTGCACCTGTCGCTGCTGCTGCCCGTGCAGGGTGGTCATGGACGCCTGATAAGGACCGCCGTTGGGAAACAAAAGTGGTCGGAAGCGAACGCCAAGGGCGGAGGGGGGGGTAGGGACATCTTGTGGAAACTGTGCAAGTGTGACGGGCAAGCGCTGATGGAAAAGTATCAAGGAGGGAATATATATTACGGGGAACTGTTAATGGAAATATCAAGGGGGGGTGCTAAGGGTGACCAGTAAGGGGGGCACGTAAAGCGGAGATATTAAGGGCGGGAAGGACGTCTTGAATATATCATCAACGATGTGACTCATAATTGTTTATGATGGCCAGGTATGTTTCACTCTCTAACCGTGGATCTCTCTATCCATGAGCTTTTATAATTTATATCACCTTAGCACCCAAGCACCCACGCAGCACAGCGCGTACAGCAGCCACAGCACTCCTACAGCACCCACAGCACGCCCACAGCACCCACAGCACGCCCACAGCGCCCAAAGGACACCCGCAGCACACATACACCGCGCACACACCCACACAACCACAACCACAACCACACCTGCATAACACCGAGACCCCGACGCCCGCACAACACCCGCAGCACCCCACACATTTCACGTCAAAACCCGCCCACAGCACACACACCTGCAAAGGCTCGGCGACGACCTGACGTGCGGTGTTGACAACCAGCTTGGCCAGCGGGTTGGCAACGTGGTCTGCCACCCCCTTCCTAACCACCCTGTCCACCGATAACGAGATGTCGCCCACGAGAGCGGCGTGCTCACTGCCCTTCGTCTCTGCAGCAGGCAACAGAAATAGCATCCGCGATTAAGAAGGGTGAAGATCGGTATTGTATACAGCATCCGCGGTAAAGGAGGGTTCAGATTGGTAACGATTAGGGCTATTCACAAATAACGGCAGTTGCAAATGGAAGACCTGGAGAGTGCTGCCCTGGCTCTGCTTCGCCATCGCCTCGATGACAGCCCCGGATAATGGCAATACACTCTTGCGTACAATTCGCTGCGAGTCGACGAGGGAAGAAAAGCTGGGATCTTCCCGCGATGAAAATGAAGACACCCGCCGAGGTGGGGAGGGAGCAGAAGAGTCTGCTTACGAGAGACCCTGGATTTGAGGTAAGTCTAGGAAGGGAGAAGGAGAACGGAAAAAAGTCCGAAGATAATAGACGGGATGGGCAAAAAAAAACAAAAAAAACATGCTACGGTAGAGGTGCATCATTATTTTATTTTTTTCCGATTTTCTTCAAGCAAAGATCCCAATACACCGTCCAAAACGCAGTGTATTTAGAAATATGGAAGTGCAATCATCGATGTACAATCAGTCTCGTGGTCTAGATACGGTAACGGTTGTTTTTGCAAAACAACCACACGTCGGACAACCAGATCAGTTCCCTATTGATCTATCGATGATCTGTGTCCGGCACGCAAGACAGATCCGTTGTCTATATGATCTGCATGGCCAATTTCATGATGCCGGGTGAGAGACGTATGATCTGCATGACTTAGCTCATGTTTCCTGGTTTGAATCCGTGCTGCACAGATCCTGCACAACATACCACAACGACAGATATAGGATCTATATGATCTATATGATCTGTATGAACTGTATGACCCATGTGATATGTATGATCTAGATCGTCATCTGTCGGAAGTGTGGACACAAACTGTTGTATTTCATTAATCCGTTGAGGAGCCCCGTCTGTCAGAAAGGTTTGGGCCGAAAAGTGCTCCGCACCTCTGTCGTAGCATCGTCATAACTTTTGCTCCCCCAAAAAAAAGGAACCTCTCACATTCGTGTTGCGCACCAAACTGTATATTCTCGATTATTGCACACGTCAGGCAGATCATCTATCTATATCCACTCGATGATCTACATCTTCCCGGGAAGTTCTGTATAACCTAGCCCATGTTACCGGGTGGGAGCCGTGCAATCAGCTTGACCTAACAAATGTTTCCAGGGTTGGATCTGTACTCATAATATACAGATGCTGTAAAACATATCATACCGGCAGATACAGGATCTATGCTGCTGTAGATGATATAGATGATATAGATGATATAGATAATGATTGTTGTCCTCAGTCTCGGCCCTTGATCATGGTAAATACACCCCTGGTAGTCCTTCCAAATACGTTAACACCAGCAGAAGCCACGGTCAGCGGCGGGACTGACTCCATGGAAAAGCGAACCTTGGGCTGAACCAGTACAGTACATGCAAGCAAACAAACTACCTTTGTTCATTTGTGAAAAGTATAGCTGCGGACAGGGGTGACCGCCTTCATCTCTAGGCCCCCCCTCAGCACAGATAAAAATAAAACACAAAAGCAGAGAATAAAAAACGAAAATAGAAACAAGCAAAAAAAAAAAAAAAAACGAAAACAAAACAAAACAAGAAAAACGAAAGAAAAGACAACAAAAGCGGGGATGGCCACGGTATTTCCTCACCGCCCATAGAGGTCATTGCTTCCGCAACAGCCCGACGGCAAGAGGCCGCCATGGACTGCTGGAGGGAAGCGTGCAGGTCGGACATTGACCCAGCCATCTCCTACAATGAGTTATGACACACGTCATCACCACCATGCCCACATGCCAACAATCAACAACAAAAACGAAATAGACGACACAGAGGGAGAGGGAGAGAGAGGAAGAGACAGAGAAAGAGAGAGCGAGAGAGGGAGGGGGAGAGGGAGCGAAAGAGACAGAGGTGGGAGGGGGGGGGAGAGCGGAGGGAGAGCGAAAGCGACAGAGGTCGGAGGGGGGGGGGGGGGGGGGGGCGGAGGGAGAGCGAAAGCGACAGAGGTGGGAGGGGGGGGGGGGGGCAGAGAGGGAGAGGGAGAGAGCAATAGTCAGAGGAAGTGCGAGAGCGAGAGCGAGAGAGAGGGAAAAAAGAGACGGACACGAATTAAGGGAGGGGTTTAAGTGCTGCAAATATTAAAAAATTATCTTTACATTAAATGCCAGCAGTGTGTCCCAAAAAATACGGGTGTACATATTGATGAAAACGTTCAAGACTGCACTCCCGTTTCGGGGTATATCACTCCGAGTTAGATACCTGGAATACCAGCATGTTTCTATATAAGCGGTCGCCCCGGTGGCGTATCAGGTTATCCTCGAGCCTGGTATAGGTCAGTTTCGTGAGTTCGAGCCCCGCCGAGTGCATACTCGTATAAATTCGTTGGGACTTTTTCTTGTGGACAAATTGACTTGCGGAAAGCGCGAGAGCGTGAGTTAGCAACACTCGATGAACAATCGACGAGCAGTGGGATTGCTGAACCCTATGCGCGATAAAAATTGAAGGCAAGAACCGGGGAGAAGGGATGACACCTGTGACCACGGCTTGTCCAGAAGCTGGAAAGTGAAAGTGTGCAAATATATATATATATATATATTAGACAGTACCAGGTAATTATTAAAAGGTCGAGGGTTAAGGGAGGGGCTCAACGCTGAAAAATGCCAAAAGAAAACTACCCCAATTCCAACAAGTCTCAACAAAAGGGAGGGGGGGGTTCAGTTACCCCTTGTAGAACTCCGCCTACGTTTTCTGGCACAAACTAGTTGGAATTAGTGTAATGTCATGTTTGCAGTATACATGGTATTAGGATTAAGTGGCTCACCGCGCCCACCCTCGCCGTGACCGTTTCGATCAGCTCCTCCGCCGACATTCCTCCCATCGCCACGCCACCCTGTACCCCCGCCACAGACACGCCATCCGCCTCCAATCCAACTCCCTGTTGTCTCGGGGTACTGGACAGCCCTGCCCCCCCCGCCGCTCCCGAAGGAGACCCCGAGGCCGACCCCACAACACCCGCGCCCGCGCCAGCAGCTACCGAGCCGCTTCCAGAAACGCTCCTGGTCCCGATAAAGTGTGCGAGAGGCGGGGACGAGAACAAGCTGTCCCCTCCCCCCCCTCCACCACCGCCACCACCAGTTCTCCCCACAGAGCTCGCGGGAGAAACACGTCCAGGACCCATCAGCGACGTGCCACCCCCACCGCCGCCACTAGCATCGTTACTACTCGGAGCAACGGCAACAGCAACAGTAACAGGGGAGGGAGGGGAAGGGGGTAGGATGACCGGGCCAGCCATCGAGCTCGCCCCCCCCCCACCGCCGCCCCCACTGCGAGGGACTGCGCGGAGGGGGCTCAGGTAGCCCAGGGGGGAGCTCGTCTGTGCGGAGGTATTCGTGGGGTTGGGGGTGGCTGCGAGCGATGACGCCGGGGGTCCGGGGGCGGTCCTCGCTAAGCCTGCCCCCGCGCCCTCTGCGTCGGCCCTGAATACATCGGAGGGATTATGGAACATAAGGGTAGGGGTAGGGGGGGGGGGGGGGGAGGGGGGGGTTGGGGGGGGAGCGACAATCAACGACAACAACGACAACGACAACAACAACAACAACAACAAGGAAATAATGAATAACGGGACAAAAAAGGAATAGCTCAAACAAAGTACCCTGGTACCAGGTAATAAATAGCGGGGGGGAAAACAAGCTGTAGAACAATTGACACCCACGGAGCAAATCACAAACAAAACGAATCACCTTGGCAGCATCACAGGCGGCATTCCTGGCGCCCCTTGCCCCCTCTCCCCAGCAGCAGCACCCGGAGACCCGCTACCGCCCGCCATCCCCCCCGTGCCGGGCCAAAACCTGTTCCCCGTCCCGCTGCCACGGGCGCTGCCGCCACCGCTGCCGCCACCGCTACCGCTACCACCGCTACCACCCATGAGCAACGAGCGAAGGGCTATCGTGGCTGATTGATCAACGGCTACGCCTGGGATCGAACGGCCTAATACCCTCTGCAAGAGCAAGGAGTGGCATCACACGTAGTTCGACAGGAAAAGGGAGGTGGGGGTAGGGGGGGGATACTCATTGGTTACTTGCTTCAGTCATATGCCCGTGGACCACGCATCCCTTTCGAGACGGAGCACCGTTTCTACTCCTACTAGAGACACCCCCAACAAAACGGAGGAGGGGGGGGGTTCATAATGAGCAGCGACCGGAGGGCTATCGTCGCCAACTGGTCCATGGTTATGCCTGGAATTGAGCGGCGTGATACCCTCTGCAAGAGCGGCCAAAGACGTTGCACGGAGTCCGACGAAAAAAGGGAGAGGGGGGGGAGCGGGTTGTAACTCTGTCGGTCCGACTCGATGTATAGCAACAACAAACAAGTCAAAAACACCGTCTTTATTATATAGTGCAAGCATGCAGCATGCGACAGTTTCAAGAAAAACACACAAACACCTCGGATAAATTATATAGATCATATACATCATCTAGATCATCTAGATCATCTAGATCAGCTACAGTAGATCCTGTATCTGCCATTATGATATCTTGTGCAGGGTCTGTATATAGAGAAGACACATCCAACCCGGAAACCCATTTGCTAAATCATACGGGTCGTACGGCTCCCACTCGGTAACATGAGCTAGGACCATACAGATCTTCCCTGCAACTTCCAGATCATCAAGTGGGGATCGGTAATCTATCCGATGTTGTGAAGTTCTTTCTTGAGCTTTCCGCTAACTCTATTTATCGCGCTACTCACCTGGTTTCTTGGCGGTTGCTAGTTATTTAGCGCCAGAAAAAAAAAAACGTAATGAATGCAACAACGAAAAATAGGGCTTTCCACAGTCATGACCCGGCCCGCGGGTCGGCTTAGGAGGTTTTCACAAACTCGCGGGTCGAGTCGGGTCGGGTTACGCGGTGTTAGGTGTTAGGCGAAATTCACGGGTTCGGTCGGGTCGGGTCGGGTCGTGTCGGGTCGGGTCGGGAGGTTTTCAAGTATCACGGGTCGGACGGATCTACCCTGACCCGATCCGACCCGCGAGAAGCGATCCAACCGGTAAAAAGCCCCATGAAAAAACGCGAGTCGAAATGAGACGCACCGCCGATCCAATGTCCCTGCTCGCCTCCCCGCCCGCAGTCGGGCTCAAGGATGCCGCGGCCGCCGCCGCCGCCGCTGCTGCTCCCGCTGATGATGACACCGGCGGGGGTGGCGGCGGGGGTGGCGGCTGGTTTTGCTGGTTTTGCTGGTTTTGCTGCTGCAACTGCTGGTGATGGTGGAGGTGCTGGTGTTGCTGTTGATGCTGCATCTGCATCTGCTGCCGAGCGCTGGTAGTCTCAAGCCCTGTCGAGGTACCCCTAGGAGTCCCCACGGATAGAGAGTACTGACGGCTGGGGGCGGGACCTGCCCCCGCGCTGTTGTCCGGCTCCCTGTTCCCGGGTTTCAACACGCAGCAGGCATCCGAGAGGAGGGGGGCGGGTGGGGGCGGAGGCAGGGGTGGGGGTGGGGGTAGGGGAGCGGTAGGACGTAGATGTGGGGCGGGGCCAGGGGAGTGGGGGGGAAGGCTGCGCTGGGGGTGGGAGTCCTGCGCTGAAATGGTGTCTGCTATGGACATTGGGCATGGCCCCTCACTGGAAGAAGCTACACTTTTGAGTTGGCGATAACCAGCTTATGGGGCGGAGATAAAACGTTTACGATGAGTACTCGTACCGCACGGATGGAGAACAAACACCGTATGCGTACACAAAAAGGAAACTAAACCTCCACCCGCACGCACATACATACGCACACTCCACTTTCACGCGCTGCAGATATGCAAAAACAAACACACACGCATACATCGGCACGACTACACACACTACACAAACGGACACAATCTTTCGAGCACAAAAAACAGAAACAACACCCACAAATGGACGCAGCCGATCACAGACAGACAAAAACACACGGGCACACACACTGATGAGCATCACGGCAGAGGTAACCCCGTTTCGGATATTTTGGGCTTGACTAACGAGGGCTCATCAAACCCTTGACATGTCCGACAGATTGCCGATCCCTACTCGATGATCTAGATATTTCAGGGAAGATCTGTACGGTATAGTTCACGTTACCGGGTATGGAGCCGTACGATCTGCACCATCAATCAGACGGTTCCAGGGTTCGATATGTCCTCTTCACATACAGATCCTTCACAGCATCTCATGACGGCAGATACAGGATCTACTGTAGATGAACTATATGACCTGTATGATGCATATAACCTGTATGATCTATACGATCTATACGATCTATGTGGTCATCTGCTCGAGATAGGAAATATTTGGAACTAGCCAATATCGTTGAAATACCGCTATTTGCGGTCTACGGTGTTCTTTGTATGTCTAGGCCATGGAATTGTACCAACTTCAGGTTGCACTTTCGACGCGTGCTATTACGGTAGAGGCCCACCTCGCCATTTTCTGAAGGTTCTCGCTTAGAGGGGCTCCATACTTCCTCACCCTGAACTCGAATATCAGACAACACTGTTCACTCCGCCCGATGCACGATTCCGACAAGCAACCTACATTACAACTTTTCATTATGATTTTTTTCGGAGTTTCCTCGGGCTCCAGCACCTTTGTGTCTTAGCTTTTCAAAGGTGCAACCCGAGGAACAACTCGTTCAGCACTGTTTTGGGAGAGGTATAAAGCTCCTCAAGCCACCACCCTCACAAGGCAAAATGGTGACGTCACCTCTACCCTAGCCTGGTTCAGAAGCACACAACCATCAACCATAGACACGCAAATTTACAGGCAGACACCGGTCCAATGACACAGACAGCAGTACAAGACACACGCGGACACCCACCGATTACAAAGTACGAACAGGACAACAAAAGCTCTCCATCTCGGAGCATACACATCGTGTAGAGTTTATAAAAATGATGAAACAAACCCACATATAACGGCAAACACACACACCTGCCGAGCTGCCGGTGCTGCATCACCGCCGCCGTAGCCGCAGCCGCAGCGGCAGCAGCCGCGGACCCGCCCGAGGCATCACCATGCGCCGACAAACCAGCCGACCCGCTGGCCGAAGGTTCGCCCGTTCCAGCCCCCCCCCCCTCCTCCCGCGCCTCCCCCCGCCCCTCCTCCACCTCCGCCGCCGCCGCCACCGCCGCCGCCGCCACCGCCACCACCCTCGCCTCCTCCCTGATGAGAGACGTCGATGCTCTCTTCTCCGCTACTGGAGAAGATGCCGCCGCTACCGCTACCACCACCACCGCCGCCTCCGCCTCCTCCTGCCCCGTTTCCATCAGGGTGCGAGAAGGCGGCGTCCTCTGTTGTCGTGGCCCCCACCTCTTGCCGCCCCTCGGAGACGGACACCGACACACTGTAAAAGGTTTCGCCGCACGTGAGGTTCCACCGCATGTGAGGTCCAACCGCACGTTAGGTTTCGCCGCACGTAAGGTTCCGCCGCACGTGGGGTGCCGTGGCGCGCAAAGTTTTGCCGCACAAGAGGTTCCAATGAACGTAAGGTTCCACGGAACGTGGGTTTCGCCGCACGTAAAAGGTCCCGCCGCATATCAGGTTTCGCCGCATGCAAGGATCCGCCACACGAAGAGGTTCCGTAGCGTGACAAACAAGGAAAAAGGGCGCAAGAGTAAAAAAGGTGGTCATCAAAAATCGGGGACAAAAAAAAGACACCGTTAGGCTTGCGAGCGAGCGTGTGAAGGTGAACGTGAATTTTGAATGTGAGGATGTGTTCGTCTATGATTGGTATACATGTGCTACTGGGTGATACATGACACACTTTGGTGGCCGGTATACATGTTGAATTATGGTTCACAATTCTGTTCGAACAGAGTGCTTGGACCAAAATGTGAAGACTCAGTCCTTACCCTGAACACATACGAAGTAAATTGTAGTTTAAAAGCTAAAAGCCGTGCATCCATTAGAAGCAGCACACACAAACGGTATACAGGCAAGATACACATCCCTACACAGAATCACAAATGCACATACACACATACGCACAGACACCCCCCCGCACCCCCACTCCCACCCGTACACGCACAATATCTACGTGGTACCAGATATCAACAACAACCCACGCTTGGAAAAGTGATAATCACTCCCAACCTTGACCTTTACCCTTCACTTCATTCAGCCCACCTCTGTTCCTCCGAGTTGTCGCCAAAATCCTCCTCTGACCCTTCCCTGCCCCCCCCACTCCCACCCCCACCCCCACCCTCTCCAGCCGCGGCCCCGGGGTCACGTGGCGAATAAGGAGCGCCAGACGCCTCCCCGCCCCCGCCCCCGCCCCCCCCCACCGCCTCCTCCGCTCTCGCCCGACAAAGACGGCGAGTGCCCCCCGAACCCGTCCAACTTGCCACGGTTAAGGAAGCGTCGGAGTTCCTCGGACGCCGACTTTTCGCGCGGCGCCGCGGCCGGCATGGTAGATGGAGGCGTTTGTGGCCGGGCGCCGACTCCTGCTTGCATCGCCGACCCCGTCGCTGCCGCTAACCCTGCCGCCAACCCTGACGGTGACGTTGACGCTATCGCTGCTGTCGCTGACGCCGTCGCTGGTGCGCCTGGCGCTGAAGTTGTTGCCGACGATGGCGATGCCGCTTTCACTGTCGGTGCCGGTTTTCCCCCTGTCGGTGACTGCGAGGTAGCCGACTTAGCAGGTTTAGCCGTCGACCCAGTCGTCGCAGCGGGTAATGCCGATGCCGCCCCTGCCCCCGCCCCTACCGCCGTGGCCGAAGGCGGTGCCGTAGCAAGGGTCAGCATGGAAGAAGCGGCAACACCACCGGTACCTTTGCTGGAGCCTCCAGGGGAAAGCCTACCTGAACCAGTCGCTGAAGGCTTGCTAATAACGGCACTACCTGAAGCATTCGTGGCGACGCCACCAGCCACCGTCGGCGGCGACACAGTACCAGCAGCAGCTGCCGCCACCGCAGGCGGCTTCTTCAAGAGGCGAGGAGGCGCGCGGGAAACCGAAGAGCCGCCGCCGCCACCACCAACACCACCGCCCCTCCCTCCTCCGCCCATGCCGCTACTTGACGAAGTTTCGCTGACCGAGTCCGCTATAGCGACAGTGAGAGCCTGGCTAGCCGCGGCAGCTGACACCACCACAGCGGCAGCGGAGGCAGCAGCAGAGGTGGAAGGGTGGTCATCCACCTTGACCATGTCCCCATCCCTACCCTGGTCCCAGTCGTGCTCCGCCGCGCCCTCCCACCCTTCGGGAGTGGAACCCTGGAGCGAAGAGGACGACCCTGTTCGGCGACCACCACTGCCACCACTTGTTGCACCCCCACCCCCACCCCCACCCCCACCCCCACCACCGGCGGCAACATCGTCCCGGCTCTTACCCTCCATTCTAGCGCTACCAGTGGCGGTAAACTCGCCAGCGGGGGTCGCCGCCGCTCTCCCCAATGACGCGGACACAGAGACCGGAGGGGAGACTACTCGAGCCGATTGGGACCCCCCCCCCCCCGCCCCTGCACCACCGGGTGTGGTAGCGGTAGGCTTACTGCTGCTACTGCTGCTGCCGGGATAAGTGGGGGAACCCCCACCCCCCGCCGCTGCCACCGCTGGTGATGCTGTCACAGCAGTGCGAGTACTCGCCGTAGCGACAGGGGTGATTCCCATGTGCAGTAGTGGCTCGTCGGCGACGTCCAGCTTCTATTCGTCGCGGAATCGGAGAAAGAGCAAAAACACGAGAAAGAGGGTGCGGAGTGGGGGGGGGGGGAAGAGGAGGAGGAGGAGGAGGCACGTTAATGCGGGCAATTGGGGGTCGATTATGACCATCGCCCCCGACGCCGCGTCGCGTCGAAACTTTGAAACCGTCACGCACAACTCTAATAGGACTTGTAGGGATGCGATAGTCTATGGTCAGACGCTACAGCCATGCCTGGCAGACTACGGCCATCCATGACAATGACTACGTCCCCGCCCCGCCCCCGCCCCCCTATCCCCTCCTCCCGCCCATCCTGACCTTCTCATACTTGAGGGAACGAGCGGTCCCATCAAGCGTCCCACCGCGCTCCTTGCTCAAAGCGGCGCGGTCGGAGGACACCACCGCCACCACCTCATCCCCTTCGATGACATAGCTCGACGCCTTTCCAAGACTTGCAACTCCACCACCGACATCACTGTCGTCGTCATCCTCTTCATCGTCATCGTCGTCAGAATCGTCCTCATCGGAATCGTCATTGTTGTAGTTGTAGTCCCCGCGAGGGAGGGTGCCGGGGGGGGGTAGAGCGTCTCGGGCCATTATGCGGTAGATTTGGACGGGCTTGGTCTGGACGCAGATAAGCTGGAGGACTCGGCCTGCAGTTCGAGTCCAAGGGTAAAAAGCAAAACAAAACAGATATAAAAAAACAGAAAGACGAAAAAAAAAGGCCCGCAGCGAATACTGCTTTATAAAAAATAACACAATTAAAACTCAGCATAAAGCGTGCGGGTAAACATAATGTCGGGCGTCGTTCTTTGCTTGCAGCAGCCATACCACTTGCAGCCGCATCATACCGCTTGCAGCAGGATCACACCGCTCGCGGCAGGATCACACCGCGCGCAGCGAGATCGTACGGCGGGTAAATAATTAAACATTGAATGGATTATTCATTGAACGAGTTAAATATTTCGTTGGGGGGGCGTGGAGGGGGTGGGGGGCGGGGGAAGAAGGGGAGTTGGTTAAATAATATACCAGGTATCTGGTATATATTGTCGGGATTCGGGGAAACGGTAAGACGATCAGACAATAAATAACGATCTGGGACATGTTTCTTGCGTTCGATCTGTACCACACAGGTCCTGCACGACGTACGATACTACAACCATGGATACGCAAAAAAAGATACGCTTTCGATATATTTCCTTGGGCTGTCGTTCGCTCAGAAAACGTTTTCGCAAACGATGGCACCAACGAACAGACCGACGCATCTTGTCAACAAACCAAGGCTTTGGTAGGGTGGTCACTTTTAGCTAGTGGCTCTCTTTTTTTTGTTGTTCAGCGGTTCGAAGCCGCTCGTGCGGGTAGCTATTCTCACAGCCCTACGATACTAAAACCATGGATACGCAAAAAAATATACGCTTTCGATATATTTCCTTGGGCTGTCGTTCGCTCAGAAAACGTTTTCGCAAACGATGGCACCAACGAACAGACCGACGCATCTTGTCAACAAACCAAGGCTTTGGTAGGGTGGTCACTTTTAGCTATTGGCTCTCTTTTTTTTTGTTCAGCGGTTCGAAGCCGCTCGTGCGGGTAGCTATTCTCACAACCCTAGAGTTATATGGTATGGTACGCTGCGCCAACTACAACAATTTTAAATCCGTTTTTTGGTGAGTACTCGCAATTCGATGCGCGTCAACGAGGGGAAAAAGATGGCTGACTTATTCACCGGATAAAAACGAAGGCGCATACCGTAATGGGGACGGGGGAGAGCCTGCTCAGTGACCCCGGATGTGAGTTACAACAAGCGAGGGGGAAGGAAGAAATACCAAGTGCGAAGATAATAGAAGGGACGGAAACAAAAGCCCTAACTTCGGCAGTACCAGTATGATGATAGGGGTAACCCCACTACCGTATTCTTAATCAACATACTCAACGGCATCAGCGAACAGACTGCCCGACGCCTGTTACCAAATCCAACGGCATCAGCGAACAGCCCGACACACGCCAACAGCAGGCCAACCCATGCCAGCAGAAAGCCTACAGCTGTCAAAACACGTTAGTCAGACCTTGAAGTTGATCAGGTAACGTCAGCTGGACACCAAAAAAGTCCAAGGCTGTATATACGTCATGTGTAACGCCTTCGCATGAGCAAATATACTTACACTACTGCTGTGTTAGCATTATCAAATTTCGTTGCGAGAAAATGAGGTATAGTAGTGTAAAATCGCCTTTGTGAAAACATCTTATTGTGCTATCTAGGGTACTTCTATTTGTCCTGTGATGTTATTTACAGTACTGATCTCATTGCTTCTCTTCGTTACAGTTTTGATACTATTAATACCAGCACCTATCTTGTGGCGACGTACGTACCGTTACCATACCATTATTGCCGTTGATAACGATTTGTTGCTGTACGCAAAGTATCAAGCACATTGTTTTTTTTTATAGCGATATATTAAGGATGAGTATCGACCCTTAAACCGATCAATCTTACAGCTGACATATTTAAAACAAGTTTATAAATACCCATACCACACCACACAGCACCAGGCCACCGCGGCAACCCGACTCACCCACCGACTCCTACCAGCATCCGGTTGTCTCATCAACCTGAGCGACCGTCAACTAGCCGTCTCCACCAACTCATGGAATCGGTGGAGATGACTTGGTAACGGTTGTTCATGGTTGGTGGTAGAGTTGGATGCTGTTAGGAGTCCGTGGGTGGGTCGGGATTCGGCGGTGCCCTGGTGCTGCGTGGTGGGGGCATTCACTCATGCACCCGCATCACGCATGGCGTCTGCACAACATACCAGGCACGACAAAATAACCCTATCCGTTGCCAAGATGCCATAATGTTTTTTGTTGCGGACGATCCGCAAAATAAACCCCGAGTTAGTTGCCTATGCGTCCACGGCTGAGGTTGTATAGAAATATTTTAAGACCAACTATTCTGGGAAATATTTCGAGCGATTATTTCTCTCTTTAACAGGGATCTCCGACGCCAAAAATAAAACCATCCACTATGAGACCAGAAATCATCGTTATTTCTGGGTTCAGAAATAATCGAGTCCAGAAATCAGCGGATCTGGTGATTTCTGAGTCCAGAAATAACAGCTCTTCCAATCTCTCAGAACTGGGATTATTTGATTTTTGGATACTACCTCGTACCAAGTATCACATGCCACCACTGCCTACTCTGTACCTGGTATGATACCTGTCGCACACATCATCCATCACCCACAACAAAGAATCACACACATACGACAGCACACCGCGCTTTTTGTGTGCGAGACAGAGCTTAGTCCTCACACAAACGCGACAACAGCAGCACCACCATGAAAACCACCACAGCAGCGGCACAGCAGCAGCACAGCAGCTGCACAGCAGCAGAGACAGCAGCAGAGGCGGTGACCTAACATCGCCGGCGACAGTGTACGTGCCAGATTTTCAAAAATAAAGGCAAACGGGAACACAAGACGTGCCAATTCAAAATAAAACCACTTTCCAAAAATCAGAAGCCATAATGGACGCCCCTTATTTCTGATGTAGTATTTCTGGATCCTCAAAACTACAAAATAATCGCCAGAAATAATCGCCCAAATTTTTCCATAATAGTAGGTCCAACAGCGTCAGCTGTGAGTTCCACAAATTTAGGGTCGACACTCATCTGTGCAAGCTGCGTGATACACCGGCAGCCCGTTTTTAGTAAGTTGTCATGAGTTCATCATTGTTAAACGCAATATAACATATACACATACAGCAGTAGTAAAACCTAGCCAATAGCAACAACGGACATAAAGCCTGCAATGAGCCATGATGAAGACATTAAAGTGATAACTAACACGAAAATTATATACATTTACATATTTCACAATAACAACAGACGTCGGATCTATAAGATCTGTATGATCCAGATCGCCATCTGTGCGATATGTGCACTACCAACACACCATACCTTCTGCGGTGGGGAAAGTCTCCTCGTAGCCGTATTCCGGCTCGGGCGCCTGTTCGAGTACGGTAAAGCTCTGGATCGGGTGCGCGAGAGAGTAGGGTCTCAGGTAGTCCATGCGCATCCTTCACCAAACAGAGGGGACCAAAACATGAAAAGAAAACACAAGCAGCACAAAAAAAGAAAACCGCAAGAATACAAAAGATAATACACGAGGGAGAGGGGGGTGGTGAAGAAATAGCAATCTACGTTATACTATAGTCTTTGTAGAGAGAAAATTGCATGTGCGCATGTACCGAAAGGCACGATCTAGCCCGTGGTATGACAGGCAGCACCGAAAGAGCAAGCACGGCGTAGAAGGAGGAGTGCACGTTGCAGCAGAGACATGAGACTGCACGACCACAAGGCACTACTGTAGCTGTCAAGCTAGCAGCTAGCGCTGTTGTCGTCAACACACGAGCGAGAGGGGGGGTACAAAAAAAACTAATTGAGTACATCACAAACCCTTCGCGACTTAAACGCCTTCAGCGCCCAATACTTGGGGACAAAACATTTGGAACTATCAATAGTGTGGGATCATTGTCGCAGCGGTAAAAGCGAAACAATACATCGAGTAAAAGCCTGACGACTATAACACAACATCGACCACACCAAGCAGGCCGGGCTGCTGAAAGTACAAGCAGCGGCCTCAGAACGGCAACGTGCGTAAAATGCACGATACGCGCGCGAGCATGCTGAACTTTGTGCTGCTGGACGACCTTTCTAGGACGGTTCATAAAACCGCAAATATACATACATATATGTATATATTATATATACATGCATATATGTATATATATATATCGTTT
This sequence comes from Undaria pinnatifida, assembly GCA_012845835.1. Classification (NCBI taxonomy): domain Eukaryota; class Phaeophyceae; order Laminariales; family Alariaceae; genus Undaria; species Undaria pinnatifida. The sequence continues at coordinate 4,309,194 of JABAKD010000027.1, forward strand.
TTAGGTCCCCAAGCCTCGTCCCCACACAGGACATGCTGATCCTTGGAATACTAAACGCTCTTCCTATGCGGCTTGATAAAACCGAACTATGAGTACTCGTACTTCTCGTTTTATAGGTCAATCCTACCTGGGTCCCAACAAGATTAAAACAAGGACACGAACTCTTATCACGTACCCTTGGTTCGCCTCCGAGAGGTGAAGCGCGTACAGCAGCCCCTCTCGGGTGTCCGCCGCGAATACGAACTTCCCTCCCGGGTCAGCTTCCAGCGACAACGCTCCTCGGCCGGGGAGGGACAACACCTGCGACGGGGCCAAGCCTTCCTTCGTGGGAACTCCCACCGCCGCAGCCCCCGCCCCGGCGCGAGAGGAGGCGGTGTGGCCATCGCGGCTAAGGACGGACGCTGGCCAAACCTGCGAGCGAAGAAACAATTAAAACATCGCGTGCGATACGAATGAAAAAGGCGCTGGAATGAAGGCGTGAAATTACGAGCGAGCGAACGAGCGAAAGAGTGAAGAAATTGTTGTCAAACTAGGTGTGGTAGGAATGAAACAACTTAGGAACAAAGGAATGATACTACTGGCGATGACCAAACCTGCGAATCCTGCGAGCGAACGAACGAGTGAAGAAAATGAAGAAACAAACGCGTGTGGTAGGAATGAAAAACTTGTGAACAAAGGAATGAAATTAAGCAGGCGAACGAACGAGTGAAGAAAATATTGTTAAAGTACGTGTGGTACGAACGAAAAAACGAAGACATGAACGCAAAGGCGAGCGCTGGCCAAACCTTCGAATGCGCGAGCGAGTCAAGACCTTAAAAACATATACTTGTGGGAGGAATGAAAACAGGACAGCAAAATATTAAACTACGAAGGGATATCCACCGCAATAAAGGAAAAGAAATCCGAAGGAAAAAAAATAACGAAAAAGCGAAGGAGCAAACGAGCGAAAATCCTAAATACGTACTCAGTACATGCGAATAACAGGAATGAAGAAACAAGTAACGAAGGAATGGAACCCCGAATGGAATTACGAAGGAATAAATGAATGAAAACCCGGCTGTCAAAACGAACGAAAAAAGCAACGAAAGTACCAAGGAAACACGAATGGAAAACACGAGGCAAGTACAAATGATGCCTGGCAGGTCCTCCCGGGGGCAAATCATACACCCAGGGTCGATCAAATTCGGAGAGCTCAGGTCCGGGTCGGATCAGGTCGGCATGATAGACTAGTGCCCACGAATATTTGCCGTCCAGAAATCGCGGGGTTTCGTCACCTTGAGGAGGCGGTTTTCTGCATCTCCCGTAACAAGCGCGCTGTTCGCGTCCATCACGATGACCCGGCTCAGAGTAGATCCCTCTGGGGCTGCTCGAAAAGCGCACAGGCAGGGGATCAGCTGTTTTCAAGCACGTCGCCACATCCACCGGCCACGAAAGAGAGAAGGAGTATTGCAAAAACACAAGGGGAAGCGCGGGGGCGGAGGGGTGGGGGGTTGAGTGCAGTGTGGACGACGGGGGGTGTGGGGGTGTGTCGGGGGGGGGGATGGATCACAGCCTGGGGGCCCCTCCACTTCACGCTTGCGTGTTGCTATGAAAAAGGTATAACATGAGCCGTCGGCGCATAGTCAACTAACTGAGGGTTGGGTTTATTTTCCAATCGCCTGCAGCAACAGCGCCAGCATACCATGGTACTGGGTAGGGCTACACCCATATCGTCGTGGGGATTATTGAGTACCATGCAGAAGGCGATTCCAACGTTCTCAATCACACCGCGAAACAATGCCCAACCACCATCACGATTCCCATACCTGCACATCACCAAATCCTTGTCAACCACCACTGCAATCACCACCACCACCACCACCAAAGCCCCACAATTATACCCAGGCACGAGTCCAAACAATACCGTCACACACCGAAATCCCGCTGCGGTTAAATTACGACAGGACAGGTCACCCGTTTGACATGCATATATACCTCATGAATGGGCGTAGACTCTAGAAGGGCCATCCTCGTGTCCCAAAGCCTGACCACTCCATCCTCCGCCGCGGTAGCCAATACATCGCCGCCATCCAGGGACGAAAAAGACGCGTCCGTTACCTACACAATTCATGGGGACCAGAGAGGTCCACGGAGGGGGGGGGGGGGGCAGGGAGAGAATAGTAGGGGGGGGAGAAGGGGGGGGGGGGGGGGAGAGGGCGGGCAACAGGGAGGAGGCCGCAAAAGAGCGGTGGGGGGGGGGGATAGGGGAAAGGCCCAATGGGTGTGGTGCGGTGTGGTGCGAAGTGGTGTGTAGTATGAGTGGTATGGACTTGTCGAGGGGCGGGGCGGGCGCATGGGCGTGAGCCTTGGTCCCCATCATTGCTTTGAAGGTCGATGCGGTTCGGTTGCTTGGTACAATTCAAAGCATGTGCCTTTCCTACTTCCCATCCGACATCGATTCCTGCCCTCTAAGTAAGTGATAACCTGGTACCCGCTACCGCCTGCAGCAGAAGCAGCAGCAGCAGTAGCAGCAGCGAAGGCAGCAGGCGCAAAAAAACAAACAACGCGGGGGGAATGAAACACCACTCAAGAACTCTGTTCTAGCAAAAACCAACCATTCTGGGTGCGTGCATGGCACAAAGCCGCGGGAGGCAAAGTCGCCGTCGTCAAGGCACTCCGCTCCTAGGTCCACTTCATCTCCACTAACCCTCCACTTGCTCGAACGTGCTGCGACAAAAAAACGAAAAGAGGCCCAACTACTGCTGTAGGTCTCTCGCGTCAGGAAACAAACGACGACTAAAACCCCGTGGGGGCAGCACCAGCAGCAGCACCAGCAGCACCAGCAGCACCAGCAACAGAAGCACCAGCAGCACCAGCAGCACCACCACAACTACCCGCAGCAGCAGCAGCAGCACATGCACCACCAGCAGCAGCCAAAGCAGCAGCAGCAAAAGCACCACCACCACCACCACCAAAAGCAGGACAAGCAGCGGCAAAAGCAGCAGCCAAAGCAGCAGCAGAAACAGCAGCAGAAGCAGCAGCAGTAGCACTACCACCACCACAACCAGTAGCGCCGAATCCGACTCCCGACCTCACGCTGGCAGTATCCAGTCGAATCACACTCCACTTTCTACAGCAGATACTTTCGTGTGATAGCAACTAGAGCAGCATCGGTCGGTTTGCCAGAGCGGGGAGAAGAAAAGGAAAACAAATCGTAAGGGGCGGGTCAACGGACCGCCCGCAAACACGGCGGGAAAACTAAATAGAGCAGTGGTCCCTCCATAGTGCCGGTTGCCGCTATAGTGGCAACCGGCCCTACTCCGCACACTGCCATTACTGTTTTTCATATACATATATACGTGCCAGGCGATTTCACAGGCAATATAGCGGGCAACCGGCACTACTCAACCAAACTATAGAAAGACCACACTGTAGCCCCGCGGACGGTCGACGCTTAATGACTATTAGGAACACTCCCGGGCGCTAGAGAGCACGGGCGCCCCCCACTATTGCTGGATATCGGTTCGAAAAAATCGATATGTAGACATACCCAACTTTCGATATATTGAACTTTCGATACACAGTTTAGTAGTGGTCCCTCTATGGCGCCGGTTGAGTAGTGCCGGTTGCCCGCTATAGAGTTGGCATATCCGACTGACACGAACCGGCGCTACCGAGGGAGTACTACTCATCGTACAATATCGAGCGCGTTTAGCCTCAATAGTGCTGGATATCATATATATATTCGATGTATCGACAAATGTTGAACTTTCGATAAAACGTCAAGCCCCCCGTATGAATTACTGGATATCGGAGCAATTTTTCTTTGTCGGCATCACCGAATATCAAATTCGCACCGATTTAAACTTTTTCTTTATCAGTACCGCGTCGGTATCAATTTCGATGCTCGTTCGATACCCAACGCTACTGCCCCCCCTCACGCCCGGCGTCTTGCCCCCCCCCAACGCACCTATTTATAGAATATTGAAGTAGTTTGGTAACATGTTACTCATATCGTCATCGATGCTCGTTCGACACCCAACGCAACCCCTCTCGCGCACGGTCGTCCTGCCCCGAAACGGTATCTATTCCCCCACACCTGCTTGTAGTGCCCGGAGCATGTCGCTCCGGGGATGAAGGGCGCAACGCCTGCAGCTGAAGAAGTCTTGGCAATCTTGCTGCTGCTGCTGCCGCTGTCGCCGAGGCTCGGCACGTCGCAGATGACCACCTGGGGTACACGGCAGCGCCAACATGTTACTGGTAGTTAGCTTCGCCGCGCACATAAGCTTGACAAAAAAAAATAAGAAAAGACGCCTTAGTTCTTACAAAATCGAGAAAATCGTTGAAAAAAAATACGCTGCTGCTTGCGTGGATCACACCTTGAATTAAGAGGCTACGCCATTTTTCGATATGAAAATCTGATTGCCTAAGTTCCACATTTACAAGATGCGCGATACTGTCCATAGCGCGAGCTACGGGGTTTACGACCTCGTGTAGGATATAGATCAGTTTGCACCACAAAAAAACGGACTCGTATGGCCGGCGTGGAGAGACGTATCTTTCTCTCGCTCCCACTTTCTGTACAGCCACTCGCCCATTCACTCTTCCGCCCTTAGCCAATTTCTCTCTACAGCCCAATAACGCGGTCTGAATAAGGCGGTATCCCGATACAATGCGGTCAAAATCGCTAGGCATGACTGAGGAACTGAGAAATTGTACTCATAACCTGGAACGAACAAGGCAGCCCTTCCCCCGCTAAGGCGGTCATGCTGCTCTAGCTCACCACCGCCTTACCGGGAGACCCCAGCACGCTCTCTTACGAGTCTCTCTCTCGGTCATCTTCTTCCGGCTGGTCTCTCTCTCTCTCGCTCTCTCAACTCTGCCTAACTCTGTGCGCGCGTTTTCCCTGGTGTATCTCTCCAAATCCTCTGAACCTCCTTCTCTACCTTTCCCACTTTCTCTTTCCCCACCTCTTCCTGGCATGTTTGGTGTCGTTCTGTCCTACTTATCTTGCTAGTATCTCCCTCAAAAATCATTTGACGCAATACGGGGCAAAAACCGCAAGTCATCAGCAGCGGCACCTTGGCCCGGGCCACTACGCACAGCCGCACAACGCCAAGGCCCACGACTTTAGTCCACACAAAGGTTCCAGCTTGCGTTGAGCGCCGTGCCCTAGTGGAACCTTTAGTCGCTGCACCCCCTGACGAGAAGCGTCACAGCCAAAAGCTGATCGGGTGTGTAGCAGTATGGGGGCTACAGGAGAGCGCTCCGAGCGTTGCGGGGGGTCATACGATCGAGCCCCCGACGTGTTCGATCGGAAGCGCGGCGATGCCACTGTTAACTTCGCGTCGGCGCCGGCCGCCAATCAACCGGAGGCTATACACGACAACATATTCCGTTTTTTTTGCAGTACGTAATTTCCACTACTCGTACCACTCATATGAACAAACTCGGCTCCGCATTTCGGGGTGAGAATTAAACCGACGACAACAACGATGCGTGAGTGATAAGCGGGGGAAAGCGGGGAAATATCTCCCCGCCAGGGGGGCGCCGGCCACCGCACCATTCAATACCGTCGGTCTTAAGCTCGTCCTGAAACAAAAAGCGCGCCCGAATATTCGTCCGTGGACTCTGCCTCGCCGGTCGTGCCTGTCGCATTTGTCGTGCGCGGACTAAACTATATGGTTAGAAGTTGGACTGAGAGGTGACTCTGGGCAGGGCTCTTGCCCGATCGAGAACGCCATGACGAAAAAAAAGGACAGCTATGCTGTACCGCGCCTATAATAGACGCGAGCACGATGCCATTACCGACGAACTTACAGGTGCCATGTAACAATAAACACGCGCATATATAATCTTACAATCAGACACGGTACATTTTCTCGGTCGGCCAGATTAAAAGGACGGAGGGAAGGGGGGGGGGGGGGGGGGGTGAGGAGGGGGGGATAGTCGCAGTTTCCTCAGCAGCATGCCCATCGCGCAACCATTGCTACCACCGCCGACCGTAACGCTGACCCACCTTCGATCCGCACACGACCGCCAAAAACCTTCCTCCCGCCGGCTGCCAGGTAACGCTGTTGTTTAATGTTTCGATTTTGGGTTCGGAGAACATGAAACATGACACCGCATCGATCGGCATCCATCCCGCGTAGAGGAAAAAGAGTGGAAGCGTCGACAGGGTTACGGGAAAGGAAAAGGAAAGGGGAAAATGTGTAGGAACAACGAGGGCAGCCGCACGGACGGGAAAAAGAAGGATAAGTTAACGGATGGTTGGGGTAACGGAGAGTGGAACATCCAAACGTTGTTTACATTTCCGGACAGAGCGGAACCAGGTGCCTTCGTAAGTCCGTGCACCGTACAAACAAAACCTCCATGCATCTTATACACGCATGGTGTGATACGAGCACTGCGTAAAACACTACATCTAAGATAATCAAGAACAAGAACGAGAACAAGAACAGGAACAACAAGAACAACAAGAACAAAAAGGAGAGCAAAAATAAAGAACGATACGACTATCGACTCGAAGGTTCGGTTCGGGAATGAGGGAGGGCTGCTGCAGGCAGTACTGTTTACGACGAGGCCCACCTTTGACCAAATGGTTGCCAATCCGTACTAACTCCTCATTACATCTTCATTTCGAGAAACTTCCCACGCGGCCGGTGTTATCGCTAGGGGTAGGATTACAAGTCAGCTGCATTTCAACCATTTTGTGATGGTAGACATTCCGCGCTAACTCCCCATTACTTCTTCATTTCGAGAAAATTCCAAGACCGTCGGGGTTAGGGCTACTCGTATGATATCATACACATGACTGCGGGTAGTTCAAACACGCCTGTTTTACGTATAACATATACTTGCATCACTTATCTTGCCGCACAAGACAACAAAGCCATGAGCTAGTGCTCCAGCTGAACAACAACAGCAACAACAGCACCAACTCCAGCCTAACAGCAACAAACTACAACCAACCACCCATCACACCCACCCACCCACCCACCCACCACACCCGCCCATCCATCACACCACACCCAACCGCCTACCCACTCACCCCCCGACCCACATCAACACCAACACCAATAACAACACCAACACCAATAACAACAGCAACACCAATACCCACAACTACCACCACCACCACCACCAACAACAACAACACCGCCGCCACCACCACCACCGACCAACACCCACCCACCTATCAGCGCTGCCCCCCTCAACGCATGCAATCCTGGGAGTGGACATCTCCACCGGCCCGGAAGAAGCAGCAGCCGCCGCCATCGCCGCCGTAGCGCCGCCCCCCCCCTGCCCCGACACCCCGCTGCCCGGCACGAGTACCAGCAACTCCCAAACCATCAAGTCGCCGTCCGAGGTGGAGCAAGCCAGCAGGCTGGAAGTGGCGTTCGGGTAGTCTCCCGAGGATACCAGAGACATGTCCTGCGGGCGCCAAGCGGAAACGGATAAGGTCAAGAAGGGAGCCTAACGGTTAACGCACACTCAAGGTTAACCGTTTTGGGACTTGATTTATAATCACGCTTTGCCATTTGGGGTCTATCAATGCGGCCAAATGACTAAGGTCGGCGCATGCTCCGATATGGGCGCACCATTTTGCCTTCCGAGGGTGGTTGCTTGAACCCCTTTAGAGCCCCAAAATCCCTCCCCATACTAACTTCAAGTAATTTTGCAAAAAAAAAGGTTTCCAGTAGCAAAGGAAGGCTTTAAGGAGCTCTATACCTCACCCAAAAACTGACCCATTAATATAATAGTGTAGGAAAAACTGAAGGTGCAATTCGATGGACAATCCCATGGCCTATTGAAAGAAAGTCACTACAGAAAAAGAAAGGACCATTTTGGGTTGAGGAATGCCGTCACTCGGAAGCACTCCCGCCCAAAACTGCAACCTCTACCATAGCACTCGTCGGATATGCATGAAAAAAAGTGCACCCCGCGTTCCTCCCCTGGCTACACTATGCCCTCCTCCCCTCCTGGCTATGCCGCCGCAGCACGTCCCCTGGTGCTCCGCCTCGAAAAGGTTGCGTGGTCAATGGCCGCACGTCCCCAGGTACTCCGCCTCGAAAAGGTTGCGTGGTCAATGGCCACACGACCAAGGCAAGAAAAAAAATAGTACGCCCGCTAGCCCCCCGCCCGTCCCCTCCCCCTTTGCATGAAAAAGCCACCTGAGTTGTTGCCTTCCCCGGCGTTGTTGTCGCCAACTTGATCAAAGCCCTGGCCCCGGTGGATCTATGTATGACCCGGATGCTGCTCTTGATGCTGTAGCACAGGAAGTCGGTGTTGGCAACCACGAGAGCTCCTTGGTCGCACAGCCCCCTCCTGCGGCTGACCTCCGGCAACGTCGCCACGGGTTCGCACTATAGTACGTGCGCAAACATATATATTCCACGGAAAAGACAATCGATGAATTTACAAGGTAACACATACATGGTATATTTTGATAAAATTCCTGGTTGGTCGATCTCACAGCTGAATTATATTTTCATTTTTTTCAACATAAATGCCAGGTACATTTGACACGTATTTCGCAATAATTGGAGAAATATATAGTTACTTGAATAACAATTAAAAAACGTTACATATCAGGTACTCCGCAATAAATACCGGTAATACTTTCATCACATTTTACAAATATTATTTTATCGTATTTGTACACCGCAGCGTTTAGTTCAACAAGTAACTATTAAGAACGCGTGACAGCGTGATATTTTCCCCGCACTTTTATAAGTTTGTTGTTGGAGGTTTCGTTTGCGTCGCGAGAGAAAAATGACGGAAAAAACACAACACCCCAAACAAAGCACAAACCCACGCAAAAAACGAAAAACGAACGGGGGCGGGCTAGGGGTAAGGGCTTCCCCCGGCGACGGGGCCGGGCGGGCGCGCAACGGTACGGTATACCTGCCCGGTCACGGGCTGGCCCGGTCCTCTCGAGTGGCGAGGCAACAGCCGTTAGTCTCAAGAGTCATGAGTAATGAGCCTTGGAAGTAATGAATCATGATAATCATGAATCGTGAGAAGGGCTCAACATCATTATGAATCGTGGGAGGGGCTTAACTTGACTCCCTAAGACACTCATGTTGTGGGGGGAAACCGAATTGGAGCTACAGTAGTGTGGGATCATTTTTTGGTTGGTGGAAGGGTTATCACCCCCTCAGAACCGCAGCCACGTTTTTAAGAGACACTACTTGGGATTAGTGTGGGACAAGTTTGGTAGTACAGTGGTGGTCCCTCTATAGTGCCGGTATGAACGGCACTATAGCGGCAACCGGCACTGCTCCCGATACTGATATTACTAGTTTTTTCATGTATATGTGCAGAGCGATTTCACCGGCACTCTAGCGGGCAACCGGCACTATAGAGGGATCTCTACTGTAGTAAAAGGGTTCAGAGAGAGGGCGGGTCTGGTACCCTTGCGGGCTTAAGGCATTGGCACAACTCACCCCGAAGCAACAAATAAACTTTGTATCAGTCATGCCGCAAAACCTCCAAATGGTGCTTACATTTTGCCTCAGAGGGGTATATATATACTTCGTATTGGGACTATTCTGGACCAACATCTACCGCGTCTACACGTATGGATATTCTGGACTAATGTCTATGCAGTTACAGACCTCCACTGGGCGGGGCCCTCGGCGATCTTACTCCGTGAAAGCGTTCTCCACTAACTTTAGCAAACTAACCGCTCCGAAAAAAATATTCTCTAATAGTGCTCGAATTCTTACGGTAGAACTAAAAGGTGTCCTAAACAATTGTCCATTGCATCCAACGGCGCACACACCCGTCTTCCCCCACCCCTTTCATGCCATTCAAAACGCGAACCACACTTAGCAGAACCCCGCCACCCCCCTCCTTTCCCCATAAGCTAACAAATCAAAAACACGTACCTGAGGGTTTCCAAACCGGTTCCTGTCGCTTTCCGGGTCATATGTAACGGCCGTCCCCGTCAGAGGAACGCCAAACACATCGGACGACCCTCCCCCACCCCCCCCGCCCCCCCCACCACTGCTCCCGGCATCCCCCCCCACCCCCCCTCCACCCCCCCCCCCCGCCCCCCCCACCCCCACCACCACCGCCCACCACACCCCCTCCCCCCCCCCCATCAGCAGCGGCGTTACTGCGGTCTAGTCCACCCCCTGGGCTGGAGGATGACGGGTTCGCTCCCGTGCCTCCGCCTGTGAGCTGCGCGAAGAAAGCGTTGAAAGCTGACATGGCTTTCCTCCCTTTCCACCGTCTGTCTGTATGTCCGTCGGTGAGCGTAAAAAGGTCGAGCGATTTCCGTCGGAAAGCAAGTCGTGTTAGGCACACGGGGGTTATTATGCCAAGTCACCGCGTGGAAATGACGCCTTATCGTCCTTGGACGAGACCAAATACGGGGAATTCATTGAAAAGCTTAACAAGGCTGCTTTTCCGGAAATGTACAGGTTCCGGCCGGGGAAAAACACGTCAATAAATACGCATATCCCTCGTCACAATCGCTAGCAGCATGCTGCGCGCGTTTCATAGACCTTAGCGAAAAAAATGTGCTGCAAGCGTACACAGCTCTCCCCCCTTTCCACCGTCTGTATGTGTGTCCGTCGGTAAGGTGTGTGGGCCAAGCGAATTCCGTCGGGAAGCAAATTGCGCTATTTTCCCCTTTGAGCGCGACAGACGGAAAACCAGTCTAAAACAATTGACGATTACAGTACAGTAGGGGTTTCCCAGTAAGGCAGTGGTGAGCCAGAGCAATACGACCGCCTAATTGGGGGAAGCCGCCTCATTTATTTCGGACTATTAAGTGCAAATCCCCAGTTGCGCCAAGCGATTTTGACATCGGTATATCGGGACGCAGCCTTATTGCCCCCCCCTCTACAGTATAGCATCGGCCGAACGATGCAGCCTTTCCTGTTGAGGTAGGGTAAGTGTCCGAAAGGGACTACGGAGCTGTATCACACGTGTAAAGAACGGCTCGGCTTGAAAGGCGGCAGACTCTTCCTTGACGCTTGACAATTCCGCACTCGATTCTTTGTAGCTATCTTTCTCGGTGCCAAAAGGCTTGGGCTGGTATTTAAAGGGTTGGGTTACAAGCAGCGGGTACCCCGATTTAAGAGCACCCGCGATAAGAGCATTCAGGAGGTAATATCGGTCAATCGGCCCCGAGAGATAAGAGCATTCAGGACTTAAAATCGGTCAAATCGGCCTCGAGATAAGAGCATTCGGGACTTGAGATCGGTCAAATCGGCATGTCCCGCCAAGCTAAAAACCATACATTAGCCATGTACAGATAAGAGCAATCTGCAATTAAGAGCGCCTGCATCGGCTTGTGATACGGTTCTCTTAAATCGGGGTACCCACTGCAACAGCATCATGCTGCGCGCGTTTGATAGAGCTGACATAGCTCTCGTGTCTTTCCTCCGTTCGTCTGTGCGTACGTCGGTAGGTGTGTGGGTTGAGTGATTTCCGTCGGTAAGCAAGTCGAGGAAAACAACGTCGAAACTATACGACGACCAATAGGGCCGTCAGTTGGCTGGATGTCACGGCTACAGTTGTTAGCATGCTGCGCGCTGCGCGAAGAAAGCGTTGAACGCTGACGTAGTTCTCTCTTCCTTCGTTCGTCTGAACACAAAGTCGGCAGATACCGCTGCGCTTACACAAGAGCGACCATGCTGCCTGCGGCCGTGTCGCAAGAGTCCTTGCCTTGTACACCGTACCATTAATATAAGTAGATCCATGCCAATACAGGTAAGTATAAATAAGTCTAAGCAGATTCAGGTTAACAACGGCAAACGTAGGTACATACCGGATACCAGGTATGTTGCAGGATACGATTCGTCACCACAACGTACGTACCATGGTATAACCTTACCCACTATCACACACCAAGATGTGCTGCCGTGTTCATTGCGGGCGTTCCGAAAGCAGAATAACCCCTCAGTTAGTTGACGCGTCGATGGCTCATGTTATAGATTTTTCGTAGCGACTTTACAAGGTTCCTCTTGGGGATGTGGTCGGCTTGAAATCCCGGGGGGTGTCTTAACGCCTTTTAAACTGGAAACCCTTTTCGGGGACAGAATGACTTGAAATTAGTATAAGGAGGGATTTGGGGTTCTAATTAAGTCCAAGTCGAAAAGGGGGACAAAACTCTCGTAAAAACCGAAGAAAAAGCAATTAGCCACCGCACAAGTAGCCGGGCGAGTACCACCGATCAGCCCATACGAGTTTATAGTCTAGTCTATCACGCAGGATAGCACGCCTCCTCCGTCGAACTTCCAAGCCAATGGTCTTGACAACGCGGAGAGGGTGGAAACTCCACCGACGCGTCTACGACAAATCTGGGGAATATCTTTCCAAAGCCGCCATTTCGTCGTGAGTCTCACCCTCTAGGTTAAGACATGACTGTAGCCCAAAATCGTCCCAGCGGGTGTGTCATCTTGTGGACGATTGAACGTACGTAATCTCGGGTTTGTGGAGCGGGATAAGATTTTAGTATATTTGGAAGGCATGTATATTAGGGGATACATACGAGCATAAGAGAGCGAATTTGGTGGAGATGAGGTGTCATTTAGGAGAGAGATAAGAACACGACGGATAGCAGAAAACCATAGCATAAACGGCAGAGTACAGTACAGGAAACTAGTGGGTGTCTGATCAGTACCTTCGATACTGCTGCTTTTGAGAGGTTGGAGACTGGAGGCGGAAAAAAACTCGAGAATACGGTGTAGTTTCGACACCAAATTGGCATCCCCCGACCGAGCAATACGTGAGCGAACTTTTATCGGTATCAGCTCGACGGCGTACTACGCCAATCAAGTACAACAACTCCCTGTGATGTCCCGCCCACCCATGGCCCAAGCAGTAAGCAACCCTGCCTAACCAAACGCTGACCTGCTGAATCGAACACTACTGAGTTCGAAGTACAACGCGGTTAACCGTTTGAACCGTACACGAGAAACCCTTTACAGGTGACGAAGGTCGAACCTGTTCACAACAAAAATCAGTGACGTTACACCCGTCCGGGCCTTCATAAGGGAAAACGGTCCAAAATAAGCTTCACCAGGTAAATCACTAAATGACGGATACAGCGTCGGTCACACGGAGCAACAGCCCGGGCTGCTGAGGTAGGGCACGTGTCCGAATCGCAACGCTAGGGGCTGGTATACGATAGTTGCCCTCTCGTGATGCGGTTGGTTTAAAACCACGGGCGGGTCGTGTCGCAGGTCCAAAAGGGGAACAAAGCCGTCCCCAGGAGCCTCGCATACCAGGTACCAGGTACTCGTGATGCGGTTGGTTTGAAACCCCGGGGGGGTCGTGTCGCAGGTCCAGAGGGGGAACACAGCCGTTCCCATGAGCCTCGCATACCAGGTACCAGGTATGACATTACAGTGGGTACCCCGATTTAAGAGCGCCCAGGATAAGAGCATTCGGGGCTTTAATAGCAGTCAAATCAGCATGTCCCGCCAACACGAGGACCTACATATTTCCACTAGACAAGAGCAATGTGTAGCTAAGAGTGCTTGTTTCGGCTTGTCACGGGGCGCTCACAAATCGGGGTGCCCACTGTAAAAAAAAAGTTCTTGAAAACCACAACCAAAAATAATTAGCCACGTGGCACCACGCAAGTAACCGGGCAAGCAACACCGACTAATCATATAGCTAAAACAACTTTTATCGTGTGATCTTATCTATACGATACGAGCGAAGCATGGGTATTAATGCGGGTCCTGCAACACGCTCTTCCAAGACGCTTGGTAAATAATATGAAAAAGGTTTAACATCAGCCGTCGACGCCTAGTCAACAAAACTGAAAGTTTGGTTTATTTTCGGGTCGCCCGGCTAGGAAAACGCCATCACATCCTGGTCGTAGTGGGTAGGGCTACACCCCAGTCGTGGAGGGGATTCATAAACCAAAAACAGATACCTGGTACCTGCAGTTCTCGAGTGATTCATGGAAACACACAGCATACTGCTGTAGCTCCAAAATGAGTGCAAGGACACAAACACCACCGGTACACCAGCAGTACCTAACGACGTTACTACTATTAATACAGTACATGCCCACACGCACCAGGTGTACCACTACAAAACCCCGTTTTACCCTTTTACCACTGCCAAAACAATTCGATTACAAGAAATATTACGGGTCTAACATTAAAAACTCCAAATACTTGAGTCTCCAAAAGATCGTGAGACATTTCTAAAGAGGTTACGAAGGAAAAACGACGAAAAAAAAACTGATGACATCAGCATTCTGCAAAAAATATTCTCAACACGCCAGCTGTGAGTTCGACAAACTTAGCGTCGAAGCTCATCTTTGCAAGCTGCGCGATACACCGGCCGCTCGTTTTCACACATTCATTATCCTTTGAATGTATAGCATTGTTCGTATAAAATTATTCTAACAATATCAGCTGTGAGTTCGACAATATTAGGGTCGACTCTAATCTGTGCAGGCGCATTATCCCTTGCATTATCCCTTGCATTACCCCTTGCATTACCCCTTGCATTATCCTTTGAATGTGTAGCGGTTGTCACACGAAGAAGCCCCGGGTGCTGGGTAGCGTCGTAAGGGGTGCGTCTCAACTACAACGCAAAAAAAAAATCCGACGCGTGCGTAGCATGATACTGGTCGTTCTGCTACACGTTCCTACATTAATAGGAGGCTGGTATGACCATGACCGTACCTGACATACTTGACGAGATACCTCGGCCCTAAAGAGGGTTATTGCTGCTGCTGCTGCTGCTGCTGCTGCTGCTGCCGCTGCTGCGTCAGAGGGGGCTATAGGCGTATTGGTTGAGGTGGCATACCGATGCGAGTGCGTATTGTTACAAGTCGATGCCCATCGGCTGCAGGACTCTTGTCAGGTGTACCAGGTATGCAGCTGGACTGGGAATATGACATATTGCTATATATACTCTATACAGCGGTTACCACCGGCTATGAAACGACAACACAATCAATCAATCAAGCAATCAATCGATACCTACGTCGCCCTAGCCCGCCTAAATAATTAGCGGCTACGCTCTGTATATACGAGGGTATACATTTAGTAAGCCCCACCAAACTTGCGGGGTGGGGGAGTTGGCGGTACAATAATAGGTACTACCGAACACTCACAGATGCTCCCAGTGGGTGGGAATGAAGTAGGCTATGATAGGGGGAAATACTGGAGGCACTGCGACTACTGGCAGTATTTCAGGATATGGCACTGCTCATACTACGAGCACTATCATATGATAAGAGCTGTATTTCGGGGTTCCATACTCTGGAGACTGCCTCACTTCAATCCAAGCATACTCGGAGTACGAAATATACTGGGCGTATGTGTGGAGCTCTTGTTGTTCGTTTGCCTCTGTCTGCATGCTTGCCTGTTTCGTTTGCTGCTTGCTGGATGCTTGCTTGGCCTGCAGTCTACCCACCGGGGCACCAGCCGACGGTACACATTCTTCTGCCCATGAGATCAAGATACAAATACGCAAAAAACGATCCCACAGCACCCAACTCCAAATATATCACGTCTGACAGATGACCGACAGATCACTTGATCCTCTAGAACTTGCAGGGAAGATCTGTATGGTCTAGCTCATGCTACCGGGTGGGAGCCGTACGATCTGCATAATCTAGAAGATGTTCCACGGTTTGATATGTCCTCTCTATATACACATCCTGCGCAACATATCATAACCGCAGATGCAGGACCTATAATACGGATGATTTTGGTCCTGGTTACTAATAATATGTTCCCCCGTCATAGATCATCTACTGCAGATTATCAAGATTATCTAGATCGTGATCTGTCCGGGGTGTATTTTTTTTGTCCACAAAATCATGGGCGCAGTTCTCACGGGTTTAGTAGCTTGGCCAAGAAAGGCCCTGCACAACTGCCCCTTCTTTTTGAGGGGCAAATCACGTAGGATTAAAGGGCAAAGGGGTTACGACGTACTAATGAATTTATTAACCCTTTCGGGGAACCAAAAAAAAAAAAAAAAAAAAAAAAAAAAAAAAAAAAAAGGGATGTGCGGCATTACTGATCGTCTAGTGTAGGCACGCGGCAGGATGCTTAGCATCATCCTTGGTATGAAGCTGTTGGTATAGCGTGTTGTACAGCTCCATGGATTATATGCTACAACTGCAATAGTGTGGAACGTGACACTAAATATCGACCCTTACCTTGATCGAACTCACAGCTAACGTGCTTCAAACAGATTAAAAAAAATTACGGCCTAAGCCAACAGCTCGTTCTTATTTCGAATGATTGATTGATGCTGTACTCGTCAATTTACTTCGTCAACTTTTATACCTCCGAAGTCCCACGTGATTTCTATCCTCCGACATCGTCAGAACAAAAAGTGGCATAAGGCACCATGTAAATGCTCTCTTATAGCAAGAACCGCACTGCTGTCGTTCTTGCGGACAGACTACTTGGGAGTAGTGTGGAGTAACGTTTGCAGCAGTTAAAGTAAAACTGGGAGTATAGGCATTATTAATGGGCTGTTTTTTTAACACGAATTGTAACAAAACAATGATTTGCATTGAAACCGGTACAGGACACGCCCTTCCTCTCGCAAAAAACCCAGCCTGGCCCAAAAATATGAGGTCCTCAAGTGGTGACGCGTACCCCGCACTGCATCTATTATAAGACAGTTATCGGCCCACATATAATACGCCCTTCAGGAAAGTGTGTAACATGTACAGCACCCAAACACAAGGTGTGTATAAGATGTACAACCTCGCGACGGACCTATAATATAAAGGAAGCAGGTGATGCAGCTTGCAAAATATGCGAAAGAGGAGTACGTAGCGACGGCTCGTCATTTTGGCCTTAGCGAGCTTTTTCGTTCACTATATACCCGCATTTTCTTTCACCGCTGTGCCAGGTATCGACTACACCTTAGTTGGCATTCCCACCGGTTTGGGGTTGTTTGTCGTCCCGTCATATCATCATAGTCAAAAAGGAAAATCACGTTCTTGCAAAGTATCAAACGCAAAATAACATCTACCAGGTACAATACTCAGTAACAAATACCAGGCATATACACACAATACCAGGTACCAGTAACCGATAACAAAAAGGAGAACCATCACGCGGAGCCATTTCGCATCTTTTTTTTTTCCACGTGCTGACGTCGTTCCGGAGCTATGTACGTTTGATCCATGAATACAAACATCACAAGCATACGCACGTCGGGCAGATCACCAATCTCGACTTCATGATCTAGCTCATGTTACCGGGTGGGAGCCGTACGATCTGCATGATTTAACAAACGTTTCCAGGGTTGGATCTGTACTCTTGTGTACAGATCCTGCACAAGATCTCAAAACAGCAGATACAGGGTGCCCTGCTGTAGATTATCTAGATGATCTAGATGATCCTAGATTATCTAGATCATGATCTAGTGATCCGCCCGAGGTGTGCGAGCACACCAGATCACACTGCACGACACTTGCCAGCAGGAGTACAACAGCAGTAATCTATGTGGGCTCAAGATATGACAGCACAAAATCACTTACTGTCATGGACATGACAGAGTTGAAAGGAAAAGTTACTATTGCCATAGATAAAAAGTTATTGCCAGTGAAAGAGTTAATGTCATACCAGGTAGTTGTTTACGGTCATCGTTATGACAGCAAACAGCTGCTGTCATAGCTTCATACCAGGTAGCCCATACTAGGCAGCATTGAAATTAACTTGCGATCTTCGTCTACATGAACAACATATCATAGCCCACAGCAGGCTGCACGATGGGCGACGAAGGCTAGGCGGTGGGGCGTCCTTCCCCTATTAGTGCTATCAATTGTCATCGTTAGTATTAACAGTATAGCATACAATCCGGCTCTATCTGAACACTCACTTTTTCATATTAACCTATTAATAAAGGATTTGATGCTGAATGCTCGACGTAAAAAGCAATGCATTGCTGCTGCTGCTGCCGCTGCTACCGCTGCTACCTGCCGCTGCTACCGCTGCTACCACTGTTGCTGCAGTAACTTGCTGGAAGGTGCAACAAAGGTAAGGAACCAAAACAGGAGCAACTATCAAAAGTGCCTTACAGCAGGGCAGCAATTAGCTGTTGCGCTGGCGCAACGGTCTCAACAGCTGTTTCGCGCGGAACGCGCGTTTCGTGCCGCGCAACTTTTTCAGGCGAAAAAAATGTTGTACAAAAAGTTTTTTGCCTTTACTGTTTTCACCGTAGGCGAAACAAAAATGTTTTAGGTGTCTTAACGCACTTTGCCAAGTGTTTTTCGGGCCTACATTCACGCAAGCATCGCAAAAGTTTGCCTCTGCCGACGCCTACGCGGGGGGCGACCTCCGGTGGCTCCCCGGCGCCCCCCCGGGGCGCAACACGCCTTCCGGCTCCTGTTGTGTGGATTCCTAATAAATGCCCAGACCTATAGCTGCTATAACCAGAACACCACGAACCGCTCCTGCTTTTTTAACAACTCAAGAGACTACAATCTCAAGGGGGGCAGGATGGGAGGAATATACAAAAACGCCTACGTTGAGTAAATAGATCAATAGTACCTTGCACATGACCCATGGCGGGCATGGACACTGGGGGTACTGCATGTCGACGGGTGGAAATAGCAGTTTTATGTGAAGAACACACACATGACCGATGGCAGTGACATCGACAACACGGCCACGCCTACGCCGGCGTTGTTCGTGATCCACATCGGACGATGCGAGTAACACCAGTACCAGGTACCGTGGTGGGCCATCAGTGAAAAGAGGAGGGCACATTGCCAGACGACAATACAAAGCGGGCTACCAGCCAGCTTTCTGTACTCTGCCGTATGCTTCGCTTGTCTGCTGCCAATAATAGCCGTGTCCTTGTCTCTCCCCAATGCAACCTCAACCCAACACGTGCTTGCTCTATCACGTAAGTAGACGTCCCCGAATCAAACACGCCTCCCATACATTAAGATTCAATATCGCTCCACAAACCCCAGATTTCCCACGTTCAATCTTCCACACTAAAGCGCGACCCCGAACTATCCCGGAACAGCAGTAGCAGTAGTAGTAGTAGCAGTAGTATAGTAGTAGTAGTAGTAGTAGTAGTAGTAGTAGTAGTAGCAGCAGCAGCGGTAGTAGCAGTATTAAAGTCGTAGTATAGTATTAGTACAGCAGTAGTAGCAGCAGTAGTAGTAGTAGCAGCAGCAGGAGCAGTAGCAGCAGCAGCAGCAGTAGTAGTAGTAGTAGTAGTAGTAGTAGTAGTAGTAGTGCGGTACTCTGCGGGACGAGGTCGTGACAAGCGATCACCACCGGACCAAACTGGGAGGCGTCACTACACGATACGGCGCTAACGCGGGATCATGCAAGCACTACCGCGGGATCACACATGAACCAAGTACAAGGTATCGGCGGTACAACATGTACCTCGCACCCAACTTTTTCCTATCCAAGCCAAGAACAGTACGCTCATGGTTTCGTGAGAGATAACTTGAGGTGCAGGTGGGAACGCCCTGTGGTTGAACTATCAACACCAGGAATACGGGTAGGATCATTCATGCCCGCCAAATACGTCAGGAGACGGTTCGGTCCGTCAAGGTAAAACGTTCAGCGGTCAAGGTTAAAAAACCAATCGCTCCACACTAAAACCTAGTAGGTTGGCGTCAAGGTACATTATTGGAAATTTGCCGTCAAATCCGTCTGTCATTGGCTGAAAGTGCCGTCTCGTGACATCTTTGCAGCGTTTGACCTCAGAGCTTGGTTTTTCTAGGGTGAAGAATAGGCACGGACGGGTGTGCTGATTGTCGAAGGGTAGAAATAACGCTTGGATGTGAAGAACACCCACTACACACGCACGCACAAACACCCACGCGCACACATGCCGCACAGCAGCACCAGCACGTTGCATTTCTTCATTGCAGCTGAGGTGGGTGTGGGCGGGGTCATGTGTTTGAAATTACCATTCATTTTCAAATCTGATACTCCAGCAGTCCCAGCAGCCCGGGCTGGCTTTGTGTGGCCGGTGCAGTTAATCGTCATCTGTTGCCGTTCGTTTTCATTCCTGTCCCAAAAGGTTTGCCGTGTGTCTACTCGTACTGGTATATCACGATACAAATGAACGACGAATTCCTATCGTCCACGTATAAGGTTCCCTCCGGATGTGGCTGGCTCAAATTCCCGGGGGTATCGCAAATGTAAAGGGAGAATCGCAAATGTAAAGGGAGAACACAGTCGTTCCGACCATATGAGGGCGACATCAGGTGCTCTTCAAATATAAAATAGCTCTTGCGAACTAAAGAAAAACTTCGAAGCGCAGCGTAAATAACAAGAGAAAGCAACATAACACCGACCGGCCCTACAAACTTTATAGTGCACCGGTAGTTACGAGGTGTACGAGTGTACGCACAATGGTGGCCCCTCCCTTAGTGCGGTGCCTTGCCGGACAACCGTGCACCAGCACTAAAATGGGATCCCGAACTTTCCCGGGACAGCAGCACTAGCGCGGTACCAGGTATGCTCCAAGACGAGGTCGCGACAAGAGATTTTCACCGCACTAAACTGGCGTCCTGCACTAGAGGTTACCGCACTAAACTAGGGTCCCGCATTAGAGGGTACTGGTGCTGTACTGCTGTTGTATTCCAAATTAACATGATTACTTTCCAGATCAACCTGCAAGGACTTCTTACATTGAGCGATCGTCTGAACCAGCAATAAGGTTGTCGATGTGCGCCGTGCATGCGACCATTTTTCGTTGGTGTTTATTGTGGTTTTTGTATCCCCGCTGAAGATCTGGTGGTGTTTTTATTATAACAATTAAAATACACTCCAGCTGTGAGATCGAAGATTTCGTCGAAACGCATCTTTGCAAGCTGTGTGTGATACTCCGATCGCGGGTATTACGGGTTGTGTGTCCTCATTAAGGATATAGGTCGGCGACTCCCCTTGCAACTACAGTGTAGCTATCAGGGTCAACAGGGTGATGTTAGGCAGTCTGTGCGCGGAAACTATGGTATATATTATAAAAAATAAAAATACACTCCAGCTGTGAGATCGAAGATTTCGTCGAAACTCATCTTTGCAAGCTGTGTGTGATACTCCGATCGCGCGCATTACGAGTTGTGTGTCCTCATTAAGGATATAGGTCGGCGACTCCCCTTACAACTACAGGGTAGCTATCAGGGTCAACAGGATGATTTTAGTCAGTCTGTGAGCGGAAACTATAAAACCCGTTTCTGAGGGGGACAAAATCTGACAGCTGTGGAGGAAATGTATCCTTTTATCAAGTGAATCTTGTAAGTCGAATAACCGGTGAGGGGGGGGGGCGGAGTTTTGAAGGACGTGGGGGCCTGGTTTTGATCAAAAGCGAGCGGGTTTGGAGGGGGGGGGGGGAGGGGGGGGGAAGGGGGGGGCAATTTTTGTGCATGTAAGCTATAAATCCTTTCAAGGGGATAAATCTGACGGTTTTGGCACCAGTTTATTATTGGGGGGGGGGGGGGGGGGGTTGGGCGGGGGTGGGGCGTGTGGGGCAGCTCAATATGTGCGTGGAAACTACATTATTTTGAGGGGATAAATGTGACGGTTTTAATGCATCAGTTTATCATGTATATCCTGGGGTAAGTCGTACAATATATATATGTATTCATACAACCTTCAATTATTGTCTCGTGTCTTCACACACATGTACTTTCCAGCTTCTGGACAAGCCGTGGTCACAGTTGTCGTCCCTTCTCCCCCCCTGTTTTTGCCTCCAATTTTTATCGCGCATAGGGTTCAGCAATCCCACTGCTCGTCGATTTTTCATCGAGTGTTGCTAACTCACGCTCTCGCGCTTTCCGCAAGTCAATATTATATTGATCAAGACCACGAGGACATTTGCAAGCTATCCCCGGACAGGGTTAAAGCTAGGTGGGGCGGTCTAGAGGGCTGCGAGAGCTTCAGCCACGTGATATGAGAGGTCCTTTGCGTGCTATTACGTACCAAGGTACCAGGTACCACGTCCCGGGTATCATATACCTTTACCCTTGTATTATAGCATTAGGGTAGACTAGATATGCTGCTGCAGGGATTCGCTATCGTAAGAACGCTGGCTGGCTGGTGTGTCGGAGGGTACGGGCCCGGCGGGAATGTGCGAAACGCAAGGTCCGGGGATAGCTCCTAGATATCCCCTTCGTTGTGAGTTACATATCACCTTGCAGATTACAGCAGCATGTTGTGCGTGGTATAATTCGTCGTCGCAGCATGATTTTGTGTTGAACATGCGAAGCTTTGACATGCCTTGGGGCGAGCTGCTGGGAGTGAGTGGGTTGTACCTCTGGAACTCATGAGCAAAGCTCGATACCAGCTGTATGATGAAAACTCTGCCGCTGCTGTGTTGAAAGTACCGTCCCATGCAGTTCTACGTGAAGTTGATGTTCTAATCGAAGCGGTACGCAGCAAGGCAGAATCATCCGAAAGCACGTACAGCAGTACCAAGTACACCATTTTCCGTATCCTCCTAGTATGGACCACCCACCTGTCTGTGGTACCGGGGGCATTTCGAGAGCAGCATCGCTTGCCATCAAGGGGGTTTTGATTTTGATCGACAACACTGCTGCCCTGTAGCTACTATTAATACTGTCCTGCCTGTCCTTGTTAGCGGCTGGTTTTTGCCGTAAAACTAACCACTCCCGCAGCGTCGTTTCTTGATGTCATGACGTCGACGGTAATATGCTGTGGCGTGTACGATACTACTAATTAGCATACCGTTAGTACTCAGCTCGTTGAAGGAAGGTACGTATTGACTTTGCAACACCGGCTAGCTGGCGCCCGGTTTGTAGTCTATCTCCTATAAGCGTGGGAAAATATATACGAAACTTGAAAAAGACCCAAATGATGAGTATGAAAAGTGAAACATACCCACCGCCACAGCATCACAACGCGGGGCGGCAGCACGAAAAACAAAGAGCTTCCAGGAGGAGCTGTTCGGGGGTGTACCTAGCCTCCGCCGCAAAGAAAGCGAACTCATTTTGCTCTCAGCGGCGATTGCGTAGTTGGGCTGAGCTTGAAGCAATTAATCTATCACAGCAGCAGCAGCTGTTTTTTGGGGTTCGCTCGGAAGCGAGAGACAAAGAAGAGAAGAGGGGAACAGAGGGAGAAAGGAGAGCAGAGGAGAAAAGAGAAAAAAGCACCTCGTGCAAATCAACTCCCTTCCATTTTTTCGACTATGGGTTCCCATCCCTAAAACTTGACAACATCGCCCGTGCGCACTCACCCCGTCAGGGCACCCCCGATAGCAGTCACTCGTTCTTTGGTACACACAGAGAGATTCCTTTGCCTTGTCCCTGTCTTCTCCTGTTTTTGTGCGTGTTTTTGTGTGCTTTTTTGCCCGGCTACGGATCTTCTTGAGGGCTATCAGCCCTCTTTGAAAACGCCTTTCCAACGTTTAGACCACCACTGTTTGGTTTGGTATCACTTTTTTAGGTTTAAGAAAAGTTCCTTTCACCTTGCCCGAGCGGAGTCACGCAACGAACCAGGTGAGAGCTCGCGCGAATCTCGTACATCGACGGTAGTCTGAGAGGTCTGTTGTGCTTGAACATGCCGGCGATGCGCTCACACGTTCATAATACCTGCGTCGAACCGTGCAAAATCCGAACCAGGCTTCATTTGCTGGGTGTCTTGGCACGATGGCACCGCGAGCATGGTGCCGTTTCTCAGACCCCTTCCACTTGTCTCACCACCCTCCTCGCCTCAAGCGTTTCGAGACACAACCTCGATAGACTCTCGTCATTATCGTTTCCTGTATCAGCCTTGGTGACCTTGCCGCGAATGTGGTCGCAAAACTCGAATAAAGCACGCGACGAAGAGCAAAGTCGCGCTTTCTCTTCCTAACGCGAGGCCCCCTCCCGTACGTCACTTGCTGTAAAGGACCCTTTTACAGAGCAATGCCTCCAATGATGTGCCTGGTATGCATTACCTGGTAGTGTTTTCGCGTGCTTGCGCCAGCAGACAACCTCGCACTGACGCCTTTCAGGTCATACCCCCTCCCTCCCTTCCCACCGCCAACTCCATCTGCCCTCCCTCTGACTTCCCATCTTGCTGTAACCACTGTTTTTTGTTTGCTTCAGACTGCGAACGTGATAATCGTGTAGCAACCGTCTTCTGCTCGTCCATCTTAGCTGCTGCAAGCGCACTCGCGGCTTGACCCACCAGAGGGTCGTTAGCGATGTTTCCCTCCCCAGTATTGCACGGGACCATCGGCTACTTCTGCGGGTGCATCTTTCTTCTCGCGGTGTTGAAGGCTGGACAGGTGGGTTCATCAGGTTCAAGGTCCATGCCAAGGTCCAGGCTCTGACCCCACGCGTACGTAGCGTAGGAGGGACGTGTGCATACGTTACCCGAAAACTGATATCTGTCTTGTGGTATGACCCCAGAGCTCGTTTCTCTATTAATAGGAGACATGGGCACGGACAACATAAAATAGATATTATAAAAATATAATTGATATTTAGATACGTACGAGTGATGTTAGATCTGGCTCAAAATTCCCCACCTGAGGCCATTTCTTACACGGTCGGATTCCGCCAGTCGAAAACAGCCCTTTTCGACTGGACGTTTCTTGGACTGGATTGCTGGATTCTTCTGGTCCTGCCTCTTATCGTCAGTCGAGTCGATTTTATAGTTTTTGTGCTCTTCCTAGAGGCGGTTGGTGTGAGGGAGTCCTGCTGTATGGCAATCGAAAATTGGTTGGCAGCTTTGTGCTTCGCGCGTTCTTCGCGAGCAATGCGTGCTTCGCTCGCGACGAACCTTCGTCCAAGCGGGTTGGTGGCCTTGGGCTTATCCGAAAGCCGCCAAAGCTACGTTCTTGGCGTTGCACTCAGCCGACAGCCGCCACAGCTACAGCAGGCGTCGCCGTTGTTGGCAAAATGGCATCAATAACGCGCGCTGCTGCCGTCGTGTGATACACGCTGCTGGCATGCGGAGCTAGGAGTGCCCCACGCTGACTTACGGCGAGAAGCAACAGCAGTGATAGCCAAGGCACCGTCGGCGGTGTTGTCTGATACTGCTGTGTGGTACCTAGTATGGGTGTGTGGGCGTGTGGGTGTGTATTTTGCGATTGGATGAGCGATGCGATGGGTTAAAAAAACACGTAAAACTTTCTCGACCGGATTTTTCGACTGGCAGATCCAGTCGAAAAAGCCTTTTTTCGACTGTGTAAGAAAGACCGATTTGGGCTTCAGTCGATAACGGCCGTTTTCGACTGACAAATCCGACTGTATAAGAAATGGCTTAAAGTAAAAAAACCAACACCTACCATTATAGAGGAGAAAAACAAAGGATGTATTTCAAACAAAACAATAGGACCCCTCCCATTAGAAAATCTCACCCACATACGAGTACATTACAAGTACCAGCAACGCAGCTTGCAAAGATGAGTATTGAGCCGAAATCCGTCGAACTCACGGCTGACGTCCTTCAAGTATTTTATAAAATAGGAGGCATCGGCACGGGCGCCGATTATGCTGGATGTAGATGGGTGGGAATATCAGTGTAATGTTGAAGAACACACGCACAGGTTGTAACCGGCTATATGAATAGCGCACTTGCTTTTGTTGCCGCTTTTCCCGCATGACAAGAACCGCTGATGTCGTAGCTACGGTTACAGCGAATCTGATTCGCTAATGTGTTTTATTCCACAGGGCACACACGCGTGGTTTTTGCGACAGGGCATACACGCATGTTATCCCCCCTTGCGCCCGTGCCTTTCGTCGGCTCGTCTGCGCTAAAATCAAGTGTACAATACGGTAGGCGATGGAGTGTTTAGACATCTCTGCTCTGCGGAGTAGCCAGTACCTGGTACCAATCCAGCATGAACGACAACCTGCAATATTCAAAGTGCAATTCGCGATGCTGTTTGAAGGCGTTACAGTATACACGTTTTATGTACGTATGTAATGGGGGCTCGGTTTTATGTGCGGCAGCAGCTCGCGCAGCGACCGAATGGCCGTCAGTCACCACACGTATCTTACCGGGTTCCCCCGTCGCTTGCTTTGGCGGCGTTCGTTTTTAACGCTCCGCAGTGTACGGGAAAGATCACGAAGGACAACACGGGGATCGGCTTCACGGTGGTGATCATGTCCTCGATCTGCATGTGGATGCTCTGGTGAGGGACACCATAAGTACTCGTATATATTAGCCGCAGCAATTGCAGCGGAAGCAACAAAAGCAGTAGCAGCACCGGCAGTAGCAGTAATATATAAGTAGTAGCAGCAGCTCGCAATGAATAGCAGAACCAGACACAGAAGCAGCAGTAGCAGCGCCTGCAGTAGCAGTAACACCAGTAGTAGCACCAGCTCCGGCAGTAGTGGCAGCAGCAGCACCAGCTCGTAAATAGTAGCAGAACCAGACACAAACAGCAGCAGCACCACCACCACCAGGCGTGGCGGAGTGACGATGAACCGTATCAGATCAACCGTTACATCGCACTCCACTTTCCCGAGCCATGTTTTCGGAGCCACCTGCGCTATCTGCATTTTCGGTGGAAGCCTTGCAAGCTTCCATGGAAGCTTCCATCGCTTCCATGGAAGCGTGGAAGCTTCAGAAACTTCCACGGCATGAAAGCGTGGAAGCTTTCCGTGAACGTAACTTGAGGCTTCCGTGAATGCTTCCACGGAAAATTCTACGGAAGTTACTTCCACGGAAGCTTCCGTGAAAGCTACTTTCGTGGAAGCTTTCACGGAAGAAAATTTGCTTCCACGGCTTTCACGGAAGCTTTCGTGGAAGAAAATTAGCTCCCACGGAAGCTTTCACGGAAGCTCTCACGGAAGATTCCCCGGAGTAAATTTGATTCCTCGAAAGTTTTCGCGGAAGCTTTCGTGGACGTAAATTGCTCTCACCGAAGCCTTCGCGGAAGTAAATTTGCTTCCACGGAAGCTTTCACGGAACCTCCCTAACCCCTAACCCTTCGTGAAAGCTTTCTACCGAAGCTTTCAACACGGAAGCTTTCGTGGAAGTAAATTGCTTTCACCGAAGCTTTTGCGGAAGTAAATTTGCTTCCACGGAAGCTTTCACGGAAGCTTTCACGGAACCTAACGCTAACCCTAACCCCTAACCCTTCGTGGAAGCTTTCGTGGAAGTTACTTCCGTGAAAGCTTCCACTACTTCCATGAAAGCTTCCGTGGAAGCTACTTCCATGGAAGCTTTACCGGAAGCTTTCGTGGCAGCTTCCGCTTTTTTTCCCATGGAAGCTTCCATATCTTCCATGAAAGCTTCCACGGAAGCTTTCATGAGCTTCCACGCAAAAAACATGTTGTGCAGGAGACCGTGTTTTAGGCAACCGGCGCTGGCCCCTCATCCCTCTCCCATGATGGTGGCCTCCCCTCTTGCACGATAGTGGCCTTCCCTCTTGTTGTAGGCGTGCGATGTCGCTGCTCGCCCCCGGCACTGATCTCAAGAGTGGGTACCGTCCGAGCCGAGCGTGAAACGGGCAGCCAAGTTGTACTCTGACAAGGATTGGATGGTTGCTACGCTGCGACGAACGAGGGCATCCGACTGTTTTCTCAAGCTTTCCACAACGTTGCCTTAGTCCAAAAAAACTACGAGTGCGGTGTTATCAAGCGTCTTATATGTAAGGTCGTGCAGAAGTGCGAGTATCGCTCTGCTCCGCGCATGTCGTGCAGTTCCTTGCATTTTCAGCCCGGGCACATCCCCAAGGTACCGCAGCAGCCCAGCAGCACGGATTGCCACGTGTGAACTGGGCTGCTGCGTGTGACCGATGCTTGAATCGTCACACTCTTCGTTTTTGTTTCTTTTTTTTGGCCTTGAAACCCAAAATAGTTACGGTCACCATAAGCCTAGTGTTCGGGGAAGAATGAGAGTGCCACTAATGCTGTAGAAATTCAGATATGTTACTGTCGCGACAGCCGCATGGTACAATCGTTGAGGTTTGCGAGTACCAGCACGTGGTTAACTGCTAGCAGGTACGTCCGTAGCGCACCCGTATGTATTGATTCAGCAGTTGTCGGTGATTATGTCGACAAAACTAAACCTGTAACTAGCACTACACGCACGTTGCGGAGACAAACTACTTGGAGTTGAAATAGGATGTGATTTGTAAGTTTCATAGCCACTTCAAAAATTTGTCTAGGAGGTCCAATTCCATGCAGTTAACAAAAACATTTGCAGACGCCAAGATTGTCCCATGCGAATTTTTATTGAGTGACCTCAAAACGTGGGTACAGTTCGAAGTGGGTGTTAATATTGGGGATGCAACTGGTGTGCTACAAACACACAGGTGTAATAGTGGACCACCCTAACTACCGCAGC
Source organism: Undaria pinnatifida (assembly GCA_012845835.1). Taxonomy (NCBI): domain Eukaryota; class Phaeophyceae; order Laminariales; family Alariaceae; genus Undaria; species Undaria pinnatifida. The sequence continues at coordinate 4,337,408 of JABAKD010000027.1, forward strand.
CCTATCCCCCCCCCCCCCCCTCCTCACTTTCTTCTTTCTCCGCTTCCTGTTCATTCCCTCATTGCGTTGTCTCTCTTGCCGAACTCGCGTGGTGCGCTTCTCTTTTTCTTCTCAGGGTGATGGCGTGGTTCCACCAATGGCATCCGTTGATCACGCCGGAGTTCCCGTGAGAATTCCCGGCGTGCGCCACGGCAATAGGAGGGAGGGGAGGGGGGGGGGGGGGGGCGGACCGGCGAAAAATGTGTGTGTTTTGTGTATTGGTCGGTGTGCTGGAGCATAGGAAGGCTGCTTTAGACTTTGACCGCCTGGGTACACGAGCGAAGCTCTCCCTCTCGCTCACCTCCCCGTCGTTGGTCCCCTGCCCCAAGAAGGTTGCATGGTGGGGTGTCATAAGACCTCACGCGGCGTTTGGGAGAGGGAGGGCGGGGGGGACTGCCCCAAGAGATAGCACGGTGGGTTTCACAAACCCCAGGCAGCGTATGAGGACGGGGGAGGGGGGGGGGGGGGAGCACGGTATTTCCTCGCGTACTTCGTCTGGTTGTAGCACGCCCGCTTTTACTGCTGGGCCTGGCAAAGGTGGCGAGATTGCACGCAGCGCCTATCTTCGGGTATGCGATGGTGTGCTCGTCTACGGAAATGAGGCGTTTTTTTTGGTGCACACTCCGGCGGGCGGATGTCAGCAGGGACACGTAGTTTTCTCCAGTAGGAGGGGGCGGGGGCTAGGGGGGGGGGTTGCCGTGTTGAGAACGTCTACTACCACGAGCCCCGTCCGGTTTTTGTAAAGTGGGTGGGATGATGAGTAGATCGGACGGCTGCTCCGGCTTCGGCTCCTGCTAGTCTCGAGTGAGGGGCGGGTGTGATTTGTGGCGGGGAAGGGGAGGGGGCGTAGTAAACGCCTGAAACATTTTCTCGTCAAACGCTTTTGGAGATTTGTTTGTAACCTACATAAATAGTACGGTACACGGGTAGCCAGTAGCTGGTAATGAAACCGTATTTATTAAAACACGGATCAACAGCAGTTGCAAACTACCTTTCACAACAAAACAAAATTGGTCGAAGTATGACATTGTGAAACAGGCTTCGCTCTATCGGGGGTCAATTAAATCGGGTCGGACATGTTCGGGCATTTTTGCGCGCTTGTTCCGTCAATGCTTCCGGCCGTGGAAACCCGAATAGGCATTCCCGTCATAACGGAAAGCCGTCTACTTTTTCTAGTGTAGTATGCGCACTTCCCCATCGTGGTTGTTGGTGGCGTGTGGACCGATGCCGTTTGGGTCCGAGCCTCGTCGGTGAGAGTGTCTGGTTCAGCTCAAAAGAAAAAACGTCTACTCGTAATCACCATAAACGTGGGGGGGAATGCCCTCCGGATATCTGCGAAGCCGGACAGAGAACCACTGCCTGACCCTCTTTTAGTTGCGTAGCTTTCACTGTCTGCTTCCTCTGCTGCACACTGTCTGAATCGTGCAAGAACGCGGGTGATCTTGGGCCTACCATTTCTCCTGTACATATCATACCTACAGTAGGCAATGCAGCAAAAATACTACAGAGTAGGTTCCATGGCCGATCGCTCTTATCTGTGATAAGTTATGGACGAGTACCTCGATTCTCCCAAAACAAATTCCAGATTGCATCTTCGTTAAATTTCCGCACATCGGACAGATCACGATCTAGACAATATAGATCCTAAAGTACGCTGTGCAGGAACTGTGTGGTACAGATCCAAACCCAGGTAACGTACCAGGTCATGCAGATCTCACGGCTCCCTTCCGGCAACATTGTCCGCACCGTGCGAACTCGTATATAGACCAGGGATCAATCTGCGCTGAGACACATATCATGAAGTGCGATCTGATGTGCCCAATGTGTGCAATCTTAACATTTTGTCTATGGTCTAGGCGAGGGTGACACTCAGCTCAGGGCCAGCATCACCGAAGCACTTGACCCAGATGAACGACACACCCCTGAGAGACATGAACTATTTCGAATCAAGACATGTAGCTGTGACAGGGAGAGAGAGTCTGCGCAATTCTACATCAGCAGCACCAGCATCCGTTATACCCGCCGCTAGAGCCACATCCCTCCTCCTGTGAAACCCGGGGATGGAGCCAGGATGTTCCCTGGCCACCACATGTACCAGCAGATTTTTCAACTACCGTTCAATATAACCGATAGATCATCGCACGACACCAGATCAAAAAGTAATTATATTAGAGCAATAAAGCCCCCCAAAGGTCTCTGTCTGACCGATACTCCCAAAACATGTTCGTACGTTCGTTTGAGTCCGCTTTTGTTCAGTCGTAAGGGAACCCTCGTGAATTTTCATTCTCAGGATCCTACAGTAGGTCCAGATTACCAAGCGACGCAAGCATCTACTCCATTTGCTAGATTTTATCACGTTACTGGACCTCACGAAGTTTCAACTCTTTGGGCGACGTCGGTGTCTAACTGTGCAGAAAATGGCAGCGCACAAAATCTGAAGGTAAGAAAAAAAACTACAAGGGCCAGCCGGTTAGCCCTTATGGGACCCAGAGATCGAGACCAAAGTTCTGTCTGATCAACTGTCTACGAGGAGTGTGGCGCGCAGCAGCACAAGTAGGGTCGTGTTGGCCTATACCGCACGAGTCCTTGCCTTGTGCATAGTTCGGACACCAAAGTAATCACCCTCCAACCAAGGCAGTGGCCGATGCTGTACCTGGTAGTATCAAGTTTGGTTGTCACTTGTTCCCTCTGAATTCCCGGGAGGATTAGATGTATTTTGCGCCAGATAATATGCCAAAAAAAACTTTCATGCATTTTAGTATCTGTCAAATGGTATTACCGCTCTCGCTCTCTGCCCCCCCCCCATGTCCCCCCCCCCCCCCCCTGTTCCAACAACACCAACCGTACACCGGTGCGTGCGGACATGAAATACACACCTGAAAAAGGCAACGCGCGTCGCCTTTCGATCGTCTATTCGTTTCCGGAGGTACACATTAGTACAACATATTTAGGCCGTACCTGGCACTACAATGGTACTGTCTGCAATACTGCTGTACTCTTTACTCCCTAAGAGGACACCTGCAGGTAACGTGCGAACGCCATACGGTACTTGTCCTACAATCAATAATACTGCTGTACGTCAGATGTACTATACTTGAGGGGACAGGCCGGGTCGACATACACACGCACCCGTATACAACGGCAGCTTGCGCTGCCGGGGTTGTAACGAAGACCACTGATAGGGACAGCTTACGCTATACCTACAATGGGACTCGAAGGGTGCGCCAGCTAGCGTTGGGCTGCGAAAGCAACTGAGTTAAATCGACACACGACGCGTATGAAAATACGCGGAAGTGTGGTGAGCTAAAGCTTTATTTTTCCCCATCCGCCGGAGGATAAAAAAAAAAAAAAAAAAAAAACTATACTCCCTACGAGGACTATCTGCAGAACAGGCCTCCTCCTGTGCAGTAGCAGGCTGCTGGCCCCTTCGTACTCATCAAGTAATCGGCCTTCACAGCTCGCTTTGCTGTACATGACGCGTCGCTAAATAATCCGACATCAAACCACCACTGTAGTATCACAGCGCCACATCTATATTTAACACACATCTACAATACATACAACTTCAACACCACTGCGAGTACACAGGGTCTACGCCACCTACATGCGCGATTCCGTCAACACGGGATTTCGATCGCTTGGGCAAAAAAAGCAACGATCACGTACCGCAGAAACTCAGCCACCCATTGGGGAGTTTCTCCGGCGAAAAATATTCCGCGGCGAGGCTAAAGAAAGACAGAAAGAAAGACAGGCGCAGCGCTGGATCAATTGTTGCGTAGCACCACGTTTTTTTCGCGCTATAATACTACTCCACATCGTGTCCCGATCGGAACGATCTCCGGCTCACCCCCTGCTTCGCTCCGCCGACATTTCCAGATACACCCGTCCCTCTTGTCTTCGCCGCTGCGCTCGCCCGAGACATGCTTTTCCCTCTTCCGTCTCTACCTCCTGCGGCTACCCCTGCCCTCACTACCGCGTCCTCTGCCGCCAACTCCGCTGCCGCCGCTGTTGCTGCCGCCGCTGGCGGCGAAGATGGCCGTGGCAGTGGTGGTGGTAGTGGCGGCGGCGACGACGATGGCGCTACCCCAACACCCGACGACAGCCCGGTGGCCGCCCCCGTGCGAGAAGAACTCGTTCCCGCGTCTAAACCTACACCTACGCTGCTAGTCGTCGCAACGGATGCCTCCGCCGCCGCCGCCAATGCCGCCGCCACCTCCACCGTTTCCACCCCCCCCCTAACCCCAGCCGCCGACGACCTCTTCCTTTCTGGTGGCAAAAGGGCCGCGGCGGCCCCACCAGCTTCCATGGTGCTATTTCTTGCGCTCGTGCTTGAATTCGAGCTCGTGCTCGTGCTTACGCTTACGTCAGCGCTCAACGAGGCAATCGTCTCGGCCGCTCGGCCGAGCTCTCGCCGCAGCGCCTGCTCTCTTTCCTTTGCCCTCGCGATGTCAGAGCGAGCAGAGAACAAGGCCTTCCCTAGCCGGTCTAACTCAACGCTCGAAGCGGCAACCCTCGCCTTCCCGGCTTCCTCCGCCACCCTCGCGAGCTCCAAACCCTTGGCCAGGCCCTCCTCCCCGCGCATGCCCGCGGCCGCCTCCGCCCGAGACACTTGCTCCGCGGCCTGGGCCTCCACAGCCTCCCGCTGCTGCTGACAGAAGCTGAGGAGAGAAGAGCGGGCGGCGGAGGCAGCCCGGAGCCGCGCCGATGCGTCGCGAAGCCCGTCCGCTAGGTTGGCGTTAGCATCTACTTGATCGGAGAGGCTGGCCTCTGCCGCGCGTAGGTCGGCGAGTCGGAGGCCTAGCTCTGCTTCGAGCCCCTCCGCAGCGTGCGTTGCCCTCTGCATTCCCGGCGAAGAGGGGGGGGGGGGGGGGAGGGGGGGAAGGGATGAGGAAAGGGGTGGGACGAGGGGGGGGGGGGGGGAAGGGGATGGGAGAGAGGCGGGGAGGGAACGGGAGGGAAGCAGGTCGCTGTAGCAGGTCGAAAACATCGAAACACCAAAACAAACGGGTAAAATCTCCGCCCGATCTCCCCGCCACAACAAAAACGTGAAGAGAAATAGCCAGATCCAAAAGTATTGTTGCACCCCAGGCGCCATTAAAAACTTATCAGGAGCATTCACATTTATGTCTTGTCCGAGGTGTACGATTTGATTTAGACACGTGTAAATGAATATCTATTATATTTCATAACGTGTTCTTCCACATTAGAGTCGTTGGGGCTTGTCTTGTGACCAAGGAGTAGACCATGGCGCTGACTAAAATGTGAGCAACAACAGCAACAAAACAACGCCACCTAAACCACCAACGAAACAACCAACAACACCAACACCAACACCACCACCAACAACAACAGCAGCAGCAACTGTACTCCACCTTTCCGGCCTTCTGCTCCCTCGCCAAAGACGCCTCCAAGTCTGAAACCCTTTCTCTTAAGCTCGCCAGTGCCTCCTTCTGCTCTCTCACGACGCCCTCAGCGGCGTCCCTTTCTCGCCGCGCAGTCAGGGCCTCCCTCCGCGAGGCCCGCAACGAAACATCAAGCATGGAACACAACCTCCTAATCTCGTCTAAATCCTCGCCCGCCACCCGCTTGCCCTCCGTAGTGCCCCCTGCTCGACCACCCTTGCCGACGCTGAACGCACTACGACCACCGTCACCACCGCCGCCGCCACCATCACCGCCACCACTACCCTCACCACCCTCACCATCCTCACCACCACCCCCGGCGCTGGAAACTGCGCGGAGTTTTCTTTCCTTCCGGTCGGTCGCATCCGTTACGCCCCGCTCTTCGCCACCTTTCCGATCCCTCCCTGTCGCTAACGCCTTGGCAACTCCCGGTGCCGCTGGCAGCTCCGCTTCCCCTTGCGCAGTGTCACAAGAGGAGTAGGGGTCCGAAGGGTCCAGAGGTGGTGGCGGCGGCGATGGAAACGCGCTGTCCGCATCTTCCTTTGGCGCTTGCGCGTCGTCGTTACTACTGTTACCGGCGGCGGCTTCACTACCGTTGGATAACCCGACCACTCGCGATTCCGATGTGATGGAGGAGGGGGGGGGGACCACCTCCAACAGCCCCTCGAGCTGAGACCTGCAGCGTGATGCAGCACGGCACGATACGACAGGACACGACACGACACGGCACGTCACAACACGGCACAACGCGACAGGACACGTCACAACACGGCGCGTGACAGCACACGCATGCTACGGTAGAGGTGCGCCGTTGATTTTCTAACGCTACTCCTTACTTGAGCTGGCTATATACCCCCAACAAAAATCGATCTGGAAAACAGCAAAAGGGCTACCCAATGAACCATCTCATGGCTTAGCTATACGACGGAAAATACTTCCGAAGAAACACCACATTCCGACGATTTCGGATGAAGGAGCCCCGTTATTCTGAAACAGTTTCCGCCAAATAGTGTTACGTCTATTGTAGCGCGCGCCAACACGGCACGGCACGGCATGCCACGACACGATACGACACCGCAGCACGATACGAAACGATGCGAGGCGGGGCGGGGCGGGGCTAACGGTAAAGGGCGGGCGCTCCATTCGATGCGATGAGCAATTTTTACCGCCCCCCAGCCAGCAGCACCGTGCATTTTTTTACCAGCACTTTTCGTATGGGAGGGCCGCCGCCGATCGAAGCGAAGCGCGCGCAGGGGAGGGGGGAGGGGACGATAGAAGTCGCAGAACATTACCACGTGGACTTGTTCCTGTCGCGATTCACTCACGGAGCTCTGGTTCGTTCTTGCTCGCTTAACCGTCCTTCGCAGGTTTGTACCGCTCGGCGGAGGATTCAAGTTGACGAATACTGCGATTCCAAGATTTATGAGGGATCAACCTAAATCCCCTCCCCTCCGCCCCCCAACAACCCCCTGCTATGCATCGAAAACTGAAGACCGCGCTTACCGAAGGGAGAGCTGTAGGGCGATCGCCGACAGCAGCTGGGTGTGTTTCGCTGCGCACCGTCTCGCAGACGCCTCTTTCTCCGCCTGAGGAAACAGCCATGTTCCGCGGTAAAGGTAACACCAAAACTTTCTGAGATTCCTAGCATGAAGAGTTTCTGTACCTCAACCAAAAGCCAACGTTTGACCCAAGCGACGATAGGAGTATTGCAGCACTTTTTGGACAAGTTATGGGAAACTGACGGGGGTTCCCAACTGAGATAGTACCCGATGTCTTCGGATTTAATCCCATTTGTGCTTTATACTATCAAAGCTGTTCCTTGCCTGGTATGTACATAGGCCATGACGTTGTTCATCGGGTTGCGTGTATCCCAGCCCACCTCAGCCCAGTCCAACCCAGCTTAACCTAGCGCAGCAAAAACTCAGCCCAACGAAGGCTAGCCCGGCCCAACCTAACCCAATCCATTACAACCCGACCCAACCCAATCCAGCACCAAGCAAGCTCGACCCAAATCAGCACCAACCAGCCCAAGCCAACCCCACCACGTTCACCTGTAGGGCTGCCTGTCCAGCCTCCAGCGCCCGTAGCCTCACCGCGGTCTCCCTGGCTTGCCTCTCGGCCGCCGCGGCGCGCTCGGCATACCCGGCGACTTTTCGCTGACCGGCCTCGCGTAACTCCTCCGCTGCTGCCGCCTGATTACCGCGAACGGAACATAGGACATCACCGGATGGAACGGGACGGGGGGGAGACGGGACGGAACGGATGGGATGGGATGGGATGGGATGGGATGAGATGGGATGGGATGGGATGGGATGGGATGGGATAGGATGGGATGGGATGGGATGGGATGATATGGGATGGGACGGGATGGGACGGGATGGGGGAGGAAGGGACGGGATGGAGTGGCACGGTATGGTATTGTATGGTATGGTATGATTTGTTATGGAATGGTGTGGAATCGCTGCTGCCACCTGATTTCGAAACAAGCGGAACGTACGCACGCACATACGGGATGTGTATTTCTTTACATTATACCGTTATCTCTACCCATCGACATCGAGCACATCCAGTGTCCGTGCTGACTCTTCATCTTAGAGAGACACAACCTCGGTGGTCACAACCACTGAGAGATATAGTACATCGCAGTTGCAGCAAGGAGGTGAGATAACGCAATGTCATCCCAACGTACAATACGGAACAGTACGGGATGGATGGAATGGGGTGGGATGGGATGGGATGGGATGGGATGGGATGGGATGGGATTGGGTGGGATGGGATGGGATGGGATGGGATGGGATGGGATGGGATGGGATGGGATGGGATGGGATAGTAATTCGCTGGTTTCGCTTGGCGGGAAAGAGTCGATGAGGCAGGTGTTGTCCAAAGAGCCTTGGAGCACTTGAGGTGTCGTTCACACGTTTGTGCGTGGCGCCAGGTGAAAAATGTAAGACTCCAAGCAGCATCCTATCGACAACTACAGCTGTAGTATTGTTTTGGCAATATTAACATATTAACATCGGCCAGTATTATAGTTGTACGATAGTAGTAGTACGATAGTAGCAGTAGTAGTAGGAATAGCAGCAGCAGCCGTAGTAGTATTAGTAGTAGTTAGTAGTAGTAGTAGTAGCAGTAGTAGTAAAAGTAGTAGCAGTAGTAGTAAAAGTAGTAGTAGTAGTAGTAGTAGTAGTAGTAGTAGTAGTAGCAATAGCAGTAGTATCAGTGCAGCAACGACAGTACCTTTTCGTGCGGCGTGTGTACAGCACCGTAAACTCCAGGAGCAGTCTAACGATTAAAAAAAAAAAACATGACGAGCGTATACCGTCGCCCGTCGCTCTCCGCTGACCACCACCATAATGTCGCGCTTCCCCTTCGACATGGTAACGGTAATGCCCAACCCGAAACCCACCTCTCTCGACGCCGCCTCCGCCCTCCCCTGCAGCCGCCGACAGGTCGAAACCAAACCCGCGCGCTCCTCTTCCAGCGCCTTCACACGCGCGGCAAGCACCGTCGGGTCGGGCCCCTCCCACTGCTTCCCCCCTGCCCCCTCACCGCCCCCCCTCCCTCCGTCTCCCTCGCCGCTGCTCTCCGCAGCGGCAGAATTTCCCAGGGGCCCCCACAAGCCCGATCCCACGGATGCATGGCGTGACGCCGATGATGCATAACGCGGGCCACCAGCGGACCCGCCCCCGACCGAGCCCGAAGGACTCGTCGCTAACCCCGGCCGGACGTTTCGATGGAAATTTCGCGTTCCCACTGACAACGAGGGTGCTGCTGCTGCTGCCGCCCCCCACGCTGCCCCTCCCCCCCGACCGGGCCCCGTAGCCGCCGATGACCGGAGGTGCGGCCCGTGAAGAGGAGTGGGTCCGTTACCGCCGGTGATATTACTACTAGAGGCGTTACTACCACCACCGCCACCGCCGTTGCCGCCAACGCTACCGGACGATGCTGGAAGGAGCCCTTCAACGTTAGACCTAAACTGGTCGGCCAAGTAGGTCATGTAGCTCGAGGAGATGCCGAGGCCTTGTGACGGCGGAGGGTTGTCGGCGTTTGGGCCGAGTTGGCGTGGCATCATGGCGGGGGTCTCTCGCGTCGCCGCTCCGGCGAAATTTCGCGCGGGTGTGCCGGCGGAGGCGTGTTGCGGTGGGGAAAGAGAGTGGGAAGAGTGCTGCCTCACAGAGCTACTCACGGAGGAATAAATTGTCTCCTCTTGGTGCTGATGCTTTGGCTGCCGCTGCCATGGTTGCTGTTGCTGCTGTTGCTGCTGCTGTTGCTGCTGTTGCTGGTACTGCTGCTGCTGATATTTCTGCTGTTGGTGGTTCTCTTGGTGATGTTGGTGTTGTTCTTGAGCGTAGGGCGTCGCCGTTGCTGCTGCTCCTCCTCCTGCTGCTATTGCTGTCGCTGTTGATGTCGCACTGTGCTCGAGAGTTGCCTCGGTGCCGAGGGTGAGGCGCGGCGCCCGTTCCGCCAACCTCGCGTGAGAGAGATCGGCGGAGTACTTCTGCTCCAGGCGTTCGATAAGCACGTCTTCTTTTCCCGCGTATTGCTTCAAAATGGCGTCGACGCTCGAAATCCTCCCCGGATTGTGGGCGCTGTAGAACCCCACCAGAACCTGCGTGTGTCCCGCGATCGGAGCGAAAACGTTTGTTGTCGGCGTGGAACCTAGTGCTGTACAAACTGCCAGTATTCCTCGTTATTTACATGCTGCGTTTATTGTCGGCAAAACTGCGTTACGTTACGTGCTACTTGCATACTGCTTGGTAGAGGCTCGTAAATCAATACTTCAGTTCCTTTTTACGACGACGGCTGAGGTTCCGATTCTTTTATACTGTAATTAGTACATGGTCGGCGATCCTGCTGTTACATATATACACATGCGCTGAAAAGTCGTCAAGTAACCCAAAGTAATAAGTAGGTGATCCTAATGTCATGTACATACGTGCTCAATAGTTGTTAATGCAAGCTCACACCTACGGGTTCTCTAGCTAGGGTATCTGTATACTGCTTGCTGGCTGTACTACCTTGATCAGGTTGGGCATACTGGCCGTAAATACACATTACGCTACTATTGTTGGGCAGGAAATGTCCGCGTGCTATGGCGAGAAAACACACGCTGTGCCTTATAATAGCTACAGCTCCCATATGAGCAAACAGTGTTCATAGAGCAATACTGCAGTAAGGCAGAATATAGACAAGCCTAATGGACGAGGTTCAGCGCGCCGGTGCGCTGTTCTCAACAACGAACAGCACACGATAGAAGCAGTATCAATTGTTGATGTAATCAACAGCTTGCAATGCAATAAAAAGCAGAGCAAGGCATCGTCGTTCCGTTGCAACGACCCGCTACAATCCCCAACGACCGGTCGAAACAAAGAATATTCGTTATATTTACCAGCTACCACTTATAAGTAATACACCACCTGTTTTGTAATTATCCGCTCGCGTTGTCAGTTGCTATCCGGTGCTCTGTGGAAATAATATAGCTGTTTCTCTACTACGGCTAAGAAAGTGAGTATTCACCGAGGACCTGCTCAATAGGCGGACTTGCAGGGGACACTCTGTGTCCCCACCCAATAACTAAGAGACGCGTGCTAAAAATATCAGAAGTATACCACCCGGGTGATGAAATATTTTAAATCCCTACAACAACCACCCAATTTATCACCCGGGTACGTTTATAACACACCCCTTGCGGTAGTCATGCTTCATAATCGGTATGACACCCCCAAGATATCCCCTCCCCCGACATGCGAGACGAGCAAGGCAACAACATTACTGTCGGTCGTATTAGGTCACGTTCAATCTTGCACGTCGGCCAAGGCCAACACGACCATGTACCTAATGCTAACCCTAACCCCTACCCTTTGGAGGGCTTGAGGTTGGCAGGGGAAGTCGCGCGGCTCCGCAGCGTGCTTGGAGTGTGGCAGTTCTTTGTTATCACTGCTATCACACCCCCTAAAGAGTATGATACCTTGTTCGGGCGTTATATCAAAACAATACCACCACCCAATTCATCACCGGGGGACGTTGTATAACACCCCTGGAATATACCACACCAGGTGATACAATTTTGGGAGCCCCAAATGTTATCAACGGGGGTGTGGTATATACACCGTTATATACGGTTGGCAACGTGCCATCATGCTGTGCGTGTGGTACATCTCCTTCCGTCGCCGATGCTGCAATCGCCACCTCTTTCGGATAATTTTCCACCCGTCGGACAGATCACCGATCCCTACTTGATGATCTAGATCGTCTACAGGAAAGGTCTGTATGGTCTATGTAGTGTTAACGGGTGGGAGCCGTAAAATCCGCATGATCTACTATAAATAATAGCACATGTTTCTTGGTATGGATCTGTACTCCATGTATAGTCTACAGATCCTGCGCAAGATCTCATAACATCCCGGTATATACAGCAGTGCATTGCTAATTATCTGCCTGGTAGATTGTGATGCGCACGAGGGGTGCACTTTTTACCTCTCGGTCGGAGGTTAGAGGGTAGAGGTGGGGATTACTACGTACCAGGTACCTCGTTTTCAGTATTAGACCAACAGCCCACGCACCTGACGGAGGTTTTCGACGGGTGCATGCACGGGAGGAGTCCATTGTGTCTCCTGCCCCCCCTCTCCTGTCTGGTCTCCCTCCTGCTCCAGCCCACTGCCGCTTAAGGCGGCTTCTTTCTGGTCGTTCGAAGGCAACTTTGCTGCTATTTCCTTGGTGGACATAGCGTCGGCACTCGTATCGGCATCGTCGTCGTCACGCTCTGTTGCTCCTTGTATTGCCGCTGATTTTGCTGCTGGTACCGGTGGTGATGCGGGTGGTGGTGATGCGGGTGGTGGTGTTGCTGCTGGTGCTGGTGCTGGCGCTGGCAATGCTGCTACCGCTGCTGCTGCTGCTGCTGATGCCACAGCAAGTGGTGCTGATACTGGTGGTGGTGTTGTTGCTGGTGTTGCTGGCGTTGGTAGTGGTAGTGGTGGTGGTGGTGGTGGTGGTGGTGCGGCTAGTGCGGCGGTTGCTGCTGCTGCCACGCCATCGTCGTCGTGGTCGCCCTCTGCTGAGGTTTTTTGTTCGCAATTGCGATCGCTCTCTCCTTCTTCGTTGACGTGCTTCTGTTCGATGCCTGCAACACCGCTCTCTCCCGCGCCCCACGCCATGGTGACAGTGAGTCGGCGAGCTTCATCACCATCACCATCACCACCGCCATCATCAGCATCATCATACTCATCACCCATGTCACTTGAAGAACAATCGGATTCGCGTGCTATTGCTACCGTTGCTGCAGCTGTTTCTCTCAAATTGACGATTTTTTCCAAGGACTGCGATTCTTGCTGTCCAACCCCTCCTTCTGTGTTTGCTTCAGGCTCCATATGATATGCATCAGGCCTTCCACTTCCCCTATGAGAGGGCGTTGTACCCTCATCTTGCTCCATTGCACACGCTCGTTGCAGGAGAGCACTAAATCTCAACACGCACCTACTTTCTATTTTCTTCTCGCAACTGCTTCGCGGAGCTCACATAATCCTGCGAGGCGTTTTCCGTCCCCTATCCCCTAGCCCGAACGAGAACACGAGAACCTCAAACTTCGTTCTATTGCTCGGTTCCGGTGTACAACAGCACAGCAGCACACTGCAACAACGTTGCGAGCTATCGCCAAAGGTTGTGCTCGAAACGGACAGATCAATCCACCAATCTTTGAGTATCGAGACGGAGGGAGAACCTCTTCGCGAGAAGTAGAGCCATGATCAGAGCTCGCGCCTTCGCCAGCCGCCATGTGGTGAGTGTCTTCTTGGCGTAGAGGTGGCCTTTCCTCCCTGGGCAAGTGCTACCAGGTTTACACCCATTTTGGCTGGGTGGCAGGGCCGCAAGCCTTGCCCCGATCGGCATCGCGTGGTGGTTAGATTCTCTCACCCTTATGGGTGCGCTCACCGCAGCAAAATTCCCTTTGCGTCGCTGCCGACGGCCAGACGGGCCGACGGGAAGTTGCTCGTCTCATTATTAGTCTCGTCTCGTCTCGTCTTATGTTGGCGCATTTTCGGTTACGTCGTACTGCTAAACTGCCGAATCACTACGCGCATCGTACTCTCCTCGCGTTAATTTTCACCACGTACCACCTCCCTTCCTCCTCTCCCAACAAGCAAACTTATCCTCCTTGGGTTCGTGCATGGCCGCATCTCGGCCTCGAATCGCACGCTACGTACGCTTCAAGGTTCGTACCTACGCTCTCTCTGCCGCTCTGCTCCGCGTACTCTTCGTATGATAGTGCGTACCGCCGTACCAAGCTGGAAGTGCGTAACTGATTCCTTGGTTTACGCGCAACAGGTGTGTCATATTAATGGTGACGTTACGCTTTCCTGGCATTTTGTACTACTGCACCCCTTATAATACAGTATTTCGAGTACCTGGTCTGATATAATTCCATGTCATATCGTACGTTACCTGCTGGTGTGATGTAGCCCGTAACAAGAGTCGAAGTCATCACGATCCAGCATGTAGAATTGGTATCTAGGGATTATAACCGCTTTTTTACGCGGCTTGGGAGGAGCTCGTGTCCTGTGGGCTATATATGGGCTAACCAGGTGTGACGACGGTAAAGAGAAAAACAATCTAACCCATGCGCCAGTAGCTCACGTCGGCTGTCGCGGCTATGTCGTGAAATTTCATGATATGTCGCAGTAGCTGCCTGCTGCAACGACAAAAAGCGCACCGCACCGAGGGGGCAAGTTAAACTAACGGAAGGCTGCAGGCAAGACGTAGCAGCGCCGTTTGCTTGCTGCTTGCTGCCGCCGCTGGTTCCGGTTCTGCTTCCGGTTATCTGGATACATGTGACATGTAGATATGCCAGGTACTGCGGTACCAGGGGTACGTAGTTATAGATCTGTAGTCTACACCTGATACCGGCACTGCTGGTGTAGCCGGTACTCGGTAACCGATACTAAAATTTTTAATAGCGTACCAGGTATACCGGTATACTGATGTACTCCGCCGCCGCCGCCGTTTTTCTGTACGTACGCTGTATGGCATGATATTCATGCTTCTATAGTATCACAATAATGATTCGTAAAAAAGATAAGAATGTTACTGGTGGTTAGGTTCTGTGTGGTGTGACAGTGGTTGGCTTCTTTCAGTGCAAAGTAGAAGAATGTCCAAAATCTAAACGAATTGGGGCAGTTGTTCCAACCCTTGCCAGTTTTGTCGAACCTGGACCGAGGCCTATACAGCCCTCGGCACTCGATCAGTCGTGGTCCCTCATTAGTGCAGTACGTTTCCTGTGCGAGACGTTTGGATTATTATCTACTGCTGTAGAAAATATAATGGAAGTCGGGGAATATTTTTTGTGTTGTGAGTTTTAAGTTGGTCGACCAATTTTTTATAACCCTTATCAGTTTTGTTTTCAGTTTTGTCGAACCTGGACCGAGGCCTATACGGCCCTCAGCACTCGATACTGGTAGTGTACAGTCGTGGTCCCTCATTAGTGCAGTGCGTTGCCCTTACGAGACGTCTGGATTATTATCTACCTGGTACTGTAAAAGAAAAAAATGGAAGTCGGGGAAGATTTTTTTACACCAGGTACGAGTTTAAATTTGGTCGACCAATTTTTTTCAAGAACGAAAACAAACATCGGATTTTTTTCCGGACAAGGTTCTATGGGTCCCTAGGTCGAGGGTTGGGTTACCTGAGGGTTAAGGTTAGGGTTGGGGTATAAATTAGTGTTTTGGGCAGTTTTCGACGTTTTCCTTTTCATAATACTAGTAGCACACGTGGGCCGAACCAATTTTCCTAATTCCATACTATATCCTACATGGTATGTAATAATCCAGAGTGGTGCGGTAAAGGCCACTCCATTAGTGTGTTGCCTTGCCAGATGACATTAACCGCATTAGAGTGGGACCCCATGCCGCCGTGGGATTCAGTTGTGCCGTACTCTGTACTGTGTAAGGGGAGGTCGTGACGTGACCACCCATTTCCACTGCATTAAGTGGGACCCCGCACTAAATTGTGCCGCACTAACGCGGGACCACGACTGACCCAGCTTCGACAAAATGGTCGATAGACCAAAAGTCCGCATTTCGTCTTCATTCCGAGAAATTTCTCAGGCTATCGCGGTTAGGGCGAGGTCGAGTACACAGCAGTAATTAGGCCTGCGGCTGATGTGAAGCTTCAACCAGAAAGATCTTCATTGTATAGCTGTCGCTAAGAACTCGCCTTGCAGGACATTTGTAACTGCCGTCAGCTTGTATGCGTTGATGGATCGACGGTGGTTTTGTTTAGAGCCCTCTACTTGGTCACGGACTTGGTCATGCGAGTTATTGTGAGAACGACAGCAACAACAGCAGCAACAACAAAAAACTCTGGGTATAATCGTGAGGTTCTGGGAATATTCTCCGTAACTCATAATTAGACTATTGTTTGAAGTTGTAATGCCACCCAGATCAACCCGCACCAGAGCCTCCAAACTGACCCTGGGTACGTAATTAACCGCCAGCGGGGCTTACCAATGATTAGCCGCCGGCAGGGCTCACTAGTGCCCTTGATTCCACGGCGACGATTCCCACCAAAATCGAGCATCAACCACGGCCACGACAACAATAAACAAGTAGCAATCGTCGCCCTAGGAAAGTATGTAAGTCATCCCTGTCTTTATCTTCACCCTTGTCCTTATCTTATCCGTATCCTTATCCGTATCCTTGTCGTTGTCCTTGTCCTTTTCCTCGTTTTTTTCCCTCTTACCCATGCTTTCATCCTTATCGATGCCTTCACCCCTTTCTTTGTCCTTGCTCTTATCCTTGTCCTTTCAATCGTCGCTGTCCTTATGCTTGTCCTCTCCTCGTCCTTACCGTTACCGATATTCCGTGTCCTCATCGTTATCCTTTCGCTATCCATGTCCTTATCATTGTCCACATAGTCTACATCCTCATCGTTTCCTTCTTCTCATACTTGTCTCCGTTGTTGTTATCTTACCATATCCTCATCCTCGTCCAATCCCTATCCTGACGTTGGTGCATATTGTTGTCGTCATCCTTATCCTTTTGTTGATAGTATCCTCTACTCGGTCCTTATCCTGTACTCGGTCCTTATCCTGTACTGGATCCTTGTCCTGAGCTCGGTCCTTACCTTGTACTCGATCCTTGTCCTTAACTCGATCCTCAACCCTATTCGTTGTCGTTACCCTTATCGTTATACATTTGTCCTGCGGCGGAGCAGGCGGTTGGCCGCTATGCGGCGAGGAGCTTATCCGGAACGCCTCTCAGCGCCCTCGACCCTAAAGGAAGCCCCACCATCGACTCGTCCTACGCGAGGTACGCCAGCTATTGATTTTAAAAATAGTTACGGCTGTCGCTAGGAATTCGCGCAGCAGGATTCTTTTTTGTATCTGTCATCAACTTTTTTGCGTTGGCTGTCGAAAGTGGAGGTCGTATAGTACGGCTTCAGTCACCTCGAAAGAGACAGGCTGGTTCACGTAAAAAAGAACGACTTATCTCCCCAGCGAATGCCGCTCGCAATATCCAGTCAAAGGGTGAATATTTGATATCATACTGACCCCCATGACCATTGGAAGAGGGTAACATGGCCAGTTTTTTTTCAACGGCCTCGGGCTGTCTCTAGGAGCAAAACTCGTCTCGACCAATGGCAGGCCTTCATATTCTTCAATAATATTCAGGCTTTTTCCAAGCGAAGGCGAGAAGAAAAATGGCGTCGCATTTTGCACGAACCGGTTGGAGGTGCTCCAAGGCATGTCTGTAGAATTTTTCGCGAAAGAAGTCGAAGATCTGACCTGCCTGTATTCGTTTAGCAGAATCTACGAAAAAAATGGATCCTACACTAAAACCAACTAATTTGAAGGAAACAACCTATCTTACTCATTTTTACGCACAACACTCCAAATGTCCACGCCGCTTTTGAGAGACAGACCCTGAAATTTTGCACACGTTTTCTACATGCCCATCCCGAGGCCTGACCTCCGTTTTTCTTTCTTTTTCTTTCGCCGAAAAAGTTTGGTGTAAGGTGGGCCACATTTTCCAAAAAATCTTGACTCATAAAAAACGAGACAACAAAAACAAAACAAAAAAAACAACAGGCGAGGTTTTCGCAATGGCACATAGAAGACGTAACAAAAATTCACGGTCTGAATCGAAAAAACGGCGTGGACATTCGCCGGAGAATACATTCGCGGTTTTTAACGTGAACCAGACTGTATCTGGTGTCTATCTGTCTTGTGGCATGCTGAAAGTTAGAAACTCGCATTCGCTCACGACTACGTATGGTAGTGCGCGCGGTGAAAAAACAACTGACGTTGTACAACTGCACTCAAGTTTTGGGGGAAAGTTACGTGAAAGTTTAGTTTGATGACTTAAATGACAGCGGTAAAGAGGATAAAAACGTTCCGAAGAGAAGTACTCTTTCGTGGAAACTCTAACGCCGCCTTTGTGCGCTGCGCCTTCTGGGGGGCGTAAAGCGGCATTAGGCCGCTCCTAGAACTGGAGGGTTGGATGTGTGCACGTTGCGGCTTGTTGGATGTGCGGTGCCATTCGTTAAATGTGCGGTGCGTTGGTTGGTGTTACGGCTGTGCTGTGTTGGGCTGTGCTAGGCTGAACTGGACACTCCTGGGCTGGGCTTGGATGGGATGGGATAAAAGGGATGATGGGATGTGGTGGGATAGGCTGGGCTGGGATGGACATGATGGGATTGGGTGGGGTGTGCTGTGCTGTGCTGTGCTGTGCTGCGCTGTGCTGCGCTGTGCTGTGCTGTGCTGTCCTGCGCTGTGCTGTGCTGTGCGGTGCAGTGCGGGCTGATAGTACGATGGTTAGTTTGCTGCGCTGTACTGCGCTGTGTTGGGCTGTGCTGTGTTGTGCTGTGCCTAGATCCAGTTTGACTTGGTGCCCCGCCCCCGCCTTCCACCCGCCGACCTACAACGACATCAGGATGGAGAAGAACATCCACGCCGCGCGCAAGACCCTAGGGCGACCCTTGACCCTCTCGGAGAAGATAATCTACGGCCACTTCGACGACCCCGCCACGGTGCCCGTTCGAGGGGAGACGTACCTCAAGCTCAGGCCCGACCGCGTGGCGATGCAGGCAAGCTATTTTCATGCTGTTGTTGGCAGGCTAGTCTATTTGATATAGACTTCTTACGCTGTTGGTATACCACGTAGGATCAGGTAGGATGCTTTTGATTAACCGGTTTAAGACTTAAGAAGAAAAAGGTGCTGGGAAAAACGACGAATTTAGACGGCAGCATGGGCCACGTCAAGCGACCTAGGCTGCCGGGCCTAGGAGGTGTGTGCAAGCTGCAGTGCAAGAAGCTGTAAGAAGACGCTCGCGGCATGGTAATGCTGGTGTTATACCGCTTGACGCCCTTCCTTGTCGTGCGATGTTCACTAAGTTATAAACCACTTTAATTTTTTTGCTTTTTCTCCGTCTCGTGCGCTCGTGCACTTGTCTGTGGCCACATAATATTTATCCGTCCAGGCTGAAAAGTCAGGAAGGATACTGGATGCGCTGATGTCGTTAGGTAGAATGGCCAGTTGAATGTGAAGACAGCACTTAAGCGATTTTGTAGCGACCATTGCTTTGGGAGCGATTTCCCGCCACAGAGCTGTTGTTTCTGTTTCTCTGCGTTTAATTCAAGTGGTCTGTTGGTAGACTCTCAAGACGCTAAGGATCTAAGACTGTTGAGGCTTGTATTGGTTTAGTAATTATAGGCTGTGCGTGCGCGAGTTCTTGCGTGCGCCAATGTATCTGGTTTGGCCCTCGCTTGGTGTCTGGACTGGCGTGCCGTCGTAATGAAGTGCCTGCTCTAGTCCGCATTGAAAAACGGCTCTTTCCCCGTACTGTTTCATTGCACGAGTACATTCTCTTTGTTTGGTTGGGTCGGCTTGTTCTTCGTGATTTCGTTGTTTTGTTTTACTGTGGATTTGCTTTTCTGTTAAATCGTTGTATTAGTAATGCTGCCCGGTGGGGCCGGGGCCGCTCTTGACTGGCGCCTTAAGCGAAGAAACGGAATCCTCGTAGCTGGACGCTTAGGTCTCTACAGGTTGACGCGCGCCTTGTTAAGAGCTTGTTTTTGTTTACTTTCCGGTTGTAAAAGACGCGTGCTACGACAGAGGTAGCGTTTTTCGTCTGAAACGGTTTCTGAATGACGGGGCTTCTTAACCCAAAATCGTCGACAATAGGTCATTTTTTGGATGGTTCTCGTCGTGTACCTAGGCCATGGTAGTTTTCATCCGGTCAGATGTTTTTTTTTCTTGTCCAAATCAGTGTTTGGCAGAGGTCTTGAGCTCCCAAATTGAGGGGTTGTGTTGAGAAAAAAAAGAAGTGGTGCACCTCTATCGTAGCACGCGTCCTTGCCGTGTACATGTGTGGGTCGTTGCCCGGTCGCAGCAGGTAGTGTGCTCGGTCGGTCGGTCGGTTTGATCCGATCGATCGCTATGCCGTACAAAGTATTGTTTAGTTTAGTTAGTTTTTATAGAGGACGAAGGGGTTTTTTGGTACGTTTTTCCTTCTTTTTTTCGGGACGAGCAGCGACGGAAAACGCAAACGCGTCTTCGACGCGGACTGTTCCAATAGCGACGCGTCTTCGACGCGAACTGTTCCAATAGCGTGGCAGGTGGCACTTGTGTGGTGCTATGGACTACGGCGATGCAAGATATGATTACACCCCCCCGTACTATCTTGGAAGGATGCAGTTTACCCTTCATGCGACTCGCCGAACACCTCACGGCGCTTCGCGCTTGGCGCAAGCAATGTCTGCCTGGTTGGCGAAAACCCGACGTGCTCCGCCCGGGCATAGTAGGGATGCGAGGGTCTATGGTCATACGACTACGGCCATGCACAAACTGAGTACACCCCCCCCCGTAATATCGCCATATAACCCCCCCCCTTCCCGTGCAAACCCTACCTCTGCCGCTTGCTCCCTCTCGCAGGACGCGACGGCCCAGATGGCCGTGCTTCAGTTCATCTCGTCCGGCCTGCCCAAGACCGCTTGCCCGACGACGATCCACTGCGACCACCTCATCGCTGCCGAGAACGGCGCCGATGCCGACATGGCCGCGGCGAATGTCACCAACAAGGAGGTAAGCACTTAGTATTCTGCTGTCGTTTGCTGATGTGTTACATACAGTGCTACGTGCTGCTGTACTACTACTGCTGTGCTACCAGGTGTACTATTGCGGGAATGGATTTTCTTCGATGCATCTGTACAATGGTTGGCATCCCCGATGAAGTAGTAGGTGGTTATCGTCCCTACTGGTGGCTGTGCCGTGGGTTCAAGTCTCACGGAGTGCATATTCGTGCTTGTAGGGACTTTTTCTTGCGTAAAAATTGACGAGCGGAAAGCGCGAAAGCGCGAGTTAGCAAAACTCGATGAAAATCGACGACTATAAAAAGCCTAAAAGTGGCAATGTTGAATGAACCCGATGCGCGATAAAAAAGGAAGGCGTGTACTGCGGGGGAGATGGAGGACACCTGCGACCACGGCTTGTCTAGAAGGTCGCTGAGGATGAAACTTTTCAAGGGTTGAACAGTAGAGTAAAGTGATAAAAGTGATTGAAAATAAAATGTCGGGATGCAAATTCAATCATAGCAATTGAATTGAAGCCCGTGTGTTGCATTGTCGCCCGCCCTGTTGCTGCCACCGCCACCGCCGCCGTTGCAAATGCCTCCCCCCGTGTCAGGTGTACGACTTCCTCTCCTCCGCCGGCGCGAAATACGGCATCGGATTCTGGAAACCTGGATCAGGCATTATCCACCAGGTGGGTGAACGGAACTAGTCCACACGTTGGGAATATAACGTCACTATACAGATAAATCGTGTTTTTTTTTGTCCAGGATCTTCGTTGTGTGCATCATTCTCCACAGGCTGGTTGATCTACAGGTTCTGAAACAATCTGTTCCTGTCCCCGCAATAATGATCGACGGGCTGTGGTCATGTTATCGTGCGTGTGCCCAGGTTTGTAAGTTAAGGATTTGGTTCTCTAATTTAGTACGAACTGTTTGATCTGTACCCGTTTCCAGGTGGTGATCAGCAGCATACACGTTATCTATACATACGTCCCAACTCACTGATCTTCACGATCTTGTTCAGGCAGATCATGAGCTGTCCGGCGTGTGGATTATTCATACGTCGAGCGGTCGGTCCGTCCGTCCTCACGGCGAGTGTTTATTGGAGTTGTGCAGTAAGTAGTACACAGTATTTCTTAGCTCTATTGCAGCGGGGGCGTCTAGCGCTGCGTTTGCGGCCATCAACGCGTGCGTCCCACCGGTAAGGTAATGTCGTGAGCGAAAACTAGGAGAGGGGTGTTGCGAGCGGCAAACAAGACGAAACAAACGGTCAAGGCAGCGAAAACATTGCGAGAGCTATTCAAAGAGCAATACAAAAAAACGTGCCATCATAACGAACACAGCGGCATCTTTGTTGCTGTCCCGCGAAGGTTGGGTTGGACTGCTAGAGGTTCTTCGCCGCCGATGCTACCCCCCCTTCGCCCCCAAACCCTCCCCCCCTCAACCAACCGCCATCCCCCCTTCCCCACCCCCCTTCTCTACCCCCCCCCCCCGCCTTTGAGCACTTAGAGTGATATACGGAGGGTTGAGGGAAGATATTGGAATTCAAACGTATCTGCACGGCCCAATGGACTACGCGAGAAAGCTGAAACTGCGATTTCGCGTAGGGGACCTGGACCTACCAGAGAGAAAAAAGAGATATACCAGTAGTCGGGAGGAGGAAGACGTGGCTACGAATATGTGCCCGTGTGGTACAACAATAGAGAGTAGAACTCACATAGTAGGAGAATGTGAAATATACAAGGAGGAACGGGGTGCGTTAGAGGAGGAGATGAGGAAACTAAACGAATGTGACATAGAGTTTAAGAAAACGATCGCTACCCTAGGAGATAGATGGTGGCCGCAGACGGCGAAACAGGACGGGGACAGGATAAGCAAACAGTTTCTATGCAGTATATGGAAGAAGCGTAATGAACGCCCAAATGTTGGAGGTGTCTCTGTCAGGAGTAGGAATGGTGCTCCGTCTCGAAAGAGATGCGTGGTCAATGGTCAAAGTACTAAGGCAAGCAACAAATGAGTACGCCCACCATCCCCCCCACCCCGCTCCCCAACCCCCCAACCCCGTAACCCCTAACCCCCTCTCGCCGCAAATTACCCCCCGTGTTCTTCAGATCGTTCTCGAGAACTACGCGTTCCCAGGAGGGCTGATGATCGGAACCGACTCCCACACGCCGAACGCTGGTGGCCTGGGTATGTGCGCGATCGGTGTCGGCGGGGCCGATGCAGTGGACGTCATGGCTGGCATGGCATGGGAGCTTAAGTGCCCGAAGGTATGGGTGTGGTGTGGTGGTGTGGGGTGCTTGGCTGACATGAGCTTAAGTACCTGAAGGTGATGTGGTGTGGTGTGGTGGGGGGGGGGAGGGGAGGGGGGGGGGAGGGAGGGGGAGGGAGGGGGAGGGAGGGGGGAGTGGAGCATGGCTGGCATGCGGTGGGAGCTCATGTGCCCGAAGGTGTGATGTGTGGTGGGGTGGGGTGGGGCGTGGTGTAGGTGTGGTGTGGGTGTGGTGTGGTCATGTGTTTTGTATTGAGCGGTGGTTTCGGCTCGCTCGTTCGTGCCCTGTCGGTGGCACTGCGCTGCTGCCGTCGCATGCGGTGCTATTCTGCTGCCGCGATGAGTGTATGTATCTTGAGCGTGCTGAGGTGTGGCGCCACACCTTTGACCCACGTAACAATGACGGACGGGGAGGGGGAGGGGGTCGTTCCTTCGCCTCTCGCAACACGAACCAGCAGTCTCCAGGGCTCGACCTGTCTGTGCTGACAGGTGGTGAAGCGCGTGGACCTGACCTAGTTTATTTTCCTCTCGCCGTCGGCCAGTGCCAACCTCACCCCGCACCCCCTCTTCCGCACTATCCCCCGAAGGTCATCGGAGTGAAGCTGACGGGGAAGCTTTCGGGCTGGACCTCCCCTAAGGACATCATCCTCAAGGTGACCTCAGAAGCGGGGCAACGTTTTTTTATTTGCTCCCTTTTCTCGTGCGTACGGTAACTCTGTTTTTTGTATGTAGGTGGCTAGAAAGCGTTGCCCTGCCTTGTTTCATTTCCCCCTTCTTTTCGTTTGTACGTACTGGTGACTGTTTTTTGTCCAGGTGTTGTCTTGTTTAATTCCCCCTCCTTGTCGTATATACGTACGTTATTTTTGTTTTTGGTAGGTGGCTTAAAAGCGGTGCCGTCTTGTTTCATTTCCTTGTATTCTCGTACGAACAGAGCTTGTATCTCTAGGATGAAGAATCGGTACCGGCAACGGATATGCTGGATGTCCACGGGTAGAAAGAACGGTTTAACTTGAAGAACACACACGTTCGATAATTTTTGTTTTGGGGGTGTCATTAGTGTGTTCCGGTCGGTTTCGCTCTATACGAAATGAGTCGTATGTATGTACCAGGTAGTGTTTTCTCGGTCGGCCCCGCTCTTTACCAAATTAGTCGTATGTATGTACTGTTTTCCTCGTCGGTCCCGCTCTATGCAAAATGGGTTGCATGTATGTAGTGTTTTCCCGGTTGGTCCCGCTCTGCGCAAAACGGGTCGTATGTATGTGGTGTGCTCTCGATCGGTCCCGCTCTATACGGCCCGGCTCTACACCAAATCGGTCCGCCAACGAGGAACGCCAAATCTGGGGAAGGCTTGAAACCTTAGTGCGACATGTGAGGAAGTAGACTAGAAATGTTGAACAACAACTGCTACTCGAGTCATTTCCTTCTAAACTCGTTTTTCCACCACATTCTCCCCCACTAAACCTGACATATTTCCCAGATTATGTCAGGAACCCCGATGAGGTACCCAGTATCCAATGCGACTTTTTCGGTATTGGAGTGACTTGCAATGATCCTATACATTGCACTCATCGTTGTTTTTAAGTGGTTGAGTTTTACAGGTTCTTGAACGTGAGAAAATCCCTTCTTTTTCTTTTTCTGGGAAAGACGGTGAGAATCGAACCAGCGACCTCACCGTTCATAATCTCACACCCTGTCTGCGACGCCATTGTGAGGAAGTAGACTAAAAATGTCGAACAACAACTGCTACTCGAGTTAGCTCCTTCTAAACTCGTTTTTCCACCACAGACACTCACCACAGCCCTCCCACCGAAATGGCTCTTTTTTTTGTTCACGTTTGCTACACGCACTATATAGCCGCTATCCCGACCGTTGCTCAGCACCGCCCTTCCTCCGCAACGGTTCTTTTTTTATTTACACCACCACAAACCAGGTAGCCGGTATCCTCACCGTTAAGGGCGGGACAGGCGCCATCGTGGAATATTTCGGCCCCGGCGTGGACTCGATCTCTTGCACCGGCATGGGCACCATCTGCAACATGGGCGCGGAGATCGGGGCCACCTGCTCCACGTTCCCTTACAACTCGCGCATGCAAGACTACCTCGAGGTGGGTAGGTAGGGGCGGGAGGGAGTTGCCTGCTGGGAAGGCGGGGGGCGGGGGGGGGGGGCAAGAAGGGCCGGGGGGTAGCAATCAAGGGCTGTGACGCGGTACTGTGTGTATGACGGAATATCTGTACGTATATCTGTCTTGCTGTCTGTCATGCTATCTCGCTGGTTTCAGCCCGTTGTTTGTGTGTCTGTCTGTTTCGCTGTTTTCCATGCTGTCTCGCTGGTTTTTCGGTGGGCTGAAAACCAGCCAGATGGTATGACAGACAGCACGACAGACACACATACCGATAGTCAGACATACAGCACCACGCCACAGCACTTGATTTGTTACCCCCCCCTCCCCCCGGCCCTTCTTGCCTGCCCGCCCCCCGCCCCCCGCCCCCCCCCTCCGACCAGGCAACTCCCTTGGTTTTGTTTTTTGTCTGGCTGTTTTTGTGTTCGTCTGTCTGGTTGTTTACTGTAACCCATGGCTGGAGTACTCGTGAAACATCATGGTTGTGAACTCATACATATCCCCCTTCGTGAAGTCGGCCCGCAATATATTGACCCCCCCCCCCACTCTCCCCCCCGTTTCCGAAACACCCACACCCACACGTGCGCGTCGAAGATCGCCCCCCCCCCCCCCCCTGTTAATTGAACACGGACACCTACCTGCGCGCGTCGAAAGTCAGCGTGGACCGGCTGTGTGCGTTAACCCTTCTACTTTTAAGGACACCCACCCACACACGCGCGTCTAAAATCGACGTAAATCGTCTGTGTGCGCAGGCGACGGAGAGGTCCGGCATCGCCTCGGCGGCGACCTCTTTCAAGGAGAACCTCAGGGCTGACGACGGAGCTCCGTACGATGAGATCATCGAGATCGACCTCGATAAGCTACGACCCCACGTGAACGGACCGTTCACTCCTGACCTGGCTCACCCCGTGGGGGCTGAGTTTACCTCGGCCGTGAAGGTTAGCATAACTTTTACCGATAGCGAGGAGTGAAAAACAGGGAAAGGTGTCAAGGCACCGGGATGCCCTCGTATTCGCTCGCGATCAAACGCACAAAAATGACGGGGAAAGAGGAGGGGTGGGTGAAAACGTTAAAACGCGGGACACCGGCACGCCCGCGTATTTTTCTCTCGATGGACGCACCAAAGTGTTACGAATGCCTCTGTTATCTGCCACCAGGTATTTTCGAATTTTTCTGACGAACGTCGAAATCACAAACCGCAGTGCTAGTGCTATATGTACTCTTCTGATAACTCTGAGAAGAGCCGCCGCATGGAAGTTTATGGAGAGCTGATTTGGTTGTTGGGAGCTCGCGTCATGGTTGTTGCACGCGACGCGTGCCGCTTTGTTTCGAGTACAGGTTATCGAGGCCAGGTGCGGTAATATTCTAAGAGCGAGAGGTGCGAATATCTCTCCACGTATTCCGTACCGTGATAATAGGCGTGCACCGTGCCTTGGCACACGTACCCCTTTACACACGTTTTCCGGGACAAACTACAGCTAGGTTCTCCCCATAATGCCGCCTGAATAGTGCCTGTTGCCTGTATAGTGCCGATGAAATCGCTTAGCACGACCCGAATAGTGCCTTTTTCCGGTATAGTGCCAGTGAAATCGCTCAGCACGACCCGAATAGTGCCTGTTTCCGGTATAGTGCCGGTGAAATCGCATAGCTCAACTGAAACCCGCTGGACTTCCAAGTATCGGTGTTACACCCAATGGTGCCGGTGTCAGGTATAGTGCTGGTATTGTTGGCTGGCGCATATACCGGCGCATTATCGGGAAACCACCGCTGTGCTTCGAAAATTGTATGTTTTTTTTATTGCACTAGTAAGAGGGATGACGCAGCGCTATATTACCCGTGGCGCGGGCTGTGGTGCCGCTACTCATCAGAGGGGGCACGCCTCGGCAGTCTTGCTCGTGCCGTCGCGGTCGGTGCGGCAAATGGCGACCGTAGGAGACGGATTAGTCTGTCTCGCCTCCTCCTCGCTCCCATCTGTGTTCGACGGTGATGATGGCCGATTTCGTTGCCGCCCTGCGAGCAAGCCTTGTTGATCAGCCTGCCATCATTTCTTGTTATCATACGGTGGACGCGCGTGCTCGTTTTGTGGAACCGTCGCCGCGACTTGATTTGTGCCGCTTGGTGCCTCGCCTCCACCATTGCTGTGCCGTCCCGGGGATTGCAGGAGAACAACTGGCCCGATGATCTGTCCGCGGGGCTCATTGGATCCTGCACTAACTCTTCCTACGAAGATATGTCCAGGTGCGGCGTTGTTAGAAAACAAAAAAGCAAAAAGGGATCTCTCGGAGGATGCGCGTGAAAAAGAGGGGAAAAAAACATGCTTTAAAACAAGTAGCAATGTTTGCCACCGTGGTTTCGGCAATCGTCCTGAGTCCTGAAGAGAGTGGACCCTTACGAGAGCGGGCCCTTAATCGATTGAATGCAGGTCAAATTGGGTACTCAAAAGGGCTAACGTTAACCTTTAAGAATCTGAATTTGAACGGCTGCGGCTATGGCTACGTTGACGGCCGTGACGGTAGTTGGCGTTCTGTGTTTGTTGTCGGTTGTGTTTTGCGGTGTAACGGCGGGTTAGCGTGTTGGTCCGTCTTGTAATGTGTGAAGGTGTTCCCCACTGAGTCACCGTGTGGTAAATTATTAATAAAGTACCTAGCACTGGGCTACCGGGATAATATAACGATACTTTACCCAGCCCTGGCTAAGCCTTACGAGTATAACAGTCTCAGATGGTGAAGGGTTTCCTGGCTGAGCCGAGCCGACAACGACGAACCGTGTCGGCCTCTGCAGTTCGACGCGCCGCTTGGAAAGGTCGCGAGCGGCAGGGCCGAAGAATCAGCCAGCGCGCGTGTGGTACTTTTGACGCAACGGCTTTTGTTTCGACCGCCGCCACCGTCTTGGCAACCAAGTTACAGTATCACGACACAAGCATGGAAGTGCGGTGACCTTAAGCTTCATTTGTACCCATCCGCTGGAGGTAAAACAACGAAACGCCGGCGGTGGTTCAACTGACCTGATCGGCGCGCACTGCGCGCCGGTCTTTGCCTTGATGCTGGCCTTTGCCATAACACCCGAGTCCCAAATCTTCCGCGGTTACCACCGGAAGCGTAATTCGACTCTAATTCCAAGTCGTACGCTTATTCCAAGCCGTTTGTCCCAGAAACGTGGGTGTGGTTCTAGAGGGAGTCAGGTTGAGTTTTCTCGTTCGATGCCCAGGTCGGGTCTAACGAACTGGCTACCCGCAAAAAGCGAGCGCTCTTTTTTTGTTTGCCTTACTACTGGAGTTTGTCGCTGCCGTTCCCTCGGACAGCGAGTGCAACCGTTCCCGCGCCCCTCGCTACGCTACGACTCTCTGCTTTTTCTTGTAGTGAGAGGCTCAACCCTTTCTCGGTGAAACGGTGTGAACGACGTCGGGGCAGTACCCAGGCTTGGTTCCGAATTCGACTTCTATAGGAATAGGAGCAGTTGCCGCAATGGTCTGTTACCTGTTTACTGTCTTGTGACGACAGCGGTGCCCACATGTTATGATACCCCTATTGTGTCCTTCTAGTTCCAAAACATGGGTACAGTCTCTTAAGGGTTAACGTTGTTGCTTTACAATTCTTCCAGACTTCGGACAGATCACGATATAGATAATGTAGATCGTATAGATCATATAGATTACACGGATCCTATATCTGTCGTCATGGTATGTTGTGCAGGTCTGTGTAGTACAGGTCGAACCCAGGAAGCATGTGCTAGATCACACAGATAATCTGGCTGACTCTCACCTGGCAGCATGATATATACAGCCCATGCAGGTCATGTTGACCACTGATCTTCCTGCTCTGAAAAGCTTAAATCATGAATTGGGATCTGACTTGTCCGATGTGTGCCATGATCGCCACACGCCTGTCCTTTTCGCACGCCACAAGCAGCATGCCGTTTAGCATCGACTCCGCGACGCCGCTTTGTCCCTGTGAACCGGCGGCAGGTGCGCCGACCTCACAAAGCAGGCGAAGAAAGCCGGGCTCGACTTCAAGGTTGACATGCTGGTGACGCCGGGGTCAGAGCTGGTGAGCGCTGGTGTCTCCGGCGCCTTGGCCTTTTTGTTGTTGCTGTCTTGTTGTCTTGTTTTTTTTTTTTTTTCATTTTTTACCCTCTGACGAATGATGGAAAGTGAACCTTAACCCTTTGAGAAGCACACCGATGTTTTTTTGGATACAAACTCCTTGGAGTTAACTCACCAAGGCTACGGTAGGGGTTTCCCTTTTGGGGCATTTTTCGCAGTGGCTGGGGGTAACTCTCGCGAGCTACCCCCCCGTTCCTTGGCGGTCTTAGCCTTTCGTGCTGTTTTCATGTTGCGACAAATCTGCAATGGGATGAATAGTAATTTGCGCTGCGCTATGCAGATCGCCCAAGTATTTTGTTCAGTGAGGTATAGTCAGTGGTTATGGTTATAGTCAGTGGTTATGGTCAGTGGCTCAAACGCGGTAGTGAAAAATGGGGGTACATGATGACATCATCATAACACCGTCGTAACATCCCCCCTACTAATAGCATACCGTACCCTGGGTGTAGTGTGTGTCATATTTGCACGTGGCAAACGGGTCAAGCTCACCACATTATTAACACCGCGTATGTACCGTGAGTCAATTAACTTGGGTTGCCGAGACAACGGTGCTGCCGTGCTTCCCCGTGGCAAAAAAATGAGGCTGAAGCTCACCACAACTCTCCACGTATTCGTGTGTTAATTCAGCTCGAAACCACGGTCCTGCCGTGGCAACGGCAACGCAAGCTAGAGGTTAATTGGGCGATCGCCTTTCGCGGCGTGGTTACGGCTGCTGCTGCTGCGGCGGCGGCGGCGGCGGCGACGGCCGATGGAGATGACGCCAACAACGGAGACGCATATCGTGTCCCCCGTCAAGTCTATTGATCCTAGTACCACAGGAAAACTTCCCATGCTAATTCCAAGTATAGTACAGTATGGTGAAACGGGGGCGCAGTTCTGAAGGGGTTAGACTCGCGAGCAGGTGCTGTTGCCGTCTCCTCAATGGGAGATCATGAACAGACCGAATTGTATGCTGTGCGGGAGGTCTTGAACAGTCACGGATTACAAGCTGTGTACGGCGCGGCCTGTCAGAACGGTTGAACCCCTGCTCGACCCCGCCTTCCCCCCCCCTCCACCCGCCTTGTCCCGCCTTGTCCCGCCTTGGTCAATGGGGTGTTACTCCCGTCAGGACTACACCCACAGTTTTCGAGACGAAGAAGTTAGAATTTGTGTGGGATACACTTTTGGGTTGGGGGATAAAGTGGTACAATTAATGTGGGATACTGCTTAGGTTGGGGTTCGAAGTCCTAAGTAAAAGTGTGAGTATGGATAATTTTTGCTGTTCTGGAAGAGTTTCCCCCTCGGGGTGTTTTTGGGGACAGACTACTTGAAGTTTGCGTGGGATAAAATTTGCAGTTTTAAAAGAATTGACCTTGGCAATTTTTTGGGACAAACTACTTGAAATTAGTGTAGAATAATATTTTTGTGTTCTAAACAATGGTTAACCTCGGCATGCACTGCGCTCTCTTGCTTTCTGTTTGTTAGGTCCGCGCGACGATTGCCCGCGATGGCTTCACGTCGACGTTCGAGGACTCTGGTGCGACCGTTTTGGCCAACGCATGCGGCCCCTGCATCGGGCAGTGGAACCGCTCGGAAAAGCAGGGGGAGAAGAACACGATCATCACCTCGTACAACCGAAACTTCGCTAAGCGTAACGACGGCAACCCTCAGGTAAGGGGAGCGTTTTTTTTGGGGGGGGAAGGGGGCGTGTGCTACGATAGATAAGGGGTAGCTTTCTTGGGCAGTCTTTTTGGCTGACGGGGCTCCTCGAATAGACTAAAGAAGTGCCAAAAATGGTCTGAATAACGTTTGTGTTTTTACAAATTATAATATAATGAAGAACACGATCGTCACCTCCCATAACTGAAAACTTCGCCAAGGGTAGCGACGGCAAACCCTCTGGTGAGGGAGGCGTTTTTTGAGCGGGAGAGAGGGACATGGGGCGTGCACTACGATAGATAGGGGTAGCCCTTCTAGGGCAAAGCATTTCTGACCGACGGTATGATAGTAATCGGTACAAATCAGTACCAATATACGCCAATCAACACATACACCAATCAACTGTTTACTACACTAGAATACCCAATGTGGTCGGAATAACATTTGTGTTTAACTAAAATACATGAGGACATACACACCCCGTAACACGCGCGATCGGAGTATCTCACATCTGTGGTCTTCGATCTCGCAGCTGTAGTGCATGCATTATTCATTTTTTATAACAATATATGACAAGTACGCAATCGTCACCTCCTACAACCGAAGCTTCGCCAAGCATAACCACGGTTTGGCGAGGGAGACGTGTTCGTTGGGTGGGGGGGGGGTGGGGGGGGCATGGGGTGCTGTCGTTCTGTCGGAGGCTGCAGTGTAATTTTTTTCTGTTGTTGCGTGCTGTGATGGGAGTGTTGTAGTTTTTTTGTTAAAATTGTTTCTGAGTTGACAGATCTCCCCAACGGAAGAACCATCCGATCTCGTTGGAATCCCGTTTATGTGTAATAGATGTTCGTTATTATATACGTCGGCCGTGAGGTTGTTCATCGGATTCAGAGTACACGTTGGCCGTTGCCCTCCACTGGCGGCATGTGTCCTCTTGTGTCGGACGTACTTTGTGCTTGTGCTTGTGCTTGTCCGCTGTTTGTGTGTCTACGTTCGCTTGTAGGGTTAGCCGAAATCGTTGTGGTGGGTGCCTGGAAGGTGCCCGGTGTATGATTGGAGCTGCTTGCCTGCGCCGCTTCGCTTCGTACTAACAACAACTTATGCCCGTCGTCTCTTGATGCGAAGACGCCACAATGCCTCTCGCCCCCACAATAATTGCTTGCCCTCCTTCCCTCCCTCCTCCCTCCTCCCTCCCTCCCTCCCTCCCTCCCTCCCTCCCTCCCTCCCTCCCTCCCTCCCTCCCTCCCTCCCTCCCTCCCTCCCTCCCTCCCTCCCTCCCTCCCTCCCTCCCTCCCTCCCTCCCTCCCTCCCTCCCTCCCTCCCTCCCTCCCTCCCTCCCTCCCTCCCTCCCTCCCTCCCTCCCTCCCTCCCTCCCCCCCTCCCTCCCTCCCTCCCTCCCTCCCTCCCTCCCTCCCTCCCCCCTCCCTCCCTCCCTCCCTCCCTCCCTCCCTCCCGCCTCCCTTCCCTCCATCCCGGCCGATCGCCTCCGTTTTGTCTCGCCATACGACCCCCCCCCCACCCATCGTTTTTTGTAGACGCACGCATTCGTGGCATCTCCGGAAATGGTGGTAGCCACCGCGATTGCCGGAAGCGTCACCTTCAACCCGGAGACTGACAGCATTAAGACCCCCGACGGAGGCTCCTTTAAGTTCGAAGCACCTTTCGGCAAGGAGCTGCCCGCGAAGGGCTTCGACGCTGGGGAAGACACATTCCAGGTGGGGGTGGGGCGCGGACACAACGCAGGCCCGTTTGGAACGCCGCAGTTTAGTTTTTTTTGCCGGTGTTTTTTTTGGTGTCTTGAGTCTGTGCCGGTGTTGGGTTTTGTGCGTCTGTACGGGTGTTTGAGTCGGTGCGAATTTCTTGGGCGTGCGGACGGTGCGCAAGTCCGCTTGGCACACACCGCGGGCTGGTTTTGGCGTTGGTGCCGTTGGTGACGGTATGCGGACGCAGGGCTGTTGTATTGCGCTGCGGTTTGGTTTCGGTGTCGGTGTTGGTGCTGTGCTGGTGATGGCATCCGTGCCGGTGTTTTCAATCGGCGTGATTTGTTGATGGGGGGGGCGCGGACACAACGCTGGCCCGTTTGGCACGCCGCGGTTCGTTTTTTGGTGTCGGTGTCGGTGTTGGTGTCGGTGTTGGTGTCGTTGTTGGTGCTTGCGTTGGTGGCGGTGTCTGTGTAGGTGTTGGTGTTTGTGTCGGTGCCGCTGCCGGTTTTGGTGTCTGTGTCGGATGCATGCTGCGATAGACGTATGGTATGCCACTTTTTGGCGAAAACCAAAAAATCTGACTGGCGGGAGATCCTTAACCCAGAGGTCGAAAGTTCGTTTTTTTTTCTTGAAGAATGGTTGTTTTGTGCTTGGTATACCTAGGCCACCAGTTTGCTCATCGGGTTACTCTTTTGGTTTGATCAAAAACGGTTTTTGGGTGAGGTATTTTTGATACAGCTCCCTCCTCAAGTGGTTAGGAGCCTCGGAACACACACACATGGTGCATGTCTGACGTAGCAGGTGTCGTCGGTGTCGCTTTTGGAAACCGGTATGGTTTCTTGTTGGTGACGGTATGCGGACGCAGGTCTGTTTTTGTCACGCCGCGGCTCGGTTTTGGTGTCGGTGTTGGTGTTTTTTGTGAAATGGTGACGGTGCACGGACGCTGGCCTGTATGTCATCGCCACGGTCTGTTTGTGGTGTTGGTGTCTTTGTTGGTGTTGGTATTGGAGTCGGCGTGCTCTTGTAGGTGAAGCTATGCGGATGCAGGCCTGTTTGGTTGCTCCGCGGTTTGGGTTTGGTGTCTGTGTTGGTGAAAGCTGTCTGTGTAGGTGTTGGAGTGGGTGTTATCTTGACGGTGTTCTGGTGGGAGGCTTGAGTGGGACATTGTTTTTGACGGTTGGGTTTCGTAGGGACTGACTGCAATCTGTCACCGTGTTGTGCCTTTTGCTGCTGCCGCTGATCGTTATCGCTTTATGTCTAGTTGATACGGCTATGCCCCAACTTGCTTCGGCGCTGCTTTGTTGTATTCTTCCTGCCCCCCCCCCCCCCACTCCTCTCCCTTCTCCTTGGACGGCTGTTATTCTTACTTTGTTTCTTGCTCGGCCAGCCCAATTTCCATGACCGCACCTTTGACGTTCCCCCGTCCCCCCCCCCCCTCCAATCCTCTCCTCCTTTGACGCCCCCCGCCGCCACGCCTCTTCTGCTCATTTGGCGGATTGCCCTTTCTTTCTCACGTGGCAACTGCAAATCTCACTTTTCTTCTTTGGCGGCTGCTATCCGTACTTTTGTTTCTTCCTTTTGCCATTTTTTTTAAATTATTATTTTGCCGCTTTTGTTTCGTCTTGTACCAGCCCTCTCCGGAGGATGCGACAGGTCTGACGGTTGTCGTTTCGCCGGAGTCGTCGCGCCTGGCCCTGCTCGAACCCTTCGAGAAGTGGGAAGGCACCGACCTCGAGAACCTTCCGGTGCTCATCAAGGTCAGATTAGCGGCAGCGCACGAGGGATTTTTTTGTATTTTTTGGTCCTTGACGGTTTTGGGTGTTCCATGTTTTGAGATGGCGTGCAACCTTCCTGTGCTCGTCAAGGTCAGTTAAAACCAACAGGCGATTGATTTTTCTTTTTTTTGGTCCCTGACTTTGCTCAATATGGTGAGATAAGGGTGCAGCAGACTGTTCTTCGAGTGTTTGATCCCCGACTTTGGTGGGTTTAAATGGGTCTTGAGGTGGTGTGTACGGTGCTGTGTTGATGGTGGAGCGCGAAAAAAAATATGCGATCGGTGTTGGAATGTGTAGTTGATGGATATAAAAATTAATCGTTCCCGGTTGTCCCATTCATTTCGGATTATTTCGCAGGCTAAGGGTAAGTGCACGACCGACCACATCTCGATGGCCGGCCCATGGCTCAAGTTCCGAGGGCACCTGGACAACATCAGCAACAACATGCTCATCGGCGCTCTCAACGCAGAGAACGACGAGGTCAACAGCGTACAGAACCAGGCAAGCACTTGTTTTTTTTTATGAAAGAAACCTAACAACGCCGACGTAAAACGAACTGAGGGTTTGTTTACGGCTCGGCCGTAATAATAACACCGCAAGAGTTTGGTATAGGTGACATCTCCCCATTTTAATCGTTAACGTGTAGTTCTGGTCGTTACCGTCGCCGTCGTATAAGAGGGTATTGTGCTGTTTTTCTACTGCGCTGATTATGGTTCACGAGTGCCAGCCGTCCTGCACTAGTACTGCTCCTGCTTATCGTGGTATTGCTTATGGCCAACTGTGCAGCTACGGTTTATTTTGGGCAAGGGCATAGGTGGATGTTTCCCCGATGGCTGCCTTTTGCTCTTCCTGCGTTTGCTCGTTATTTATTCATGTATTGGTTTGTTTATGGCAGTCATCACTCGTTCTACGATCTACGTCAAATACGTGCGTGTTCCGAGACAAGGTTGGAATACCAACATCAGGGCGGACAAACGCACCACCATAGCAGTTGCATAACACGCGAAAAGTCACACACCAACACCCTCACCTCCACCCCTCACACCCCTTCCCTGCCCCCCCCCGAAAAACACAGGCATTCATACACAATCCCCTCTTTCATCCGTTCGCTGCCTCCCCCCGTCCTGACCCGCACAATACGTGAAAACAGATTACTGGAAGCTTCGGCAAGGTGCCGGACGTGGCGCGGGAGTACAAGGCGGACGGGGTGGGGTGGGTGGTGATCGGCGACGATAACTACGGCGAGGGTTCGTCCAGGGAGCACGCTGCCCTCGAGCCGCGGCACCTGGGGGGGCGCGCGGTGGTGGTCAAGTCCTTCGCCCGCATCCACGAGACCAACCTGAAGAAGCAAGGGATGCTGCCGCTTGTGTTCGACAAGCCGTCCGACTACGACCGCATTTCGGGGAAGGACAAGTGAGATGATTTATAACTTCCATCGGCCTCATCGTGCTTTCCTTTATATTGGGCTTCTCCACCTCCGTCTTTGTTTCGTGACTCTCACTTTCTCGTGTACACATACATCCCTGTCCCTCTGTAGTATTAATCTCCCTATGTCTGTACTTTTGTGTCTCGTTAATTGCGTTGTTGTCTAAATAGCGGTGCCACCTTCCCGTGGAGGTTTCGGAGGTGTTGCCGAAGCCCTCGGTAAACCGCAGGCTTCAATTTTTATCCAAAAATGTTTTCGCTCTAACTTCAAGAAGTCAGCCCCTACAAAAATGGGTTCACTTCTAAACAACCGAAGGGCTCCCCTGCCCCCACTCCGGAGGGCTTGGTTTTGGTCTGGCATCGATGGATCGGGTTGAACGCAGGGTCACTCCTACGGCTAGCATTTTTTTTTCTTACGATCGTACGCACCAGTTGCCTATCGCTCTCGTTTTTTCATTGAAGCAAACCTCGGTGGTATCGAGCCACTTAGTTGCTCACTGTTCTCCGGCGTGGCCCTCCAAACGACCCCCCCACCCCCCCCCCGGGGTATTAGCCACTCCTCCCGCTCTCTTCCACTCAATAATATCCAGAGGCTGTCCTTCAAGGAAAAATGTACACCGATTAAGCGCGTGGACTGAGTGTTCCACACTAAAACGTAGTTGGTACGTCGTCCATAAGTTATGTACAATGGCTTAGTCTACATATAGGTTCAAGCCTCTTAGTATTGGCATAGAAAAACTTTGGGCGATCGTCAAAGCAAAGTAAAGAAGAGTCTGCCGTCTGGCAAGGGTTGAAAGCGCTGTCAAATTACGTGTTTTCTCCCGCTTGCGTTGCAGGGTTTCCATCAAGGGGCTGGGCACTTTCTCGGAGGGGACGCCGCTTACGCTCGAGGTTAAACCTGGCGACGGCAGTGCCGCGTTCGAAATCCAGGTCAACCACACCTTCAACGCGGAGCAGATTGAGTGGTTCAAGGCAGGCAGCGCGCTTAACTTGATGAAGCAAGTCAACGCAGCCTAACGCGGTGGAAGTTATCGTGACATCGTTGTAAAGCAGTACCAGCATCCGCTCAATGGGGGGGGGAGGTGGGGTTCTGTTTGTTTGTGGTATTGTATGTGCGGTTCGAAGGTTGGTGCGTTGAAGGGGGTGGAGTGAGAGCGCGACGGTATCAGGGAATTAAGGCGGGGGCTGGGAGGCGAGGGGGAAAATCGCATCAGCTTCTCGCTAGAAATAATATTTTTGCGAGAACGATATGCGAAGTATTTCTGCGAAAGAATTACGCCATTTTTGGGCGAGAGGGATGGGGAACGGGGGGAGGGGGAGGAGGGTCAGGGGAGATGTTTTCATTCGCGAAAGCAAACCGCCAAGACTAGTCGTGATGTCTTCGTGTGTTTTGGACGTGGCACAGAAAGCAGCCGCGCAACGTGTTTGTATGACACCGTTAGCAGCAAGTTGGACGTTCTTACCGTGCGCACACGCGCGGGCCCGCCCGGTCTCGCTGATGCGTTGCAGCACCACGTGGGACACGCGGTATACGCGGTATAGGCGGGATGCCACCGAAGGTCCCGGGATGTAACCGGAGAAGTTCCGGTCATCGAACGGAGTTATGATACACGCTGCCAACGTTTCGAGTAAACGTTTGGCGCGGTGAAGATTTTGTTTTTTAATCACAATACAAAACGATGCTCTCATTTTTTGTTGTTGTAGCGATGAGCAAAAAACAAAGACGACGCATATTTTTTTAATTTTCCCGTAATTTTTGCGCGCGCGTGGTCCTTGTTTTGTTTGAGGCGCCTCGCGACGCGGTATGGTAGGAAGTTCGGCCATGCGGGACGGAGCTGCGTGTGAGGAGTAGCGGTAGGGATGTTGACGCGGCGGGGTGTTGTATTCGCCAAAGAGGGTCTTCCCTTGCTCCTGGTTTGGTTCTTGTTGTGTGGCTGTATATCCCTGCCACACTGAGATACCGGAGGCCGGTTCCATCCAAGCGCACAGGGACCAACTCATGTCATGCATCTTGGCTCGTGGAGGATGGGATGACATTGATCTGTACCCGGCTATTTTATGGCGGCGCATTAGATCCCATAAGGCAGTGCGTGTCTGTCGGGTTCAGAGAGCAAAAAGGTATTTCGTGGCCGCAGTTTTTCTGATGTATTCCGTTGTTTCCTGAGAGATTTTCTTCTTATTCGTGCGTGGTCGTGGTCGAGCTGTCTACTCTTGGCGTACAGTCGAGTAGCCCGTCTTCTACCTAGTAGTAGTGCCGCCGCGACAAAGTGGGTGGTGCTGGTAACGTACTAGCATTTTTTCCAGAACCTCCTTCGGCGGTGAGGGTAAGTGTTGGTGAATAATCAAAATGTCGCCGGCCGGTCGAAGCTGTTGCAGGGTAAAAGCCCTTCCCCCGCCTAAGATTGGAGTAGCTATTGCCGCTTTTTGCTACGGTGGGTTATTATCCCGTATTCAGATGTGATTGTGAATGGTCTAAATAAAGGTTTCTTTGGTTGAAGGGAATTCGCTGGTGGTGTAGTGATTGACGAAAGCACAAAAGAGTATATTGTTCGTCTATTACCCCTTTTGGGACCCAGCCATGGCGACCAAAACATGTCGGGCGGACCAACAATTCTACGGTAGTATTGCACGATTAATAGTCACGTTTAGGGATTCGCTTTTCAGCGGCTCGAAGCCCATCGTTCGGGCGGCGGCCCTGGTTCTAAGCAGAATTAATGGCCCTATTCCTAATAATTTATTCAGTGTATATAATTCTATGATCAAGATTCCCCTTCGTGATAGGCTTGATGTCCCGGGGCGTCGCAAGTCGAAAGGGGGAAACAGCTGTTCCATCCAATCAATGCTGTATGTGAGGGCCCTTCCAAGAGGTAAGAAGGACCTCGATTCCAAATTACCTGACTACCCGGCGGGTATTCCCGAATGGGTCCTACCCTTTTGGCGGGTAGGATCCGAGCTCAAAACCCGCGGGTTTTCGGAGGTTGCGGGTAATTGCGGCGTCGAGAACCGGGTACCCGGGTACCCGCGGGTAATCCGTATTCGCAGCCCATTATGCCTGCAAGATATATCTAGGAAGCCTGAAAAACTCACACACCCGCATGTACATCGTCACACAGGGTACGCACACAGCCACATGGTTTCACGGTACCGGCTGGGCACAATGAGTCAGCAGACAAGCACGGTCGATCTCTGCGGAAAAGGTTCTGTCGCTGCCTCTCGGCAAAATTAATTTCCTGCGGGGGGCGATCTTGCTGGACGTCCCGCCGAAAGTTCGAAGGCGCCCGCACATCATCGCATGCGAGACCAACGAGGACAGCAGCAGCGACACCGAAGGCTCTATAGGCTCTCCCTCTCACAAGCTTCACTTATCTAAGTGTGCTTCTTCGTGTCCTTTATCATGTAGCCGAGGGTGCAACGATTCTGGCCCCGGGTCCCCGCTGTGTGGGTAGCCGCTAGCCGCTTCTTCGCGCGCGATCATGTGCTTGTTTCTTTCGCGTCTGTTTTTTTTTTTTTCCGTTTACGATTTCGTCGATTTTCGAGCACACGCGGTGCTATTAATTCATTGCTCTATAACACTGTAACAGATCTCGTACCAGGTACAGTAGTAATTCAGAAGCACTTTTGTCAATACTTATATTGCTAAGGCCCCAAAAGTGGCTATTAATTGTAGTGCCTACTGTAGAGAAGGTGGCCCAATAACAGCCCTCATCAGGTTTTAGAGGCCCAGCTGCTGCGGGCTCACGAAAGGGAGGCCTATTCGTTTGCGAGGCAGAAAGGGGCACTGCAGCTGCAAGAAGAGCGAGTGATGCAGCTACGCAAGTAGCGACAGGCCCTCCCTGCAGCTAATACAGCTGCAGCAGGAACAACAGGAGGCCCTGCAGTTACAGCAGCAGCAGGAGGAAGCAGCGCATTAGGAGGCGCAGCTACATCAGCAGCAGGGGGATCGGTCGCTGCCTGGAATCCTTGGGTCCCCCTTGACTCTGCAATTCACAGCGGACCTGACAAACCACGGCCGTAGTTCATCTCCAACGCTAGGGATTTCCAGGCACCAGCTGATGCAAATGACGCCTCTATCCCGGAGGCTCAACTAACAATCAGTGAATCGTCTGTAGGCTGTCCAAAGGACCAATGAAGAGAGAAAGCTTCATCAGAAGGTCCAGCAACAAGCTACGGCTCGTTCCATTGGGGAGGCGGAACTCGCCGCCGAGAAAGTCGCCGCAGAATCTGCTGAGGCCCGTGGATCCTGCAAGCCGCAAAACGTGCTAAGGAATCTTCCATGTAGATGCCAGCGTTGACTAAGGCCGGACCTATGTCGATACTGGCGTTGACTAAGGCGGGGCCTTGCGGGGGTCCCAGCGTCGCCACGGTTGCGGCTTCTGGCCCCTCAACGATATCCACCCGCCTGGGCCCGCGACCAGCCGGTCCGGGGTTGGACCCCTCCTCTCCAGCCCGGCCTCACCCTATTCTAACCATGACTGAGTGCTTGCGGCCGCCACCCACGGGATAGGTGTACGTTTCCGAGCCGGTCACGTCCAGGTCGATGAGGAGGGGTGACGGCGCCTTTTCCATGACAGCATTCGCTGCATAGCTGCCAACCCACGAGATTCGTTTCCAAAAGGCATGAACGAGGAGATTATGAACAAAGCCTAGGCCGTCCTTCAGCCCATCCCGGACAACGAGCTCCTCTCTGTCATGGGGGCGTGGGCGACGATGGCCTTCGGTTCCTGCACGACTCAGAAGAAGCGAAGCGAGAAGGTTCTTGACATAATAGTCGTTGCCCTGCGGACTGCCTACGACGCCGTGAGTAGTGTCAAATGACTAAACCCGGAAGAGGGGAACGAGGAGCAGCGCCTCCTTCGCTGTCCAGATATCAGAGACCGCCGGGGAAAGGGCTACTGGGGAGGCCGTCCAGGCGGCAGCAGCAGCAGCAGTAGTGGAGGCAATGGCTTCCACCGTCGCCATGTACGCGGAGAAGGCAACAGGGGTGCACCTGGATCGGGTGGTGGTAGCGGGGGAAGAATTGGTTGGAACGGCGGAAGAGGAGGTGGATACAGCTGCAGTAGGCGCTCGGAAAGGGGGAGCAGTGGCAACTGTGGGCACGGCTCAGGAGGAGGACGTCATCACCGTACGTACGCATGGACAGGCCCACGGAGCTGGTGGCTCCAGCTCTTCGGAGGACCATTGCACGGAGGACGACCACTCTGATTCGCGATTGTGAATGGCCAGAGGCCATTGGCCCCTTTTTTGGTCGACGCAGCCTCATCCGCCGAGCTTTTCAGCCAAATGACCATCTCCGATGGCCGGGGCAAGTCTGTCTCGTCCAGCGTAGCCAATACTCGAGCTTCTGCTCTCTAGACGCCGTCGCCGCAGCCGGCGAGGAAAAACACGAAGCAGCAGTGCGACGAGCGTATGCCACAATGAGTCTGAAAGGCGTGCCTTGAATCTCCGTACTCCCTTGCCTCGCTGAAAAAGACAGACGGCATGCATCAGCTCACTCGCTCGGTAAAGTCCTCCCTCTCCGGTGTTATCATACGTTGCGATGAACGAAACGAGTCCGCGAACCCCTACGTGGGTGCCAGGCTGGGCATACCCTCTCAAGAAGTCGTTCATGCGAGGAGCCACACGTGACGAGCCTTCGACCGCCAAAACCACGACCTGGATCGACGAGTTTTTTGCACAGATTACACGGGCCCTGAAGAGTGGAGCCATAGTGCTTGCGGCCTTTGCGATTATGCTACACCTGTTGAACAGCCACTACAACGGCGTGGACACGGCAGAAAGGCTACACCAAGTTGTCTCTTTTAGAGTCCCCAACAAAACGCCTTTTTTGTGATTTCAGTCGAGAGCTTTGCACGGTGGTATCTGCAACGACGAGAAGTGAGCGCGTTGTGGTGACAGGGATGGAAGTGGTTTTGGAAGTGGTCAGAATGCCGGTTAACGAGCAGAACCCCACCATGGTGCCTTCGCTGTACGCGGACGCTAGGGCCACGGACCTGACGCCTTTTTCCTTTTTGGCTGCCATGTGGCTGGATTATCCAGCACTTGCCAGTGGCAAAATGCCAAGGACCTGCCGTCGACGGCGACATATTGATTTCAGTGCCTGCTTCTTCAATGGGTGGGCGATCATCCGCCCGTCGGGGCCTTAGACCCCCGACAATGGGCGTGGGCAGGGCCGAGTGCCGCCCCAGCCGACTGGATGGCACACGGGATTCATCCATACTCCAATTATCATTTCTACCGCTGACCCAACCGACCCATGACTGGGCGCATGCTCCTAATCAATGTTGGCCCCGAGAGAAACACCACTATCTTGATGTTTTCTCTGTCTGCGCATCCTTACAACACAGACGACCGTCCTCTATGGAGTGGGCTTCTTTCATCGACCGCCCGTGCTTCCGCGATCTGTGAAAACCGGGGACACTGCCTGACTGCCACGAAGACACACACTCCTTCAAAAAGTGTAGACACCCTTTCATTAACGCGTGTGGCTGCTTGAACCCTGAGCTCGGACACCTCGGCGAAACGGCGACGTGTACAGGTATTGGCAAGCACGCATGGTGCGTCCCGGCGCGAATACAAAAACTTAACGCTCAAACAACCAGAACAACCGAAATAAATATCGCCGCTCTTGCTCGGGTCAATCGCTTAGCAATCATCAGGGCCACGGTCAAACAGACAGACACAAGGACATAGGTATAACGCACAAACGGATAACGGTATCAACCGTTCAGCGGCCGGACACCAGACTGGTATCCTCTTCTGCTGCCACCCTAGTCTCTGGCACCCGCTACGGCGCCTTCCATAACTCCGGTGGCAACTCGAACTCGCGACAGCCAGGCACCTTTCGCACAGGAAATTCACACGGCGACAGCGGTACCGCTTCTCCCGCCCGTCCGCCGCCAGCACTGTCGGAAGAAACGTCGCTTATTTCACAAGATGCTCGTGCTCCAGGCTCATCCATTCCTATTCTCCAACCTTCCTCGTCTGCTGTCTCGCCTGCTGTTCGTCAGCTTAGCACGTCGCCCTGTATAACCGGTCGAAGCCGCGATGCACTCACAATTTCTTCGGCAACGATCCCACGGGCTCATCCACCTTCTGTTGGTAAAATTAGCGCCCCTAGCACGGCGACGTGAACCCGTGTTTCGTTTGCCGTTCTCCTCTACCACTGCCGGTCCTACTATGGCGATGGGAACCTATGCTTCGAGCGCCACTCCCTTCAGCCAAGGCAAAGAAGCCTGCGCATCATGTGCCGTCCCCCTTAGCCACGCGCCACGCAGCACTGGTACTGCTGCCCCCGCGCGTCGCTCAATTTAACGAGGGTGTCACCTCCCCCCTCCTTCCGGTCATGCGGTAGGTATCTTCGATGTTTTTTTGGTCTTCGGCCGGGTTTAGGGTTTGGCTTTGTTTTTGCGTGCCTGGTTTTCGTCCTGCTTATTCCCCTCTCACCTCGGAGCTGGGAGGCGACCTCGGCAATACTCCACGTTCGTACGGCGGCACGGGAATTTTTTTTCGTTTCTCTTTTCTTGTCTCATCCTGCACCCCCGCCTCTACGCGTCGGGGGCGGCTTAGGTGCTCCAGGTGCTCATACTGCGGCACAGGACTGTGTGTCTTTTTGTGTTTTACCTTCCTGCGATACCGTTTTCGCCCCCCCCTCTTCCCCTCACTGGGAATGTGGCGGTTGTGGGGCTTCCTGTCTTTCTCTTCGATACGCTCTCGTCCACCCCCCTTACTACGTCGTTGGCGATGTGGCGGTTGGTAGTGTGGCTTTCTTATATTTCTCCTCGATACGCTCGCGTCTCCCCCCCCCTCCGTTGCCTTGTTGGCCAGATGGTGGTGGGTTTTTGACACTAGGCGTTTTCCGGGTCCTAACGAGCAGGATTTCTTCCTTTTTTTTGTCTGTCCTTGGCGCTTTTCTCGGCTTCATAGATAGGCTAGCCTTGCCGTTCGCAGGTGTTGGAGTGGGTTTTGAGGAGCCGCATCTTCGACTCGTGTACTAGTTCGTGGAACCAGGTTTCCACAAATTTGCCCACATTTCTGCATATATATACAGCCCATTAGAGTGGGCTAGTGTTATGGTATGCCTGTGGATGTAAACTTTCGCCTGGGAATTGGTAATTGAAAGGTTTTCATAGGAGTAAGAAAGCGTATTTTATAATGGGAGTAGGTGGACATTTGGTAGCCCGTCTGAGTTAGTCTTTCATCCGAGCTTGGACATGGATTATGATGCTATCTTCAA
Source organism: Undaria pinnatifida (assembly GCA_012845835.1). Taxonomy (NCBI): domain Eukaryota; class Phaeophyceae; order Laminariales; family Alariaceae; genus Undaria; species Undaria pinnatifida. Next base: position 4,381,170 of record JABAKD010000027.1, read on the forward strand.
GCTCTAGACTAAGCAACGAACACACGTGGGTAACCACAAGAACTATACAGCAGTAGCCTTACCTGGCAAGGAGGCAGTCTGTCTCCCACTTGGCACCGATGTTTCGGAATGTCTATTGCAGAAAGTTTTACTACCTGGCGGTACATCGTAGACACGTGCATGCTATATACAACAGAGGTAGCACTTTTTGGATAAAACATTTCCCGAATGATGGGGCGTCTTGACCCAAAATGGTCGCAATAACGTCATTTTTCGGCCAAGATTTGACATGTTGTATACCTTGGCCATGGGGCCGTTCATCAGGTTGCATCTTATTTTTGGAAAAATAAGGTTTTGCCTCAGAAGGCAAATAGACCTCCTCAAGTGGTTAGGAGCCTCAGACAAAAAATGCACATTTGGTGCACCTCTATCGTAATTTTGGCCCTTTTAGCACCGAACTCCCGACATGGGGACAAAAACACTTGGAGCTAGAATAGGAAAAAGACTAGGAGTTGGAAATGGGTGAGCAGCATGCGTCCGTATGGGACAAGACCTATTCATTGGTCAAACGCCGATATTTTGCATGTTTCATTGGCCAACACAAACGTATTGGCGCCCTGCTACCGCGTATTGGCGCCCTAATCATTGCTCAAACACTGATATTTCGCATGTTTAATTGGTCAACACACATACTAGCATTCTGCTCCCGCATGGCGCCCTGATCATTGGCCAAACACTCATGAATCGAATGTTTCATTGGTAAACAAACTTATATTTAGTACCCTGCTCCCGCGTGGCACCCTGATCATTGGTCAACACTCATATTTCGACTGTTTCATTGGTCAACACAAATTATTAGCACCATGCTCATTGGTCAAACACGGATATTTGGCGTGTGTCATTGGTCAAAATACACATATTAGCTCCCTGCTCCCGTGTGGCACCCTGATCATTGGTCGAACACTGATATTTCGAATGTTTCATTGGTCAACACACATTAGCACCTTGCTCATTGGTCAAGCACTGATATTTGGCGTGTTTCGTCGGTCAACAAACACACATATTCAGCACCCTGCTCTCGATTGTCACCCTTATCCCATCCAAACCTACTATGTACTCCCACCCAGACCTGAGCCCTCCAAACTGACCCTGGGTATACAACTAGTCGCCGGCAGGACCCACCAATAATCCCGACGCCACGCCGCCCAAAACAGAGGGTCGGCCACAGCCAGCAAAAACAAACGGACGAGTAAGAGATGATCCACCCTCCAGAAATGATAGTCTTGACCACCTACTACAACACTTCTTCGTACTACGCGTACAGCAGCTGAGCGTTCCATTTTTTCCAGCGGTTACCGGTTCCGTGGGTTAGTGTACAACACATGTAATAGGTAAGTAGAGTACTGCAAAGGATGCGCCTCAACGACACCCATTCAACACTTTCCACGGCAAAAAACGAAAACAAAAAAAAATACCGACCAGATTGTCCCCAAACACGTTAACGCAGTTCCAAAGAGGTTAACTATGCACTGCAATTACCCAACTCTAACTCCAAGTATTTTTAAGGAAAACACGCGAGTGGGTGCTGTCATGACCTATTAATAGCAGTCAGTGGCCTCTCCCGGCAATGTCAGGTTGACACAGGTTTACCTCATCCTACAGATTGTTTCTATGTAGCCAGTACAGCACACACGCGATCGAAGGATCACTATAATACAGACCGACGGGAAACTGATAACCTCCGAAATTCTAAGGCCGAGACTTCATTTTTCGGCACCATGTTTCCTGTATTCCGAAGTATTCATGTAACTAATCGATAAGGCTGAACTCGCCCACGACCGACGTGTTCAATGATAATAAAAAAGAACAGCAGCAGCAACGGCAGCAGCAGCAGTAGCGGTAACGCCAACATGTTAATACCGATATATTTGCTGTTGTGTGCTGCCGTAGCTAAAATGATGACACTCGCGAGCATGCCGACGACGCCATGCGTGGTAAAAGATGTAACACTCTCGACGCAGCAATTCGTCACTATGAATACTTACTGGTTGCAACACCGGTACCCCCTCCCTCCCCCTCTCCAAAAAACAAAATAAACAAAGAGGCAAACGACAACAAACATGACGACGATGAGCGATGGTGACGGCGGTTTATTCGCATTAGACAACAAAACCTAAATTCACACTTCAACATTAATTTTTAAAGATCCAACCCCAAGATCTAGACCCAAGATCAAACCTCCTTTAAAATCAATAAAAAAAACAGACTTCAACATCAAAAACTTCAATATCCAATCTCAAGATCAACCTTCAACATCATCCAACCTTGATGTCAGATTTCAAGATCAAACTTCAAGATCAAATTTCAAGATCCAACCCCACGTCCAAACCTCATATTCAAATTCAAAATCAACCTTCAAAGCCATCCTTCAAAATCGAAATCGAAGCCAACTTCAAATTCAACCTTTTCAAATCAATTTTCAACCTCAACTCCAAGATCCACCATCAAGACAAAACTCCAAATAATCAACCTCTAAAATCAACCTCCAAATTCAAAATCAAATTTCAACTTCAAAGACTTCAAATTTCAAACACTCGTCCCCCCATTTAAGGCAAGGACAGAGTGCTCCGCCGTAAACGCACTCCTCTGCTCTGTCCGTTCGCAGTCGCGCACTCTTGACGCCGGCCGCCAGCGAGCGTTAGCCAAGATAGGGTCCCAACGGGTCCTGGTGGGGGGGCGAGCCTTTTGCACAGACATATGGAGGGACCAGGAGGAAGGGGGAGTGTTGCACGGAGTGGGGCAGGGTAGAGTGGGTTGGGGCGGGGGGAGTGTTATTAATAGTCATCACCCCTTGAGCTCTCGATGTCTCGTTATCGTATGTATATAGCTGCCTTGTGGAATAGAGGGGGGGGGAGGGGAGGGGGGTCGATGCTTTGACCGTTCGGTGGTTTAATCGTTCGACGTCTTGATCGTTCGATGATTTGATTCACAGTGACGCAAACCGTTTGATGGTTTGAGTGTTTAGACTACCATGCTGTTTATCTTACCTTAGGATTGGCGAAGTGTGATGCCGTCTTGCCCTTGTGTTCGTGCTTGTAAACGCAGGCGGCCGACATGGGGGTGTTGTTGCTGCTGCCGCCGCCGCCGTTGCCGGTACCAGTACCCCTCATGGCGCCCTGCAGCGATCAATTGATCGATCGAATGCACCGATACCGCCACAAGGACAAAAAGGAGGCGAGAGTACGGCAAGAGGCTCAGATAATTGTCAACGCACGGTATTACGATGGGCACTGCTTTGCCGTTTGGGCGCAAAAAAAAATGGGTGGACTTTATTTCAGCAGTAGCACAATTGATCAAATAATACGAGGGGTTCCACGAGAAAATGAGACAGGAAGGCATTTGGTTTGCTCCCCGGATTGCACACAAACACTAACCACGAAAACACCGACAGCGACAACACTAACGACATCGTAAGCCCACTCGCTCCTGCATCCCGAGACAACCCCTTAAAATACCCAACTGCTCATCACGCGATGCGGCTATCGCACGGAAACGTATCTTCTTCGTGGCATCGTGGCGCCTTCGATCTCCCTCTGTTTTTTCAAGACACCCCTCCCCCTGCCCCTCTCTCCCTCCGTCTCGCCCATGCGATAGTGCATTCACGTATCATTTAGATTTAACGCCTCACTATAACCAACAAACGTCATCCATTGATTCTCCAGGGCCTCCGCAACATCGACTTGCCTCAGTTATGTCAAAATCTCGCTGTGGGACGTTTGGCATCCATTAACAGAAGCCCACGACGACTTACAAAAAATACCCCTCCCCGCCTCTCCCCCCGTCTTGTCGGCAAGACCCGACATGTTCCGTCTCGGCTCGGCAAGACCCGACATGTTCCGTCTCGGCTAGGTAGGGATTCGAGGGTGTACGGTCTGAAGACTACGGCCATGCACGACATGCACAATAATGAGTTCACCCACCCCTCCCCCCCCCGCCTCCCACCACCTCCTTCCCGAAAACCGACCAAGTCTTCACCTTCCGCGACGGTTTCAAATCAGCCGTCGTCGCCCTCCTTTCCTCCCGGGGAGGTCCGTTTCCCTTCCCCTCCCCCTTTCCTGCCCCTTCTGATTCCCACCGCCGCGCTGATCGTCCTGGTCTGCCCGGCGCACACGCCACCGCTGCCGCTGCCGATGAACCACCGTCGTTGCTTTTTTCTCGGAATATTGTGGCGTTTTGAAGTTTGCTGACCAGACTTCCGGCGTCGACCTGATCTTCAGTCGGAGCTCCTAGCACATCTCTGGAGGCGGTGGAAGAGGGTGGCGGGGGGGAGGGAGGGAGAGGGGGGGGGGGGGAGGGAGGGGAGGAGGGAGGGAGGCGAAAGGGCGGGTTGGATCGGAGGGAAGGGACAAAAAGGAGAGGGTTGCGTAACAAAATCAAAGCACTAAAATCTACGATAAAACATGATCAAGTAATCCCATACTTATGATCATACAAAAACTATCAAGTGAAATTTCACGCTGCCACCGATCATTCAATGTACGTATTGGGTTGGACGGTGCTTCCTGCCGATAGGCAGGTGGTCCTCGCCCGTGATAAACTCCGCGCTGAGTGCATCGTCAGCGCGGTGTCCGTCCCTGGGATCGAAAAAAAACGTGCAGAAAAAGTCGACTAAGCTTCTAGGGTGGGTGGGAAGATCTATACTGATATTTTAAATGATGGAACCAACTTTTGTCCCAGACATGGGTTCGTCTGATTGGGTGGCGATTTTACTACAGTCTTTTACGCTGCCGCCTATCATTCAGTGTAAGTATTGGGCTGGATGAGGCCTCCTGCCCCGGTCGGTGGTTCTACCCAAACTTCCTTGTGTTCTTTTGGACATATTTTGCCACCTACCTCGCGCGGCGTTATCTCACGCAAACTTGCTTCAACTTTATGTATACTTCAATGTTAGCTGTAGGCGTCATTTGGCGTGCACGTGAAGTAACTATTTGAAATACTCCGAAGACAGCGGCAACTCGCTTTGCGATCGCGCAATCGTCGTCCGGTCTTCTCGTCTTTTGTAGCAATATTTCTTACAGTCAGTAGCTATCTCACCCCCTTGACGTAACAGTCCCCGCCGTCCACTGCGATTCACTTCCAAAGTCGTCACTCCTCTGGCTCCCGACAACGCCAACCCCTGCCCTCTCGTTCCCTCCACCCCTCTTTCCGACCCGCCTCCTGTCAGACTCCCGTCCGTTTACACCACCGCCACCGCCTCCCTCCACGGCGGAACCCCTCCTCGACACTCCTTCAACATCAGAAAAGGGAGGACATGATGAACCCGTCCCCCGAGTTGCTGCCGCTTTCGATGTACGCCGTGGTCTCCCGTGTCCTCCCCGGCTCTGAGAGTCTTCGTCCTCGCATTCCGAATCGCCTGGTGCTGCTGATAATGTTGGTATTGGTTCTGCTAGCGCGGATTTTTTCGCCTCGTGGACGCTCTGAAGTTTCGCGTAATTGATGTGCGGTGTTTGAGGGACGGGGTGGGACGGGGAGGGAGGGAGAGGGGAGGGGGAAGGGGGGGGGTGAGAAGGGAGGGGGGGGCGTGGAAGAAGGGGGAATACGGCCGGGGGGAAGGGGGGGATGTCGTGTCGCGTACGGAGCAGAAACTTCGGTAAAGGCGATGTGATTTTGTTGGGCCGGGGAGGAGCGTGAAAGCAAAACATGTTGTTGTCGCTGTTGTTGCTGTTGCTGTTGCTGTTGTTGTTGTTGCTATGTTGGCTGCATTTTTTTTATTTGCTTCGAGGGGAACTAGAGTAGAAAACGCTGTCGTTGCTGCTGATACGGCCAATTTACAACAACGTATTATCCTCTCGTAGCGAAAACAAAAAAAAACTTCTTCCCGGCGGGGCCTAATCCCCAACATCCTCCTGTGACAACGAAACAAAAAACGCATCTGATATACTCTCACCTGTACCCCATCGACACCCTGAACGGTTGCACCCCGTGGCTCCCTGCACAACTCCGGCTTTCTCATGCTCGCTTGAACCGGGATCGTTTCCGGAGTCGTTCCTGGCACCGTTCCGTGTGTCCGACCGTGGCTGTGTCGTCGCGGCGCGGCGCCACGGCCAGACGGCATTCGCGACAAGGGGATGGCGTCGATTTTCCCCTCCTTGGCCGCCAAGTAGTCGTGTAGCGCACGGAGCCACCTGGCGGGGGCGCGCGCAAGCATCGCGTTTCATCGAGAAAACGCGTGTTTTTAAGAATGAGGTATTGTCCGCGGAGGGCAGCGAGTTGCAGGGATGGCGGTTATTGATACTCACCAAATCTAACGTCTCAGACAGAAAAACGTCCTCACAGGCAGAAACAACAGGCAAAAAACAAAGCACGCTCTTCCTCGCCCTCTGCACTCCCACCTCTGCACTCCCACCTGAATAGTCTTCCCGTCCCCGCCTGTCTTGCACAATGAACGCCCGTTTGCAGAAACAAAATCAAACACACGCTCCTCCGCCCCCCCGCCCCAAACAAGCAATGCCTGCCTGGTCGGTGAAACCACTACGTGCTTCATACTGGCATTGCAGGATGCGAGGTTCTACAGTATGGTCTAAAGACTACCGCCATGCATGGTATGAATACATCCCGCCACCCACCCACTCTTCACCCCGCCTCCAAGTATCCTTCCCCTCCTCACCGGGAAACCCATACCATGCACGCCGAAACTTTCCGGACTTGTGCGGGAGACAGATTGGGGTCCTCCGCGAACGGGCGCAGCGACCCCGACGTTAGACCCACACGATTTTTGTCGAACCTGCCACGGCGGAGGCGGCGGCGGCGCCAACGACACGAGGGGTGGGGTGGGTCAGCCGCAGAGTAGGAGGAGGAGGCGCCCGCCACGCTAGAAGATGACCATGACAAACAAGGTATAGTTAAGAACCAGAGCAAAAAATAAAAACATGCACACAATCTGATCTTATTAGTGCATTTGCAGCTAAATAAAACATGCATTGAACAAAAACCACCTCTGGTGGTGCAGCGAGTAACCATATATTCAAACGAAAAACGCAAGCGACGAGCAAAACCAAGGGGACGATTTTTCTTACAATAGCAACGGATGCCGTTTGTCCAGGTATAGAGTGGCAGGTACATGCAGCACAATGATCTTCTCTGACGGTAACCCACCAAAACCTTGGGGTCTTGATTAAGAGAGGGAAAATGTCCAAAATGAATGACGACGACAGCATCGATCACACAAATCATCCCAAGTGCATCATGGGGAGATGTACGACCCGCGAGCAGCGATGTTGCTCGTAATACCAGAAACATGAATGGCTCTGTTCCACGCTCTTACCATTAACCCCTCGCGAACTGCAAAAAGACCCCACATTAGCGCCTAGTATCTTGTCCCCGAACGACGATTGCAGTGGTAAACGGATTAACAGGCGGTCAACACGACCGCATTTCTCGCTTTTTAGCTCGCTATACTACAATCGGTTCATAAAGGGTAAACAAAATGTTCAGATTACGACCCTACCGGCAGGCCCAAGAAAAGTAAAATGTTGGCATACAACCGTATCACCACACCCACGCAAACGTAATTTCACATAAAACAAATCACGAACGAAAATGCCTTCTTTTTCCACCTGCTTAGAAACCCCGCCAGCTCCGGTTTGTTCCCCAATACGTGGGTCCGTACGTCGCCCCATCGCCTCCACCTGACAAGAGGCCGACAAAGAGAGAGAGCAAAATACTAACAAACATAGACGTGGCAGACACACGTTCCGGCAAATCTTCCGGCCCCAAACCGGGTATCGTACTGCATCGCAAGTACGGTATCGACAGCAGAGAAGCGCCAGTACAGCAGTATTGAGTGTTTCCAGTACAGTGCGGCGTACTGCCAATACACCAGTGCCAACGCACGTCAACCAACCAATCTAAGCACGAACCGACAGGAAAAATCCCCAGAAAATTCTGTAACAGGCGATCAACAACCAAGCGACCAGCACAATCCAATCTACCGACCAAGCAACCAGCTAAAATCACCCACCGACTACTGCAAGCACCCAGCAAAAAGGGCAACTATTAATAACCCAAGCCCCCATTCAATCAACTATCAATAAATCAACCATCGTGCCTAATGACTACCAGGTACGTACTTAAATCATTAATCTACAGCCACATTCAACGATCGTCAACCTCAAATATAAACCATAAACCTCAATCGCCAATCAACAGAGTAACAATCGCGAATCATGAACAGCCAAACATCACTAAAAACAACATTTTCAACACATATCAATCTCAATCGTCAACCACCAACCAACCAGCAACCGGCAGTGTACCAGGCATTAATTATTGATGGTTGACTATCAATCGATCTACTCTGTAGGTACTAAGTATAATAATCGACAAACATCAATAAAAATAACCATTAATACCTGGTAATCAATAATTCCTCAATCATCAATCACCTCAGACCCAAGGCCACCACGAGACCGAGGACTAGTCTTCGAGCCGCCGGCGAAGGCGCCTTCAAGCTGCACATCTCCGAAAGGTTCACGGGACTTGCGGCCTTGAGCGCCACATCCGCAGCAGCGCCAAGGCGAGCTACAAGCCCGGCATCCGCAACCCTGTTACCAAAAAGAAAACACCCAAAAAACACCATCACGTATTTACGATAAGTTTATACCAAAAAACGAGGGCGCAGTTCCAAACACAGGCGTCATGAGACGGCCAAGGATTTAAAACCAAGCGCTCCACACTAAAACCGAGTAGTTTGTCGACAGTCAAGGCAAATGACGGTCAGTCAAGGTACATTATTGGAAAATTGCCGTCTAGTCTGCCAAGGGCTTAAAGTGCCGTCTCCTGACGTCTTTGCTTCCAAAGCGATCAAGTCCAAACCCAGGTGCATTTCCGAGGTGGGCAGTTTTAGTACACACGATAATCATGGTATACCGCGAAAAACACGCCAACTCTGACTCCCCTACGCTGTCCGCGAAGAATCGGTGCGCAGCGTAACTGCACTTGTTTTGTGATTTTTTCAGGGAAAAAAGTGCATGAAGTTAGAGTAGTCAGAGTACGATATATTCTGCCGTAGCCAAAGGGTTGACGGACTTGTGACTTGGTTGACGCCGTTATTGGCTGTTTGGTTGAGTGGCGACGTAAGCCAACCAGCTGACCATAGTATGACAACAACCACCACCACCACCAACATCACCACCACCACTAACAATAACAGCAGCAATCTAGCAACAAGAACAATAAACACAACTATCAGCGATTGCGAGTTTTTAATCTTGACGGAAAAATTCTGAGAGCCAAAAAAACGGCGATGCAGGCCTGTGATCAACGGCCGTCCAGACTTAGTTGACGACGGACGATCGTTCTAGACGTACTTCATGACGGACGACCGTCTAAAGGTAGGTGATGACGCGGCCGTCTAGACGTAGTTGATGAAGGGCAACCGCCTAGACGCAGTTGACGGCGGACGACCGTCTAGACGTACTCTATGTTTAGTACTATATGGGAGGTCCTAAAGGCGTGACTGACCACCCCGAAAGCTGCCGTCTTCTGGCATCTTTCCTGGTTATTTTTCCCTCGATACAGCAGGACAACAGTACAGTGTATACCATGCGTACTCGTACTATACGTATATGGTCGAGTACGTGTCATATGCGTAGTAGTACCAGTACGCACCCACTGGCACCTATCTTGTGACCACGAAGTGTCGCAGGCCACGAGACAACAACGAACGCCAACAACCGCGGATCATCTACTAACACACACAAGTAGACTACAGCTACAAATATCCTGCTGCGCGCGAGGCCTTACCGACAGCTACGCCAATAACATCTCAACAATAACAATAAAAACAAGAAGGACTTTTTGAAGCACTAACGCGCCAGCCACGTACAAACACACAGAAACTCGCAAAGCACCGCACACACTAAGCGTAGTACCTATCATTCCAGCTATACTTCGGTATAGACCTAGCCGACTTATAATCAGCCAACTCACAGCTCCAGCTAACCGGTATCTACCTCCGTCGGATCTATCATCAGCTACTCCTTACCTAACGGGCTCTTCCGCGCGCTTCCCTGCCAGCAGGCGGCCTACATGATCCATACCCATGCCCGACCGCTTGCCGCGTCGGCCCGGGATAGGGAGATGCGCCGGCCATGCGAATTCATCCATGTACTCCGTCACAATCGACTGCAGACACACCACCCAAGACAAGGCCAACGATAAAAAAAAGAAACGCGCAGGGTGATGACGGCAGTGACGCTGAGAGGGGAAGAGAGGGGACGTGGGTGGTAGCCGAAGTGATGGTGGGAATGGGGGTCGGGGTGTGTGTGGGGGGGAAAATGGTGGTGGTGGTGATGGGGTAGTGGTGGGTGCTCATGGTGTTTGCGGCGTTGGTGGGCGGGGGGGGGGGGGGGGGTTGGTGGTGGCGTTGTTGTTCGTAGATGTTGCTGGTGTTTTGGTTGCAGTGGTGATAGTGTTGCGATTGGTGGCGTTGGTAACACTCTCGGCGGTGACACAGACGCTTCTTCTGCTGCTACCGCTGTGGTCAGACAAGCCAACAAAGAGAATGAAGCGCCGGCACGCATGCACACGGCACACAAGACCAAAAAATATCTTCCCCCGATCATCAAAGACGGGCGCCGGAGTTACATAATACATCTCGAGATGTGAGCGCACGTATCGCCACACGACGCACGTTATTAACAACTACACTACCTGCAGCAACAAACACAGCAAGAACAGCAAGAACAACAACACACATCAGCAGCAGCGACAACAAGTCAGTAATGAAACCGCTAAGAACAATCGCAAGCACCACAACCACAACAACCCGAAACATCAACAAAAGACAACTTACCCAATGACAAAACAAACACACGTAACACCACCACCAACACGTCTACCACCAATATCACCAAACTTTTTTTTTTTCTTCTTTTTTATCCTCCGGCGGATGGGGAAAATAAAGCTTTAGCTCACCACACTTCCACGTATTTTCATACGCGTCGTGTGTCGATTTAAAATATCACCAAACGCGTCAACAACGGTGGGACAATTGTCACCTGACAAGACAAATCAATCGTCCGTCCGCCCGACATAGTCCCTTCCCCTCGCCCTGCCCTAGCCGCTGCCATCGCCTCTTCTCTCGGCGCCTCCACCCCCACTCCCACCCCCTCTCCAACACTCTCCTCCATCACGCTCGCCCCCCGAAAGGACGACCCCGCTTCTGCCGCCCTCGACAGCCAATCCTTCTCCCTCCATCCACTCGCCATCCCTGTTTCGTCGCCAACACCATCCACGCGATCGACAACTTCCCACGCCGACATCCGCTCCGACTGGGCAGACCCGCCACCCCCTCCCCCCCCCCCTCCTCTCCATCACACCACGCCCCGTCCCCCCGTCTCCTTCCGCCGCCACCCCCTCCACAGGTACAGTTGCGCCGAGACCATCCCCTCTTCGCCCCTCACCTTCCTTCTGCTCCCCGTTCCCATCACCCCCCTCCATCCCAAGCGGCCACCGCTCGTGCCGCGCCCCAACACGGCGAGACCCGTCACTATCCACATCAGCTCGAGCATCAGGGCCCCCGCTCCCTCCCCCAGACCCGCCTCCCCCCCCCCCTCCCCCTCCTCGTCTTCCCCTTCCCCCTCCCTCTCCTCCAACACCGCCATCGCCGCCACCACTACCCCTCAACTGAGGGACGATATTGCGGCCCCGTTGCAAGGCAGACCCAGTGGGAGCAACCGCCGTACGGCGCATACCACCGCCAGCAGCAACACCAGCGCTCGCGGAGGAATCATTCCTACGACCTTCGGGCGCTACCACCCCCGCACTGACCTCTGGCGGCCAAGGGAAACTATCCTGATACTCCGAATGGATCGGGCCGCGAGCGAAGCGCCTCGCCCAGACAGCCTTCCATCCGTCCCCCTCCACCACCTCCTCCACCGCCTCCTCTTCTTCTTCCCCACCGCGCACCACGTCCACCGCAGCAGCAGCAGGGCTCGACCCATAAGCCGCCCCTCGATCTGGCGGGAAGAGAGTTTTACCCACTCCCCCATCGTTGTGGCCGTTGCTACCGCCTCCATATCCGTTGCCACTCCCAGCCTTTAAAGAAGGCGGCGCGTCAGCCATCCAGGAAAAGTTGGGAGGCGGGCGAGGGCGAGGGGGCGTCACCGCGCCGGCCCTCGGCCAAGTCCGCTTGTCATTAAAATAGCTTCGCGAGCTGTATGCGAGGGTGGGGTAGGTGGAGAGGTGGGGTACAGGGTGGGGTGGGGTGGGGTGGGGTGGGGCGGAGGAGGATGGGGGGGTGAGTGGACCGTCGTGCAGTTGCGACGGTTGGTTGTTTACTGCTGTGTTAGAAAGCTCTGTGGATAGCGGTCGTTGTACATAACAACCGTGGACTGAACATTAATACTGCAGTACTGCCCAGCGGAAGCAGCAGCGACAGCAACAATAGGTTTACAATAGCGCCACCGACTGTGGGTACGATCGTACTACAATTAACATGTACAAAGTGCATTGACATCAGCAGGCTCACAGCAGTAGAACTAGTGACGCTGAGTATTAGCTTGACATTACCGAACTGCAGAAGCAGAGGCAGCAACAGTAACATCAACATCAACAGCAGTAGACTCACAGTAGTGACACCGGCGCGTCCACCATGCGCGGGGGACTCGCTCGCCTCCCCCCCAACGAGCCGCCTCCGCCTTCTTCTGATTCAACAAGCCCCACCGGCGGACCCCAGGCTGGTCCGCTTCCCCCGTCGCCGCTGCCGCTACAGCTACCGCTACCGCCACCGGCTTTTCCCGGGTGCAGCTGTGCGCCGGAACGAAACTGCTTACAGCATCAGTACCGCAAAAAAGAGGATCAATAGGCACAACAAGCACGCAACAGGCTCAGCAATAGGCAAACTACACACAATATACACAATATGCAATATGCACACAGTAGGCTCAGCATCAGGTAAACAAATTATTTACACAAAAGGTATACAACGGAACCAACGAAAGTGGCACAATGGGTCCAAAAACATCCACAATACAGGCCCAACAACAGGCACACAGCACACAGCGGTAAGCCCAAAAACAGGCCGGCAAGCAACAAGCAATATCGCAGACAGCATTCCTAAGCAAGCAATCGAATTCTGCCTCACCGTATCTAGGGCAGCGCTGCTCTGCAGAAGCTTGGTCATGTAGATGTTGAAGTCCTTCCTGCTCAACCACCCAGCAAGCAGGCAGGTACCCGAAGGGCACGGAGCGAGGAGGTAGCGGGTGTAACGTGTTGTTGTCGCTATTGCTACTGCCGCCGCTGCTGCTACTGCTGCGGACGTAAGTATGCTCGCTACTACTGACTGTTGCCGGTGTACCGATGTAAATTACGCATGTAATCGTACCCATATCATACGGGGACAGTATCGTACAACAGAGTATTGGACCCGTATTGGTTGTCGTTCAGGCGTCTGGTACGTATATTGTAGTAGCAGAAGTATAACAGCAGCAGGGAGGAGGAAGAGAACCCTGCCGAGAGCCTCCGTGATGCGAGCTACGCAGTGAGAAGCACGAAGTACGCGATTGGATTACCGAAAGAAACAACGTATTAACAGCAGCAGCAACAGCAGCAGCAGCAGAAGCAGCAGAGGCACCAGCAATAGCAATGCTGTTGACTACGAACTGCAACAACGTAAAGCAGAAGGGAATGAATGCGCTGCTGTTGCTGCTGTTGCCTGCTGTTGCTAGACTGCTGCACTGCACTGCTGTAATCTACCACCAGGTATGTGAGCAACGCGCTTGTAGTAGCTCTTAACAGGTGGCGGAGGCAACCCTAGCACAGGGTGTGGCGTTACTCGTACTTTACATATTCTGATTCGTACATGCGGTACTCATGAACCCTCCCTCTTTGTATCTCGGAACAGCAGTACAGCAGTATTCAGCAGTACTTGCGACAGCGGTACTGCTACTGGTACTGGAGATACGCATCTATCTGCTCGTAAGGCATCGAGCCCGTGTGTGTTATGTATGATACGTACCTGGCAGTACAGCACCTAGCACTGGTACTCTTGACTTACCTATTACCAGTACACCACGTCACATACGAGTACTCGCCCCTAGGTGCAGATTGCAGCTCCTGCGATTAGGGTTAGGTCAATGGCACCCCTAATGATCATGTGCCCTCATCAGGAGCAGCAACTTTACTGTTCTCATCATTCGGCAACGTTTGAGTACGTCACAGCACCCAAGCACAACAATGGCGTACTGGTAACACTTTACGTACGTACGTCCATCATTTGAGTTCATCGGACGATGAGCAAAGACGAGGCATCACACCAGAATACAGCAACAGCTGCAGAACAGAGCTTCTCCTAACAAGACAACCCAGAAAAGGCAAAACAAGGCAAAACAAGCCCGAAGGCTCGTACGCCATGGGGGTGCAACTTCATAGCACAACAACGGGTGTGCCTGCGGTCCCTGCGGTTCCTGCGGTTCCTGCTGCTGATGTACGTATTATACGCGCTCTATCATACGTACGCCCCCTCACGTGAATTCCTTACGAGAAGCAGAAGACGAAGAGCGAGGACGAGGTATCATCGCTCAGAATGCAGCAACAACAGCGGCGGAGCCTAAATTAAGACGTCAACCCAGCAAGGGCAAACCAAGTAAAAGCAAGCTCGACCGCTCGTGCGCTATGGGTCCGCAGCAGCACGGCAAAACAATGGGTATCCACACTACTGCTAACTGTTGTACGCGCTTCTGCGTGCACCCCCCCTCTGCGTGACAGAATCTGATCAGATGATTTTGAGGCATCACCGTGAATACAGCTGCAATACGTACAGCTGTAGCCCACTTGAGCAAATAAAACCGATCAAGCAACGGCAAAAGAAGGCAAAACAAGCTCGAACGCTCGCGCACAATGGGGTCGCATCGTACCTCGCTTGCTCTATTGCCTGAGGCTGAGAGCAGCCCGTGCTGCCGGCCAACATTCTGGTCTTGCCCGGCTGATCTTGCAGAGGGCAGGGTGGACAACTCTGTAGTGGACACGGTGATTGATGGATTCCTTCCACCAGACGTGATAAAATGCTCTACTCACAGCGTGCTGCCGACAATAGTGCGGTTTACCAGAATGGTGTAGCGTAGGGTCACGACTGCGGAACACGAGGCGGTGATTGCAACCAAGCTTCTCCTGTCGGGTGAGCTTGCGTTGCTTTGTCGTACCGCGAGGCTGCTGCTGATGGTGTTTTGCTTGGTGTTTTGAACTGTTTATTTGAGCAACGAGAGAACAAGAATGGACGAAAGTGGCGGTTGTCTCTTTTTTTCAAAAATCAGGGTTTCCATATGCTTGCTCAGGCGTTTATTCTAAAAACCAACCCCGACTCAAACACCCAAACGGCGACACCAGCAGCAGCTGGGTAAGTAGTTTCGAACCGAGGGCGCATCACAAGAGCACAGACACAGCTCTGGCGTAGCCATGGGGCCACACCTTCCCCTACACTTACCACAGTGGCCTCCTCGACCGACTTCCGCCGAGAACGCGAATTCGGCGTGGCAAGGCAGCAGCATCAAAAGCAGCATCTATCGTGAGGCGCAGGCTGAGACTCGGTCGCCTCATGGTGGCACCACCATTGTCGTCGACTCCGCGTGCCCATCGGAGCAGCGGGGGCTCCACGAGGTGCGTCACGCCGACGCTGACTCCGTGTTAGACAGTCCCATATTTCAAGGAAACTGCTACGAGGAGCTGGATTCAGACGATAGTGACGTGTATGCCTCATGCGAGCCTTGCGCGACAGCAGCAAGCACAGCACCGCCAGCAGCAACAGCGACCTCGTTCCTGCAAGAGCTCGAGCAACGACGACAGCATAACGTCGGCGCGGGCACGGCGGGGCAGGTCGACGTTGATGCTGCTGGGGCTGGCAAGAATACCATGTTCCGCTGCAGCAGGAGCAACAGCAACAGCGACAGCCTCGTGGAAGCATACCCACCCAATACAAGAGCTGTGACACATGCCGCGGCTCAGGCATTGACCAATGCTGCAGCCCCGGGTACAGCTAGCGCAAACAGACCCGCTCCCCTCAGAGTACGCTTCTCGCCCAGCGTTATGGAAGCCCTTCCCCGATCAACGGCCAACAGTACGATCACTGCATCCGACGCTGGCTGTGGACGAGATAACTTCGACGATGGGGGGCTGCGGTCAGCAAAGGCAGAGGCGAAGGCAATGGCTTGGACGCTAGCTCAGGCAGCAGAAGAGGAGGCGGCGGAGGAAGGAGGAGAGGAGGAGAATGGGGGGAAGGAACGGCGGAGGGGCGAGGGGGGAGAGCAGGGGGGGGAAGGATGTTGGGGGGGGGGGGCATTTGGGTTGGAAGAAAACCGCGTGCATTCCCTCCCACCCGCATCACATGCTAACTCGTGCCCATGCCCCGTGGCCACGCCGCCGCCGTTGCGCCACGCTGCTGCTGCTACTTCTGCTGCTGCTGCTGCTACTTCTGCTGCTGCTGCTGCTGTTGCCGCTGCCGCGGCCCGTTCACCGCCGGCGTCGATCCCCATGACGCTGCCGGGAAAGGAGGCAGGTCGCGCTTCCCCACCCGAAAATGGCAGCAACGATAGCCAAGGTAGGCGAGGTTTCGTGCGCCAGCAGAACGGTATGCACACGGCGTGGCGACGACGCCCGATAGATCACAGCAGCATCGATACAGAGGGGGGGGTGAGAGGATGTGGAGAAGGAGGAGGGGGAGGAGGAGGAGGGGCAGATGGAGGAGGAGGCAGCGAAGGAAGAGGAGGAAGAGGACGGGGAGGTAGAGGAGCAGGAGGAGTAGCGATACGAACGAACTCGTTGCCACCGCCCCCCCAGCCCCCGCCACCGATAACGACAACGACAAGACGGCCAACAGCTATGGCACACTGCTGTGGTGGCGATGGTGACGGTGTGGATGTGGTTCGCGGCTCTAGTTTTAGCAGAACCGACTCGAGGCGGCGGTGCGCGACGGGTGCTGACGAATTGATCGCGCCGTCCGCGTTCTGTCGGAAGCAGCAGCAGCAGCAGAGGCAGCAGTTGCAGCAACAGCCTACGAGATTGTTCTTGCGCCGAACCGGACCCGCTCTCGCCCCCTGTTCCACCAACATTACCGCCCCACCTGCCCCCCGTTTAGTTGCCGTAGCCGGGGCGGTCGGAATGAGGCGCGTCTGTACCAGTGCCGGATATAGTGGCAACACCCGACCGGCCCCGATGCTACCATGCGTGGGACAATACGTGCCTGTGAACGCGCTGCGCCGTGGAGGAGAGTTTCGGTCGAGCCCAGCAGGAGAAAGAGGGGACGCGAAGGGGGAAGGATCAGCGGACCGGGGAGGGAGGGGCGGGGGCGGGGGGGAAGGAGCAGCGGGCCGGGAAAGGAGGTGGGGGGGGGGGGGGGACCGGAGGACGGCTGACTCCGCCAATGCATGAGCGTGCCGCTTCTGCTGCCGTGCTTTCGTCGACAAAGACGACAGCAGCGAAGGCGACGATGACGGTGACGGACACGCGCCGGCTAGTAACGCGATTACCACAGGAGACCTTCCGAGTATGTCGCAGCTCGTCGGCAACCAATCATTTCGTAACGGATGGTGACGGCGGCAGTGGTAACGGCGGCAGTGGCGGCCGTGGCCGCAGCTGCGGCGGCGCAGGTGGTGGGGGTGGTGTTGAAAATGGCCGGAGCGTCGGAAGGGCACCGTTGTCTTCCCTTGCCGCCCGAAAGAACCTGGACCGCGTCGCGCGCGCAAGCAAGATGGGCACGAAATCAGACCCGGTCACGCTCTACCGACAACGGCGGGAACTGGAGCAGACCATGAAGGCCAACGCTGCCGCTAGGAGCAGGAGAAGAGTGGTGGGTGAAGCAAGAGGAAGCGACAGCTGTCGTCCCACCGGTGTGGTTGCGGGAAGGGAACGGGTGGGGAGGAGTGGGGCAGCGGCAGCGGTGATGGTTGCAGGGTGGCGGTGAGGCGGTCTACAGGCTATGATTCCGTAATACAGAAGCAGAAGTGGGGGGATTTCTCCAGCTCGTGTTTATGCTCCAGGTTGAAGAAGGGGGGGTTGGCTTGCCTGTGTGAAGGGTGTTTCGTAGGAGTGAGCACCCCTTTAACTCTTTTAACACCGCCCCCACGTTTTTGCGGACAAAATACTTTGAATTTGTGTGGAATCTGTTTTCCTGTAGTGAAAGGGGTAGCGCTCATGCGTTTCATTGGGCTTGCTGTTTATACCGCTGTTGTTTTTCCGTTTTTGATGTTCATATTGTTGCTGCTGTTGGCGTTGTGTTTCCTGTTGTTGTTTTGTTGTTGGTCTCGTGTTTACTCGCCACCACGATGTGTTAGTCGTCCGTGATCGGAAGATGGCTTAGGGCCTTCTAGAATGAAAAACGAAAATGGTAAGAGCTGTGTTCATCGATGTGACTGTCGTTCCATTGTCTGTTTCTCCCGGGAGGACGTACACGCAGTGGCTGTCGCCGTTGTGCCCTACTTAGGAAACCCGCTAGATGAAGGTGGAAAGCGACTAGTGGGGGGAAGGTGCGAGATGAGGGTAGGCAGTGAGGGTTATAGGTGCCGAATGAGTGCTTTGTAGATTTACACGATTTAGGGCGCTATGAATGTGACTATGCCGGCTCGCAGCTTGCGGTTTATAGATATACTGCTGTTCTGTTGCTCGATGGTGCGATCGGTGCAGGTGAAGTTGAGTCAGATACAAGTAAATACAACCACTGCTGCTGTTGTCGTGGAGTTGTTGTGCGATATAGTGTGTGCAGTGGTGGTTGTGTTTTGTCCGGTCCGCTCACTGCAGTGCGTAAGAAGATCAATGGTTGTCATTTCAGTTTCCCAGGGGTCGCGAGGCGAGGGTGGGGGGAAAGGGTATTCTTGCGGCGGACTGCATCACACGCTTCGCCTAGTTTGATTGTGTGGGAGTTGGAAGTGGTTCCTCGATCGAGAAGAAGGCAAGCTCTGGATTCGTTTGTCCGTGGTTCGCGCGACGTGACGGGCACCGATAAAACGCAACGACGATGCCACATTCACCGCAGAGAGAGAAAGATGTTTATATCTCGTCTCTCTCGGATGTGGAAATATATAGTGTGTTGAATTACGAATTGATGACAGTCCAGTAGCGCCGGTGTTGGCAGAGGTGCTATTGATATCGTTGAAGCTTCCACGGGACAGTGCAATAAATGGTTGGCATCTTCGAAGGCTCCAAACCCGATTTTACATAATTCCGTCTGACTACGACGGGTATCGTCGGTAGTGATGCCGTGTGTGAAGCGTTTGTCTTTGAACACGCACCATTCGGCGCATTACGCCGGCGACGTTTTCTGCACCCCAAACTATTGGATGCGGTAAGACTCTCTCTGCACCCTAAACCACTGAATGCTGTGAAAGTATTGGACGCTGCTTACTACTAACCACCTCCATTCCCGGGAGAAGGGTTCCACCTTCAATTCCGAGATGAGCGTTTACGTCGCGGTCACCCACCCGAGCTTGACCCCAAACCGTCAAGGGGTTACCCCCCTTTAAAACCGCCTCATTTTTTGGAGGGAAAGTAACTTGGAAATAGTTTAGCTTCCTCTTCCCAGTAGTCAAAGGTCAAAAGTTTTGGTAAGCTCTACCTGCACGTTGTGATGGACCGTCGAAGACAATACAGTGCGATATGCCGAGAGTAGTGCTATTAATAGATGTGTGACGTGTTTTTCTCCCTCTTAGTCTTCTCTCTGTCGTTCTCTCTTTGTTTTGTTATCTCTCTCTCTTCCTCCCCTCTCTCTGCTTCTCTCTTTAGTTATATAGCACTCTCCCTCTAAATCTGTCTGCCCCCTTCCTTCCATCGCCCTCTCTCTTGTTTCTTGTTTAGCATTTGCTTGTAACCTCATCCGTAGCTGAGCCTGCCTGGCCTGGCGGGAAGTTTTCATGGCGCCATCAAAGTTGAAGCCTAGTCTACTCCTGTGCGGAGAATCTCAAGCGCTACCGCCCGACATACACCAATAATACACATAATGGAGGCAGCACTTTTTGGCAAAACATATTTTCCGAATGACGGCGAGGCTCCTTAACCCTATATCGTCGGAATGTGCACAATACGAATACGTTTTGCACTATACCTGAAAAAAAAAATGTGTTCTGAACGACTGGGCTCCTTAACCTATTTAAAGCCCCAAACTCCCTCCCTATGCTAACTTGAATAAATTTGTCCCCAACAAAGGGTTTCCAGTTGTCATGGCGTTAGCCTATTCATGAAGTCGTCGGAATGCCATTCTTCTTTAGCAACATGTTTTTTTTTTTAAATACGTAGGTCATGGGTTTGGCCATCGGGTTGCTCTCTCGCTTTTCTCTGAGTAAGTGTTCGGGTGAGGCGTCTGTGGCGCTCTTATTACGAGAGTGATCAATAAAAAAAACTCGTAAAAAAAAACGGTCCACGTCTACCGTAGTATCAATGGTATGGTAGCTGTCGCTACATTATCCTCATGCGCACGTTCCTAGCGCCAGCCACTCCCAACTTGTAAAAATTCTGCGGAGTTATCCGAGGAAACAAACGGACTACCCAAAACACAATCCCATCATATCATCCAACTCCAACCCGCGCAATCGGAGCCGACGCGTACAGTAGTAGCTGTTTAACTTTTTACTAACAAACCAACGGATTTTTTAAAACTTCTAGTACTTTGAGTACCGCACGTCGGAAACGGTCTGATATCTCTGATTAACGCTCGTCGCTACTACCTCAAGGGGGGATGATAACAACCCTCCCCCCACCTCCCCCCCAAATAAAACCCGGCTTTACCGAGAAAACCGCCCGAGGGGGTTCTTATACGTGTAGGAGTTGTTGCCGTTTCGACCTTTCATGAAACGTGGGTGCTCCCAGTATGGAGTTTACCACAGCACGTGCTGCAGATGTGTCACAAATCGGACAGATAACGATCTAGATTATCTACAGGTAGATCTTATATAATACGTTGGCCTGATCTGTTGTTCAGGGTCTGTGTAGTACAGATCCAACAAAGGAAACATGCGCGAGATCATCCAGATTACCCGGCTCCCACCCGGCAACATGATCTATATCATAGCCATGCAGCCTAACTAACGAAATGGGATAATCTGATCTGCCCGCGATGTGGGAAATGTTTCCAGCAGGCTGCAAAAAATGCTTCCAGAAATTCTACTTGCACAAACCACAAGTCAACGTCAGCCGCCGCCGACCGACAGCTCAAGATGTGAACTTCTTTCGATCGCCCCCCGCAAACAAATTAAAGCCACCTCATCATATGCCAAATATTTGAATATGCATGCATAAAAGTTATACGAATAATAATAGCAACCTAGATATATATATACTATAAAAATAAAGATACACTCCATCCAGCTGTGAGATTCTAGATTTCGCCGAAACTGATCTTTGTAAGCTGTGTGTGATGCTCCGATCGTTCGCGTTACTGGGTGTGTGTCCTCATTAAGGATATAGGTCGTCGACTCCCCTTGGAACTACAGTGTAGCTTGTACGAGGGTCAACAGGGTGATGTTAGTCAGTCTGTGCGCGGAAACTGTAAAACCGTTTTTTAGGAGGACAAAATCTGACAGCTGTGGAAGAAAATGCATCAGTTTATCAAGTGTATCCTGTAAGTCGTATAACCGGTGAGGGGAGGGCGGGGTTTTTAAGGGCGTGGGGCCTGGGTTTGAACAAGAGGGAGCGAGGGGGGCAACTCAATCTGTGCGCGGAAACTATAAATCCTATAAGGGCAGAGATCTGACGCTTGTGGAAGGAATGCATCGGTTTATCATGTATATCCTGTACGTCATACAACCAGTCAGGAGAGGGCGGAGTGTTCGAAGGGGTGGGGGAGGGATTTCCAACAGCTTTAGGTCGCATACATGTAGAGGCTTGCCATACGCGTGGTGCTAGGTCTAGGCGACGGTGCGGGCGGTGGGGAAGGAGGGAGCGTTGGGGGGGGGGGGGGGGATATGAATTTGAGCTACGGCATGCGGATGGCTAGAAATATATTGAGGTGATATCAACTGCCTGGTTGTGTTGATTACTCTGGCAGATTTTGATTTTAGGTGGGGCGTTTGAACAAGAGGGAGCATATATGTATGAGATCCCCCCCTACGGATTACTTTTTTAACAGGCACCTGTAATCGAGATTAAACAGGAGCCTAGTCGATGAAACAGGTGCAAGGGGTTGCAGGTTGGTTGGCTCACGGGGACGGTAGTCTTGATGTCTCGATGCCAGAGGTGTCATGAGGCGGGAGAAGTGTAGAGAAAGGTATATAGATTTATCAAGTTTTCATGTAAGAGTCCTGAGAAGTGCGACGTAGGGGCGTGGCCCCTTGCCACGCGGTGACCCCAACTCTCGGGATCACCTACCGAATTATCATACCCGTTCGGGGAATCATGAGTTCCGCTGCATCTCCGTAAACGTGTTGCGGTTACACAAGGTGCACATGAAATATACCATTCAGACTTTGATTCAAGCAAAAACCAACAACCTGTACCATTTTTGGTATTGTATGCCGTGTTTGTTTAGTAGTGTTGTGTCGCCAGCTTCACATGCACGGGAGACGGCAGAGCTACGTATGCACATTTACTACTAGCAATCGACAAGTAAATGCTGGAGCCATAAAGCGTGGCAGGTCTCCAGGAGCGGTTCACGACCGCTATTTTCGCTTTTTTGCTATAACCGCACTAACCTGGAACAAAGTCACGTTGAGCCACGACCATGAAGGACGTCACGTGAAACCATCAAGAATTTTCAGCCAGTCACATTTATTTCTTGACCAATAGGAATAACCTGCCGGCACATGTTCTCAATCATGATTGTAGAACCTGCTTATTATTAAAAACTACCCCGGGTAGACAACAGTAGTAGTAGCTGTTCAAGCTCCACTACTATCTGCACAACTAAAACACTGTAACGCACTGCATCCAAAAAAGTATACCTAGTAAACAGCAGTAAATAATAGCCGTACCTCCAATATTATTATCTGGACAACAAAAAAAGCACCTCAAAACCGCACGAAACCTGTAGAAAATTATAATATTGTTTATGTGTGTACGGGTTTAGGCGTAACGCCGCCGGGAGTGAAACCCTGCAGGCCAAACCAGAAACGACTAATGGTACCCTCCTAGCTGTCATCGGCCAACACACTCTTGTAGATGGACATGCAACTCCAGTCTCTTGCACGCCTTCCAAAGGAACTCCCCTCCTCAAAAAAGGAACTCCCCTCCTCAAAAAGGAACTCCCCTCCTCAAAAAGGAACTCCCCTGACCCCCCCCCCCTGCCTGAGGGTGGGGTTTTCGCAATTAAATTAAATGCTTTAGAGAATGTCGCAAACACATTTGACACTGCAGCACGGTATCACTTCTCCGGCACGCGCAACTGCAGCAGCACCGCTTGTGGTGTATATATGCGAGCACGACACAAAAAACGAAACGTACCCGTACCTGTCAACTCTCAGCCTCGCTATGCCATTTTGACCACCAAGCACACATCACATGTTTCATATGAAAATACGGTAAGAGAGGACAGTCCAAAATATACAGCCAAGTCGACGGTGATATGTCTACCTCGCTCCCCTCCCCCCACCCCTCTGTCCGCTGCCGTCCGCACCTAGTATTTTTCGTCCGAAATTCAACAAACCGACAGTGTTCTTCGCCACGATTCAACAAAATTGACGGTGTTTTACGCTAAAAATCCAGCAAAATCGACAGCAGCAGCGATTTTCGTCAGAAATTCAACAAAACCGACATGTCGCCTGAAAACACAAAACCAAAAGCAGCAGTGGTTTTCGCCACCCATTCAACAAAACCGACAGTGTTGTCTCCAAAAATCAACAAAATCGACAGCAGCAGCAGTGTTTTTCGCCATAACTTCAACAAAATCGACCTCGGGGGAGAAAGTCTACAAGAAGCGCCCACAAAGCAGACAGAGAACGATATCTCTCCAGCCCGCAATTTTCCTATTGGTGAAAAAAAATGGACATACCGTGGTCCCACAAAAGAGTACAGAAACGTAACCTGCCCGAGTTACACACGAATATCACAACATATTCGCTAGGTATCACATCACACTTTATACCTGAACCAGTCCGCCATTTTCAGTCCTCGCGGGCACTTGTCAAGAATGCTTTATTTTCCAAGCCGGGCTACGAAAATCCCACAAGTTACTCCCTGGGGTATCACACTACACCGTCTCTTTTTTTGATGACCCTTTCACACCTCCGACAAATCACGACATAGATTATCTATATAATATATACCGTACATCTGTCGTTATCATACGTTGTGCAGGATCTGTATCTATAGAGTACATATCCAACACACAAAGCACGGGCTAGATCATACAGATTATACCGCACCCCATCCGGCAGCATGATCTATAGACCATGCAGATAACATTGACCAGGGATCTCCCTTCCTTGACGGACACAGATCGTCAATAGATAATCAAATGGGGTATGATCTGCCCAATGTGAGAACCCTTCTACCATTGCAAAAAAACATCCATACTATTTCCAAGCATTTTGTGTCCGAAAACGTGGGTGGGCGCGGTTCTAAAGGCGTCGAGCTACGTAAATACGCTACACGCGATCCGCCCGGCCGTACGATACCCGCAGCTGAGCCTCTTGCCCCCCCCGCCGACAAACCGCCTCTTGTCCCTTCCCCCGATAAAATGCCCGCTACAAGAAGCGGTGGAAAACAAGTTTGGATAGAACAGTCAAGTTTGTTGCTCTAGAAAGTCAATCCTTCAGAACAATCTTGACCCTTTTGGAACAATTTTACTCTACATCCGTCTGCAATACTCCCGATCGATATTATTGTGAGAAGAATCGACCACACTCCTCCAAATGCAGCCACGAATGAGGCCAAAACGTATAAAAGGGGGGATAGAATGCCGGGGTACACTATAGTACCACGCACAGATATCAGTGCGAGAACGTCATCACCACAACCAAAACTATTCTACCATGGATGGTGCGATACACCAAAATATCGCGCGCATATACTAACTCTACTACCACTGCTGCTCAGCACACTACGCAAAAAAGCCGTCAGTTACCTTCGGGACAAAAAATAATCAACTTCCTTTTTTTTTCCTTTCTTTTTTCCTCGACTATTCCCGAGGCAAGTCCTATCAAAGGTGAAGAGCACTAAGAAACCTTCCCCCCTGCTCTACGCTCTCGGGACACGCAAAACAACAACGCCGATTTACGCTCAGGCTTAAGCTCACTAACTTGACTAAACTTGAGCCTAACGCTTTACCCGGAGCCACCACTGCATACACTATCACACTCTAATTCCAACCAGTTTCATCTCTGAATCGGGGGTGCCGTTGCGACCTTTTGATACCTCACAAGGACAAAAAAAAAAAAGACGAGAATTTGCTATCAGGGGTGCAGCTGCGACGGGGTTGTAAGCCATTGGGAATACAACTTTTTGAGCAGCTCACCCAGGAAAAAAACAGATAAATATGATGATACCCTAGATCACTTTGAAGGCCACCCTCGTCATAGATTCGGTCGCAACACCTGGATTCTCAAAGGTTACTTAATCTGACGCTCACGGTTACGCTTAACGACCGCCTACACTCTCATCGCTATACGATCAGCAAACTCCGGTCGATGGAGAGGGGCAAAACTTCTTCGCCCCCCCTAATAAAAACGCCACCACAAACAACAAGCACGATACTCCCCCCCCCCCCCCCCGCAACGCTGACAAGTTTTCACCCCACAGCAGGACCGTCCATCTCAAGGAGCAACCGAAGGCATCTACATGTTCACCGCCGTTCATTTTAAAGACAGATTCGTTTATTAAAGAACAAAAAAACACAAGCAAGGATTTCATCAAACACGGACCTCAAAAGATGGACGTACGAAAAACAAACGGTGTAACAAAAAAACAATAACTAGGCCCGAGGACTCTTTCCATAGAGGCAGCAAAGCAGCCCCTGGCCCCGCGCCCCGTGCAACGAGGACAAAGGTAACGCCTCCATTCTAGCTGCGGCCCCTCCAGGGTGGATAAAAGGAATTTCTCCTTTCTCTTGTCTGATTTCGTGGGGATCCACGCAGACGGTATATACCCGATACAGGGGCCGATCGAGCGAACGAACGAACGAACGAACGAACAACCGAACGACCATGATACAAACCGACCGACCGATCGAACGACCTACTGATCGATCGACTGACCGACTGTCGAACCAGCCGAACCGACCAAACGAACAAACCACAGTGTCGCCGCCACTTCCTTTCACGAAACCCCCCAACCTCCACCTCGACACCAACCACCTCTCCTTCCCCCCGGCCGCAGCCGCATAAGATTTTTGAACCTACTGCGACGGCTCCGCCTCTCCTCCGTGATACGCGGGCGTGCCAAGCCCGTGGAACGCGCGCATGGTCCGTCACACGCACGCGCTCGAGGGCCGTGATACTCACGCGTGGTCCAGCATACGCATAAAAAGGCCCGCGATACCTATGTGCAGAGCTCGACATACCCTCGCACGACCCGTGACACGCACACGCGAGGCCCGTGATACGCACTCGCGCGGGGCCCGTGATACTCACGAGGCCCGAGAGACCGCGACGCTGTTCCGAGCGTGCCGAGCGGCGCCTTCCGCTACAACTGACCCACTTCTTCTCAGGCTGCATCGAATCGGGTGCGTGCGTCTGCTAGTAAGTTTCCAGGTAAGCCTCAGCCGGGCCTGGACTCGCCTCACCGCCACCGTCACCGCTGCTTCCTTTCTCCCCGCTCTCCACGCCTCTGCTGGGATCCGCTGGGATACGGGTGCGTCTTCTAACACTTCTCCAGCAGGTTGGCCGTAGCCTTAGCCGCAGGTCCTGGTCTCGCTTTACCCCCGCCGCCCCCCCCCCCCTCACGCCTCCAGAGGTACTGGTGCGACTCCTAATAACTTTCCAGGTATGCCGTAACCAGGCCCGCTGATGTCGTCTCACCGCCGCCACCGCTTCCCCTTCTCCCCCCCGCCTCTACGCCTCCACTGAGGTACGGGTGCGTGTTTCTATAACTCTCTAGGTAAGCCTTAGCCGGACCTGGTATCACCTCACCGCCACCACTGCCCCCTCTCTCCCCATTCACGCCTCCGGTGAGGTACGGGTGCACGCTCCACTAACTCCAGGTAAGCTTCAGCCGGGCCTGATCTCGCCCCACCGCCACAATTGCCCCCCCTCCCCCCCCTCTCCACGAGTTCGTCGAGGTAAAGGTGTGTTTTCTCCCCCGGTAAGCCTTAGTCGGGCCTGGTCTCTCACCGCCACCACCACCACTGCTGCCCTCGCTCCCCCCCATCTCCACGCCAAGGTATGGGTATGCCTTCAAATACCTTTCCAGGTAAGCCTTTGCCGCGGCGCCTGCAGGTCTCGCCTCACCGCCACCACCATCGCTGCCTCTTCTCTGTCTCCCCTCCATGCCTCCGCCAAAACCGCCACCGCCACCGTTGTCCCCTTACCCCCCCCCCCCTCTTCACGCCTCCGGGGCGTGTCTTCTAACAACTCTTCTAAACCCCCTCCAGGCAACTCTTAGACGGGCCTGGTCTCGCCTCACCGCTGCCCCCTCTCCCCCCCCTCTCCACGCCTCCACCAAGATACTTACACTTCACCCCCAGCGTGAAGAGGAGGATGGAGATTACGGCGAGAGACAAAAGCGCGATGCTGGACGCTAGCAGCGCGGAGGAGGTGCTCTCCAGATCGTCGCAGTCGCCGGCGTTTTGCGGCTCGCCGAAATCGAAACATCTGTCCCTGCGAGATCGCACAAATATAAAAATCGCGGTCGGTTTTGTCCGGAGTTTCGAGGCGGAGGTCGAGCGGTTTGCGGGAAAGGCGGGGGGGGGGGGGGGGGGGGTCAGCGAAAAGCAAGAGGTTCTACATACACATACGACTTCCTGTGTATGTATGTAGTAGCTGTGTATTGTGTTAGTCGGCTTTTCCGTTGCGTGCCGCCAAAAAAGGCACCAAGAGTCGTTCCAACAATGCGCTGCACATAATCGTAAGGACAATTGCATCACGTTCAAAAATACACAACATCAGTCGTCGACGCATAGTCAACAAAACTGAGGGTTTATTTTCGGGTCACATCGATCGAGCTATTGGGTAGGGCTACACCCTAGTATTTTTAATAGTAGTGGTGGGGATACATATACATATGCTAAAAAAAAAACTTGTACCTGGTATGCACTTACATTTGCTACCTGGTACTATTTACCTACGAATACTTGCCCATGCTGACCTTTATTCGCCTCTATCTACCTAATCTTAACGTACAATTACTTATGACACGCCTTATAATCAAATAACAGGGGGGGCGCATAACTTACCACAGCTGGTCCGAGGTGGTGCAGGTGCAATGAGACAGCGGGCAAATCGCGTCGAAGCTCGGGGCGCACGCCTCGATGTCCTGCTCCAGGGCGAGAAAAGTAGGAAGGGGGCGTGCCATGCGGCTTAATTCGGGCCGGTAGCAACGGGTTTACCATTTTACCAGTAGCTCCGTGGATTAATACCCTACCGTAGCCAATGAGGCCGTTGGCAATCGCTGGCAATATATGGGTTTCGGAATCGTGGCAGTCGAATCTCATCATCCATAACTAACATCTTTTCAGCACTAGCAGCCGCACGGAATAATCCTTTAGAGACTCCAGAGGGAAAATTTGACGACGAAAATCGACGATTTGGGCATCGGCCACTGCTGGTTAGCGATGATAAAAATCGGTGTCCGAACGACAACAACACGAAGGCTCGTATCATACGGGACGTGTGGGCAGCATGATCCTACTCGCACAGCTGCACGCGCTCACGCTACTGGCAGACGCTCGAAAACATCACAATCGTCGTTTTGTTGGTCGCTATACTATAATCAAGATACACACGGGTTCCCAAAAAGGATAACCGGCGGACGTGGGGCTCCTTTCGGCATGGTGAATTCAAGGTCCATGCGCATGATGATGCATCATGATATATCATGTTACATCATGTTACATCATGTTAAGGGAAATACGGAACGGTCGAGGCATGCCCTTATCTTTCTGAGGCATCCTCACACGAACAGCTCTATGCCCCAAGCAAAAATGGTTTTCTTGATAAAAAAAAAAAAAAAAAAAAACGCAAGACGCGTGCTACGATAGATGTGCACCACGTTTTTCCTGAGGTTCCTTAATTTGGCAACTTGAAGACCTCTCCCAAAAAACTGATTTGGAGAGAAAAATGAAACTGCTACCGGATGAAAAATCCTATGGCTTAGGTACACAACGAGAATCATGAAAAAAAACGGCCTATTATTTATTTGTTTTCCGATGATTTTGGGTTAAGGAATCCTGTGATTCATAAAGCAAAATAGCCCAAAAAATGTATACCTCTATTGTACCACGCGTCTATCGCAAAACAAGCATGACATTCCGACGATGTTGCCTTAACCCCTTCAGAGCCCCCAAATCCCTCCCTGCACTAACTCCAAGGAACTTTGTAAGCAAAAAGGGGTTTCCAGTTGAAAAGGTGTAAAGGCGCCCCCCCCCCGCCGATCAAGAAAAAAATACGCTTAGACCAAAAGTGCCACCGCTACCGTACCACGTGTCTCGAGATAAGCGTATCACCGAAATCGACTGTTGGTAGGATGAAGCACAAGAAAAAAAAAAAAACGAAAAAGGGGGGGGGCGTACTCATTTTTTGCTTGCCAAAAAAAGGGGTGGGGGGGGGGGGGAAGAAATACCGCCATTGGTTTTGTAGCTTTTTCATTCGAGAAAATTGTTGTATGTTCCGTACTCTATACACAGAGCCTTACGCAAACACAAGTCGTACCATAGGAGAGCTCGGCTTATGCTTCCATTTTTGAGCTTAATGTATTTTCTGTGAATAACGAGTCTCGGAAGTACCTGTCAGCGCTGACTGCTAGCGCAGCACTTGGATTTGGTGCACACCTAACATACTAAAGGGTACAACATCAGCCCACGAACAAGTTTGTTTGTTTTTTCGCAAGCACGTCAGGCTCGCTTTAGGGGAGGCGCTGAGGAATTCCAAGTTCAGAAGTCGTGCTCAGCGCCGAGCGCTATGCACTGAACCCTACACGGCATATGATAGACTTTGCGCAAGGTTGTTGCTCAAGGTTGATGTCATCATAAATAGGTTGCAAGATTTTGCTGAGACTCGACGCTTCTTGTTGGCGGTGTCCCATTCTGCATTCCAGGCACTTCGAACCAGTCTGAACTCAAACTTTACAACCATTTCATACCTCGAGCAGATAATATAGATCATGTAGATCATATAGATCATCCACAGTGGATCCAATAGCTGCCGTTATGAGGTGTTGTGCAGGATCCGTACACATGGAGAACTGATCCAACCCCGGAAGCATGTATGCGCCAGATCATAATATAGGTCGTACGACTCCCATCCGGCAAGATGAGCTATTAATATACCATGCAGATCTTCCCTGGAATATCTAGATCATCAAGTGGGGATAGATCGTCTGCCTGTCCGACGTGTGTACCATTTGGTATCCCATACCGTTTAGCACGCAAGATGACACAATCCCCCTCGGACGAGCTTCAAAGCTGATTTTCTCCACAGACAGTGGAAATAGAAGGCATATGATACGGCGAGCGGTACGTTTGTGAAGAACATCTTTTTGACGACGTTTTCTTTCCACCGTAACGCCACCATTTTCGGTGGGCGTGCTTCCCTTGTGTTTTTGTGTTCGAGACAGTCGCGCAGAAAACGTTTCCCAGGATGTCTGCAACCTTGCGTTGTGTTTTCCCTTGTTTTGGAGAAAGTCGTGTAGGGAACAGGTCCGAGGGTGTGTATTATGTTGCGTGTCACACGGCAATATAATGGAAGTTGTATACTGTAACATGAGCCGTCGACGTACAGTCAAATTGAGGGGATATTTTCGGATCGCTCGCCTTAAAAACGCCACCATATCTTGGGAGTGGGTAGGACAGTGTTATTAATACCTCAACAGCCCCTACATCTACGTCCAGATTGATATGTACCATGTGCCTCATAACGGTGATGTTCATGTACCCATCATGTACAGTAGTGGTCCCTATATAGTGCCGGTACGTGACAGCCGGTACCACCGGCA
Organism: Undaria pinnatifida; assembly: GCA_012845835.1. Taxonomy (NCBI): domain Eukaryota; class Phaeophyceae; order Laminariales; family Alariaceae; genus Undaria; species Undaria pinnatifida. Next base: position 4,412,208 of record JABAKD010000027.1, read on the forward strand.
GTATAACGGCAACCGGCGCTACTATGCATACCGCCACTACTCAGTGTTCTCATATGTGCCAAGCAGCTGCACAGGCACTACAGCGGGCAACCGGCACTACTCAACAGGCACTATAGAGGGATACCTACTGTAGAGCCCTTTCACCGCACCGTACCTTAGTGTCCAGCCATCTTGCACCGTCGAGCGATATCAAGGTGGCGAGGCTGGTCAAAAATGACACGAAGCTGAGGGCCACAAGCCAGGTGACGAGGGACGTGCCCACGGGGGTGTCCGCAGTGATCCCCGTTCCCGCCATGCCGGACAATATCCCCAGAAGTCCTGCCCACCAACCCCCCTCTCTCACCTGTGAATACGAAAAAAACGAGCGCGGCAGGTGGGGGAGCAAAAATGCCATGAATTGGTCAACGGGAGGTGATTGTATACATGACGAGCGATTGCGAATTTCTTATCTACACAATTCGATGCGAGTCGACGAGGGAGGAAATAGCTGGAAGCTTCCCGCGATACAAAAGAAGGCGCGTACCGTGGTGGGGAGGGGGAAGAAGAGCCTAGCTGCTTAGTGACCCCGGATCTGAGTTACGTCTAGGGAGGGCGAAGGAGAAAGGGAAAATGCGAAGGCAATAGAATGGATGAGCAAAAAAAAACACGAAAAAAATCTCGTGATACCGATGAAGCCGGACTACTTGACCGCCGCCGACAAGCAATAATGTCCACAGGTTGAAGACGGTTCTAAAGAGCCTGCTGCGCGAGTCCTATGGCATCGAAAGCTACGACTACGCCTCGTGTGTTTTCTCAGCATTTTTTCATGGGCTCCTTCCATTTTCGTAACTCAGATCCAGGGGGTTACACTGCAGGCACTCCCCCCCCCCCCCCCCCCCCCCAACCCCCCTTACTCCGGTGCATGCCTTCATTTGTATCGCGAAAAGCGCTAAGCATTTTCTTCCCTCGTCAACTAGCGTCAAGTTGCTACTTCTACTGCGACTAATACCACCACCACCCTTACCGCCACAACTAACCACTACAACCACAACTAACAAACTACCAACTAACAACAACCCCCAACTACCTCGAACATCACTACTATTTAAAACCATATGACCCCCATCACTATCACTAACGCCACCACCACTGCCACTGCCACTATAAACCACCAACACCACCACCGCTACATCCACAACCACCACCACCCCCACCACTACTATCACTCCCATGCCTACCAAAATCACTACCACCACCACCACTGCTACTGCTACTGCTACTACTACTACTACTACTACTACTACTACTACTACTACTACTACTACTACTGCTGCTGCTACTGCGACTGCTACTGCTACTTTTGTACTACTACTACTACTACTACTACTACTACTACTACTACTACTACTACTTCTACTACTACTACTACTACTACTACTACTACTACTACTACGACTCACCCACTGACTAAATACCACCACACCGACGGCGATCTCGGCGGCGCCAACCACCACAGCCGCCCAGCCCAACGTCTTGCACGCGACGCACATCTGTCTCGATGCCACACGGTAGCGCTCCACCGGCCCATCTGGTCATCACGATAACGGTGGTGGTAGTAGAGGGGGGTCAAGTTTTTGCAATCTACATTATAAGCACAACCGCACCAAGGTTTTGAGGACAAAGTGCTTGAAAGTACTGCAGCACGTGTGATATGTTCTCAAGTGAGTTCACAGCCCGAGCTGAATCAGTCTAGATGGAGGTGTGACCACCTCGTACAGATCACCATCTAGATAATCTACAGCAGAGCTGCAGCTGTGAGGTCTTGTGCAGGATCCGAATACGTGGAGTAAAGATCCAACCTCGGAAACATGTGCCACATCATACAGATCGTACGGCTCCCACCCGGCAAGCATAAGCTAGACCATACGGATCTTCCTGAAAGATCTAGATCTAGATCCTGCAGTGGGGATCGATGATCTGTCTAACGTGGGCAGTACGACCATATCCCACGTGGTGATCAAGTGACCCAAAATTTTAGGCAGAAAAAGAAAAACAGGAACCCATCCATCGAAGTTACTGTAGGCAAGGGCGAATAGAAAAGGTGCGCGAAAAAACAGGGTCTGACTCGAACAAGCCTCGTGGACATTCGTGGATGAGGGAACGAAAAAAAAAATGCTTGGGGGTATTCAGTTTGACCCAGCCAGCATTATCTACAATGCGGCGCCCAATTTACCAGCGTCCATATGAGAAAAAAAACGGACGAAAGAGAGCGGTCAAATCGGCTTGTCGCGTCTTGTTACGCCAATACCAAAACCATAAGGTGAGCCATCCCTCTATATTGGGGTAGGGGGGTGCAGTTGTTGGAAATTTTGTTTCAAGACTTTTCACGGGTCATGATCTCGCCCGCGGACCGGATCAGGAGATATTAAAAAAACGCGGATCGAGTCGGGTCGGGTCGGGTCGGGTAAGGAGGTGTTGGAAATCTCACGGGTCGAGTGGGATCGGGTCAGGATGTTTTCCTAATATTACGGGTCGCTACGGGCCACCCTGATCTGATCCGACCCGCGAGAAAATATCCGACCCGTGAAAAGGCCTGAAAAAGATTCTGACCGGTTGAGCAGCTCCTCTCGCGTGGAACTATCGGTTATACTACTATTAGTATAACAAGTTTACGAGCATATTGCTCTTAGGAATAGCGCATATAAAAGATGGCTGGGTTGCTCGAAGGAATGTCTTCGAAGCCATATGTCGGGTGAGATATTGGGCTTCTCATGCTACGAGCTCAGAAACTTCTGCGTCACCCCTAGCGTGCGATGACTCACGTTTCCGGATATGAGATAAGAGCGGTAACGAGTGGTCTGTTCCGAAGGGTTCCTAAATCGGATAACCCCACTGTACTTTTTTTTTTTTTTTTTTAATCCTCCGGCGGATGGGGAAAAATAAAGCTTTAGCTCACCACACTTCCACGTATTTTCATACGCGTCGTGTGTCGATTCAACTCAGACTACTAGCTCTACTGTATGTACCTGGTTTAAGAGAGGCTCACATGGCCTGACACACCCTCTCTTAAAACGAAGCCGTCCCTCTACGCGACAAAACACAACTTACGGTCACAGGTGTCCACCCTCCCCCCCCTTTGGTACATGCCTCGACTAGTATCGCTCAGAGGGTCCAGCGTTCCTTCTGCTCGTCGATTTTGACCAAATCAAGTTCAAGTTTAGCCCACAAACATGTTTATTTTCACACAAATTGCGGACTCCGGACTGTGCTGTATTTTAACAACATGTACATCATAAGCACTAAGCTATACACGTAGCAGCCACCGTAAACTATGGTTCAAAGGTGTCCCTGCACACCTAACAAAAGCATACTCTGAGGTCCGCTTGGTTGTTAATCTTTTCTATGGCCCATTTACATCGACTGAGAAACACTGGAGTGGGATCTGATTAACCGCCTACACAGGTAGAGTGTGCGGCCGTACGAGTTTATGTCACAGATTCGATCAAAATCGACGAGCATGAAAAAAAAAAGAGTGGGGATGCTGAATCCTATGCGCGACAACAATGAAGGCATGTACAGAGGGGGGGGGGGGGGTACTCGTTTGTTGCTTGCCTTAGTTATTTGACTAGTGACCACGCATGCTTTTCGAGACGGAGCACCGTTCCTACTTCTAATAGAGACGCCTCCAACATTTGGGCGCTCATTACGCGTCTTCCATATACTACATAGAAACTGTTTGCTCATCCCACCCCCGTCCTGCTTCGCCGTCTGCGGTCACCATCTACCTCCTAGGATAGCGATCGTTTTCTCGCTACTCTCTAGTCTACCAAACTCTTCCATGCCGCATACGTCTAATTTCCGTATCTCCTCTAACGCACCCCGTTCCTCCTTGCAAATCTCACATTCTCATACTATGTGAGTCCTACTCTCTACGGTTGTGCCACACAGGCATGCATGTACCCGGCGGGGGGAGAAAGGAAGGCACATGTGACCGCGGCTTGTCCAGACTGCCGCTGAAGGTAAAATCTCTTACGAGTTGAGTTGGAGAGTGAAAATTGACGATTATTATATATTATAAATATACTGATGCATTCCTTCCACAGTCGTCAGATTTCGTCCCGCTCAAAGACGGGTTTTACGGTTTCGGCAGATTGATTAACATCGCCCTGTTGAGCCCTGGTACAAGCTACACGGTAGTTCTAAGGAGAGTCGTCGACCTATATCCTTAATGAGGACACATACCCGGTAATGCGCGCGATCGGAGCGCATCACACACAGCTTGCAAAGACGAGAGTCGACGAAATATTCCATCTCACAGCTGGAGTGTAATGTAATTTTTACAATATAAATATATTTATATGTCAGCATGCCGTGCGCGTGTTGCACAGCTTCTAACATTGCCCTTCGGATACCCCCCCCTACCCAGCCGCCCGGGCTGACTTCGGGTGGCCGCTTTCACATAGTCGTCACTGCTGTTTTCAAGAGTTTTTCTCCTTCAAGCCTCAAAGGGGGTAAGCCTGGACCTCGGATTTAACTCAAGGGTTGCGGTCTCGTTAGCCAGCCCTGACTGCTGTATTAGCTCATTGGTTATGGTCTAAACTTTTAGTCCCCCTTCAGTGCCGGTATACGCAACCCTCATATAACAGCACTATAGCGGTAACCGGCACTATTCTGCCAACTGCCACTATCGATGATGTAAGGTTATTCCCACCTGTGCCAAGCGAATTTTCCGGCAATACTGCGGCAGCGGGCACTTCTCAACCAGCCTCATCGAGGGACTCCTAAGAACAGCCGTTGGGTAGCCTCGAAGGAATTATTTCTCCAACTGTCCGCCACAAGCACCCCCCCCTACGTACATGCCTCCATTTTCTTATCCCACAGAGGGTCGAGCATTCCCACTTTGGCTTGCTGTATCGTTGTCGCTTGTTTTTGTACAAGAAAAGGACACGGCGTGTCGCTTGTTTGTGTGTGTTGTTCACGTTTGGGTGTTACAAACACGTACATACGTGGAAATATCAGTTTATATTGTGAAGAACACACAAAGACAACCACAAATAAACATCGTACAATATAAAACACTCAGCTGTCAGCTGCGGACGGTAGCTGCCGTGTCACTGGCAGCTGGACATTGGTGTTGTGCGTCATTGAGCAGATTGAGGGGTACCTTACCACTAATTTGAGAAAAAGGTGGACATAATCTTTGAAAAATAGATATATATATCCCAACCCTAACCCAATGAAACGCAACCAACCAATGTAGGGTGAAACTCCCTTCGTCTTATACACGGCGCGTCATTTGTCACTTCCCACCCAACACTACAACAATTAGTTGATAAATGGTTGGTTGGTTGTGCCGATTAGCGCCGCATGACACCTATGCAAATATTGCAGGAGACAGGTCAGTCAAGGAAATCGTAGAGCGATCAAGGGTGTAAAACCAAGGGTTCCCCACTAAAAAGTACCAGGTTGGAGTTTGGCGTCAGTCAGAGAAAAAAACGGGTCAGTCAAGGAACAACGTACAGAGGTCAAGGATGTACAAACAAGCGTTCAGGACTAAAACCTAGTAGTTTGGCGCCAGTCAAGGTAAATGACGGTCAGTCAAGGAACAACGTACAGCGGTCAAGGGTGTAAAACCAAGGGTTCCACACCTAGTAGTTGGCGTCAGTCAAGGTAAAGTATTGGAAAATTGCCGTCTAGTCTGTCAACGGCTGAAAGTGTCGTCTCCTGCCATCTTTTTTTATAATCGATATGCCCCTTTACCTGGTATATTACACCAACACGCACGTTTGTGGGGACAAAGTACTCGGAATTCAGCGTGGGATGTGTGTGCATGTTTTTCACAATATTAAACTGTTCCTCCCGCCCATCAACGTCCAGCGCAACCAGTCTCCATCCCGGTGAATTTTGACGTTCAAGAGTGGTTCAAACACAAATATTTTGTACTCAAAGTGCCCTTGCCTGCTACGTCAACCTAACGCCTTCACTATTGGAAACCCTTTTTGGGGACAAACGTACTTGAAGTAGGGCCTTACCCAATAAGCTAGCATATAATTTACCTTATATTGGCCTTTTGAGCTTTTGGAAAAGCTTATGTCCGACCGAGCATAGCCAACATGCCAAATAGCTTATGTGAGAGCATAACAAGGGAAAAATCGAGCATAAGGTGGTTATGCCCGCCCCCATTCCGGGTGTATATACTTGTATGCGTCTGGTTGTCTGGCAGCACGGTGGAGACGCCAAAGGGGTGGCCCCACGGTAATAATACAATTTCACGAGGATTAATTATAAGTACTTATATTGTCGGCTCTGTTTATCGCGATATTGGATGGTCCTACATAAGAATACATAAACACGCACACACACGCGCGCGCGCGCCCACGCGCCCACGCGAGCACAAAAAAAGCGGAGAGCGCAAGGGACGCAGCCGATCTTCCGATCTTGCGATCTTGCAGCGATGGCAAGCACGAGGGTCCCTTCTGAGGAGTGCGAGCGCTCTAGCTCTACCTCTGACAACAGCCTTGACAGCCAGCTCGGCAAGCTCGGACGATGGGCCACAACTCGACAAGGTCTGAAAGCCCAGCTAGAGGCACAGCTGCCCAAGGACATGGAGGCCGTCCAACTGTACGCGTGGCAAAGGATTGGGGATACCCTGATACCGAAATACATGAAGCATGAAGCTATTGACATGTACCAAGCAGCACGGCTCCCGAACTTCACCTAAAGTCCCTGACAAATTGTATCCAACCATTCTATGTAAGGTAAAAAGCCCAATGATACGACCACAGCGGTACAGTACCCTCCATAAGCCTATCTCGGCCTACCAACCACAAGTTGGCTCAGACCGAGTAGCTTTGGTAAACATAGCTGTCCGTACGTTGGGCAATGGTCAAGTCCAACACATCCCGGTCAGTTTCACCACGACCCAAGTTCTACCACGTTTACTGACCGTGAACAACGGTTGTTCAGCAGCCGCGTCATCACGAACGCATCTTCAAGCAAACCACCCACCACGCGTCACACCTCGAATTGCGCATGCAACTTGCCGAAACCCAGACCTCATAAGGAATGTGTATTCCAGCACAATAGCCCTGTAAAACGGAATCATCAACCCCGGACATGCTCTGTCCACACACAGCCTCGGCGATAAACCGCCAGCTGTGGCTGCGTCAGGTGCTACCAGCGCCCGGCGCAGAAGTTTCAAGTCGGAAAAAAACTCGAAATTCAACATTTCGATCAAACCGAAAATTAGCAACTCCCCCCAAACCACAATATGATCACAAACGCAGCCTATACCGCTGCACGAGCGCCCGCTTCTGTTCCGCCTCCAGCCGCAGTGCCTTCACCTGTTTTCGCAGGACGGGCGTCGCGCCATCAAACACGCGCGACACTGGCTCCCAGGTGCTCTCCGCCTCCTCCGGCCCCTGCCAGGCCACCTTGACGACAAACTCGTCGTCACTACCGAGCGGCAGTCGGGGCACCACTCTGCCGCACCCCACCGCAGGCGATTACGTTCAGGTGGGGGCTTCGCCCGCACCACCCTTGCCCCTGAATGAAACCGGACCGCCCCAGGCTTCTTGCGTGCATGTGGGTCACCCGACAACGCCCGCCATATACGTCAACGTGCGTGCGAAAAACGATATCGCACAGCGTCTTGGCACATTCCGGCGGGGAGCCATGGTCAACAGCGTTGTCGACAGCCGTCTCCAACACGCCCGCACGATCCCGCATTCCCACCTCGAAATCCTGGAATATCATAGGTCGTTGCGATGGCAGCGTCAGCGCGACCTCATCGTCCACGTCGCCTGGCGCGTCATCGCCCGGCACGAACGCTGTGACAGCCATCGCCGCTCGCAGCACAGCACCATCGTTGGGCTTGCCCACAGAACGAGCTGTAAGCTCCATCCCAACACCATCGTGATGCCCTTGTGCCTTCAGTACAGAGGCCTTGAGCAGCGCCATGACGTCGATGCCGAGTTCCTCTCAGCATCTTCTGCCCGATGATAACCACATCGCTTCCCCCAGGGAGCACGATAAACGGCATGGTAAATCGGACTGGTCCCCACGGTGTTTCGATCGTTAAGTGGAGCGGACACTATTGCATCTCAATATCACACTCCTGGCCCAACGACGTCACCACACGCGCATGCCCAACAAACGCCTGCGTTAACGCGGTTTGTGTCATCCCCGGCTGTCCCTGCAGGGCCTCTACCAGCTCCTCCGATATAGCTGTAATGCTTGAACCAGAATCCATTAGTACCTTAACCTCAGCAGCCGCGTAAGCGCCGGGAACCGAGAGACCCCCTGCGACATGCTGCGTCAGGGCCTCCAAGTGCGGTTCGGTCTCCACCGTATCCACGCTCGTATCAACACCTCCACCCGGCTGTAAGACCGAGACACGCGCATATGAAATGGTGTTGGAATCACCACATGACTGCTGCGACGCGGGTGCCGGCAGCTGCACCGGAACGGAGTGAAGAACTGGCGCTGCATTATGTGGCCCAGCGCTCTGATACACCTGGTGCTGCACCGTCTCGGTGAGCCCATAATCCACTGGCGCCATCCTTTCCCGCGGCACGCGAATGTAAACGTGTGTCGTCGTCATTCCGCCTATATGGTTCAGGCGCAGCAGGTTCGGTACCCGTAACCCCCGCCTTTGAGGCGGTTTTGTGCGCATTAGCTTGAGGGGTGGCAGTCGCAGGGGCCATCCCGGTTGTCTTCCTCCGGGTATGCTGAGCGGGACCGCGTGGGGACTGCTGCTGCTGCTGTACTGGGGTCTGGCCGTGGGTCTGGCCATGGACGCCTTTCCCCGCCTTGCCCTGCTGGCTTTGGAGGCAGTCCCACTGCTTGTGTCCCTGCTTGCCACATAAGAAACACTCGTTGTTGTCGTACCGACGACTCCGCTCCGCTTTCACACCAGCGGCCTTGGCATTCTCGCGTGAGTCGTGCTCGTCAACAGCACGCCCCTGCGGCTTGGTCCCCGCAGCAGCCATCGACCTAGAGTCACGCCGTTTTGCTGTTTGCCGACGTTCAGCATCATTGGCCTCAGTTACAGCTTGGTCCCGTTGCTGCTTGGCAATAACGTTGAACAACGCGTCAGAGTCATGCGTTACGAGATCGAAACGCATTTTTTTTTCCACCTTGCGGTGGAACTCGAGTCGCTCGATTCCCGCCGCTATTGCCTTAACCAGCACCTTGCCATGCTTTAGCGTGTACTGCCGACCGTCGGGCCTCACCACCTCCGTGAGTCCGCTGTCAGCAAGGTATTTCCGCAAGGCACGTATTTGCATAAACACTGCAATCTACCGGCACGTTCGCATCCATCGTCAGCACACGGAATATCTAGAGGCAAAAATCCTTATCACTCGTCTGCTATATATCAACGCCAGCAAACCTTTTGAGCCCTTGCATAAGCTCCTCCTCGGAGAGGTCGACCCAGGGATTGCCATCGTCAGCCACCATCATTTGGGTCGCCGAATCTACCAGCTCTCGCCTCCTCGCAAGTACCTGGTCTCCTCCATCTTGGTTTGTGATATGCATCTGCTGCTCATACTCCGAGTCGTAGGCAACAAGAAATTCACGCACATCTTCGAAGGCAACAACATCACCACCCAACCTAGGCGGTCTATCTCCCCCGATCGTCACCTTGGTTTCCGGCTTCAGCCGGCCGCTGGTTCGGCGTTCACCTCTCGGGTTGCCCCAGCTTGCAGAATGGACTCCGTCAGCGCCCTGCGCTTGTGCTTCTCCTGCTGCTGTAGGGTCTTCCATGCTTTCGATACTTTCGGCTGGTGTCTCACACCAGCACGCAAACCAGTGCTTTCCGGCCTCCGAAAAGCAAATTGGTCACGTTTTGGGCAGTAAGCAGAAGTTACCCAATTCAATTGAATTGTGCCGACTCGCGCGACCGCGGGCCCGGTGGTATCAGCTCCGAGGACTTCCCCTCGTAGGATCGGAGTGCGATTGTTCACAATGCAATAGTTCGTTCGTTATCACACGGGGAAGTGACATGCCATCGGCCATGGACCTTCCCGTTCGTATCTCAAGATCTCAAGAGCTCACAAGAAACGCCAATAATGACAATTGAACTCCCTGACAAATTGTATCAAACCATTACATGTAAGGTAAAATATCCAATGATACGACCACAGCGGTACACCATCTATTAATAAATAGGGCTGTGCCCTGGCAGCTCTTGCCAGTACAGCATTTACTGGCTGCGTCACATGCTGATCGATCAGTGCACTGGTGGTCGCGGCTTCGCCGCGACCCCTGCCCCCCCCGGCTGGTGAGGGGGGCCCGCTAGAGGCGCCCTGCTGGAGGCACGTTTTTACGCGTTTAGGCTTTTCCCTAGATAGAGCTAAAAAATACCAGGTAAGTCGTTTTTGGACCATGTGTTCAACGCAATTTGGTAGTATGATAGATTGACTTGAGAAAAAAACGTATGAAGAGCAAAAGCGAGCGAAGCGTATGATGGACACGAGTGTGCGGGAATACGGCGGATTGCAGCAATCAGCCTACATGATACCCAAAAGGTGAGACATGGGTTCAAAAACATGTTTGTTTGACGTGTGCCAAACCGAATCTCTCGTACAATTTGCGAAATCGCGGCCCCAGAGACGTGAATAAAATATTCATCGACACACACCCAACTGTATTCAATTTTGTTCCGAACGTGATGTTCACTCATACTCTCCGCCGAAAAAAAGTAAAAAGACAAAAAAAAATCCCGCATTATCGAGTCAATAATATTATTGTAGGTTTCTGAGCTCTCCCCTCTCTAGCTGTTTTGCGTGCCCTCTCTGCTCTTACGCTGTGAATATTGATGGGTTTTCGCTGTTTAATAAGGCGTTGTTTGTTGTTGTAGGACGTACGTAAGTGAATAGTAAAAGTACTGGCGCCCTGGCATCCCCCTCAGCCAGTACAGTATAATACTGCCAGTACAGTAGTACTACTACTGGCAGTACATACTGAACCAGGGCCCAGCCCTATTAATACGAGTTTTATTGTCTTCGCACTTTATTTATCTTCCTCCCTCCCTAGATGTAACTCAGGTCCAGGGTCGCTAGTCACTAAGCAGATGCTTTCGCCTTCCACCCCCCTCCCATCTCCGGTACGTGCCTTCATTTATATCGCGGGAGGATTCATTTTCAGCCCGTTGTTCTTCCCTCGTCGACTCGCATCGAATAGCGCCCACGCCGCTGTTGACAATGAATAATAATATGATCTCTCAGCAGATAATTCATTTTCATTTTAGTTTGTAGAAATAAACAACAGCTGTCGTCGCTGTTGAGAACAGCTGCCGCTATTTATCAAAATAAACTACCAAAAACAAAAGCCAACTTCTTCTATCATATGTCGGATCGTCGGGGTCTCGCCGGTTCCCAAGGGGTCCATATGTCCCTTCGTACGAGGATTTTTGGTTTGTTTGGCGCGGCGCAAGTACAGAGTACCACGTGTTTGCGAGTAGCTACTAGGTGCAAAAGTCAGAAACTGTGTCGTTCGCTTGTAAAAACGAAGGAAAAACGAAGGAAAAACAGAACGCCACTGGAATTCGCTCCAAACAAAAAAAGTTATCAACCAAAACAACCGGAGCAACTGCTGCTGATGATCTCATGATGCTTTCCTGCGGCCGGGATTCATACGGAGGATATGCAAATTTCATTTTTCAAGTCAGAATATTCTTTGCCCCTTTTGCCCCTCTCGCCCTGTGAGCATGATCTGAGATGTTCTGTGATCTCTTCCAGCTTGGGAAGAGCCCCGAACACTCTGCTCACGACTCGCGGCCCCAAACAAAAGCACTTCCTTCTCAAAAACACGGAAAAAACTGCACGTGGCGTTTTTGAATGTTGGTTGGATGGCGTCACTTGCTGTGTTGCAATATGTTGTTGCAATATGTTGTTGCAATATGTTGTTGCAATATGTTGTTGCAATATGTTGTTGCAATATGTTGTTGCATTATGTTGCAATATGTTGTTGCATTATGTTGCATTATGTTGCATTATGTTGCATTATGTTGCATTATGTTGTTGTTGTTGTTGTTGTTGTTCTCACATTAACTCGCATAGTCAAGTCCGTGGTCACAGGACAGACTCCCGTCACTCTGGAGCTGAGGAATACCCCTACAGTATGATAGTTGCCGGCTGTCTGTTGTGCCTTGTGTTTTCGTTTTAGACGTGCCGTCCTGTTTCCCTGTTTCTTACCAATTGCGTTTTTCTTTTCTTAGTCATTTCTTAACTTTGTTTCTTTTTTACTGCGAATAGTCCACGAAATACTCCGGTGGGCTGGCTTGCATGTTATTGTTCTTGGTCCGCGTGCTGTATTAGTATTTTTCTTAGCTATCATACTCTGTAGCATCTCTGTCGAGTAGTTTGCGACCAGACTCTGAGAGCTCGTCTTTCCGTAGGGCATCAGCAGGGACAATGGTTGTGCTGGGTGTAGACGGGTGGAAAGATCAGTATGCTGCGAAGAATACAGCAACACGCCTTTTTTTACGAAAACTACTTGGGAGAAAAAACAGCCTGCTGGGGAAAAAATGCGTCCGAAACTTCTTCTTTCCATCCCATTTATTACCCTCGCACTACTCTCGCCCTCCCTCCCAGCAGAAAATCAGATCCGGGGTCGCATAGCGGGCCCTCCTCTTCCCTCCCCACCACGGTACGTGCCTTCATTTTTATCGCGAGAAGAACTAATCATTTTCTTCCCTCGTCGACTCGCGTCGAATTGTGCAATGCGTACCCACGCTGCTAGGCGCTCTCAGCAGTTTTTAGTTGATCCTTGTTTTGCATTTCTGCAAATAAAGTGCAACCTCATCACGGTGGGAATCGAAGTCAAGGACCAACGTGAGCAGCAGTAGTTTTCGAGGGTAACCACTACACCGCCGGGGCGACCGGCATTTGCAACACAAGTAAACTGTTTGATTTTCGTATTCTTGTGAAATCATCACTTACTACTTCTACCTTTCCAGTCCAACTCGAATGAAAACTAAAGGTTTTACCCTCACATGGACATCCTGGGCAAGCCGTGGTCATACATTAATACCTAATGTGTGCTGCCTTCACTTGTATAAATCGGTCATTCTTACCCCAAACCACATTATTATTACATTTTTACCAGGACAGTCTGAGTCCATCCCGACTTTTCATCCTTACGATAGGGATACCTGGTACAACTCAAGTGACGCCGCAGGCTACTGCTGCTGTGAACTCTTGTGGAACATATACTCCGGAGTATATTACAAAAATAAAAATACACTCCATCCAGCTGTGAGATTCTAGATTTCGCCGAAACTAATCTTTGAAAGCTGTGTGTGATACTCCGATTGCGCGTATTACTGGGTGAGTGTCCTCATTAAGGATATAGGTCGGCGACCCCCATTAGAACTACAGTGCAGCTTGTACCAGGGTCAACAGGGTGATGTTAATCAATCTGTGCGCGGAAATTATAAAACCCGTTTTTGAGGAGGACAAAATCTGACAGTTGTGGAAGGAAATGCATCAGTTCATCAAGTGTATCCTGTAAGTCGTATAACCGGTGAGGGGAGGGCGGAGATTTTTAAGGGCGTGGGGGCCTGGGTTTGAACAAAAGGAAGCGGGGGGGGGGGGGCGACTTAATCTGTGCGCGGAAACTATAAATCCTTCAAAGGGACAAATATGACGGTTGTGAAAGGAATGCATCCGTTTATGACGTGTATCCTGTAAGTCGTACAACCGGTGAGGAGAGGGCGGAGTGTTCGAAAGGGGGGGGGGAGGGAGGGGGGGGGGACAGGGATTTCCAACAGCTTTAATTAGGTCGCATAAATGTATACTTGGTATCTGTTAGGAAATTGCTACACGCGTGGTGCTAGGCGATGGTGCGGGTGGTGGGAAAGCAGGGGGCGTTAGGGGGAGGGAATATGAATTGGAGCTACGGCATAGATGGCTAGAAAGGTCATGAGGTGACATCAACTGTCTGGTGGTGTTTATTACTCTGGCAGATTTTGATTTTAGATGGGGCGGCGGGAGAGAACAAAACGAGGGGGGGGGGGGATCAACCCCCTTTAGGTCGCATGAATGTATACCCGGGAGGAACTTTACTATACGTGCTAGGTCTAGGCGATGGTGTGAATGGTTGGAAAGGAGGGGACGGGGGAAGGGGGGCGGAAATAAATGAATTGGAGCTACGACATGGCTGGTTGGATAGTTAATGAGGTGATACCACTGCCTGGTAGTGTTTATCGTTCGAACAGATTTTATTTAGGTGCGGCGGCGGGGGAGAGGGGGGGGGGTTGTTTTTTGCATGTGTGTCATGGGGGGGGGGGGGGGGGGGGGTTACGTCTGGGTCAGGGGGGGGGGGGGGGCAACGGCCTTTTAGGAATCCCCCGTGTATTCCAAGAACCAGGCCTCGCTATTTATATGAATGGCCTTTGGTTTGTTTGTGTTTTTTCTGGGGTGTTTCTCAGCTTCAGAGTGACATATGTATGTGCCAAAAAAAAAAAAAATCGCAAAGGAATCCCCACAATTTACTACCAGGTATTACTAATACACTGGTATCAAACCAACCCTACCCTAATTTCAAAAATGTTGTCACCGAAACGCGGGGGTTGCAGGTAGCTTTGGCATCATTCCAAGGGCGCACATATCATATCATACACCCATCTTCTGACCTCCAAACATCATTATTAATAGAAGGGGTGACGCAGCCACTACACTATAATACCTGTAGCCTCCACTCTACGGCTGGCGAGGGGGCCCCGCCGGAGGCATTTCTTGGCGCATTTTCGTTTCGTTTCCTACCACAATCCGGGGGAGATACACTTAAGTACCAATTCGATTCGGCTGGCCGGTAAGGTTTTCGTGCCTGCTGGTGAGCCTTTCACGGTTTTGTTGCCTGCTGGCGGGCCTTTCATATTTTCGCCGCTGGTCCATAAGATTTCCGTGCCTGCTGGTGGGCTCTTCGTATTGTATTCAACGTCACAGCTGACGTTTCGTTGCAGGTTCCGTCACAGCTGTCCTTCTGTGCAACAGCAACAGCTGAGGTCTGGAGTAGAGGTGCTGGGCAAGGTGTATCTTGCATTTGTTTTTCAAGTATGCGTCAGACCTATCTGCATGGCCACCAAGTGACCACTCGCAACTACAATAATGTCTGTCTGGCTCAAACCTCTGCGGCAGCCTGGAGAGAAAAAGAGCGCAGCGTGCAGAAAAGCACTGCTACAATAATAGCACTCCCGCCCTCTAGTGTGGCACCACCTGAAGGCCCCTACACTCTACCCCCCATGGTCGGTCAGTATGCCTCTCTGGGTGTGCTGATCGCGGAATCCGATTCCATTTGTGTTTGTATATTGGTTAATCTCGCTCGTGCCAGATGCATCGCAGCAGCCCGCAAGTCTGCCGTCTAGTCTGTCAACGGCTGAAAGTGCCGTCTCCTGCCATATTTTTCTATAATCGATATCCCCCTTTATATTGCACCAACACGCACATTTAACTACTACTGACTGCTGGTAGAATTGTGGCCTCGGGCAAAACCTAACCTCGGCCGACTCTAACGGTACTCGTCGGGGCGAAGCTCCTCCGAGGATCAAATACATGCGCCCGTGGCTCGCTCTGCTGCCCCACACAGCTGTCTCTGCCTCGGATGCTTGTGTTGTGTCTGCTACAGCTCTGCTGCGTTGTCGCTGTTTTCTACACCTAGGCACGATCCACATGTTTGCATGTTGTTGTGATCGCATCGTCTGTTCCGATGTGTTTTTTTTTGCTTTCCACAACAAACGCAGCTTAAAAAAAGAGCTGCTGCTGCAGTTAGTCCAACATACGCAGGTTGCGGAAGGGTTTCCAGGACCTGTACTCTGGTGTGATATTGTGCGATATTGTGCGGCGGTCGGGGTTCGGGGTTCGCGCCTCTCGAGTTGTTGCTGCCGCGCGAGGTGTACTCTCGTTGACACGATGACCTGTGTCACCCGACACAGCTGCTGCAGCTTCGAGTATACCAAAACAGCAAATCGCTTCGCACATCAAAATGTACCAGCAAATTATGGCGCCATGGGTAGCCGGCCATCGGTCGGTGTATTTTCCAAGATCTAGAAATTAACCTAAAAAAAAATGGTAAAAACAAAGGCGAACGCCATTCGGAGGAACTTCAAAAATTGGACAAATTTATTTCTGACGGACATCGTCGCGTTAAATTCTACAACCAGGTACTGGTCCAGGTACACTCTACGAGTACATTATTTTTTCTTCCTCACATGCCCCAGCAGTGCGCAGGATAATGATGCTCAGCTGTACTGCTGTAAGTATTTTTCGCTCAAATTTTCCAGAAAGTAAATTTTAAATTTCATGTGCTTGATGCGCCTGGGGGTAGATGTTTTTTTTCGCTCGTTACATTGTTAGTAGTACCAGGTAGTAAATAGTGTAAATAGTGGGCTGTTGTACGCGCATCAAATTAAATGTGCTGAGCACATCAACAAATATCAGTTTGAAGCTGCACCCGAATGCTTACGCGCCGGGTACACGAAGGTCGCAGCCACTCTGGCTTCGGTAAACTTATGTATGCGCAGAACACAGTAGTAGTACCAGGTGGGCTACGACAGCATCGACATAATTTATATCTGGGCCGTCCGTACACAGCAGTAGCTTCATTTTCGATACACCCGGAAAATTAAATTGCAGTGTATATCGTAGTCGTGTGCTCTACCGTTAGGATGCGGGCGAACGCACGGGGGTGCAAAATGCAAACGCATCAGCCTCTTGCGTCACCCTTCCTCCGAAGGGGAAACTTGTATAAATTGTAATATCGGTATATCATACAAGGGCTCCGCTCCGCGGGCGGTTGGCGGCGTTCGCTACGCTCGCGCAAGGGAGAATGCAACAAAACGCGAAAGGGGCTGAAATAATAGGATCATGATTTGGTGCAACTAGCGACTTGGTAACGCCAAGAGCTGCTTGTGCGGAGCTGACTGCCTTGTGCTGTGATTGGTGCTTGCCGGCGATGTCACGTTCTGATCGGCAGTACGGATGGAGCGCGGTGGGCCGTTATGGTTGAACAGCCCGGCCATTTTCTGGTAGGGGGAATACATAATCGGATGCCTATTCGGGGTTGAGTACCCAACATCGGGGTATTCCCGGGGGAAATGCGTGCAGAGTCGGGTGGTGACCGGCGTTCGCCAATGAGATGGCGTCCTGGGGTTGTCAAGGCCACTGAAATAAAAAGTTGCCCGATTTCGGCCACAAAGACACCGGATATACCTAATTTAAGTCACTGACCCTAATTAGTATCCTATTATTGGTCTGGGTTGTAGCGGGAGACAGTAACTCGTCCATCGTGCGTGAAGTATCCGTCTCCTCTCTCGTTTATTCATTTCTTCATCTAATCGTGAGGTTTTCCATTGTATAGGATGGCGTTTCGTGGGACGTAATGTATATGGAACCATACAGAAAATTTCGCAACTTTCTAAGCTCGTGTAGCATCCGTGGATCTTTCGATATACCTGTGGTACTACTGCTTGCCGTTAAATCTATCATCGGTGGTGCTCTTAGCCAGTATGATCATTATACTGCCAGTGCTCGTGTTCAATCTATTATTGATGACGCTCTCAGCCTGTATTACTGGTATGCATGCTGCTGTACTGCCACTATTTATATTGCATAAAACATTAAACTAGCTTGCTGTTGCTACCTGCTACCTGGCAGTTTGCTATTGTTACCAAGGTATTATACTGGTGCGTATGTACGTATCTTCTTTTTTGTCCCAATCTACGGCGGTGCTACTTTATATACCAGGTACTACTTAATACGGAGTATAATAGCTTCTGCTTCTTGCCGTTCAACGTTCTCCGCAATGCCCTACACTTGCTATTTGCTGCTCGTGGCAACAAAAAGCAGCAAGTGCTCAACTTCAAGTTTATCACGCATTCTGCTCAACATCGCAAGACATAGGCTCTGGAATCGTGAGTTCGAATCTCACCCGTCACATTCGTTAAAAAAAAAGATACAGTCGTCCCCGCTTTAACGACGCTCATCTGCAGTCAACTCCCCGATTTAATGGCGACATTTTTCCTGGAGCAGGCTGCCCCGCAGATATACATCGCTAGTAGTTTCCCGGAATCCTAAAAGACGATTCCCAGCATTAAAGACGCCTGAAAAAAAAACGATGAACGCCTTTACAGCGGGGACAACTGCACCAAATTTCCCCATGTTGAGCCTAAAAATACCTCCCTGGGTCCCCACAAATTGAAACCACTTGGATACTGACACGTCGACCGGTATATTCCGCCGACCTCTGTCAGAGATAGATACCCGGTGGACTGAAAAAAACACAATCCGGGGTTCGAATCCCCCCAACGTCCATCTCTGCCGATTTTCTTGTTTGATGGAAATGACAGAAGTACACACCTGAACGTCATGGTGCACGCTTACCCCCAGGCAAGGCGATGCACCTCTAACACTGCAATCCCGCCGTTCAAGGAGGGGGGGGGCGGGGGGCGGGGGGGGTAAATCAAGCCTTACAACTAAGGTGCCGGCAGGCTATACGGAGGAACGACAAGGCCGAAAATAAAAATAAAAAAGTCACAAAAATAATGTTGCGCAATGCACTGTTCCACACGTCAGACAATCACCGATTCCCACTTAATGACCTAGATATTTCAAGGAATATCTGCACGATATATTGATCATATCACCGGGTGAGAGCCGTACGATCTGTTTGATCTAGCACATGTTTCCCGGGTCGGATATGTACTCATATAATACACATGCTGCACAGTATCTCACAACGGCAGCTATAGGGTCCACTGTAGATAATCTATATGATCTATATGATCTACTGTAGATCATCACCTGCTCGAGGTATGCAATTTTCCAATGCTATGGTGTCCTGTTGTGTCTTATATGCACTACCCACTATTATTAGACCATGCAATCACGTAACTTTATGGTAGTGGGTAGTGCTGTATAACACCAACAAGACATACACTTCATAGTTGTTCGTCGAATCTCGCCGGCTTCTTAGCATTGATCTCCAGGGACCTCCCCTGGCCACGGACTGATCTGGGAAGTCAATAACGTTGTAGTCTTTGTCAACCCAGAAACAAAAAATGATAAAGCCGGGACTCGAACCCACGCACATCACGCTCAGAAACGGACGATCTGCCCACCAAGTTATTCTTACTCACAATCCAGAGCAGTCTGTGGCGAGCGGAGGTCACGGGAGATCATGGCTACGAAGCCGGCGAAATTCGACGAACCCTTGACCCCTTTAGAGCCCGAAAAATCCCTCCCCATACTAACTTGACGTTTGTCCCCAAAAACGGGTTTTCAGTGCAAATGGTAGTCTGTAGTCCAACCATGCCGCGGGCATGGAGCCTTGACGCGGCTTAGGGTTCAAGTGTACACGGTAGATGGGCACGTAATGAGAAATGGTAGAAGGTAGGATGAACACGTAATGAGAAAGGAACGGTGAACTAAGGGCAGCAGGGAGTCAATACCGTTGCTAAGCCGGCAGTGGGTACATAGGAAAGTGTGTTTCTTCATCTTTCGGATTACCTTGATTTGCTCCTGTACGGGAATGTTCTTATGGATGGTCCGGTGTCAAAGCTCATCATGATGCGCATTGCTGGATGGGAGACAGGGTTCCCCCCTTTCTTTTACGGTACTTTCGTGAATGTTTGGAAGACATCGACGTTGAAGCTCATGTTACACATTCGAGGGTGGAAAACAGATCAATGTAAACAGTCTCTCGCACGATACCAAAGATGGTGCCGAGTGACGGCACGTTTAGTAGTGTCCGTTGGTAGACAGGCGTCCAGGAACCCCCCACCCTACGAGTAGTATATGAAGTCTAAAGAGGCGTTGAAGGGACAAAAACAGACCAAAGCGTTTTTTTCTTAAAATCTTATATGCTGTGTGTACCTAGTATACGGGTTCATGTGTCCATGCCAATTCATGCACGAGGACGTTACAGGCCACAAATATTCCACACACTATTAATAACTCCACACAAAAACACACAAAACAGCTGTACGAGTAGCCATATAGTCTACACTTCATGCGTATGGTATACATGAACTTCCCCCACCCCGTCTTCCATACTTTATGCAAGCGAGAAAAAATGACGTGACAGGCGGTAGTCGTGCTCTACTACTAATTAATACTCGCTTTGCACGCGACAAGAGGCACAAAAACACCGAAACAAATTATGGTCTTGTGTAAACAATTGCGATGCGGCATTGTCTTTTAAAACCAAATTCTTCTGACCGCGTCTGCCGTGAGTTCGATCAAGTTACCAGGTAGGATCGATACAATACTCATAATCTTTTGCAAGCTGCGTGATACATCGGGTGCTCCTCTGTCCTACGGATGTTGTGAGGGTGAACATCAACAGCAAACAATAAAAATAATCTTAGCTACTAGACTAGACTACACGTACTTCATCCCGAGGCCTTAAGTTGTTATGTATGCTTCGCCAGTGTTAACAGCAATATCTTGACCGTTTTAGCACCTTTTAGCACTGGACTCCCGACATGGGGACAAAACACTTGGGAGTTAAACCAGGATCATGTTAGGAGTTGGAAAGGGGTATGATCCATGTTTTTGGTTTCGTGGATCTTTATTGGCGTTGGGGTGCGCAGGATTGATTCTTCCAAATGGATTCTTCCACACACTGGGATGATTGAAGTGGCCCCTTTGGGACCCAGACAAGTAATCCAGCACGGTCGTACCATTCGTCTGTGATAGATCAGTGGGGGTCTTCCGATAGTGCCGATTGGATAGAGCCTATTTCCTATATAGTGCCGGTGAAATCGCCTGCCACAACTAAACTGGAACCCGCTATAATAGTACAAGCATCAGTACTACACCCAGTGGTGTCGCTGTCCGGTATAATGCCGGCATCGTTGGCTGGAACATATCGGCACGGAGAGGAGACCACCATTCGTATCATCATTAATTGTTGTTGTTGTTGTTGTTGTTGTTGTTGTTGTTGTTGTTGTTGTTGTTGTTGTTGTTGTTGTTGTTGTTGTTGTTGTTGTTGTTGTTGTTGTTGTCGTCGTTCTCCAGAGCCTGCAACGGCGCGACTCGCAGTTCATCATGTATCATGCTGCATGAATGTCGGAGATCTCCGCGCCATATGCAGCTCGGGCGCACACCACGGCACCTACTACGCCCCCTACCTCATCAGGCCTGCCTCTTGTGCCCTCTTGTACCCTCTGGTACCCTCTTGTATCCTCTTGTACCCTCTTGTACCCGATGCTTCAGTCGTGACCGTTTTTTCGACATTGCTCCCCCTTGCAGCCCCGAAGGGGCTATAAACAACAGCAAAATAGAAGCTATGAGGAGAACTGCCCTACTGCTACTTATAGACCGGACCTTTTGGTTGAGAAACGGGGTATCATTGGCTCGGCGTCCCAGATGGAGTAATGGGTGAAAACAGGTGAATCTCGTCCCTACGTAAGTCAAGGTCGTGGGTTCAAGTCTCCCCCGGTGCTCGTCGGGGACTCTTTCCTTGTTTGTTCTCGAGCAAAACATTATTTATTGATCATTGATAGCAGTACCAGCGACTGCGAGTTGTTGCGATAATTCTGTCAGCAGAAAGATGGGCCTGCTTTGTTTGCGAACACACAGTTTTTAATTTGGTCACCTCGATTTTATTTTTTCGCTGCTTGCTGGCAGTTGGATCGGGCTATCGGATTCGGAGACGGATTGAAGCACCGCTTTTTACAGGCACATTGTTAACCTCGACCCCTTAGCCTCTTTGGGACCCATCTAGAGCGACCAAAAAAACGCCGAGGGCGATCTTTTCAACAGGCTAGCAGAGAAGAGCGTGCAGCAGCAGCAGGAGCATGATCATCCTATACACGCGCGTGCGTGTCGCTTAGCTCCTCACTTCGCAGTCCGGGCACAACCCCCATCCACCAGCACGGGTTGTTCCGTGTGCCGGATGCTATAATCGTCATGTGTTTTCGTTCGACGCTATTTTCCCTCTCAGGTTCCAAAAAAAAACGGTTTTAACCCTTTATACCACCGGAAAAAAAAAACATCCACATCCACAAAAATTCCAGGTGGTTTGTCCCCAAAGAGTACGATGCGGTTCTAACTTCAAGGGGGGGGCAAGTGTTCAAAAAAGTGACGAGATTGCAGCTTCGGCCCTACCAAGCAACCCGGACTGCTGAGGGAGGGTGTCTTGCACCCGAACTTCAACGCGAGAACTTGCACGACACGCGCGCTGCACGATACTCCGAAAGTACTACTTGCACGGCGCGCTCGAACCATATAACTCGTTTTTCATATAATAGGATCATACTAGAGTCAGCCACATCGCCCCGGTGGTGTAGTGGTTACCCTCGAATACTACTAGCGTTGGTCCTTGAGTTCGATTCCCACCGTGGTGAGAATTTAAAAGTGTTTGCGAAAATGCAAAAAAAGGATCAACTGCTGAGAACGCCTACCAGCGTGGGTAGTCACAATTCAACGCGAGTCGACGAGGCAAGAAAATGTTGTACTCTCGATAAAAAAACAAAGGCACGTACCGTAGTGGGGATGGGGGAGGAGGGCCCGCTATGTGACCCCGGATCTGAGTTACTACTGGGAGGGAGCGCGAGATGAGAGTAGTGCGAGGAAAATAAATGGGATGGACAAAAAGAAGTCAGCTGTGTCTCACTAGTGCGGTGCCTCTCCAGTTGAAAATAACCGCACTAAAGTGGGACCCCCAGACCATGCACCACCACGGGACGTTGTAATACTCTATATGCGATTTACACCGCACTAAACTGGGGCCCCGCACTAAAGGGTACCAAACTAAACTGGGGCCCTGCACTAAAAAAGGGTACCGCACTAACGCGGGACTACGAATGTATTTGTTTTCTCGCTAATAGCTGGGTCCCATTTAGGAACCCAGGCACAGCAACCCATAACAAACTAGCGCGCAACAGCAGTCGACTCTGTTAACAGTTACTAGTATCATGCTGCTCACTCACGTGTTTGGGTACATCCTCCACCTCAGCAGCCGGAGTTGATTCGCGAGGCAGATGTTGTAATCGTCGATAACCAAAACCGATTTGACGCACAAAAAGCTTCCTAAAACCAACACGCCCCTCCCTGCATCTCATCTCTCAAACAGCGATTGAGCCCCCCCCCCCGCTAAGAACTTCCAACGAAGCATCAACCAAAAACCCGCGGTCCGAAAAAAATGGCTGGTTTGTTCAGCTATCAACAAAGTGTTAATTATTACTTGTAGAGAGTGTAAATCCGTTTCATCGCTGGAAAAATGTTAACTATTAGTACTTGCCCAATCTAAGGCTTACCACACCCTTCCCCCCCTTGGACCGGCGGAATGGTAGATCCGCCGGACACACAAGGACAAGTTCGACATGGGATAGGTCGTAGTTTACCATAGGTGGTATAATACATGGGCTCCCGTGAAATTGCACGTACGTGCAAGGTTTTTTAGATTTACACGTAAATTCAATAGCGATTTATCTATGGCGGCTCCCTATGTCCAGGTCCGCACAAAACGACGCTTACGCTGCCCAGACAAACCCGACCCCAGACCCGATCCTAGCCCTAACCCTTACCCTAGCCCCAACCCAACCCTTTGGGGGGCTCTCGGTCTGCTCTCGAGCTCGGCAGGGGCTGTACTGAGTTTACGTGCAATTCTAAAAACCTTGCACGTACGTGCAATCAAACGCCTGGTGATGATACATAGGTGAGATTCGAACCCACGACCCAAAAGCCCATGGTCTGTTGATGACAGCCGTTGGTGAAGGCATTTTTTTTTCTCCTTTTTTTGTTCATCCCATTTATTATCCTCGCACAACTCTCGTGCTGCCTCCCAGTAGCTGGTAGTAACTCATATCCGGGGTCACATAGCGGGCCCTTCTCCCCCCTCCCCGCTACGGCGGTTCGTGCCTTCATTTCTATCGCGAGAATAATTCAGCACCTTCTTCCTTCGGCGACTCGCGTCGCTTTGTACCTACTCACGCTGCTAGGCGCTCTCAGCAGTTGACCCTTCTTTTTTTTTTTTGCATTTTTGCGAATAAAGTAAAATCTCACCAGGGTGGGAATTGAACTCAAGAACCATCGCTAGTAATACTCGAGGATAACCACTAGAACACCGGGGCGACCGGTTCTGCATTAGAGGTCAACAATAACAATCCGGAACTCAAGGACCATCGCTAGTACTACTCGAGGATAACCACTAGAACACCGGGGCGACCGGTTCTGCATTAGAGGTCAACAATAACAGTCCGGTTAACCTCTGGTGAAACGTTGACCAGTTGCCTACCCCACTCGGTGGGAATTGAACTCAAGGACCAACGCTAGTAGTATTCGAGGGTAACCACTAGACCACCGAGGCGACCGGTTCTGCACTAGAGGTCAATATTAACTGTCCGGCTGACCACCGGTGAAAGGTTAATCAACCAATTGCCTACCCCATCTAAGCCACACAACATGAGCGCTCCGCCGAAGACCTGCCTGCCGTGAATCGAATAAACTTCTACCAGGTTATACACCAAACAAAAACCTATCAGCTATTTAGAAAATGAAAAATCACACTTTACTTGAGCTGTGTGTGATGATGATGATGAGATCGACCAAGAAGGATTTGTGGTCAAAACTCAGCTTTGCAAGCAGCGCGTGATACTTCGATCGCGGGTATTACAGTACTACAGCACCGACCCCCTTATAAGGAACCGAGATGATGTTCGTTTTCGGCTAGATTTCTTATTTTAGAAATGCCGTGTTCTGCACTCACTTCGGTACAATAATAGTTGTGAAATTAGTTATTTTCCCGTAAGGTTTACGCCAAGTTTTTTGGAGCGCTCTTTCTTATGAGAGGGCCGGTAATAACGCATGGACTGCTGGCTCTGTGTCATGCCTATGTTGGTAAGAAAAAGATAGTCGTCATACCCCATAGCACCAAGCCAACCCTGCTACGAACTCCACAAGGCTACCTTACCGACGGGATAGAATGCAAATCACTGATGTCAGAGCATCCTATCGTTGGTGTTCTGGATGGTTGATGAACTCGCTTGTTCAGCAGGTAATGAGTAACACAAGGGTCATCACCACCTGGTGGTCGTGATCGTTGCTGGCACCACATATCTGTGTCATGGCAATGTATTGCGGCAGCGCAATCCACCGTCGGCATCTCTAAGCGGCCGGGTGTGGGGGGGGGGTGGGGGGGGAGGAGGGAAGGGGGGAAGGGGGGGAGGGGGGGGCGTCATGCCCAGGAGACTGATGTCTGGGTTTGGCCATCATCGTCTTGAAAGTTGTGGGCCTTCCAAAGGCCGTCACAAGATTGCTTAAGACCGCCCTGACTTCTTCGCCATGTTGCCTTTCTCCCCAGTGCCATTGATGATGCACTTGTTACCCTCTACGAGCCCAATGCCGTCTTTAGTCAGTTCCTAGGGTCTGCCAGTATGACATTTTTTTTCCTCTTTTCCTTTCCTGGCTTTCTCTTGTCTTGTCTTTTCTTGCTTTTCTTGTCTCTTCTTTTCTTCGCTTTTCTTTCTCCTTTTTTTTTGCTTTCTTCTCTTTTCTTTCCTTCCCTTTATCTTCTTTTCTTTTCTTGTTTCTTTTTTCCAATTGACTTGCGTCTGTCGTGCGTATGCGTAGTATTAGATACTACGTGTGATATATACCTGGTACGTGGTAGTCTTTCTTGGGTGGCAAACGGTATAGCCGGTTTTTCCAGGCAAGAGTAATGAGACGTATGCACCGGTATGGACCTGGCACATCGTAGACTGACTCCCGATTTCACTTTTATATGTTTCTGGTGGAGGCATGAATTGCGTCAGCTGTGATATATGCGTGTACCACCTTGGGTTGTTTGTGTTTTTCCCTGGGGTATTCCTCAGCTCCAGAGTGACTGGAGCCTGTCCTGTGACCACGGACTTGATTATGCGAGTTAATGTGAGACCAACAATTTCGGTGGGAGAAGATAATAAACGTCATACGCCACCAAACCAACCCTGGTACCTCAAGGCTACGCCAGACGCTGCATGATCCCTGCCGGGATAGAACGGAAATTACCAAAGAGCATGCTATGGTCGGTGCTTTGGTTGGTTGATTACTCGGCTTGTTCTGCAGGTAATGGGTAACACAAAGGTCATGACCACCAGCTGGCCAGCTGGTCTCATGAGCCATGGCCAGCACGTGGCTACGCAGCGCTATCACAGAATATCGCAACGAGCTTCATAATTTGCTGAAAATATTACGACAATAACAACAAACACAACCGACCACAACGTAAATCATACCTGGTATTACGTACTCTGTAGCTGACCCAGCGCCACCACCCACTCACACTAGCTTCACCAAGACGTTCGATAGAATACTACACCCACTGCGCTACTACAAAGTATAACCCTGCCTGTGCCGTCAATAACCACTGGGAGAGAGGTACGTACACGTCAGCAAACAGCTGCCGTGTTATATCTGCCGGTGCATCATATCATACAACATCATACAACATCATACAACATCATACGAAACGTATCACGCATGCCGGTTAGATCAGATTGAATGTATCATGTCATGCATACCTGGTATCCGGTAACATACTCATCATGTCCTTTATCATATGCCGCGGCTACAGGTTACGAACAGTAATATTACCAAGCCCCCAAACTGTTAGCGATGCAGGAATTGTACAACAGCAGTGCGGCAATCCTAACCAGAAGAGCAACAAAATGATATGTTTCTCATTTGGCGAGGGTTCGTTCCACACTGACTTCAGTATAACGGCTCCCGGGCTTCTTAAGTTCCTGTAAATATCAGCCTGCCTTTCGTATTGTCCTGCTGCTTTTTACAAACAGGCGTCCTGTACTGCTATACCGCGGCGACTGATAAGCAGTATTTCTGAGCTCTGAGCTCCCAACTTGTTGGCAACGATGCTGAAGTCTGCGGTGCGCAATGCGGAACGTCTTTCTGGCGGCGGAATTACACGTCGTGCTTGCACCAAAATCGGAACCGCCTCGGTTGGTCTTTTGGACAATTATTGCCATCATGCAAACGGCGATATAATGCTCGCTGTATGAATGTAACCAGTACCTAGCAGATAGCATGGATAGAGCATAGAGCAGTACTGACAGCAGTCTTGTAAGAAACCGAGATTTTGATTTTAGGCTACAGTATTATATATTTTTTTTGTACTTGAGAATGGTTGTGTCCTATTAATAGACCAAATTCAGCACAACAGTTGTCGAATCTCCTGTTTGAAGAAAAAAAAAAACACTTTCGAAGTTTCCCGTCATTTTTTTATAGGCTAAGCTTCTTGTCGAGGTTTTTCTCACCAAAGGGCCGGTAAAAAGTGTGAAACATTCTTCACTATAAAGGGTATTGATTTGGTATTAACGCCTTTGGGACTTGAGAGGGAAACAAGCTGTCGAAAAAACGAATACCTCGTACAGAAACAAACACAGGAAGTTCGGGCGAGCTTTACGGGCGCTACTTGGTACTGGTATATACTGTAGTAGATACAGAAAGGAAAAGGGGCGAAGGGGCTATGGCAAAAAGGAAAAAGGGCTATCATAGGACAGACACTATCATAAGCAAAAGAGGCTATGACAGAAAGGAAAAGGGCTATGACTACGGTAAGCGAAAGGGCTATGATGGAAAGGAAACGGGGTTATGAAAGGAAGGGAAAAAAAGGGCTATGAAAGCAAGGAAAAAAAGGGGATACGACAGCAGTAAGCAAAAAAAGCGGCTATGACAGAAAAGAAAAGCCGCTTTCCCTACTGCTGTCATAGACCATACCAGAGTAGATCCGAGGCGTAAAGGAAGATGTACGACGCGCGTGCAGCATGACGCTATTGTTTCTGTTGCACGTTTTTCCTGTATGAAGAACGCTGATAAAAAGCGCAGTTTCTTTGTCCCTCGTTTATCGTTGGTCTCGCAAAAGAGCACTCTACAGAGCATGATTCTGCCCAGCTGCTGTATTCACCTCAACATTGCGTCGCTTGAAGTCGCATATTCATACTTCGTACATATCACACAGGTGTTTATCACATCAAAACGCGAAGTTACCGCGTTCGACGATAAAACGCGCTGTCCACACCGTACGCCCGCGACCTGAGACCAAAAGCCACCAAAAGGGCACAATATACGTCGCGGTCCCTCAGTCGTGCCGGTTGAGTAGTGCCGGTTGCCACAGTAGTGTCGATAAAATCGCTTGGCACAGATGGGAATAACCTTATTTCATCGACAGTGGCAGCTAGCAGAATAGTGCCGGTTGCCGCAGTAGTGCCGTTTTTTTCGGCTGGCACATATTCCGGCACTGCTGAGGGACCCCTACTGACACACGACCGTCTTACCACCACCACCGTATAACGCGCACGATAACGCACCCCCTACAACGATTTTAGAAACTGGCTTTCTCGACAACGGGGAAGGGGAGAGCGCAAACGCCGCGCGATGCGTCTATGGTATGATCTCGACGCGATATTTCCAAGGCAAGCCGCCATATCATTGTTTACCGTTGTCCCCCCCGTAAAAAAAGACGCAACGTAAAAAAGACAGCGAGGGCAGAGATACATGATGAAAATGAAAATACACCCCAGCTGTGAGATCGGAGATTTTGTCGAAACTCATCTTTGCAAGGTGTGTGTGATACTCCGATCGCGCGTATTACTGGGTGTGTGTCCTCATTAAGGATATAGGTTGGCGACTCCCCTTGGAACTACAGTGTAGCTTGTACGAGGGTCTACAGGGT
The DNA here is from genome assembly GCA_012845835.1 of Undaria pinnatifida. Taxonomy (NCBI): domain Eukaryota; class Phaeophyceae; order Laminariales; family Alariaceae; genus Undaria; species Undaria pinnatifida. The sequence goes on from JABAKD010000027.1 coordinate 4,440,861, forward strand.
GATTTTAGTCAGTCTGTGCGCGGAAACTATAAAACCCGTTTTTGAAGGGGGGGAAAACTGACAGCTGTGGAAGGAAATGCAGCAGTTTATCAAGTGTATGCTGTAAGTCGTACAACCGGTGAGGAGAGGGCGGAGTGTTCGAAGGGTTGGGGTTGGGGGGGGGGGTTCGGGGAAGGGGGCGGCGGGGGGAGGGGAAGGGGATTTCCAACAGCTTTAGGCCGCATATATGTAGGGACTTGCTATACACGTGGTGCTAGGTCCAGGCGATGGTTCGGGTGGTGGGCAAGGAGGGGGCGTTTGGGGGGGGGGGGGGGATGAATTGAAGCTACGGCATGGATGGCTAGAAATATAATGAGGTGATGTCAATTGCCTGGTAGATATAGACTATACATTATTATAAAAATAAAAATACACTCCAGCGGTGATATCGAAGATTTTGTCGAAACTAATCTTTGTAAGCTGTGTGTGAACTCCGATCGCGCGTATTACTGCTGTGTGTGTCCTCAGTAAGGAATTGTAGCACACCCATTATTACGCAAATAATATACACATCACAAAGCACGCATGATACTGGATCGCTAGAAAGACGTTGCGTGTTGCGCACCGCAGGTTTGTGTGATATAATGGTTACCTTCTCGTGTGCAAAGTAATCGTAGTCTACTTGGTGGTGGTTGTTGGTCCTGTATCCTGTGCCCTTTGGTGTGGCTTTTGGTCTCTGATCGCCGGCGTAGGTTGCAGAAGGTGCGGCTTTATCATCATCGAAGAACGCGGTAACTTCGCGAATGGATGTCACATACGCCTGTGGTGTGTAAATGTATGCGAAGTATGAATACTCGGTCGGTAAGCAACTCAGAGTACTTCGACTTTTGTGTGAAGAACACAGCCGCTTCGACTACTGCTGTTAGCATAATAAACCCGTCCCGCCCCCGTTTTGATCAAAATCAGGCCCCCACGTCCTTAAAAACTCCGCCCTCCCCTCACCGGATATTCGACTTACAGGATTCACTTGATAAACTCATGCATCTCCTTCCACAGCTGTCAAATTTTGTCCCTCTCAGAAACGGGTTTTATAGTTTCCGCGCACAGACTGCCTAACATCACCCTGTTGACCCTGATAGCTACACTGTAGTTGCAAGGGGAGTCGCCGACCTATACGTATCCTTAATGAGGACACACAACCCGTAATACGCGCGATCGGAGTATCACACACAGCTTGCAAAGATGAGTTTCGACCAAATATTCGATCTCACAGCTGGAGTATATTTTAATTTATATAGACCAATAATATATTTACCTCCATAAACAAGACGCAAGATGACACCCCCTGGAACGAAGTAGTTTACAGCCTATGATACCACACAGATCCTATTGCATAGAACCGCACCCCACCCTCGTTTTAGCGCCAATTTCGACAATCCATCTGCTTGGAATTATTTTTTAGTGCCGGGTAAGCTGAAAGCTGTTAGTTTTGCCGCAGGATCAAGGCACAGGGGTTATTGGGATCCAGAAATATGATCGTACGGACACTGGACGTGGGTGTATACCGTATTTTATAAAAATTGAAAAACGTTATCTGTGAGTACTACCGATTGAATGGTTAAAACTTAACTTTGCAAGCTGCGTGGACATTATGTTTCGCTATATTTAAAAAAATGAACAAAAAGGACGTGGATGTATATTTTAAAAAATGACAAAATACACTTTAGCTGTGAGATTGACCAAAAAGGTTTTGTGATCAAAACTCAGCTTTGCAAGCTGCGTGTGACACTTCGATCGCGCGTGTGAAGGATACAGGCCAGTGACGCCCCTGCTAATGCCAGGGCCACCAGGACCAAGACGTTCAACCTTGTTCTGCGCACGGAAACTGCATAACCCGCGTTGAGGGGGACTAAACCAGACATATGTGGAATTCAGTATGCATGAAACAATAAGTGTTTTAGCCAGAGTTAACTTTTGGAGAGGGCTACTTGGGTCTACCGGGTTCGTACGCAAGTTCTTGTGTACTCCCTGTATATGTCCTTTTTTTTGCCCTGTATATGTGGCAGGCCAGCAGAGGTCCAGCCCAAGCCTGATGCTCGGGTTGCTGTCGAGTCATCGTGCAGCGTGGTATATGTGCTGGATGTATTTGTATGTGCTGGAAGCATGATGATACACAGTACTGGAATGTGATGGAATTCGATGGGTAGAAGGTGAGGAGTTCATGTTCAGTGTAGTACCGAATGTACCTGGTATGGCAGTGTTCACGCAATGCCTGTGCATACTTGTATGGTATACGATTACTCGACACGACGATTCAGTACGAGGCAGTGTAGTACCGTATGTATGGCGTAATCACGCAATGCGTATGCATACTTGTACAAGAACGGTATACGAATACTCGACACGACGATTCAGTACGAAGCACCAACAACACTCTGTTGTGACTGCCGAGAGCAGCGCGTCTGGTACCTGGTACGTGATATAGTCGAAGGCCAAGCTATCAAATAATAATACAATTCATTACTCATGACACATGACAATAACCCACCACCTGAATTTTCTCTGCCGCGATTCGAAAAAAAAGTCGAGCTTGAAGAAGCAACATCATTTTGTCGTCATGCTATTCAAATAACAAGTTCATGCAATCTACCAGAACACGTCCACACGCACAAAATCACATGCATCCATCCGCGGTGGGCGCGGCCTTTTCTATCCAAATGGCACAAAGATACCACGATGACACTAAAAACATCAACTACTACTACTGCTGTAGATTATGTGCATCTTCCATTTGATGCACGAGCACTGCTGCTGAGTAACACTCTACTATCTAACGAGCACTGTACACTACACACAGGGGAAGGGGGGGGGCACTCACAACGCAGTAAGATTTACTACCGTGTGGTTGCGTGTTCACCAAGCCATGAACTGCGTGCCTGCTATGCATGACATGCTTGGTGCTGCACGGGATTCAAACTTCATCTAAACGCAAATATAAGGACCATTTGATAAACTATTAAAATACAAACGGTTCTTAAATTAGATACGATATTGGTATCAAATTGCCATGCCAAAATACCCACAACCCACACACACCATTATATATTTGCGTGATTTTGGATAAAAGCACGACCACAACACGCAAGGCCATCGCCCATACCCAAAACCAAACAAAGAGATCAGGAAGGGGGGAAGAATAACTCACCGAATCTGCCTTGGACCAGCACAGACACCACTGGAGTGTCAGGATCAAAGGAAGAAGCCTTCAGCGTAGCTCCTGTCGAGTAATTGCTGTTGCTGCCGCGCTTGGGCGAGCTCTCAACAGGCATAACAGATGAATTCGCACGCTTACTGTTAGCAGAGCTGGAAGCCATCATGCTTGTCTGTTGTTCTTGCACTGCTCAAAAAAGAGCAAACAGCAACAACAGCCTAAACTTTCTGTATGTTGTTGTTATTGCTTCGATGTAGCTCACGTCCTGTGTGCAATCAACCGCGTGGCTGGCTTGGGGGTGTGGTGGTTGAGTACGACGTGGAGCAAGTGGGCGGGGCAACTCTGTGCGTTGTCTCGGGGGAGGAGCCCGGCGGCGGAGACACAGAGGGCGGGAGATGGGAGATGGGAGATGGGAGATGGGAGTCGGCGTAGCAGCGAAAAAGCTAAAAAAGCTTGGTGGGTCTGGATGGAACTTGACCCATCGAAATCCAGTTGTTTAATTATTTGCGGCTCCGAAAACTTTTCGTCAAATACTGGTTCGGTAGCGTATCTACTCGTATACTGGTGTACCAGTAGATACTTATTAGATACATACTGGTGGATGCTGGTGATATACTGGGTGCGGCGTGCGGCGTAGAGGGGTATCGTAGATCTGGTAGAACTACAGCACAGGCATACTCAGCTGTTCAAGCACTCAGGGCAGCGCTGCAGCACGGCAGTGCAACAGCAGTAGGAGTGTAGCAGCTTAGCACAGCAAGAGGGTAGCACAGCAGCAGCAACAGCAGCAGCAGCAGCAGCAAAACCGGAACATAAAATTATACCTAGAAGTAGAGAAGCAACGGGGGAGGTTGGCTTGGCAGCTTGGCACTTGGCTGTGTTCTAGCTTGTTGCAGCTCATCAGCCAGGACTCGTACTGCTGCGACAAGGTATGTCATGTACGAGTACAGCAGTCTGCAGACGGGACTCTGCTGTTGTTGTGTGTGTTGTGAGTTGTGGCAAAGGCTTGCTGGAGTCAAGACTGCTGCGGTGCACCACTGCTGTCCTGAGGTTGTGTTGTTTTTGTTGTTGCTGTTGTTGCGGTTCCTGTTGTCCTCGCAACCTAATGGCCATAGGTCATGAGAAACAAAAAACAAAAAACCACGTGCGGTCAACGAAGAAGGCGAAGAGAGGAAGGCCCAGCAAACCATGCGAAATCGGTATAACAACTCTCTGATTTGAACTCTCATCTACACTCAAGACTCCTCCTGCTGCTGCTGCTGCTGCTGCTCGATCGACGATAGATAGGAGCTGTGAGCTGTGACTTACGAGGTACGAAAGACTTCCAGATACTTTTTACCATAATACGCACTCGCATACAGCCGGTCGCCCCGCTGGCGTATCAGGTTATCCTCGAGCCTGGTATAGGTCAGTTTCGTGAGTTCGAATCCCCTCGAGTGCATACTCGTATAAATTCGTGGGGACCTTTTCTTGCGCACAAGTTTACTTGCGGAAAACGCTAGAGCGTGAGTTAGCAACACTCGATGAAAAATCGACGAGCAGTGGGATTGCTGAACCCTAATGCGCGATAAAAAAATGAAGGCAAGAACCGGGGGGAAGAAGGGACGACACCTGTGACCACGGCTTGTCCAGAAGCTGGAAAGTAGAAGTGTGCGCAAAAAAGAATAAGAAATAAAAAACATGCTGTTTGACTGCAAGAGGTTGGTAAGAGGCACAGCACGTATCATCCCAGCTTGGATGGCCATCAGTTCATCAGTTCAGATGTTTACTCTTTGTCTCGTAGAGCGTGACGTGTGGAGCTGGACGTTGTTACAACGGCACTTGCTTGACTCTCCACGTCTACGTACGTATTACTGGTACGTACGGTACCTTGATGTGCGTCTCGCTCTATCATGACTCTTTACCAGATAAAGTACCGGTACCCCTCGTACCTGATCCTTGGTACCTTTTCTTTCTTTTCCTTTTTCCTTTTTTCGTTTTCTTGTCTTGTCTTTCCTTTCCTCAATCTTCTTTTCTTTTCTTGTTTCTTTTTTCCAATTGACTTGCGTCTGTCGTGCGTATGCGTAGTGGTAGATACTATTAATAAGTGCAATATATAAGTGGTGGTCTTTCTTGGGTGGCAAGCGGTATAGTCGGTTTTTCCAGGCGCGAGTAGTGAGACGTATGCACCAGTTTGGACCTGGCACATCGTAGGCTGACTCCCGATTTCACTTTTATATGTTTCTGATGGAGGCACGGATTGCGTCAGCTGTGATATATTCGTGTACCACCTTTGGTTTGTATGTGTTTTTCCTTGGGGTATTCCTCAGCTCCAGAGTGACTGGAGCCTGTCCTGTGACCACGGACTTGATTATGCGAGTTAATGTGAGAACAACAACAACAACAACAGCAACAACAACAACAACAACAACAACAACAACAACAACAACAACCTGATACCAGGTTCGTGGCAGATGACCCAGTACGAACGCAACGTACGAGCGTACAGGGTAGCCCATTAATACACCAATTAAACAAAATAATAGCAGTGACATTGTCTGAGGATGTCGCATGCCGTTGGGTATAAATAACGGGAGACAACCAACACGTGGACCTCGTTTGTATTTATATTAATAGTGGCTTTACCTTTTCCTCCGAGTGGCAAACACCAGTCAGTTCGCTCCCGCGTTGTTTTTTTATTTATTTATTTTATATCCTCCGGCGGACGTGGAAAAATAAGCTTAGGCTCACCACACTTCCACGTATTTTCATACAAGTTGTGTGTCGATATAACTCAATTGCATCGCAATCCAGTGTTAGCTGGCGTGTCCTTCAGTTCCCATGATTGCGATAGCGCGAGCTGTCCCTACCGGCGGTCCCCGTTACTACTCCGACAAGACAAGCTGCCGTTGTACACGGATGCTTGAGTATGTCGACCCGCCCTGACCCCTGGGGGTCAGGTGCGTTGGAGATAGCCACCCGGAACGGCATTCCGGGTCGTGTGGGACTTGCGCAAGCTCACCCACTAACAAAACCCCCGTTCATGAGAACACAGCCTTCCGCCGGACTTGGTCCATTTACGGTCCACCCTATCCACTCGGGCGTTGGTCCTCGGAGACACGCAGGTACACGCAAGCACACCCTGGACTACAAACAATGACCTCTGCAATAGCAATGAAATGTGGTCCAATGGACGGGTCTATTGTCGTCGGCAATGCCTATCGGTGGATACCTTCCCCAATCAACTGTAGCCTGCAAAGGCCATCGATGGACACGCTTTACATTCTATTGTGGTGGACGATGCCTATCGATTGACTATATCACCCGTCAGTCAGTTGTCTCCGACAATATCTATCGATAAAAACCTATTGTCGCTGATAGTATACTTTCAAGTATATCAAAAGACGCCTTCCGGAGTCTATTGTCGCCGATAATACCTATCGATAGACACCTTCGACAATCTACAGACACCTTCTACATCGATAGGTTTCCCTTGTCCATTGTCGACGACAATACATATCGATAGATTTTCTCTCTCGTCTTTCGTTGAAGCAATAACCCATTGCTGTGTCCAATGTCTAGAGTTTGATTACACATTATCCAACTACTTCAAGTGTCTCCCTTCTTTCCTCCCTTCCCTCCTGCCTCCCCTCCCCCCGCGCCCCCCGCTTCTACCCCCCCCCCCCCGCCGCCTCCCTCCCGTCCTCCCCTCTCGAAGAACGAAAACGAACCAGCCGCCCACGCATCCCACACCCCACCCCCCCCGTCCCTTTTGTAATTTGCATCTCATATTTTCGCGCAAGCACAGGCAAACAAGGAGAGAGACAAGCACCAAGACACGGCAAGATTTTTCGACACCGAACCATCCAATAATCCAGTCATCCAACAATCCAACCTTATGGTGATCGCACGGAGCTTGAAAGACGCAGCGCGATTAGGTGGCGCCACCACCTCCCTGCTACTAAGAAGAAGCGAGGACTTGGTCTGCCAAAACATGATGTGCGCTAAGTTGGGAGAGGCATGTTTGTGCCGACTGGCGGTCCACCTGTCCAGGCTTCGCGGTCTTCGGGAATTGGACGTTGCGGAGAACGATCTGGAGATCCTTCCTGAACCTGTCTTCGATCTGCCGGAGCTAGAGGAGCTGGATGTTAGCGGTGGGTTTCGTTTTTACGCAGGTGTCGCCCATTCTGCACTCGTTCATCCGCCCTGTTTGCTTGTGTCAAAGTGCTCTAAGCTCTACTACCGGTATATGACACGAACTTCAAAGCGACCGCGGCGAAACCAGCCGTCGTGCTGTTGTTATAGTTGCTGTTTTGTTGTTTTCAGGTTGTTGCTGCTGCTGTTGTTGTTGTTGTTGTTGTGGCTGTGGTTGTGGTTGTGGTTGTGTTTGTGGTTGCTGTTGCTGTTGCTGTTTGTTGCTGTTGCTGTGCTGAGGTTTTGTTGATGTTGACGTTGTTGTACTTTCATATTTCACACCAAACCGCTACTTCTATGTACCCAACGGCACCTACCATTTGTTGTCTTTCACCTTAGTGACCAAACCACACCATTATGTCTACCCAACGGCACGCAAAACGTAAAACTCAGACCCCAGAACACGCAGGGTCCGTGTTGTATATATATACTTTTTTATATATATAAATGCTCGTGTGCACGAATACACGCCGATTCTCCTGCAGGGATGCAACTTCACAGATAGTGTTGCCTATTGGAACGATAATCGATTCCAATCCGATATGGACCTAGAGAACACCAGTTTCGACCGAAAAAACGTCTTGTATCGGATCGGATCGGATCGCTAAAAACTCAAAAAAACTTCGATTCCAATACGATATCCGATATGCGAGGAGGAAGTACGAAAATGTAGAAGTATAATACTGCCTACGAAGGAGCGCGCATTTTTATTTCCTTTATTTACCTTGGACCCTCTCAACCGGAGGAGGTGGGAAGGAGGGAGAGGTAGAGCAACAGCCCCTCACCGCTATAAGAAACGCGTTCATATCGGATATCGGTACGTTTTTTTTCCGATACAATTACCGATCCGATTTTTTGTTTATCGGAACTACTGATACGATATAAAACACTACCATACAATAGTCACATGGTTACGTCGTCATATCCCACTGAGTGCACATGAAGAGGACACAGCAGCCAATACGATCGTACTGCTGTGCACAGCAGTGCACAAGAAAAAAATAACCACTATGAATTGCTGTTGGTACCTGGTACAGCACTACTATATCATACGAATGATAGCAAGGCCTGTATATCAACAAGATTCAAATCGATGTTGAATTTTGGGCTGCTTTTGTTGCCATCTCAGGATGACTTTGTTCCAGACGGGCTGTTGTGTAAGAAGGGGGACGCTGTAGATTCCACCGTAAATATGCATGTTCCATATGATTCTCCTACTATTCCTGTGTAATATATCTGAGTATTGACCTGAAATTCGTCGAACTCACGGCTGACGTCCTTGAACATTAGTTATAAAATCTACTACTGTAGATTTAACCGTCAATGCTACTTCTGCCATTCCTATATTCAGACCACTCCTACTCCTACTATTCCTATGATACGGCTACCACTACTGTTTTCCCGGTATCTACGAAATGCCATGTACTATATCGTAGGTATGCCAGGTCTACCGCAGTTGGACTGTTAGCTAACAGCAGCAGCACTACCCGGTACTGCTGCTGCAGCTTGTTGGTTATATAGACTAAATAGGTTATTTCCTATTTGCCTTTCGCGGCAAAAAGCGGAAACACGAAGCCGGTGGGACTCGAACCCACGACATATCATTTGATGGTTACATAGAACTACCCACTGAGCTACGCAGTCACCGTTACTACGTAGCTCAGTGGGTAGTTAATATGGTGACTACGTAGCTCAGTGGGTAGTTCTATATAACCAACATAGCTCACGAGTGCCTTGTGCTTGGCACCCTGTTATAATACCAGGTTGCTTTCTCGCTTCTGCGTAACGCCCATCTTTATAGTGGCGGTACAATTTTGCCATATGACAACAATTTATTTAATAACAACAGCGCAGCAAGTTGCAGCAGACATCAGCAAGCAACACTGCGCAGTGTCATGGCGTACCAGTGTACCCTCCTTCCGTTTTCCACAGCTTGAGCGCTCCCTTCGTCTGCGTAGGTAAACGCGTCGGAAAACAATTGACGTTTTGAAAATGGGCAACAAGCAACAAGCCAACAACAGCACGGTGACAGCAGCAACAGCAAGTTGTGTCGTAGCAACCGTACTTCTAGTAATACCGGTATAGTATACATCCGGGCAACCTCATCCAACTTTCCATAGCTTGGTCGCCCCTTTTGACTACTTTCACTACAACAGTAGTATTGTAAAACAGGCGTGAACTGGATCTGGCAGTGGTGGAGCTGGTCGTGTTGGTGTTGGTGGTGGTGCTGTTGCCTTCTCTCGATCGCAAACATGTACACGCGACCAACATATCACATGTGTTAGTTACTAAAAAACACCTGGTACCAGCATGTGATAAACGAGTACAACACCGATATCCCCGCGCCGCGCTCTCAGCAAGTGCATCCAACTGTCAGTTGTCAGCGCTGAGTAATTGGTTCAGCAGGTGGCTCCTTTTAGCGAGCATCTGCTGCTTGGTAGTGCTTGTTTTCCTCGCCCTGGTGTATTCCGGACGTGAGGGACGATACAATCCTCTTTCCAAAGGATCACCACTGGTTCTCGCTTTCACCTCACTCCCGCTTTCACCTTCACTTTCACTCGAACTCTAAAACTCATTTTTTACTCTCACTCCCACTGCCGCTCGCTCCCACTCACTCTCACTTTCCCCCTCAGTCTCAATTTAATTTCACTCTCATGTCACCCCCACCCTCACCCCTACTCTCACGTTTTTCTTGCTTTGCAGTTTCACAATTGCTTCCTCTCCTTCTCCTTTTCGCGCTTTCGCGTTCACTCTTCTCACTTTCCTTTTTACTCACGCTTTCTCATTCAATCTCACCCTCACCCCCACTCTCTCTGTCTCTCTCACTCTCTACCTCCCGTCCACCCTCTCTCCCATTTTCACCCCCACTCTCGGTTTCCCTTTAATTCTCACTCTCGTCCTCACTCCCACTCTCACTCTCGCTTTCCCTCTCATTCTCATTTTCATTCTCACTTTCACTCTCACTTCCACTCACTTTCACTCCCACTTTGTCTCGCTTTCGTGTCCACTCCTCCTTTCACTCCCAAACTCACTCTCACTGTCACGCTCGCGCCCACTTTCCCGCCCACTCTCACTCTGTTCACTCTTTCTTCCTTTCACTCCCCGATCCCACTCACTTTCGACTTACATGCTCACTGTCACTCTCGCTCCCGTTTTCTCTCTTACTCTCATTTTCAACGCCCATTTTCATTCTCAATCTCACTCTCTTTTTCGCTATCAGATTCGCTCTCACTTCCCACCCCCCAATCTCATTCTCAATCTCAATATCAATCTTAGCATCAATCTTAATCTCACTCTCACTCCCACCGCCACTCCCGCTCTCGCTCCCGCTCCCACTCTCACTCTCACCTTCACTTTCAATCTCACTTTTGCCCTCCTTCACCCCCCTTCCCAATCTCAATACGACTCAAATCTCAATATCAATCTCAATGCCACCCCCACCTCCACCCCCCTCCCACTCCCGCCCCCTTTTAGGCAACGGTCTGACACTAATACCGACCACTGTAGCCGCCCTGTCGAGTCTACAAACGCTCCGGGTTTCCAACAACACCCTCACAGCTCTGCCCGAGGAAGCACTAGCATCACTGCCGCAGCTGAGAGAGGTCCATGCCGAGGGCAATGGTGGGTTGGAGTCGGCAACGGTGGAGGCTTTGAGGCGGCGGAGGCCCGATATTAATATAGTTTGGGATGGTTCAGGGTTGGCGAGCAGTAGCTAGCGTTGGCGGGGGGGGGGGGGGAGGGCGGCGTTGCGGTGGAGGAAGCCGGAGAGCAATATGGTTTGGAGAGGCTCAGGGTTGGCGACCAGTAGCTTGCGCCAAGGCGGGAGTTGGGTTGTTTGGAGTGTTTTTGGGGGGAGGGGGGCCGGGGGGGGCGGGGAGGCGGCTTAAAGGGGTTCTACATGGTGAACATGTTATCAAGTGCGGCGGCACAAGCCGTACTTATAGGCGACGAAGTGTATACAGGGTTGTGGTTTGGCTGACTACACTAATGGCTAGATATTACAGTTACGTAGTTGTGAGCGGCGATTTCCGGAGTTTTGCGTGTTTGACGGGGCTTGTGGCTTGGCGTGCGGTGTTAGTAATGAAGATAGTTAGTTGGCTGTTGATCACCCGCCTGAATAATATCTCACATCCCTTTGAGACGGCAGGTGTCAGGAGGTGTAGGGGGGGCGAAGGGGGGAACACCACGGAGGAGTTCCAATAGGCATAAGGCTTTGTCAAAAGCAACAGCGCAGGCCCTGGTACGTGTAGTCGGAATGGTGGGAGACGGACGTAACTAGCGTTCAGGGTGTTGGGGACCGGGAGACAAAGAGGAGAACCACGCAAGTGAGTTCCAAGTGTAGGCGGCGGTGACGTTAGCGGCGGTGGCGCCAACAACAAAAATATGCCATAGTACGGTGTTCGGGTATGAAAACATATCGCATATGGTATTGAAACCGACGAATTTATAATATGACCCAATGCCAGCCAACCCATGAAAAAAATAGATGAATAAAAAAAATGGTAGGAAAACATTTCCGACCTATTTTTTCGCTGATTTTTCGTGTGTTGGGGGTTGGCCTTGAATTGTGACGCTCGACGGTTGTAGTACTATTTTTTCATTTTCCAACCCAGCAGAGTTATGAAATCGCGAACACCCTATTAGTAATAAATAGCCGGTCTTTTGGGGTGACGTTTATCCCTTAAGAACTAAACCCCTCAAGTTTTTGGAGAAATCCACTTTGAAACGTTTGGGCCGATACTTTTGCACCCGTAAGTGGGTTAAGGCCTCTTTTGGCCTTAAGGTGCGAGTTTAGTGTAGGGGGGCGGTCCGTCAAGGGGTCACCGAGGCCTCCTGGATCTTTGACAGCAACAGAGTGAATACGCCTAATGATGGACAGCAGTCACAGCGGTCGGTCAGTCATGTAAACGCGCCGGATTGTTGCGACGAGTTTTTGCGGTCACGTGACGGCGTCGCCGGTCCCCGCAAGGCGAAAACGCTCCCGCTTCCTGCATCTCTGTGGAAACCCCGTGTAGGGATTGGTTTTTCTCACCAAAAGCACGAAGCCAAACAAAACAAAACCTGTGTGTATGTGGAACGCGGGGGGGGGAGGGAGGGCAGCCCAAGCAAACGCCATAATGAACGAACTATTTCGAGTATATTTTTTCGTCCATCCAATATCGATCAGATTGATACCCTTCGTCACGCCCGTGACGCTAACCTTCTACTAAGTAACTTTCCATTTATTACTATGATTGTTGTGTCTCAGTTGCCCATTTACAATAACACGCCTTTTACGTAGCATACACTTCCTAAAAAATGGCAAGTAAAGTTTTTTCCTCCCCCAAAAATGGAATGTGCGCGTAACTAAGCCTTTGTCCATCTCTGAGAGAAGTATGATTTCCCAGTCGCGCCGAGCGAATTTTTCCGCCTTATATATATCGTGATAACGCCTTAATCAGACGGCCTTGTTATAAGGCTTAGTTTGGGTAAGCTATCGGTTAACCTTTTGCAAGTGGTCAAACGGACTAATACCCCACTAATACCTTAACAAATGGCGTCGTCGGCAGGACCATGGGTTTTTGGGTCGTGGGTTCGATCCCCACATCCACCATAATAAACTTTTTCAGATTTTCCCATGGCGAACTTGAAAAATACTCTCCCCGGTATACCCAGGAAATGAAACGGCTTGGATATATTGACAGGTCCGCCCGTATATCCGGCCGACCTGCTATCCCGCCGTTTCAGGGGGGGAGAGTGTTATAAGGCTTAGTTTGGGTAAGCTATCGGTTAACCTTTTGCAAGTGGTCAAACGGACTAATACCCCACTAATACCTTAACACTTGTATTATTGGGAGACCTCTGCTACTACTGTATGTAGTAGCGGTTGCTCTCGGTATGGGGGGTGCGGATGTGTTGAAACGTTTGAAACTGCCACATGGATTTTGATGGCGAACCGCCGGTTATGTGTGTTAGACGTGCTGGTCAATTTGGCATTGATACCCATGTTAACTACGTATTTATGCAGAAACGATCCCACCCTTTTTTTTCCTTTTTTCTTTTTTTTTTCTCTCACTTTACTCTCCAGCTTCTGGATAAGCCGTGGTCCCAGGTGTCGTCCATTCTCTCCCCCGGTTCTCGCCTTCAATTTTTTATCGCGACGCATAGGGTTCAGCAATCCCACTGCTCGTCGATTTTCCATGGAGTGTTGCTAACTCACGCTCTCGCGCTTTCCGCAAAAAAAGTCAATTTGTGCCCAAAAAAAAGTCCCAGCGATTTTGTACGAGTATGCACTCGGCGGGGCTCGAACTCACGAAACGGACCTATAATACCAGGCTCGAGGATAACCTGATACGCCACCGGGGCGACCGGCATCTACGCCCGACCGAGTGGTTTGTACAGCATTGAAGGTTCCTCTATAGTGCCGGTTGCCCGCCATAGTACGCGTGAAATCACTTGGCATACAGATAGATGTGGACAACCAGTAGTAGTGGCAGTATGAGTAGTAGTGCCGGAGCCATCCCATGGTATAGGGGTGCAGCAGAATTTCTAAGAAGTTTCTGAGCTCCTAACATAAGGAGCTCAATATCAACATCATAATCCATCACCACCCGAATCATGACTACTTCGACAAGGCACATTCGTTCGTGCAACCCGACCAAGCTTCTGTGCATGCCCTAGCAGCTACGACCTAAAGGCAAATTATACTTGAAGTTATTAGGCTAACCGGTAGGTCCTCACTTCGGGAGCTCGAAACCGTAACATTAACATTACCATAATAATTATCAGAAACATTTTGACTGAAGAAGTGCAGCCCCCACCGTACTATACCGCACTATAGAGGGATGACTCGCCAGTTGCCGCTAATATTGTGCCCTCCGGTATTTCCGCCTGGCACCGAACTACGTACGTACGGTAGAGGGATCACAACAACAGCTGCTATTTTTAGCAGTAGTAGTAGTAGTAGTGGTAGTAGTAGTAGTAGTAGTAGTAGTAGTAGTAGTAGTAGTAGTAGTAGTAGTAGTAGTAGTAACTGCTGCTGTGTTTACACTATCCTCGTCAAACGTGGCTGCGAAGGTGCGAAAGGATCCAAAAGTCAGTACTTGTACAGGTAGGTACGGCTCCGAAATTTCGAAAAAGAAAAATGTTTTCCCCCTGCCCCCCCTTCATTTCTCAATTTAGCACGCACGACACAAACGCATCGATCGCCTGACAACAACAGCTCTTGTTGCGGCCATGTCTTGCGGCGCATTCGAGTGGCGGTGGCATGTGGCATTGCACATTGCTACTACACAGAATGTTAATGAGGGCGGGCAATTCGACAGAGATAGTCGAGATTCGAGATATACTAATGGTTGAAAAATAATATCCACGGCGGAGGTAAATAAAAAAAAAGAAGAGGTAGTAGGGGTAATAATAGTATCCGGGGAGTCAGTTCTGTCGCAACGTCGTACCTGTAGTCATATAGACTATATTGTTTCCCCTCTTTTTCTGCCTTCCGTTACATTCACGACGCGCACGACTTTTTTACGCGGGCGGTGGCCTTATAGATAGGGACAAATCAACTGTCGACTGTCGAGGTCCTGCTTGAAAAACACCAGCTACTACTACACTGCTGCTGCTGCTGCTGTAGTTATAAGCTTTTTACGACTTTCCCCATGTCGAACTTGAACAAAACTCCCCGCCCCGGTGTCCCCCGGAAAAATGGAACCAACCGCGTGTGGATATTAGTATCTTTTATTTATTTATTTATTTTTACCCTCCGGCGGATGGGGAAAAATAAAGCTTTAGCTCAATTCCACGTATTTTCATACGCGTCGTAGTGTGTCGATTTAACTCAGTTGCTTTCGCAGCCCAACGCTAGCTGGCTTCCCCTTCGGATCCCATTGTAGGTAGAGTGTAAGTATCATATGATGTGTCCGCTCGTATCGTGTTAGACTGACCTGCAATGAGATATCCCGCCGGCCCAGGGGGAAGACCTTAACACCTACTATTAATAGGCATCCTTGACAAAGGCTACGCTAGGGGGGGTACAGTACCCACCCCCTTTTTACTACCGCCGAATTAAGGCCACTTGCTCATCACGCGAATGACCCTATTGTTCAAAACCGGACTTCAAACTCGCTTGTGTGTTGGAGCAACGTTACAAACACAAATCCCATGACGTTGCGTATATCGCGATAAAACTCCCGCGAGAAAGGCACAAAAACAGGCCACTGCTACTGCTGGGTACTGATAAGAAATGGGGTAGTCCAGCATACCGTACACTCGCTCGAGTGGCCTTGAGCTGGCGAAAGAGGAATCCCCAAACGTGACCCCCGTACCGTAGGTAGCAGACGAGTAAAACCTACGTATATACTAGCATGTTGTGAACCATGCAAGGAGGAACAGGATGACATTGTGCTACAAGAGATGAGGAAAATGGACGGAGATTTGATATGGACTAGCTTGGTACCAGGTACCAGGTTTACTAGAAAAATAAAAGTACACTCCAGCTGTGAGATCGAAGATTTTGTCTATAGACTAGACTCTGTATACATTAATAAATTAGTAGTAGTGAGTGTCAGCAAGTAAACGATCGCTGTCTTAGGACATAGAGCATGGCCAAAATCGGCCTGACAGGAAGAGGAGTTTATGTATTATGTGGAAGAACTTACGGAACGCCCAAATGCTCAAGGTATCTCTATTAGGAGTAATGAACGGTGCTCCATCTCGAAAGGGATATATACATACGTGGTCAATGTTCAAATAAGGCAAGCAACAAATAAGTACATCCGCCCCCCCTCCCCCCCCCCGACTGCCATAGCCGTGGTCCCTGGGGATCCCATTACCCCTTGATCGCGCGTATCTTTGAGGGGATAGCCTGTTCATGTTTGTGGGCTAGCATGCACTTCCTGCATGGAATCAAGGCACGAGAGGAGACCCAACCCTTGACCTCAACCCTCACCTTACCAAATCGAGGCAGCAGCGTTCCAAACAAATCTTAGAATTTCCAGTCCTTACACGTTAGAAAGGGAGGGGGGGTGCAAAGTACTGAACCAATGGCTAGTCACCAGCCATTAACGTTTTCGCCCCCACGCTCGTTCTTCTCCGTCATGGCGAATATGCTAAAATAGTAGACCGGGCTTTTGGGGGACGTCAAGGCCTCTTTTGGCCTTAACATGCTAGATTTAGTGTAGGTGTGGGCGGCCAGTCAAGGGGTCAAACCGAGGTTTCATCGCAGATTAGGATGCGTCCAGGCCTCTTTTATCCTTAATATACCAGCGGAAAGCGCTAGCTAGCAAAAAATCGGTGAACAACGACGAGCATAAAAAGCTGACAAATAGCGGGGAATACTGAACCCTGAGCGCGATAAACAGGCGAAAACACGTGCCGGGGGGGAGAAGGGGGAAGACACCTGTGACCATGACCTCGTCAGAAAGATCGCTGAGGGTCAAACCTCCTACGAGTTGAGCTGGAAAGTTAAAGTGTACAAAACAAAAAAAACAATTTTAGCTTAAGAGAGGCGGTTAGTCAAGGCGTCAACCCCGTGGCCTCCTAGCACATTTGGACGCGTCCATGGCTCTTTTATGCTTGCAAAGGGTCAAACCGCAGTCTCTTACGTAGCATATCTAGACGCGTCCAGGTCTCTTTTGTTCTCTAAATCTCTAACGTACTAGCTTTTTAGTTTAGGAGGTCAGTGACGGGGTCAAACCGCGGTCTCCCACCATATGCGGACACGTCCAGGCCTCTTTTGCTCCCAAGTATACTAGTTGTATAGTATAGGGGCGGTCGATCAAGCTGTCAAACCACGGTCTCCTAGCATTTTTCGGCGCGTCAAGGCCTTTACTATCTAGATCGTGATCTGTCTGGTGTGTGGAACGTTAAACTCGCAGGATTTTCAACTCACAAGATCTCATTAGTGCACATCTAAATACGGAGGGGATGCAAGAAGAAATGAACGGTGAGGTACGCGAGACTGGCCATACTGCATGCCCCTGCGAAAAAAAAAAAAAAAAAAAACGCCAAAAACAACATAACCTCGCCGCACTTCGCATTACACCCTCCCGCCTCCCGCCCACCCTCTTGCTAGCATAGAAAATGTTCACTTCATGAAAAAATCGTTTCCGCAAATACTGTCCTTGCGGGAAAGTTTTTTTTTGCAGGAGAAAGGAAATGAAAATTCAAGGGGAAGAACACGCTCCCTGAAAAAAAGCCCTTCCGAGAGATCTTTCTTCCAGGCCTTTCTTGGTCCCTCTCCCCCCTCTCGATAAAACGGCGAGAAACATGCGAAGTGGAAACCCCCCCCCTGAGTCGTTACAAGAAACGCCTCGTTCTCCCCCAAAACACCACCACGGGGTCTCCTCGCCCCTTTTCGATCGTGTCCACGATTAGGGACCAAATTACTTGGAATCAGAGTAGAACGATTATCGCAGTAGCGAAAGGACAACTATCCCCGATACGAATGCACTTGTGTTTTCGGTACAACTCACATGGACTCAGAGTAGGACAATTTCCGCACTAGTCACAGAATCTCTCAATACTCCGATCACTACGCCTGTTGCTCCGGCCCCACTCCCTTCCTACTTCCACCACCGACCCCCTTCCCCTCCCCGAAATCTCCATCCCAGGGTTTCCATGGTTGATCCGAGCGGGATGTTTCAATCCGGTCCAAGTACCCCGGGGGCGCGGGGCGCCGCTTGCGCAGCAACCGGTCCGCCTCTTTGAGGAGACCCCTCGTGTCATTATCCCAGCGAGTTCGGCGCTCTCTCACGTAAGCCTCCGCCGTGCGCATTTCTTCCATACGAGACTGCATCTTAGAGCGGAGGAAGAAGTTGCGCTCGGACAGCTGCGTGATGCAGGAGAGAGTGTAGGGCGTGGGAGGGGGTTGGGGGGGGGTAGTGGGATGCAGGGGGTGGGGGGGTGGGAGTGGGAGGTGGCGGGGTTGGGCTGAGGGTTGTGGTGTGGGGGGGGGTGGGGGGGAAGGGCACGGGGTGATTGCATCTACGAGCGGAGGAAAAAGTCGTGCTGTGAGGCCAGGGCGCAAGGCGGCGTGGGGAGGTGTCGGGAATGATTCGGTCAACACCAACATCATAGAAAACGGGTATATCTGCCACCTGCTATATCGCACCACTTACAATCGAAATCGGCCAGAGTAATAAACACTTCTACGCAATTGATATCACGTCATTATCTTTCTAGCCATCCATGACGTAACTTTCATTCACCCCCCCCCCCCCCCCCCCTCCAACGCCCCCT
Source organism: Undaria pinnatifida (assembly GCA_012845835.1). NCBI lineage: Eukaryota > Phaeophyceae > Laminariales > Alariaceae > Undaria > Undaria pinnatifida. The sequence continues at coordinate 4,459,438 of JABAKD010000027.1, forward strand.
CCTTCCCCACCACCCGCACGATCGCCTAGACCTAGCACCACGCGTATAGCAAGCCCCTACATATATGATTAATACGCGCGATCGGAGTATCACACACAATCTTGCAAAGATGAGTTTCGACCAAATCTTTCATCGAACAGCTGGAGTGTACTTTAATATTATATGTGACCTAGACCTCTTGAAAACCCTCCCCCCCCCCCCCCCCCCCCCTTTCTTTTTTTTTTTTCCCCCGCTCTCTCTTGCTCGAACGCCCCACCTAATTTCGAAATCCGCCAGAGTAATACTTCCACGCACTGGATATCACCTCATTATCTTTGTAGAGCCACCCACGCCGCTGCTACAATTCCCACCCCCAACGCCCCCAACGCCCCCTCATTCACCACCACCCGCACCATCGCCTAGGCCTAGCACCATGCGTATAGCAAACCCCTACATCTATGCGATCTGAAGCCCTTTCGCCCCCCCCCCCCCCCACCTCCCCCCCCCTCCCCCACCCCCCCCACCCCACCCCCATCCCCTCGAACACTCCGCCTTCTACTCACTGGTTGTACGACTTACAGGGTATACATGATAAACTGGTGCATTCTTTCCAAAACCGTCAGATTTATCCCCTCAAAGGATGTATAGTTTCCACGCACAGATTGAGCTGCCCCACCCGTCTCGCCCCCCCCCCTCCATGATAAATTGGTGAATTCTTTCCAAAACCGTCAGATTTATCCCCTTGAAGGAGTTATAGTTTTCACGCACAAATTGAGCTGCCCCCCCCGTTCCCCCCCACCCCCGCTCCCTTTTGATCAAAACCAGGCCCCCACGTCCTTAAAAACTCCGCCCTCCCCTCACCGGTTATTCGACCTACATGATACACTTGATAAACTGATGCATTTCCTTCCACAGCTGTCAGATTTTGTCCCCCTCAGAAACGGGTTTTATAGTTTCCGCGCACAGACTGATTAACATCACCCTGTTGACCCTGGTACAGGCTACACTATAGTTCCAAGGGGAGTCGCCGACCTATATCCTTAATGAGGACACACAACCCGTAATACGCGCGATCCGAGTATCACACACACCTTGCAAAGATGAGTTTCGACAAAATATTCGATCTCACAGCTGGAGTGCATTTTTATTGTTATAATATATATTGATAGTATTTTTTGTGTGTGAAACAATTTTCCGGTTTTTACTGTTTCGTCCCATACTGAAGCTACAACTAAAAATGCCTGGTTATTATCTAGTGTGTGAGGCACAGAAGAAGAAAAAATGTCGGTAGATTGCGCTGGACCCACCTCCTCTTCCTGGTTGTAGAGGCCGATGTCCGACGAGAACCGCCAGAGGTGCTCGTCGGGCATGGTGATCTGCCCCCCGGCCGAATTGTTCCCAGGCGTTGCCCACAGGTCGTCTGTGATCTTGGCGTCCATATCCTCGGGGGTAGATATCCAGCTCCCACTTTCCGCCTCTAGCTCCTCCAACAGAATGGCGTGGATATTTTTCTGCATATACGGCGAATATGGTTGAGGGGGCGGCGGTGGAGGGCGTCGGCGGGTGGGAGGGAGGGAGGGTAGGAGTGGAGGAAGGAAGGGGGTACGGAAGGCTAGAGGTAGGTGAGCGAGCAAGCGCCGTCGTGGAAAATAGAACAAATGCGAATCTTGGCAAGGGGTAGGTGAGCGACCAAGCGCCGTCGTGGAAAATAGAACAAAGGCGAATCTTGCGCCTCACGGATCCCGACTATTTGGCAGCAGGCTCGCAGACGCCTGAAAAATTAGCTTCAAGAGCATGCCGGTTGACGCGCCGCCGCGCCGTCCGCCATTACCTTGCGCTCTTCCCTCTCGTAAAAGATGCGGGCGCACTCCCTGAAGCCGGCCTCGTAGTTTTCCTGCGCTCGAGCACAGAGGCAACCGTGAGGGGGGTTGGGGGGGGGAGGGGCGGGGGTCCAGGGTCGCAAAAATGTGAGACAAGATAGACAGACAGGTACGCAGAACGTCAAAGAGACGAACAGAGAGAGGCAGACAGATAGGCCGAGAGACAACGAGACAGCGAGACAGCGAGACAGCGAAACAGAGACATACAGAAAAGCAAACAGACGGACGGACAGACAGACAGGCGGAAGGACGGACGGACGGACGGAAAGACAGACGGACAGGAAGACAGGAAGGCTGAAAAAATACAAACACACAAAGTCGGTCCGACATAAAAAAGGTGGGGCGTCAGGGTGCTCGTAAGAGTGAATGCAAAAAACGAGAACTAGGAGAAATAATAGGAAAACGAGAGCAAGAGGCAAGAGCACGAGCAACAGCAACAGCATGAGGCAAACCAAAGAGCAATGGAGGTAAGAGAGAGCGAAAGGGGAAAAGGCAGCAAGAGCAAAAAGAGGAAGGAGCACGAGGCAAGAGCAAGCGACAAGACCTGCAGTAGAGCAGAGCAGAGCGAACAGTGATTCATCGGCACGTAAAGTCGGCGGCGCGCAACGCACCTTAAGCTTGGCCTGCCTCTTCTCGTTGAGGGTGATGTTGATGGCGGCTACCCTACGTTTCTCCACAAGCGCGGTGGCCTTCCTCTTCGCGATGCGACGCCGTTCCAGAGCAGCGCTGACCGCCTCCGCGTGTCTTCTCTCCTTAGTCTGAAAGAAAAAAAACGGAACATAAAAAACAGAACAGAAAGGGAAAAAACACAACAGAGCAAAAAAGAGTCGCGCCGCCAATTGATTCAGCCACAAGATGAAAAGATAGCACACGCGTAGTTGCCGCTAGGAACTCGCAGCAGACCATTTGTAACTGTCGACAAATTGTGTGCGCTGACCGTCTCCGCGTCTCTCTTCTCCCCGCGACAAAAAACAAAAACGGAGTAGCACTGTTTCGGCGGTAAAATACATACTTCGTATAGTGTAGCTGTCGTAAGAAAACAAACAAAGCAGAGCAGAACGGAGCCGCGCCATCGATCGGTTCAGCCGCAGAAAAAAAATACTGACTGGAGGCGCGGCACCGTAAAGCATGGAGAGGAAAGGCGAGCGGCGTCCCCTGCAATTGGCTGGCCGCTTGCCGTAGGACAACCGAACGCGACCATGTGTCTGTCTATAGCCGACCAGCGCATATCAAAGCAGTCAGGTCAGCAAGCAAACAAGCCAGCAAGCCAACAAGCCAACAAGCCAGCAAGCCAGCCAGCCAGCCAACCAAGCAACCCTAACCCGGGCAAGGCAAGCAAGCAAGCAAACACAAACAAAGCATCGACAAACATACCTCATGCTGGATCTCCTTCCTGAGGGCTGTCATCTTAATCTTGTACTCCTGCAAGGCGGCCTTGTGCGCCGCCACCTTCTCCTGCTCCTCCGGCGTGCGTCGTTTCGTTGACCTCCCTCCTCCACCCTCCACCTTCTTCTGCGCAGCTTGGCTAGACAGGCCGCATCTCTTCAGCGGGCGGATCGAGGGGCAGGGGGAGGGGGGGGGTCCGGGTTGGGGCGAGGGATGAGGGGCTGGTTGCAGCTTGCTCCGCGCATTGCTGCTGGGTGTGGTGATCGGGTTGCTATCTGTTTTGCGGCGTACGACTACGTCACGGTGTTGTCGATAAAATGATAACGTTGCTGAATCTCCGTGAAGAACACCACCAGAGTATCAAGCAATCACCTCTTGCTTCTTGCGTCCTGCCGTGTACCGGCGAGTGCATTATCGTCGGTGATCGGCTGAAAAACCTTCAGCTATTCGTTGACTTCACGTCGTGGGCTCATTCAAATACACCTGATCCCTGTACGCACGTACGACATAACATATCCGACTACGTCGTATGCCGGTAATACGTAGCTGTCTGTAACCCTTTCGTCTTCCGTACCATTTCCCCTGTTCTTTCAATCCTCGCTTTGCCATATCTAAATCGGCACGACCAACCTAAAAACGTAACGACCAAGCTTTGGCAGTGTCGAACATATGAAGCTGTCCTTGCCTGGCTGGCTGCAGTGGCGGAGCAGCATATACACACGGCCTCGCCACCACTTCACAACAGCAACATCACTACCTTAAAGAAAAAAGGAAACAGCAGCAGCAGTAAAAAAGTATGAAGTGAAGAGAGGCGTGCGAGCTTTTCCACGTGGAGCTGCCCGAGGGAAGCACCTAATGCCACCGGGGTGAGAGGCGGCCAAGGCAGGAAGGGCAACATGCTCTTCTCTGCTGTGACCTCCAGACGCCGCTTTTGAAGCAGTGCCGCGAGGAGAGTTGACTGCTAGCATGAGGGCGAGAGGACCGCAGCGGGGAAGCACTCTCTGCTCTGCTGTGACCACCAGATTATGATACCACGAGGTTGCTGCTGCTGCTTCTCATGCTATCATACTGCTGTTGCTGCTGCTGTGTACCAACGGGGCGATTGCTGGCAACAGGGCGAGAGGGCCAAGGGAGGGAAGAACTTTCTGCTCTGTTGCGACCACCAGGGACTACCATGGTACTGCTGTCGCTGCTGTGGTTGTTGTGTACCGAGGGAGTGAGTCTTGTGTGTTTGCTTTGCTGTAAGAATAATCGAATGACGAGGAAAACATGAAAGCCTCGTGTACTGATGCTGTGCTGTTTAGTCGCGGGGGGACCAAAGGGGGGGAGCCCTCCATGCTTTGCTGCTATTGCTCCTGCTGCTGCCACTTTCGTTGTAATTATTGTTGGGTATCGACGGCGGCAATCCTGTGTGTGCATTTCGCTTTATCAAAAGTCCAGCCAGAAAAGCAGGAAAAGCCGCATGTGCTGCTGCTGTGCCCCACTGTTGTGCTGTGTAGACGCCAGAGGATCAAAGGGGGGAAGCGCTCGCTGCTATGTTGCGACCACCGCACTGCCACGAGGCTGTTGTTGTTGCTGCTGCTGCTGCTGCTATTACTGGGTATCGACGGAGCGAGTCCTGTGTGTGTTTGCGTTGCTCGATCGCACGCCGAGGAAAACAGGGAAACCTCGTGTACTGCTGTGCTAGGTAAACGCGAGAGGAGCAAAGGAGGGAAGCGCTCTCTGCTCCGCCACGACCACTAGATTTCTCAGTGCTACTGCTGGTGCTGCTGATGCGGTTGTTGTGTATCGATGGAGTCAGCAGCAGTCCTACCAGGCATGTGTGTTTGCGCTGCTCTTATGCATCTAAACACGAGGACAATAGGAAAGCCTCATGCACTGCGGTGCTGCTGCTGTGTGGTTTAAAAACGAGAGGACCAAAGGAGGGAAGTCCTCTCTGCTTTGCTGTGATCAACGGACCATGATACCACGAGGCTGCTGCTGCTGCTGCTGCTGCTGTGTGTCGATGGAGCGAGTGTAGTGCTTGTTTGCGCTAAGCCCAGGAAAGCAGGAGAGCCGCATGCATTGCTGTGCTTCGGCCGTGCTGCATAAACGCGAGAGGATGAGAGGTGGGAAGCACTTCTGCTCTCTTGCGACCACTAGACTACCACAATTCTGCTGCTACGGTTGTTGTTTGTCGAGGGAGCTACTGTAGGCTTGTGCGTGTTTGCGTTGCTGTACAAGTGTAAAGCAGGAAAGGAAAGCCTCTCATGTGCTGTGTGCCGTCCGTGTAACTAGCCTGCAAGGGGGATAGATGCCTGTAAGAAGGTCTCACGATCCCGAGCAGCCTCTCTTCTTATCCTCAACGTTACCCCCTACCTATAACTGCCATCAACGGTTCAAAAAGAGCTGCGTCTTCTCCCTCGCACCTGTTGTCCCTGTCGGTGCCCCTGTCGCTGCGTCCAGCGGTCCCCGGGGAGAGTCGCGGATGCGCCTGGCATTATCCCAACCTGTGGCGGATGCGCCATAGAGAAAGAAGCACCTTCCCCAAACATGCCATGACACCGTGCTGACGCCTTTCTTACGAGTCCAATCCGACTCACCAGCGTACGACCGTACATGTTGTCGACCAAGCTGCTGGGGAAATGCCCAGGTAGTTCTTCCTCTCCGTTGCGCGTGCACTGCAAGAGTACCTCCTGCCTCTGAGTATCGCAGGCGCAGCGTTTGTTCTAGGGGTTTCACAAGATTTGCAGGCGGTTGCAGGGGGGGATGGGCGAGGCGGTTTTGCGCTCGCAAGCGGCTCGGCTCAGCCGGCAGCGCAGAGCAACGACCTGCTAAAGAGTTACGTGAACAAAGACGAACGGGTGAAAGCTGAAGAAGAAGTGCGAACCTCGAAGTTTGCGTGGCTGTCGGTGAGTGTCGAGGATCCTGGCGCGTTGCAGAGGGGTAGAGGCCAGACATGTTTCACGACGCAACGGCCTTCAACCAACAATTTCGTATGTGGGGTTATCCCTCCACTAGCCTCGTCATCGCAGACTCTCGCACAGCAGCAGCAGTACAGCAGTAGAACCTGCGCACAGCTTCCGTGGCTCACTGCTCGGACTAGACGCCCTTGTGTTGACGTCGTTGCTGCTGCTGCTGCTGTCACTCTTGTCGACGGCTTCCTATTCCGAGCTGGGCGTTCTGTCTGTGGGTGCGCCTGTCAGTAGCACCATTACACGGACATTCTTGGGACATGGGCTGAGTTTACCTTGTATAGACTATACCGGTCGTGACAGAACCAGCATAGCTGGTCTCGTGTACGTCAACCTGCGCTGTGAGGTCTGTCTGTGTGTGAGGCTGATATATTCTCGCATCGGGCCGTGCTCTTACTGTAGGTGACACTTTTTGCTCTCGACCATTTTGGGACCGAGGTGCAAGCAGCAGTATAGCGACCACACAACAACAAGTTCGCTTTTATCAACTGGTGTCTACGAGTACCCTGAGTGGGAGCGCGCAGCTGTGGGAGTAATATACGTGTCACCTGGTATACCAGTACCAGGTACCTGGTATAGTTTGCGCGCGCGTCGGGCAACAGCTCGCATCGTCGTTCATTGGTTCAGGTCCAGACATTTATCCCCTGCGTGATCCAGCGGCTCGGTCTGCTTCGCTTGACCAATGCTGCAATCGCCATTTCCATTCGTCGATTTCCCCCTCTCGAATTTCAGAAGAGCGAGCTTTTGTTTTTGAGTCCCCGTTCTCGCCTTTCTGCGCTCCGTCTCGCCCCTGTGGGTTACTCAAAACCAATGTAACTCCTTCCCCCCACTCACCGCTTACACCATTGGCGCGGTAATATTGCTATACGTGTGCAGCAGTGCAATGCAATAATCCTTCCGCCAGCTGCAACGGCGCCCAAGTTAAGGGGACAAGCTACTTGGAATTGGAGTGAAAGCGCAGAAAGATGAGCTCCAAAAAATATGTCGTTACCCCCGATAACCCCGACATGTCCTTCTACGCCTTTTGTCCCCCCCCCCTCCCCGTTACCCCGCTCCCCCCCCTCCGCGCACGCCAACGTGGATACCCCCCCCCCTCGCCCCCCCCCCGCTCCCCACCCCCCCCCTTCCGCGCACGCCAACAATTCTAGCATCATGACGCCACCGGCTTCCTTTCCAAGAAGAGCGTTCGCCGCGCACACCCTCCTCGCGGTTCTGCTCGGCTGCCCGGCTGGCCATTCCTTCGCGCCTCCCTCCCTTTCCTCCCCCTCCTCGGCCCTTTCCCGAAAACAAGAGCAATACAACCGTCGAGGGTCCTCTTCAACGTCAGCTAGTGTCGGCCGTGGAGGCTCGGCGGCGGCAGTGGCGGTGTTGTGTCGGCTAGGAGCCGGTGGGGGCGAGGGGTGGGAGGGGGAAGAGGGGGGGGAGCACGCAGGGAAGGCGCAGAGGGCGTTGCGTGCATGCGGAGGCGTCGTGGGAAGGGAGGGAGGGGGATGGGGGTCGCACCGCGGGGCCCGGCGACGGAGCAGCCGCCTGCAGGTATGCGAGGCGAATTGGCTGTCAGAGGGCAGGCGCGAATGTGGGGTATAGGGGTGGTCAGGCGACGGTGTGTGTCGGTCTAGATTTATCGAGAAATGTATCATCAGCCGGTGAATTAACACTAATCATTAACAACAGACGAAGGTTTTTCAGCGATTTGCCCCAAGCAATGCGCCAGGAGATACTCGTAGGTTGAACGGCAAAGGGTGGGTGCGAGCATTTATAATATATATATATGTGCCAGGTATATAAACTAAACTATTAACTCGTTTTAGTTCAGGTCGGTGCTCTTGCCCGGTTGCTTGCGGGGTGGCTAAATAGTGTTCTATAGTTTTCAAGAGCGTTTTTGTGTCAAGCCTGGTATAGCTCATAGGAACGCCTGTGTTACCCCTTTTCAACTTGCGACACCCCCGCGATTTCTAACTAACCACATCCCGAAGGGGAACCTTGTAAAGTTGTTACGAAAACGTCAGCTGTCGGGTTGACCGATTGAGTGGTCGATACTCAGCTTTGCTGCGTTGATGCAATGTATGAGAGGGTGCAGTGTAGGATACTGGGTGCCGCGTAGGGTCCCGGGTATCTTGTAGGGTGCCGGGTATGATACCATATACCTTAAACGATGTAGGGTGCAAGTATACCGTGTAGGTACCGCGTACCTTGTGGGGTACCGGTTACCTTATATCTGGTACCATGTGTAGGGGTACCGTGTACCGTGTAGGGTGCAGTGCAGGGTACCGTGTAGGGAACGGGTACTGGGTAACTGGTCACGGGTACCGAGTAATGTGCACCGTATATCGGGTAGCGGGTATCGAGTACCATACGGTGTACCGGTGTACGCTTTCCGCTGCTCGAAATGCTGTCGAAACTGCGCTTACTATTGTGGTGTTCCCGGATAAAACAGGCGTCTTCCACAGTCCCTCCACCTCTGCCTTGGTTATCCGTCTGTGCGTCTGTCCGCCTATCTGTCTGTCTGTATGTGTGTATGTCTTGTCTCTTTTTCTCTCTTGTCTGTTCGCCGCTCTTGCCGTGGTGGTCGTGGTGGTTGTGGTGGCCATGGTCATGTTTTATTTATAATACTGGACATGATGGTGTTGGTCGCCGGCTGTGCACAGCAGGCGGCGGGCGAAGACACCCCGGGGGATGACAAGATATTTCGCGTGAGAAACGTCGGCTCTTCCCTCAGCGACGAGGACAAAATCCAGGTGCGTGGATACGTGTGGAGCGGATGGGCCCTGGGATTCGAAACGGTCTAATGGCTGAATAATTTAGTGGCTGAATTGTTGAATAGTTTTAGTTTAATGGTTAAAAAATTGACTACAGCATAGGACACCTAATAAGAAGCAGTAATACTGACGCAGGGTTGGTTTCTTATTTCGAATGGGGTACGTTCTGCACTAACTTCAGTACAAAGGCTCCCGAATTTCTTATTTTCCTGTAAATATCAGCCTACCTTTGTTATTGTCATGTTTCTTATTCGGTCTCCTGTACTGTAGTCCAAACATGACTTGTTGGACAGCGCAATGGCTGATTTTTTATATACTCCTGTAGTCGAATTGTTGAATAGTCCAATGGTGGGATGCTGAAAGTTCCTTTTTGTTGGATGATTGAACTCTTGGATTTTGAATGACAATAACAGCGGAATCGTTGTATAGTCCAATTGAATTATTGAATGGTCGAATGGTTGCTTGGCGTCGTTGGAGCGGCTCTTCACCCTCGTCGCAGTCAACCCAAAATGAGTGAGCAGCATACTAGGTAGCATATACTCGAATACACAATGCGAAAAACGCCTACGAGTCGAGGTGGCCCGACCCGTTCACGCGTCATGTTAGTATCCCATGGGTCATGCGGAATCTGGCGGGTTGGGTCGAGTCGGGTCGGGTCAGGAATCACCAGGTTCAACGTTCGTGGTAGCCCAGAATCGCGTTTGCGGATATGGCGTGTCTGTTTTTCGTTGTGTGGTGAACGGAGTTTAGTTGGAGCACCTTGCTGCTGTGCTGTACCGTGCCGTACCATGCCGTACCGTACCGTGCCGTGCCGTACGGCACTGCTGTGCTGCATTGTTGTTGGGTGTACACGGCCTTGCCGTTGAACGCGCGTGGCTATACACCCTGACGGAGGAGACTGCTTGCTTGCTTTGCTTTGCTCTGCTTGCTTGCGTGCTTGCTTCCTTGCTTTGCTTTGCTCTGCTTGCTTGCGTGCTTGCTTCCTTGCTTTGCTTTGCTCTGCTTGCTCGCTTGCTGTATGTGCTTGTCGCTTACTTGCTTGCTTGCTTACATTCTTGCTTGCTAGAGATGGGACAGGGCCTATACCAGAGAAGAGTGTTTTTGGGACCGGGAATACTTCACTTACTAAATGAATGCAGTGCCGCGCCGTTCCAGAAACATTCGGTTACATTCAACCAATGAAACACGAGTTTTGTCGGGATTTTGTAGGGACATGGGTCGGTGATTGGCGGCCACCGGCGACTACGATCTAGCCGCATCTGTGAGACTTGCCGAGCGGTGGCGCACGCGTCACATGTCGCAGGCGCACGCGTCACATGTCGCAGGCGAGTGACAAAGAGACCCCATGCAGCTCAGACTCTTGAGACAATTGACACGGCAGCGGGCGGGCCGGCACTGTGCTGGTGTGATCGTGTAACCCCGCTGTAGTTTGGCTTGTTGTGTTCCTCGGAGCCTGCGATCTGTCGCTGTGAGGAGGTTAGTAGAAAGGTCGAGGCCTTGGCGCAGTCTGTGTATTTCCGTCGCTCTACGAGAGTCACAACAGGTTGTGCACATGCGTGTAGACACGCCACAGCAGCAGCAGCAGCAACAACAACAACAACAACAACAACAACAACAGCGCCAGACTACAACAGCAGCGAGCAGCAGATTCGTTTCCGTGGTCCCGGGCCTTGCGTCTGCCGGTGGCAGCGTGTTAACGTCGGCAGCCCCGGCTCACTCAAAGTCTGCACAGCAGCAGCAGCAGTTCGAGTGTTTACGTACGTGATCATATCAAAAACCTGTCTAACACCAAGTATAACGAACTTTCCCCCACATCCAAATATTTGAACGCCCAAGAAAACGTTCCCAGGTATAGGATCGGAGCCTGCTTGCCTGCCTGCTTTCTTGCTTGATTGCGTGCTTGGTTGCATGCGTTAGTTGCTCGCTTGCGCGCGTGCTTGGTATAAAAAATCGACTTGAATTACGAAGATTACTGTTAATACTAATACTGCCGTACTTCCTACGCGAGGTAACGTGCTCAACGATGCCCCCGCCCCTCACCCCCTCTCCCCTCTCACGAGCCTACCGTCTGCCTCCCCCCCTCCCTTCGCCGCGGTTTTTTTTTCTTGCGTCGGTTATTGTTTCGTTTGCTCTTTCGTTTTGTGCTACGATTTCGTTCCATGGGTTGCCCATTGGCTTGTTGGTTTGTTGTTTTTGTTTATCAGGCTGGCAGCGAAGACGACATGAGGAGGCTTATGTACGACCTCGACCCCGACAGCGACGAGCAGGGGCCTATGTACTTCGTGAGTGTGGCGGGGAGTCCCGTCCTGTTTTCCGTGTTTTTCTTTCTGTAATGGTTTAGTGTGTTATCGGTTTTGTATTTTTGGTGGCATTACAGCAGGGGAGGGTTCGCAATGGTACCGGTTTGTGCCTGCCCAATATGCCGGCGCTGGCACGATCGGGAATACGGTTACTATGGGCGGTTGCTGTAGAGAGGTCCAGTCGTGCCAAGTGGTTTCACCAGCACTATAGAGGGCAGTGGCACTATCATACCGGCATTCTCGGGAGCCGGTCACTGCAACCGGTTTCTTTGTATGATATTGTTTTATGTAATCGTTCTCTTGTGCCATCGTTCTCTGTGTACTCGTTTTCTGTGTACTGGTCACGGGTGGGCTGGCGCAGGCCCAAAGCCCCGTGCGGGCAATTTTGTTGTTTATTCTCGGTTGTTCTCGTGTTGTTTTCGTTGCGGTGTGCTACGGTTGACGGTGATGTTTTATAGCGTTGTTATTTTTTTCTCATTTATCCTTTGCCGTGGTCTAGTCCGTGGTAACAACAAAGGCTCCCGCGTCCCGTGCGTCCTGTGTATGTTAACGTCTTGTGTCTTGTTTTATCTGTTTTTTTTTAGTTTTGTCTTTCTGTTTGCTCTTCTTTTCCTAAATTGTTGCTGTTATTATTATGTTGTTGTTGTTGCTGTTGTTGTTGTTGTTGTTGTTGTTGTTGTTTTTGGTGTTGGTGTTGGTGATCTTGATCTTGATCTCGTTCTTGTTCTTAATTATTGTTGTTCTTGGGGGACCAGGGTACGGACGGGATGGACGGCCCGGAGCAAATCTGGGAAAAAGCTCCAGAAGAGGTTCGCTTCGAGCAGTGCTACCTCGCATTCTGTGTCGACAGGGACGAGACCAAGGACGAGCCCAAGAACTTCGTTTTCTGGGGTCTGCGCCAAAAGACGCACATGGAGCACCTGAAGTGGGCCAGGTATGCAAATGTCGGACAATGGTCTGCCTGGACTAGATCGTACAAATCAGTGGGTCGGTGGGTAAGGACGTGTTGCATGTGTACAGCATGATCATATATGGATCATCACGTAAAAACGCCTACTGATTGCACAGATCGTATATCACCGGATCAGAGTATAACGTGCTCACAAACCCGGGTACACGCCCATGATAACATTGTCACACCTCATAAACCACTATGATACTGTAGGAACATACACAGATCATTCAAATCCCGTAGATCAGTCCGGTGGAAGCTTGTGCATATGATACAGATCCGCGACTATGGTATGTGCGATCTGTGCAGCGATCTGATGTGGCGTGTCCAGCTATGTATGTACAGTCCCACGTGTGTGTGGTACTCTCCAGAGGGCGAGGCTGCAGCCATGTATGTACAGCCCCGCGTTGGTTCGGTACTCTCTAGTTCGGAGCCCCAGCAATGTATGTACAGTCCCACGTGCGTTTGGTACTCTTTAGTACGGGACTGCTATGCAAGAACACGGCCCAGTGTTAGTGCGACACCCTGTGGTGCGGGGTCTTGGTTAGGTGTGATGAAAATCGCTTGTCACGACCTTCTCCCACGGAGTGCCGGTACCGCGGTACTACTGCTAGGGATAGCTCGGGGTCCCACTTCAGTGCCGGTACATGTTAGTCTGGTAAGGTGCCGCACTAATTAGGGACCACGACTGTGCCGGCCTACGGTAGTACCGTCTAGTACAGGGCCTCAGTTTTGTATGGTATTAATCGCTTTTTCGCGATCTAGTCTTAAGAGAGCACCCCGCGGTAATCCTGAGATACGCCCAGAGTCCCACGTTGCTGCGGGTATTGTCGTTTGACAAGGTACCGTACTGTTGAAGCACCAAGTGTGTGTTGTCTTCACGAAAAAAAGTTATTTCTATCATACTACAAACCCATCGACATCAGTACGCCCAGTGTCCGTGCTGATTCTTCATCCTAGAGAGATACAAATTCGTCGGTCGCAGACTGTGAGACAGAGAAAATCAAAACAACCGCAATTAATCAAGGTAAAGCAAGTGAAATGCTAGCGTACCGGGTATGAGAACACAACGCAACCAGCCAGACCATAAAATGTGAAAATTCTGAACTAAAAAAACGGGGGGGGGGGAAACGACAGGAGTTCTGAAGAGTGTGATGCAAGATCAGAAAGGCTGCATGAAGAACAACGTATATGCCGAAGAGGAACAGATAACGGCTGCACGGACGAAACAGCACGACGAAGAGGAAGAAGATACCGACTTAACCCCGGCGGGAGGGAAAATACGGGAACAAAGAGAGGAACAAGGCAAAAAAAAAGAGAACAAAACAACCAAGCAAGCAAGACAACACGTGTCATTACTGCCGCGTTCGCGCTCCCCCCATTGAACTCAACGAAAACGAACGAAACCTTCACCGACCTAAATTATGCACCGGCGTTTGTCCTTCCTTCGCGAAAGAGGTACGGGTACAATATGCACGACCGACGTGCACAATACCCGCCCCCCCCTCTATTATAGTGAGAACCTGAGATACAGGCCGAGACTAGTTTTCTTATCTGAGACAGGGCGTGTTTGGCACTAAAAATGTGTAACTGCTCCTAAATTTCTTATATCCCGGAAAGCCTGAGGCTGGGTTTCTTGTGGAGCTCGCTCTTGATGCAGGGTTGGTTGTGAATGGCGGTTATCGGGTAGCAAGGACCTCTTGCGAACCTGAATATCGACCAATCGTTTTGACAGAATGTGAAGGGGCAGAAATAAAAGGCCCATGATTTGGTTTAACTAGCGATTTTTGATAATGCCAAGAGGTACATGTGCAGAGCTGATTGTCCTGTGCTGTGCTGTGTTGTGCTGTGTTGTGCTGTGCTGTGTGCTTGCTGGCAATGTCACGTTCTGACCAGCAGTTCTGGTGTAATTCGCCAAAAAAAAAACAGGATGCAGAGGACCGAGAGTACATTCCATGATGAAAGCAAAAATGCGAGTTACACACGTACATATCGATACCTGGTGCCTGGACTGCGCGTGATACCGGGTACTACTGTGTGTACGAAATAACGCACGGCGCAGTAGTAGCACGGCATAGCACCGCAGGGCAGGGCAGGGCACGGCACTGCACGGCGCTGCGCTGCACTGCTGAGCTATAGTTGGGCTGAGCTGAGCTGGGAGTGTTTTTTTTTGGGGATTCAGCAATGTAGTACTGTACGTACAAACCTCGTGCACCAGTATCTGGTATGATAACTTCGAATAATACGTGGCATGCCCGAAAGATTAAGTACGGCACAGCCCGCAGCGCGGCCCAGCACGGCTCAGCACCGCACAGCACCGCACGGCAGGGCGCGGCACCGCACGGCACCACACGGCGCTGCGCTACTGAGCTGGGCTGATGAGCCAAGCTGAGCCCAGCTTGGGCCTTGTATGATGATACTTCGTATTCAACTTCCACAACACTAGAAAACAAGTCAAGAATATAAAATAGTAAAGAAATGATGAAAACAATTCCAAAATCGAGTTGGCAAAAAACACATTTGAAGGAAAAAGTTGAAAAAAAATCAAGGAACAACGGAACAATGAAGAAAAAAAATCAAGGAACAACGGAAAAATGAAGAAAATAAGGTCAAGGAGGAAATCAAAGGAAAGCTGGACCATTCCGCAAGTAATGGAACGAGGCAGTGTTTGAGTGGGAGGTCTTGAGAGGCCAGCGACGTACCAGCCGAGCCCGCCCAGGAAAATGACAACGATAAGTACGTCTATATAGTAAGTCGCCGACTGTTGATAGTCAGTATTAGTTTGCTATTAATACTTATTGCCGTTTAGTAGGGCTACAGTTGGCTGACTATACCAATAGTACTAGCAGTATACTAATAGTAAGTCGGCCACTAGTTGTTGGTGTATTTCGTATTTCAGAGTATTACAGTTACTGTAGTTGCGAGCGGTAATTTCAAGGGTACGCGTGGTAACGAAGGCACCGGTCGGTACGGGACGGTAACCGTTTAGTCCGCCGCAGGCGGATTTTTCTTGGGGTCTTCCCGAGCGACGGTACAGGAAAATGTTCCCGTTTGCTCACCGCGGGACGGGAATGGGACGGGAAGGCGGGAAGCCATTTGGTTGACGGGACGGGACGGGAGTCAACGATTTCTTGGGACGGGATCATGGAACGGGTCGGGAAGAGGCCGGGAAATCGGTCGGGTACATAGTCGGGAAATCGGTCGGAAACATAGTCGGGAAATCAATCGGGAACATGGTCGAGAATCGGTCGGGAACATAGTCGGGAAAACGGTCGGGAACATAGTCGGGGAATCGGTCGGGAACGTAGTCGGGATATGGCCGAGAGATGCAGTCCGGAATGGTCGGGAACACGATCGATCTCGAGAACGCGGGCTGGAGACAACGGTTATATACAAAGAGGAAAAGGATACCGACTGCCGATTGTCCATTGCTTAAACGAACTTTCGCCGCCTTTTTTTGGAAAAAAACAGACTGTATTATACATTTAAAAAAAAATATATGCTTCAAGAAAAGTTTCAAGCACTTATTTATCGACTCATATCTGTAAAGTTTATGAAAAAAAAACATAAAAGCGGGGGGGGGGGGATACCAAAATTCAAAATTAAACGGACAAACAATGTCCTCTGTGTGTTGTCTCCACATTAAATCGTTTTATTTTTACACAACGACATCTGATGATATCATCATCAGTGCACACATCCAGACAGTGTCCGTGCTGATTATTCATCCTAGCTAGAGTATGCGACAAAACAAGCCAGACCCTAAAAAAAATGAAGAATAAAAACTAAGGAAGAAAAGGACAAAGGAAAAAAAATCATTATTATACCTATAATAGACTACTGCAGCAGCTGGTTGTTGTATCCAAAGTTGCAAATTTACATAACCCAAATTGAAATAATCGAGTTGCATCCATGCATACATAGTCCTATGATGGGAAAAATATACAACCCATGGTGAATGGGATGGGAACATCTGCCACATGAGTGAGTTGCTGTGGATGGGCGAAATTGTGTGCGAACGGCGGGATGGGATGGGAACAACTGAGCGGACGGCGGGACGGGAAAAGTCGGGAATACACATTACGGCGGGACGCGAAACAGTCGGGACGGGAACAAGATGCTCTAAGTCGGACGGTAGACGGTGGGAACAGAGACCGAGGTCGGGAAGGGGTCGGAAAGTCGCGGTCGGGAACGAAATACACTCGGGATTCCCGTTTCCGTACCGACCCGTTCCCGAGCCGACCACATTTTCCCGATGCGACCATTACCGCGCGTATCCTTGGGTAATTTGGTAATTTGCAGAGTTCTCTGGGTTTGCATCTGACTGACGCTTTAGTGGCTGGACATGTACTGTTCATTGATGTTGACTTACGTCAGTTATTAATGGTCGGCTTTTACGCTGCCTCCCTAGCCAACTTACAGCCCTGCCCAAGGGGGTTGGTTACCTTAGGATTTTGCGATTTTTAACCGGAAAAATGCGAAACATATGATATTGAAACCGACGAACATCATACCGCAAGGCCCACAACCAACCCACGAAAAAATTAGGTTAGAAAATAATAATAAAAGATGGTGGGAAAAAGTATCTCTGATTTTTTTTGTTCGCCGAATTTCGTGGGTTGGGTTACCGGTAGCCTTGGATGGGAACGTATGACGGTTTCAATACTATTCTTCTGTCTTCCTCCCCAACTCTACCCCAGTAATAATGCTGGTACAAACACCATGCGTTTTTATACGTGTTTTTCATGTTGTTCTCCTTTTGACCAATTGGTTTTAACTCATCGCCTTACTCTAGTCCGTGGTCACAGGACGGACTCCAACAACTTATCCCGCACATCGAGTTCGTATTATGTCACCACCGTCCACCATCCACTACCGTATACCGTACCCACATCGACGATACCAGGTAGTTACGATTCTCCTGCTGCGCGAGTTCCTAGAGACAACTATCCTACCATTTATTTATTTATTTATTTATTTTTCACCATCCACTACCGCACAAAAATTGACGACAGCAGTAGTTGCAAGTATCAAATATCCTGTTGCGCCAAATCCTACAGCAGTAGCGACAATTACGACAACTAATTCTATATTTTATTAGTTTAGCCTGGGGCGGGTGCTGTGCGCGCCGCGCCGTGCTTGTGAAAAAAAAAAAAAATGGGGAAAAAGTGACAAGCGGAAGAAAAAAAGATTGGGTTCCGTCGACGATGAGATTCGAACTCACGCGGGCAAAGCCCAACGGCTTAGCAGGCTATCGCCTTAACCACTCGGCCACGTCGACGTTGTCCACGACTGAGACGTACGCGAGTGATTTATGCTTTTAATCACGTCGGCGTTGTCCGCATCTGAGACGTACGCGAGCGATTTATGCTTTTTAATAATGTTCTTTATGATACTGCTGGGTATACGAAAAAAAAGTTGAATGGAGCCGCAGCAGTCTTCGAAACATATCTGAATTGCGCAAGCTATTCTTGTTTTTTGCAGTATTTTTCATTAAGAGATCTATGATACATATCATATAGGCCGGATTGAAAATAAGCTATCATATTCTTGTTTCGCAGTATTTTTCAGGAAACAGCTAAGATACATATACAGGCCATACAGACCGAATTGAAAACAAGCGATAATATTCTTTTGTTTTGCAGTATTTATCATTAAATACCTTTGACACATATCATATAGGCCGAATTGAAATCAAGCTATCATTCTTGTTTCGCAGTATTTTTCATGAAATAGCTATGAAACATATCATACAGGCCGAATTGAAAACAAGCTATCACATTCTTTTGTTTTGCTGTTATTTTTCATAAAATAGCTGTGACACGTATTTTATAGGCCATGATGGGATTGATTTTCGTCGGGGTGCCCTTTCATTTTTTTCGAAATCAGCTTTAGGGTGGGGTATAGGGTATAGGGTATAGAGTATTTAGTATAGAGTATAGAGTAACACTGCTGCAGTTTATGAAGTGAGGAAGGAGCCTCAGATGACATGGGTGCCACACCTCTACCGTAGCGCGTGTCGTTCGTGTGCCAAAACCCGCCTTCTCGAATATAAACCCGGAGCCTGGGGTCCACGGTTTCCCGGTTTCGTATTAGAGGTGCCGGTACGACTCTGTTGTGTTGTATCGCTGAAAGCGCGGGAGAGAGTTTAGAAAAAATCGATGAAAATCGCCGAGCAGTGGGAATGCTGCACCCTACGCACGCGAAATAAAAATGGAGGCATGTGAAGGGGGGGGGGCGGGGTTGACATCCCCGGGGGGCGGGACGGGGTTGACATCCCCGGGGGGCGGGACGGGGTTGACATCCCCGGGGGGGGCGGGGTTGACATCCCCGGGGGGGGCGGGATTGACATCCCCGGGGGGGGGCGGGGGGGGCGGTCATGGCTTGTCCAGAAGGTAGTAGTGTAAGAAGCTCCTGGAAGTTGAGCCGGGAAGTAAAAGTGAACATAAAACAAGGAGAAAGATGAAACATGTTTTTTTTTACGAGTATCGTATTGTGGTATTCATTTTTGAAGGCACCTCGGTTGCGTGAAACGGGCTTTTCGTCGGAGCTCGTTTTTGCAAGCGCGCAAGCTGCGTGTGGCAGTTTGCTCGCGCGTTGTACGGGGTGCAGTTGCCCTCGTCAAGGGGAAACGTCGGCCACCCTCCTGAGTTGTACCTGGTACGTACTACCAGGTCGGCAGGGAGGTTTCGTAAATATGGTGATTGTACGTAAGCAGGAGCATGGGCGTTGTATTTGTACAATTCGTGTTTCGTCGTATTCGAACTGAAACCGTATCGTACTGCTGTATTTGTGTTGTACTTTATAAAGTTATTCTATTAATAACAACGCCTGCTGTGAGTTCGACGAAGTTAGGGTCGATACTCATCTTTGCAAGCTGCGCACTACTAATACACCGGTCGCCCGTTTTTCGTAAGTTTTGGTAAGTCAGAACCTAATATATGATTGTGTTGTAATTATCATGCATGACCAAGTGTTAGATTGGTAACACATCAATCGTGCTTATGACGTGTTCTCTGGAGCTCAACTTGCGGGAGCTTTGCGCTTAGTAGCAGTCTATCTAGTCTTCTGAACTTTTGTCGTAGCTGTGGCACGTGTCTATATCTGTTTCTGCCCGCGTCCCTTATGATCACACGCTTTGATTTGATATCCCATACTCGTAGGTACAACAGCACTACGGAATGTGGCGGTGTACATCACACCCTACCAGTACGCGCCCTTTAAGTAGCGGCACAATTCTTCTTTTCTTTTTTCTTTGTATGATTTGCCTTTTCCGCAGCAGCAGCAGCAGCAGCAGCAGCTATATTATTTTCAGTATGTTAGTGGCCTACGAAAGACGCCTCACGGAAAGCGTCGCACCTCCTGAACCACAGCGGCTAGGTCTGCTGTTGTGATACGTGAAGAAAGCTTACGTTCAGACCAGTCTTTTTTCAGCCAGCAGCCTATCACCAAAACGTACGCCTGGCTGTGTTTGCATCCTGCGAATATATGCCTAGACTTTGGTTATTCTGCAACCCCTAACCCGCACAACTACAGTGCATTGCGGCGTTCGTGCTGCAAGGAACGCCGGGTTCCGTTAGAGGCTGGCATCGGTCGGCATGCCAGTGGGTAGCATTGTCGCCGAAGTTCAATGTTAAACAACATCAATGGTGCGAGAACTCGTACGTTTATCAGGGCGACGAATAGATGGCAGAGTGATTCGTATTTACAGCGTTAGACCCTACGGAGGCTTTTTTCGGGCTAAAGCAAGCGTCAGCGTGAACTATTAATAGCTGTACTACAAAACAATGCCTTGAATGTAAGCTTCTTGATATGTAATGTACGTACAAGTAGGGTCTCGTGCTGTGGCTGAGATGCCACGTTTTCCCGTAAGACGTTATTTCCCGCTGCTAGAATGTTGTATGCTAGGAATAGTGTGGTTTCTGTTGGACAAACGAAATACACTTTTTTTTTGCTCGTACGATACTAACAAAAACAAAAAAAACAAAAAATGTCTGGAGCGGCTCCTCAAACCGCACCCTGTGCGGTATAGCACCCGGGTGGTAAGTGCTCTAAAATCCCAAGCGACCACCCGATTTATCACCCGGGGTACCGTGTATATGCCACACACCTTGAGGTCGTGAATCGTATTCAGTATGACGCTCCCAAGTTATCACTCAGGAGGTCGCTTTTTCCAGTCGTGGCACACAAGATATGCGACACAAAGCACCGAAAGTGTCACAAGTATCATATAATTATTACGATTTTGGTGTTTTTTTGTGATTTTGCATGCTTTTTTTTTATTTTCAAGACACAAGAGGGCGTTGACCCAACCCCACCCTATAGCCCTAACATACTGATGAAGCCGTGACGTCATCAACCTAACCCTTCCGCAGTCACTGCTATCACGACCGTCAAGGTAGACAACCCGGCTTGACAACTTTTCCAAAGTCCTACACAATCACCCGCTTTATGACCCAGGGCACGCTGCTGTACATCGCACCCCCTACGGTTTACCACCCGGGTGATAAAATTGCTCGAAACCCTAAAATATGTCACCGGGGGTGTGATACACGCCCGTTGTAAACTATAACAGGTACACCACATTGTTTTTCGATTGATGAAACGTGTGTTCTGAAAAAAAAGAGGTATCGTCGACGATGAGATTCGAACTCACGCGGGCAAAGCCCAACGGCTTAGCAGGCCGTCGCCTTAACCACTCGGCCACGTCGACGTTTCCTTTGGTCATGTTCCTCCACTCCAAAATACCGCTTCTATTACACCAGGCACAATACGAATAATAAAAAATGCACGTATTATTATGAAAATTGGAATACACTCCAGCTGTGAGATTGAAAATTTCGTCGAAACTAATATTTGCGAGCTGTGTTTGATACTCCGATCGCGCGTATTTCTTGGTTTGTGTAGGTCGGCGACTCCCCTTGGAGCTACAGCAGTGTAGCTTGTACCAGGGTCAACAGGGTGTTAACCAATCTGTAAATGATTAGAAAAAATGAAAAAACACGCTTCAGCTGTGAGATCGACCAAAAAGTTTATTTTATCAAAAGTCAATTGCAAGCTTGCGTGTGATACTTCGGTCGCGCGTGTTACGGGGTGTGTATACCCTCGTGAAGGATACAGGTCGGTGGCTGCCCTGCTAATGCCAGTGGGGTCAACAGGACTAAGATTATATCGTACGATATTATGAAACAAACAGCAGACGTATTTAGAATAACTTTAGAAAATAGTTCACGCTTTGCTGGTGTCCATACGTGTTATAGGTTGCATTGTAGTATCAGTGCGCAGAATGATTGTTAAGGCTCTGAGCTTCTACACAGATACTAAGTCGCCAGCTACGCCAGTTATTGTTGGCTAGGTTTTATAGTTAGTTGCGGCGGTGCCAACTATCCAACTAGTTGTGTCGCATTTGGGTTTCCTTGCTTGAACGAAGAAAGGGCTTGTTGGTACGTGGTACGTATTTCCCGGCGTCCCCAAGCTGTACGAACTACCATGCTGCGAACACACGGAGAGGTCTTCTGCAACTCATGGCGCATCATCAATCCATCGCCATCGACCGTGCCGGTGCTGATGGCAAGGCCAAAGATGCCGGCAGCGCTGAGCATGGCCTGTCAACAGATCAAGGCAGTGTTGGAGCGTTCGACGAGCAAGGGGCCGTTCCGAGCGCTGCCCCACGACCGAGTGCGACGCGCGACAACGAAACGGTTCGCTGCCGCGTAAAGGAGGAGCACTAGCTCAACTATGAACCGTTCTTGAATCGCCGACGACGAATAATCTATTATCTTATGCTCCTGTCGTAGAAGAGATCTCTTGTCTATTTTTAATGTTATTTTTTTGTGTTATCTCGCTGATGGTGTGCTGCTGGGTGCCGCACGAGTGTTTACCAAATACTCGTATTTTCCGTTACCGACACAATGTAACACCAGTGAGAGACCCCCACACGGCAACGGCATGTCTATCCATCTATCCCTATTTCTGGTGCATGCCTACAATGTCTGATAAACTGAGACCAACTTCAAAATGTACCTATTTCGTGATCAAACCCAGACCTAAACTTGGCCAATTATACTTTTTGAGTGTACACTAATGCCAAATCATGTATCTTGCCTCCGGCGGGATCCTCCGGAGGCGACCCCGGCGGGCCCTCCGGGGGCGCCTTCGTCGAGGCCCCCTTGGCCGGGGGGGGTATTTTTTGGCTCGCTTCGCTCGCCGGGCTTCAGGGGAGTAGTTGGCTGGCTAACGCCAAAGTCAACCTCAGGCCCAAAGTCCAAATTCAAGTTCCAACGTCAAAATCAAATGCAAAGTAACTGCGACTTCATGTCGGCTTCAAAAATCGAAGTAAAACTCCAAACTCGCTTCAACTTCAACTTCAACTTCAATGTCAACTTGGTTGTAAGTTCAACTTGAACATCAAATTAAATAGCGCCACTAACAACAACAATAATGTCAACCTCAACAGGATATTGGCTCGCACTTTCAAGGACAGCCCCGATCGCGAGGCCGCGATCTTGTGGAACCGGACTATCCTGTCGCCCTCTAAGTACAAGGTTATGGGCAACATGATGTGCATTCGCTCGCACAGCAAGGTGGGTGCGTACCGGTAATTTGAGGTCTACTTTTATTATAAGTCTACTTTTATTAGACGTCTACTTTTATTTGAAGACTCATTTTATTAGAGATGTACTTTTATTACGTTGGGTAAACTTTTATTACGTGAGGTCTACTTTTCATAGGACTGGCTATGCTAATGGCACTAATAGTAACTACACCGCTAATGGTAAGTCGCTGCGCGTACCTATCATAGTTTTTTAGTTGGCTGGGTATTCGGTAGTCGTATGCGGTGATTTATGGAATTCTGCGTCTTTGCGTCTGACTGGCGCTTTGTGGCTGGTCTTTTTTTTTTTTTTTAGACTTGAGAGGGACAAATTGACGGCGAAAATCGATGACTAAGGCTTTATTAATCGGCCACCGTGCTGGTTGGCGATGATAAAATTGGTGTCCGAATGACGACACCAACAATGCAAAAGACTCGTACGGGCCGGGCTCAGGCAGCATGATTCTGCCCGTACGTACTGCTTCGCGCTCACCCTACTGGCAGACGCTTGAAAATATCGTCATGGTCGTTTTTTTTTGTCGCTATATATGGGCTCCAAAAGGGCTCAATTGCGTTTTTTTTTTAATTCAAGACTACCGGATACTTGGTAAGTCACTTTACTTGGCTTCTATTCCACCACTTCACTATTAATAATACCTTAGCCGCGAAGTCCCCTGCCCAGGTCACGTCCCCAAGGTTTTATATGACGTCACCCCTTTGGGACTGACTGCACCCACCTTTTGGAGGGATAATCTGCTTGAAATTTTTTGTTTGGGATCGTTTTTGCAGTAGTTTGTCGTTTGAGGTACAGAGTCTTGTCATTCGACTGGCTAAAATCCCCTAGAAAAAATGGGATTATATCATAACATTATCATAACATCATCATAACATCATCATAACATCATCATAACATCATCATAACATCATCATAACATCATCATAACATCATCATAACATCATCATAACATCATCATAACATCATCATAACATCACCATAACATCCCCCCTAAGACAAACTACCTTGAGATTTGAGTTGGGACGCTTGCTACGATGGGAATATATAACTTCCCCCCTCCCCTCCCCCCCTTTTTTTATTGATGGGTCTCTTTAACCCATTTCCAAATTCTTATTTTTCTCGTAGTCTAAATCCAAGTGTTTTGTGCCCATGTCGAGAGTGCGGTGCTAATAAGGTGCTAAAACGGTCAACCGCAACAATGGTCGAAATATCCAGTGTTTTTTACGGTTCATGACCCATCCCACGGGTCGGGTCAGGAGGTTTCTAAAGTGTCGCCGTTCGAGTCGGCTCGGCTCGGCTCGGCTCGGCTCGGCTCGGCTCGGGTCGGCTCGGGTCAAGTCGGGTCGGGTCGGGTCGGGTCGGGTTGGGTCGGGTCGGGTCGGGTTGGGTCGGGTCGGGTCGGGTCGGGTCGGGTCGGGTCGGGTCGGGTCGGGTCGGGTCGGGTCGGGTCGGGTCGGGTCGGGTCGGGTCGGGTCGGGTCGGATCGGGTGGGGTCGGGTCGAGTCGGGTCGGGTCGGGTCGGGTCGGGAGGCTTTCAAATCACACGGGTCACCCTGACCAGATCCGACCCGCGATGAATTTTACCTGCCCCGCGAAAAGCCCTGGAAACGTCGTTCTTGTTTTGCAAATATTTTTCGTTCCATGTCTCGGGCCGTGGGATGTATTGTTGACGGGGTTGTTGCACTCAAGTTTTCCTTCTTTTTTTTGATCAAAATTAGGTTTTGGGTTAATAAAGGTGTCGAACTTCTCAAACGAGGATCCTCGGACATCCTCAGACGTGCTGCTGTAGATCGGCGCGCCTCTACCGTTGAATGCATGTTATCATCTTACATGCACTTTTTGCTGCGCTTCAAAGATTGGCTCACCGTATTTTCCAAGTTGTTGTTGTTGTCCCCCCACCCCCCCCCCGTACTGTCTTCGAAGGTTGCAGTTCGCCCTTCATGCGACTCGCCGAACACCTCACGGCGCTTCGCGCTTAGTGCAAGCAATGTCTGCCTGGTTGGTGAAACCCGACGTGCTCCGTCCCGGCATAGTAAGAAAGCGAGGGTCTACGGTCATACAACTGCGGCCATGCACAAACTGAGTACACCCCCCCCCCCCCGAAAACATGGAGGTGCAGTTCTTCAGCGCGTTTAAGTAAGCCTCCGGCAAACGGAAGGGGAGCGGGGCACTCGGGGTCGATAGTGACGTTGACGATGAAGTAGGTGTTGATTATTTTTACGTTGAGCTTCAAGTTGTTGTTGACATTGCAAACAGTACTGGATATCCCCCCCCACCCCCTCTAACCGTCAACTCTTCCCCCCTCCCCCCCCCCCCATTCCCGCCATTAGGAAGCAGCTATCGCCCTGTTAGAGGACGACCCTTTCCGAAAGGCTGGCCTTTTCGGGACTGTCTCTCTCTACCGATACCCTTACTCGCTGGCCGGAGAATTCAACTGGCAGCTAGCGGCGCACCCGTACTTGGCCCTCTGCATGGACAAGAAGGGGAAAGGAAAGACGCAACTCCGGAAGGACACGCGTCCGAGGCACCTCGAATACCTCGGCAAAACCAAGTGAGATGATGGGGGTGGGGGGGGGGATAGGGGGTTGGGCGGGAGTGGGGTGGGGTGGAGGGTGGTGGTGTTGGTGTTGGTGTTGGTGTTGGTGCGGGTGGGGAGGGGGAAGTTGGTGTTTGGTTTTGGTGTTGGTGTGCATGGACAAGAATGGGAAGGAGAAACGCAACTCAGGAAGGGTACGCGTACAAGGTATTTGCATTGTTTTGGTAAAATTAAGTGAGATGGTGGTGGTGATGGTGAGGGAATGAGGGGGGGGTTGAGTTAGTGCGTTGGAGATGGTGGTGGGGGTTGTGGTGACGACGCTTTTTGTGAAAAAAGTTGCGGCCGAGCTTATCGCCTTTACTTGTTTATTTGCTTTCGTATCGCTTTCGATTTCGATTTCGATTTCGAATTCGCTTTCGCCTTCGTTTTCTCTTTTGTATTCGCCTTCGATTTCTATTTCTATTTCGTTTTCGTTTTCGTTTCAGGTTTATATGTTAGTTTTCGTTTTCGTTTCAGTTTTCATTTCCGTTTTCGTTTACGGTTTCGTTTTCGTTGTCGTTACGATTTCGTGGTCGTGTACAGTTTCGTTTTGATCTCTGTTTCATTCCTACTTCGTTTTTCGTTTCGTTTCGTTTCGTTTCGTTTTGGTTTTTTATTTTATTTTCCGAGTTTACTTCCTTTTTCGTTTATTTTTCTTGTCATTTTCGTGTTAATTCTCATTTTCGTTTTTGTTTTCGCTCTGCGCGATTTTCCCGGCAGGCGTTGCACCGGCGCCGGCCCTATTTTCGACTCCGCTTTAGACGCGGATGACCCGAAGAGCGTGCCGATCGGGTCCCTTGTGTTCTTCAACGCGGGCAGCGACGAGGAGGCGAGGGAGACGGTGGAGAACGATCCGTACAACGACGCCGGCCTCTTTGACAGCATCTTTGTCGCTCGGTGAGCATTGCTTTGTAGGAAGTGTATGTGCGAATGACAGGTTTGTACTGGGTATGATTGGTATGCATGATTAGTATGTGTACAACGGTCCTTTCAACGGCGCAGGGCTAATCGACAACATATTTTGTAAGAATATTCTAATAACGTCAGCTGTGAGTTCAACGAATTTAGGGTCGATACTCATCTTTGCAAGCTACGTACTACACCGGTCATTCGTTTTTAGTAAGTTTTCATTAAGCAAATCGTAGTTTAAGATGACAATGTATTACGCTACTTATCCTATTTGTCGCACGGTAGGCATGCTGTCTTATCAAGTATTCCGGTATATATGAATTGTATGCCCGTGTGTATGGTCACGTTGTTGATGTCTTGGCTGCCTCCCATGGGCTACGGTATATGAGAAGCAGCGGAATGATGGCTGCGACCTGAGATCCTGAGATTGTTGCTCGTGCGAAGAGCCCTGGTGCGAACTTCGCAGTGCGAAGGAATAACTTTTTCCCTTGTTGGTCCGAAGCAAGCTGCGTATATGTATGCAGTGTGGAGCATGAGCATTCGGGTAAGATTTTGTATGTCACAACGATCCTTACAACGACGCGGGGCCGTTCGACAGCATCCTTGTCGCATGGGGAGCATAGCTGCTGCTGTGTGCTGTTCATGAAGTATGCCGGTTGTACCAGGTAAGCATTTTAGTATTATTTGTATGTGCGCATGATTTGTATTGCTCGTATGATTTGTAGGTGCGCATGAAGTGTATGCGCGTTTACAACGACGCGCGCTACGATAAGGGTAGCGCGTTTGACGCGTGCTACGATAGAAATAACGTTTTTGGTCTGAAATGCTTTCTGAATGGCGGAGCTCATTAACCCGAAAACATCGAAAATTGGACACTCTTTTTGCATGATTCTTGTTGTATTATCAAGGCCATGCGATTGTGCATCCGCGATAAAGCAGGTTTTATTTTTTTTGCTCGAAATGAGTTTCTGGTTTTTAAGAAGGAAATGTCTTAACCTCCTCCTAACGTGAGGAACCACCTCAGAAAAACAAGTTGTGCACCTCGATCGTAGCACGAGTCGTTTTGGCGCAAATATTTTCTGACTGAAGCGGATCCTCGGCTGAGGAACTAGGCAACAGTATAATGGGAATGACCTTTGCGATTGTTTTTCGTTGTTTTCCGTTGGCTATGGGGGTTTTTAGTGGTTGGGTGGCGTTTTAATTGTTTTGAAAAAAAAACAGGTTTTTACGTCAAGCACATCGTCCCTCGAGTGACTTAGTCTCAGAAGCTCAGGTTGCTTTCATACATATGGTATATATGAATGTTGCTATCGTAGCGTGCGTCTGGTACGTATATGCGTATGTATGGGTTTTTAGTATGATACCGGTGTGTGCTTATGAAGTGTATGTATGTGCGCGTGATTTGTATGATTTGTATGCGCGGGTTGTGTTTGTTTGTATGAAGTGTATGTGCGCGCTTGGTATGTAGGCGCGTAATAATTACCTGGTTGAAGTTATGTGCGTATGAAGTGTATGTTTGTGCCCGTGATTTGCATGCGCGTATTAAGTGTATGTGCGTATGAAATGTATATGCTGTGAATATGCGTGAATGTTTCATAAAATTAATTGCATGCGCGTATGAATTTTACGGACGTACAGTATGAAGTGCTGTAACGTATTCACGTATGAAAAATTACGCACACGTCGGACTGGGGCATGCATGCGATCGAGAAAGGAAGGGTAAAGAAGGTTTAGGGGGGTGGAAGGATGGAGAGATACATACAGGGAGGGAGACCAAGACAGGGGAGGGTGTCAACCACGGAAGTAAGTTTGCCGGTTGTGGATGAGCTGTAACGCCCCCCTCCCCTCCCCTGCTTTTTACGGTGTTGTGGTGTGTTTTGCTTTGTTTTATTTTCGCCCGTTTCGCCCATGGCGCAGGTTCAACGAATTAGACCTGGATGGACTGTCCCTCGCCAAGCCCACCCCCTTTGATCCGATGAGGAACATCATGGCCAAGGTTTGTACCCGCCCTCCCCCCCCTCGCTCTTCCTCTTCACAGGTTTCCATTGGTTGTGGTCGAGGCGTGCCTGCCGATGGCTGCTTGTGTGTAATTGTTGGTAGGTTGTGTTGGTGTTGATGTCGGTGCAGTCTTGGTTGTTCTTGTATTTTGAAATTGATGGTGGTGTTGCTCTTGTTGTTTCTCGTGTTGTAGGTGGTATTGATGTTGCTGTCTTTGTTTTGTTGTTGTCCTTGTACTGCTGATGTTGCTGCTATTCTCTTGTAGGTGTTTTCGTGTCGTGTAGTTGCTGCTGTTATTATTGTTTTATTTGCCTGCCCACCATGTGCAGTTCACAGTTCATTGCATTGCTGCTGTTGTACTCGTATAGTATGGTTGTCCTTCTCGTATCGTTGTTTGTTGAGTTTACATGCCGTCATTTGACGTCAGCATCATTGTCCATGCCCTCGTAATGACAATTTTATTTTTTTCCGTTTCTTAGGAGGGTCTGGACGTCCCCAGCGACTACCCAAAGACCCCTGGCTGGAAGCCTTTCGACAACCTAACGTGGCTCGATTCGGAGAACGAGAAGAAGACGAGACAGGAGTACATGGAGAAGAGAAGGACTCTCTACGAGCAGAGGTCAGTGCGGGAGGGCGTGCGATGTGTGCGTTCTACGCTATTAATAGAAGTAGCAGTTTTTGGCTGCAAGTTTTTTTCTGAATAAGGGTGCTTGATTTTTTTTTTCAGGGTTTTTCACGGATCCCTCTTTCAAAAACTCGCGGTTTAAGTCGGGTCGGGTCGGGTCGGGTCGGGTCGAGTGGGGTCGGGAGGTGTTTGGAATTTCACGGGTGGGGTCGGGTCTCCTTATAACCATCCCGGGTCGAATTGGGTCGCCCTGACCCGATCCGCTTCGCGACACGCGATCCATCCGACCTGTGAAAAGACATGTTTGTTTTGCAATATTATAGGTTGTACAAGCTTCCCCTTTTGGGGGTGTGGTTTGGCTTGAATCAAGTCCTGGGGGTGTCGCACGTGGAAAGGGGGGAAGGCAACGGAGAGAAACTCTTGAAAGCTAAAACTAAAACAAGCCACCGCGCAAGTAACCCGGCAAGTGTCACCGACTATTCATAGCTAAAACTAGTTTATAGCTTAGACTAGTCTATACCTGGCATATACTTGGCCATGGGATTATGTGCATCACGTAGCAAGCGCGTCAATTTGTTGTCAACTTTTGACTTTGGGTGAGGTGTCGTGGGCGCCCAACCGTAAGGCCCCCAGCCACGACCCCTGTTGTGTTTTTGTTGTTGTTGTTGTTGTTGTTGTTGTTGTTGTTGTTGTTTGACGTTTGTTGTTTTGCTCGACGTTTTTTTTTTATTCTCGCAGGGATATAAGGCTGGAGAAGGACCAGATCAACAAGGGGGCTCAGTTCAAGTACGGGGCGTACGTGTACATGGGGAAGCGGAACGAGACAGAGTGGTGAGCCCTTTATCTCTCAACGTAGTTTCCGGGGAGGGGGAGGGGAGAGGGAGGGGGGAGGGTTCGGGGTAGTGGCAGTGTACCGCATGCCACGGTGTAATCCAACAGTGCAGGGGTTGTGCTTTTTGGATTAAATGCTTTTTGTGAGCGATTGAAGTCCTGGAATGAGGAACTACCGGTTGTTATAATATTTTTACTAGTAAATTTGCTTTAGGACTAGCACATAGAAGTGTTGAGTCGGTACGCGCGATCGAATGCACCTCCGAAGTCGTGTTTCGGGTGAGGTGTTTGAGCTCCCCATGTTGGTAACTCAGAAACTTACGCCGCACCTCTGCCGTGGGTGTCCACCGCATATTAGGCATAGAAGAGGGGTACACCACCCAATTTTTCTGAGGCATCTGACTTGATTGTAAGACTTGGAAACCTCACCCAAGCCCAAAAATAAAGGTGGGAAGGGTGAAAGCGCTTTTGTGGTGAACATTAATCCCGTGGCTTAGATGCAAAAGGAAAAAAAAAAAATAGCTGCAAACAGAAAAATTGGCATTTCAACGGCGTTGGGTTAAGGAGGGCCGTAAAACGGAAATAATGTTTTTGCCAAAAAGTGGTATACCTTGTTAACTCTATCGTGGTGTGCGTCGTTAACGGGGCGAGGGGGAGGGTTCGTGTTGATGTTGGTGACGTTGGTGTTGGTGGTGTTGGTGGCGTTGGTGGTGGTGCTGGCGGTGTGGGTGGTCTTGACGGCGGTGTTGGTGCTGGTTGTGTTTGTGGTGTTGGCGGTGTTGGTGCTGGTTGTATTCGTGGTGTTGGTGGTGTTCGTCGTGTTGGTGTTGTTGTTGGTGATGGTATTGGTGTTGGTGGCTATGTTGGCGGTGTTGGTGGCTATGTTGGCGGTGTTGGTGTTGGTGCTATTGTTGGTGGTGCGGAGATGTCGGTGTCGGCGTTGTTACTGTTGGTGGGGGGTAGGGGTTCTGTTGACGGGGGGGGACTCGATCCCCTCCGGCGCACATGGCGGAGTTGGACTTGAGGCCTTTAGTACTCGACTCGTGATTGGCGGACGAGCTATTTGGAGGTAGTGTAGGATATAGTGGGAGAAAGAAAGACATGTTAACACACTACATTAAATAAGTTCGGAGTTCTTTTATTAATATCGTAACAGTGCGGAAGAGAAGGGCATGTCAAGAAAGTACGAACGGTCGATGCAAGACCCGGACCCCGAGTATCGCTTGAGATCGTGATTGATACCCGCACTTCTAAAACGGCTACCCCCCCCCCCTCCCCTGTTTGTGTATGCCCTCTATATATCCTTTCTGCCGCCTTCAGGTACGACTACTGGCCGACCAGGTTCGCCCCCGACGATGGGCTGAGCGATTCTCGTTTCGAGTTGGAGAACAGCTACCCGCCGGTCGACGTCCTCACCGACGACTTGGACTAGACTAGACGTCAGATCTGTGTACGGCGAAAGAGGTGGAGAAAGCACCGCTCTCTCCCCCTCTGCCGTACCTATTACGAGGGGCCGTATTAATAGTAATCTGAACCAATGATGGACGCCAATAATCTCCCTTTCTCCTGTGTTCCTGTGTTTATTACCCAAGAATTTGGTCCTGATTACTGTCCCCCCCTCCGAAAAACTGTTGTCGTGGCAGTAGAACAGTCCCTTGGCCAGGTTCGGCTCGGCTCGGCTTTCCGTTGGAAGAGATTGCGGCCTTCCCTTTGGCTAACATGAACTTGCGCGCTCGCTCTCGATCGTCGATGGAAGGCGTCGTTATGGTAGCGTCAGGTTTTGTCTGGTTGCAATGTTGCATGATCTCGAACACAGGCACACCAGGGTAGGTCATTTTTGTTCTTCTCCCTTTTTGTGGCCGTGTTCCGCGAGCGCTTGTGGCTTTTTTTTTTACCCGGTGAGGTGGTTGGGGAGAGATTGGGTCAAGGATGAGGAGGGGCCAAGGGGGGATTATGGCTGAAATGGGGGGGGTGAGGGGGCGGGAATCGCAGGGGGTGAAGGGGGGGGGCGTTTTGGTCTTGGTGCTTTTTTTGTGTTTTTTTTAGTTTCCAGTTTTTCTCTGATGGCTTGACGGGCCCTTCCCATCGCAGGCTTGGTTGTGAGTCTGAGAGTTTTCTGTCAGCCTCTCGAGCCCTCTTGCGGCGATGGCTTCAGTGATGTAGGAGGGGGTGGTGAAGAGGGGACGGTGAGGAGGGGCGGGGGAGCAACTGCCGCGTCGTGAATTTTGCTAGTGGGCTTCCACAATAACATCACGTCACATTCAGTTACGAAGGACCAGTTATGCCGTGCTATGATGTCACACTACAGTATTGCAATGCACGTTTTGTTTTTTACGTTTTCTTTTCTTTTCTTTTCACGACCTTGTTTTGTCTTCGCAGATTTTAGTTTTGCTATGATATGACACGACGCACTGCACACATGTCGTTATCGCATGTGGTCTTTGCAAGGGCCCCGGGGGGTTGTTCTATGCTAGCCCCCCCAACTTTTCTTTGACGAAACCGCCGGTTTTGAAACCAGCTCCTGGCGGTATCTCCTGAAATACGGTGCCTCTTGCCACCGCGACGTCATCTTTCGATAGCCCTTTGCAAACAAGAACACACGTAAACGTATTTTTTTCGTAGCACCCTCCCTCGTGTCGAGCAGCCATGAAACGTTCGTTGAACAAAATCGCTGGTTTCAGGAGGGGGCTATCGTGGAATCAGCCCGGGATTGAAACAGTTGCGGTTCGGCAAACGATCGGATGAGATGACGCATCGGAAACAATATTGATCGTCCTTGTGATCCTGGATTACTGCAACCCGTTTAAGGTTTCAGAAGGAAGAATCATGCTACGGCGTTGCACGGCGTGGGTTCGTCTATTTTATATGGGGTCCCTCGCTCAACACCTTTTACAACTGGACACCCGTTTTTGGGAGCAAAATTACTTGGGATTGGTATAGGGAAGGGTTTTGAGGCTCTAAAGAGGTTTACGGAGCTCTAAACCTCACGCAAACGAAAAAAAGCGGGAAAAAATAATAATGCAACTGTGGATACCAGGACCTATCCCCTATATCGTACCGCCTCATTGTCAGTACACGCCTTCAAGGCCATCCTGGCGCCTCGAGGGCACTCTGAGGTTTTCCTCGTTCGTTGGTGACCTTCAAGCGTGTGCGGTTACGCGTACAACCCACCTCGGCGTGTCTCGACACCTCCCTTCGGACAAAGAGATTTACGTGCTTCGGAACCACCATCCCATACAACCCCGATGAAAAATCCCATGCATGGCTCCTACGATATATCGTAAAACGAAAATATAGCAACCAAACAATGGCTTTTCGGCGATACATATTGGGTTATGGAGACCCGTAAAATCAGCAAACAAACGTCCTTTTTTCAAGAAACGCTCGTGACTCTATCGTAGCAGTTGCCTCAGAAGGAAAGCACAGCTGGGGTCCCCCCCCGATAAGGTGGTCTGAGTAAGGCGCGGTATCCCAATACAAGGCGGTCGAAATCGCTTGGCGTTGAATGGATAAGGCGGCCCTTCCCCCGATAAGGCGGTCATATTGCTCTTGACACACCACCGCATTACAGGGGGACCCCAATATAGCGCTGTATGCATGTACGTCGAAAAAATCCTCGATGACAGCAAAAGCGTCGGCCGTGTGCACGAAGCCGCGGGAGCTTGAGTAGAGGCAGGGGTGTCCCTAAAAAGCGCCTGCAATTAATTGCTGAAAGGGACTCAAAGAGAAAAAACGTGTGTAGGAATGTTTAGTGGAAGCTTTTCGTCTGGTGAAGGCTACGGTACGGGGGGTCATTTGTGGGCGATTTTTTAACGGCTCACCAGACGCTCACCACGCGAGTGGATAGCCGGCGTTTCGTTTTCGCGATATGTGCACCGCAATGCAGCTTTTGTTCGCGGATGCACATTACTTTGATTTTTTGGCAGAGGTCTGCGGCAATGACCGCGGAACTTCCGTGGACTTTCGCGGGTGTTGCCGTTGCCACGGGCTACCGTGGAAATCCGCGGGTTTCCACGGCAAGTGCAACGGCTCACGGCACCTCCACGGCAAATGCCGCGGTTGTGGCCACGGCACGTGCCGCGGTTCTGTCCATGGCAAACTCCGTCGTACCAGCCATGGCAACCGGCGGAAATCCGCGGCAATTGCCACGGCAACGCGGCAATCACCACGGAAGTCCGCGGAAGTGTCCACGGACCTCCACTAAATTACGGTAGAGAGGTATCACTTTTCGAGCTTAAAACATTTTTTTGAGTTGTAACGAGACTCCTTAACCCATCTTAACCCATCTTAACCCATCTCATCCCAAAATCGTCGGAATGTTGTCACGATTCTTTTTTTGCAAATTGACGGTTTTGTACGTTCCCGTGACACGGGTTTGTTGATTCACCAACGCCACGGTATTATTATAAAAAATGAAAATACACTCCAACTGTGAGATCGAAGATTTTGTCGAAACTCATCTTTGCAAGTTGTGTGTGATACTCCGATTGCGCGTATTACGGGTTGTGTGTTCTCATCAAGGATATAGGTCGGCGACTCCCCTTGGAGCGACAGTGTAGCTTGTACGAGGGTCAACAGGGTGATGTTGGTCAGTCTGTGCGCGGAAACTATAAAACCCGTTTCTGAGGGGGACAAAATCTGACAGCTGTGGAAGGAAATGCATCCGTTTATCAAGTGAATACTGTAAGTAAGTCGAACAACCGGTGAGGGGAGGGCGGAGTTTTGAAGGGCGTGGGGGCCTGGTTTTTATCAAAAGGGAGCGGTGGTGGGGGAGGGCGGAGGGGGCGCGTTATTGTGTTAGTGATATACACCTTTTGGCTCTACCGGATTTGAGCTATGATACTACTAAGTATGATACTATCATACTATTATACCATCATACTATCATGCTATCATATACTATCATACTGTCATACTCGCACCAGTGATTCCGTACTTCACGGGCAAAACGGCCTAAGAGGCGATTTGTTTGGGCGGCGTACGAAACCACTCCGCCATTCCTTCCGCAAAAAAAATAAGCGGCACGAAAGCTTAAGCTTACAAGACCGCAGAGAGGAACAGGGGGGGGGTCACTCGCGCAAGTGACCCCGAACCACTGGAAAAAAAAGGGCCCACACGTGACCCCCTTACCGTAGCTTTGGTCGATTGGATTGATTGGATTGATTGGATTGATTGATTGATTGATTGATGGATTGATTGATTGATGGATGGATTGATTGATATTGATTGCGTGTTTAGTTTACTCAAAATATTATGTCGGGGTGGGGTATGGAGCTCCTCAGGTCGGTTGTGGAGGCTCGTCACGCGAGAGGAGCTCCAGAAAACAACTGTGCACCTCTACAGCAGTACCGTCGAATGTGTCCTATGCTGAATTCTTTTTATCAAATGAAGGTGCCCCCTCTATCGAAGCCTTCGTCCTCTGTCCGCACTGCAATGCCCAAGAAGCTGTGCGACACGAGTGCAATATGGTGGTGATGGTGGCACTCGTACCGCTGGGCACTCGTACCGCTGGGCACTCGTACACTATTATTAACCGATTTCCAACTCCTAAATCATTTTCCTAGTCTAACTCCAAGTGAATTGTTCCCATGTCGGGACTACGTTGCTGAAAGGGTTAACAGCATAACAGCAGTTACCGGTATGTATTTATAGACATCATTGACAAGACCGCACTATTACAGTATCATTATTGGCAGTCGTATTTTTTTGTTCGTCTCTCCTCTATACATGCCACCCCGGGGGGGGGGGGAGGTAGTGTGTGCTTGCTACAGCAGGGTCCCCCCAATACAAGGCGATCGAAGGTGTGTTCGAGTAAGGCGGTAACCCGATACAAGGCGGTCAAAATCGCGTGGTGCGACTGGGGAATTGCAATCCTCATATCCTGGAATGAATGAGGCGGCTTCCCCCAATAAGGCGGTCATGTTGCTCTCTATAGCACACCACACCACACACTGGGGGGGGGGGGGGGTATATAGTGGTGCTGTACGTCGAGATGCTTCCAAGTCGCTCTATGTACATGTATGTGCTGCATTGCTCAACGTTTGTGCAAAGCTGATAAAGCAACAGCAACAGCATCAGCTTGTGTCCAAAATGCGTGCATGTTCGATACGGTTGAATGATCATATGTAGAGCGCCTATGATATCTACGTTCCGTCAGGATGAATCGGCAAACCAGTACGACGAAAAACTTAATCTGACAAGATATCTTCTCAACACGTCAGCTGTGAGTTCGATAAATTTAGGGTCGATACTCATCTTTGCAAGCTGCGTGATACCCCTAATTTTGCGAATACAATGCAGGAGTTAAATTGACACACGATGTGCATGGAAATATTATGTGGAAGTAAGTGTGGTGAGCTTCAGCTTTTTTCATCATTTTTTGCGCAACGTGTGTGATTCGGGAATGAATACATTTGGCAACCTCACACACACCAAACCCCCACCAACGCCAAGGTCACTATCTAGAGGACGAAATGACGTTAAACATGTTCGCCAAGATGCATCTCTCGGCAACCTTTGTGCCGGAAAGCTTTGTGCAATCCGATGAACAACCCCGTGGCCCAGGTATACAAATCAATCGTTTCTAAAAAAGCAGGCACGACATGTCCGATGATTTTGTCCCGCCATTCAGAAAGTGCCTTAGCCAAAAAGTGGTATACCATATATACCTCTATCGAGGCAAGCGTCTACCATAGGGTATGATACCCTTGGAACCGGGCGAGGGCTCAATCGCTTCAGCTCATGGTACCCTTGGGACTAACAAAGACGCAGTCATTTCAGCTCCTCGTACAGTTGGGACTGCCGAGTACTCAAAAGTAATTGCAGCTCTTCGTACGTCGGGTATTTTGCGGCTTCACCGAAGCACTGCATTGGCATTTTTTTGCCGCGAGACGTGACCTCACATTGTCTATTAATAGTAGTTTTGTTCTTGGTCAAGGCCGCATATTATCTCTCACCTTCTCCCCCCTACTAGACTCTGCCTCCTCTTCGACCAATACAAACGCACCGTAACTTATCATATAATGGTAATATATGTTTAGTCCCATAATGTAAGCTAAGGCGCTATCGCGGCCGCTCCCGACATGCCACCGCACCGTCGCATCAAACAAAACCAGGAAACAAACAAAGTAAAATAAAAATTAACACACGATGATACACGGCCCAGCAAAATCGCACGGACACGGGACTCCTCGAACACGTTCGCAACATATTCGTAGGCTCGAACCCGCCCTCACGAAAAGAAAAAAAGTCGCCAAACTCCCCCATCCCGCTCCAAATCCCCCCCCCTCCCCCAAGTGCCCTCTTCTTACCCCCCCTTCACCCCTTCCGCCCCTTCCCTCCTTTTCACGAAACGACCTACCATGGTACAAGGTAAGATTACATACCTGGATAGACCTCACGTCACGTAAACGAGCGAGCTATGTAGAGAGCACGCACGCGCTTCCTCTCCCCCTACCGCCACGACAATACCATCACAAGTCATCACCAGATCACCGCAAAACAAGGGACGCAGAGGCCACAGCTTCACCCCACCATCAGCTCCTCCATGGCAGAAGGTGGGGGAAGGAGAACAGGGGGCACCCCCCCCCCCGCCATCCCCCCCACTGCCTTTCTCAATGCTTCCCCACCACCACCACCAGCCGCGTCACCCCCTCCCAAGAGCGCAGCAGGAGACGGCGCCACGGTTACCAAATACTGCGCGGGGAACACGAACGTCACCCTCCCTTGCTGAGACGCGGATGTCTCCTTCCGTTGCTGCTGCTGTTGCTGTTGTTGCTGCTGCTGCTGTTGCGCGGTTGGGGCGGGCGGCGGCAGGGGCAGAGATGACGATGGCGCAGCAGGCTTTCCTTTCGCGCCTCCAGCGGCACCAACAGCAGCAGTAGCTGTAGCAGCGGAGGCGGCGGTGGTGGGAGGGGGTGCGAACTCTACCACGAACCGGAATCGGTTAAGGTCGAACACCCCTGGCCGTAAGAAGCGGACCTGGGGGTGTGTAGCAGAAACACAAACAACGACACAGACACGAACACGGAGGCATATCGCCGGCAGGGTGGGGGGGGTATGAAACGTCAGACACGGACCAATAAAAACGAAAAACTACTATATAGAAGATGGCGGGGGGGGGGGGGGGACTCACAAACCTCCTACTATCGCAAATGAGCCTCCTACCACCGCAAAAAACACCTCCCCTAGCTTTCCTCCTCGTATCTCCACATAGCGGGACACCGCGTGACAAAACCAAAATCAAATCAAGCTACCCCGCCACACCCGCAACAGCCGCCTTACTTATAGCGTGAGTATAGCGGTAACCCGTTTGTAGAATGCAGTGACGTTCCGGAGACAAAACAAATTTTTGCTGCATAGGGAGCCAAGAAATGTCATTACCTTTTATTCGGTAGTTTGCTCCATTTAGCTCTTTTTT
Source organism: Undaria pinnatifida (assembly GCA_012845835.1). Classification (NCBI taxonomy): domain Eukaryota; class Phaeophyceae; order Laminariales; family Alariaceae; genus Undaria; species Undaria pinnatifida. The sequence goes on from JABAKD010000027.1 coordinate 4,497,612, forward strand.
TTTGGTTTGTGATTTCGTCTGGTTGGCCGTAAAAATCTCATCATCGCAGGAAGAAAAACCGGGATTCCTCCTACCAACAGCATAAAGTTTACAAAATACGAATACAACAAATACGACACCTCTTCCTCTTCACTTAATTGTTGGTACGCACGTAACATCGGATTATTGTTTTGAGGCCGTGACGCGTAGAAATCAATGGTACCGCCTACGATGCCGTTGATAGGCACTATTAATACTCATGTTACCGACAAATATATAGGCCCGTTAGCAGTATATCAGGTAAATAACTACTCCAGTACGTATTAATAGTGGTAGTACCTGAGCGGGAATACGTTACGCCGGTCGGATTACTGGTATGGTATGGTATGGTATGGTATGGGTATGGGTATGGTTATGGTATGGTATAGCGAAAAACAAATAAGAAATGCGGTCATTTATCATAGCATGAGTACGCAACACGATACCTACAGTAGTTGACGCCATCAATACGCGTCTCGTGCAACCCCTTGCGCTAAATCCATTCGTCGGAGTCCCTCCCGCAAGAAATAAAAATAACACCACCCCATAAGCTAGCAGCCCGTGTAGCTTCGTGTGGTTGATTCTGCAATCGTCAGAGCTAGCAGCCCGTGTAGCATTGTGTGGTTGATCCTGCAATCGTTAAGAGCTAGCAGCCCGTGTAGCTTTGTGTGGCTGGTCCCGCAATCGTCAGCATTCGTCATTTTTTTCCTCTGAATTATCAAAAAGCTGAACTATCATAATACTACTACCACACACAGCTTGCTAGTATGAGCTTCGGTAAAATCCTCGATCTCACAGCTCGAGCGTACAGTCGGAGGGTGGGTATTCAAATTTTTTACAAAAAAAAACTATTAGCAAATGTTCACGTATGCTACATGTTACCGTCATGTTATATTATAACTATTACATGTCGAGCGGTACAAAACTTCTATTCGCATACAAAACAAAGAGTACCTTGGGCGGCATTGTCTTCGCCTCCTCTCGTTCAAGCCCAACAACACGCCTACTATCTTGATGCCAATACAATATTCCTAGCAATGTTAGTACGATCCTAAATAACAATAGCAATGCTATGAATATATTAGTACTGGCATACCGGTATAGTTTACATTAACTGTCGTAATAACATATTGTAACGAATATCAATATGAATATGATATACCCGGGGTACCAACATTAGCAACAACAAAAAGCATATAGGCAAAATAGTACCTTGAGCGGAATTGTCGTCGCCTCCCCTGGCCCCAGCCCCACGACACGCCTCCGTGTAGGCCCCAGCCAGACGAACCGGTTCCGGGGAATGCGCTTCCCGCTCGATGAGGCCGGCGGCGCACCGGGGACGGTCGATAGACGTCTGGGGCCATCGTCCGATCGGACCTGATAAACAACAACATAACGCAATAATGCTTACATTTAGAAATAATGAGAAATATTATTAGGAATCGGGAACCCATATAAGAATAATGTGGTGTTTGTTGTTGTTACAGAGAGAATTCGGCGTTATGGTTCATAGTTTTTTGGCGGAGTACGCACGTAGCTCACTTTGACAGCAATAGCTGGCATTGTTTGGTTGATCGCGCTTGTGGAGATACCAAGTGGATACCGCGCGGGAGGGTGCTGGCAGACTGGTACAACACGCGAACAGACAGAGCTGTTGTTTACAACTGGACAGCGGTCGCTCACTGGACCAGAAGATTCGTGCTTTCGTGATTCTCGAGTTCATCGCTAGACGGCGAATCAGGGAAGTAGCGAGAGCAAGAAGCAACATCGAAGGCGAAGCGCTTCATACGAAGCGCAGGAAGCGAGCGCGGAAGCGTCGATAATTAAGGTTGTGACTTGTCTAGCATTTCGTTTTTAACCCCTTTCGGGGCTTCAGGGGGGAAAAATTGACGATGGGAATTGATGATTACAGCATCGAGCACTACTGCCGAGTGGGGGGTGCTGAAATTGGTATCCGAAGTGCAATAATGCAAGGTGCAGAGGGTTGCACCAGAGGGATGTGAGAACAACAACAATAACAACAACAACAACAACAGCAATCATACTCGTGCTGCTCGCTCACACTACTCGTAGACGCTCGAAAACGTCGCAATCACCGTTTTTTGGTCACTGTACATGGGTCCCAACAGGGCTTAATAGTTGGCCGGCCAAGCAAGCCAATATAACCGACGTACGTACTTTTTAAAAGAGTAAACATACATCCATCTATGAGACGCCGGACTACGCAAAATTACCGCAGGCAGCTACATGACTAGCAGCAGTACCCCTGCGACCAACTTATAACCAGTTAATCAGTCTGCTCTCTCACCTCAAAAGTGAAGTTGACCTTGGCGTCGTCTCCCGGTCCGGCCAGCCTATTCGTCGCGCATACCGTAACGTCCGCGTCGCATCCCTCTCCATCGCCACCCCCACCACCACCAACATCACCACCGCCGCCACCGCCAGTCTTACGCCATTGAACATCAGAAGGATATTTTACAGTCAACACCTAAAAAAAAGGAAAAAGAAAAAAAAAGAGGACGGAGGACGACAAGCCACAGGTAAGAAAGCGTATGCGGGTAGCGATTGAGTAGGTGTGATACATAATAGGTATTTGTGATGCACAACGGGTGCGGTATACAGCACTATACAGCACTATACAGCACTATACAGCACTATACGGCACTATACAGCACTACAGGATACCTGACAATCAACAGCAAAACTTACTCTGACTCAGGCTGGGGTTCATAGTGGGGAGAAGGTGCGTTACACAATAACAACTTCCGTATAACGGCTTTCGGGTTCGTATGATTTCCTGTAGATCTCAGCCTGCCTTGATTATTATCAAAAACGTGTAACGTTAGCCGTCGACGCATAGCCAACTAACTGAGGGCTATTATATGATCTCCCGCAGCAGAAACGCCACCACATCTTCATCGTGGGTGGGGCTACACCCAAGCCGTGTTGGGGATACAGACGCTAAATATACACCCGGTACTGTACCAGGTACTTCGAGAAGCAGGCACTTATATTTGCCACTATTTACCCGGGTACTTCTTATACTTGTCTACATTCACCTGTATTTGCCTATTTTTATGATCGCGCTTCGTAATAGGTGTCCTGTACCGCTCAGAGGAGAAGGGGTGGCAGCTGTGATCACAGCTTGTCAAGAAGGCCGTTGCAGGCAAAACATCCTACACACGAGTTGAGCTATATCGAAAGCAACAAATGTGACAATGACGAAAAAAAAGACAAAAAGACAAAACAACAAAGACACAAAAAAAAGTAAAACAGAAAAAAAACGCACCAGCGGGCATTGTCGATCAACCCTCTCAGGGCGTATCACGAGCCCCCGAACGTGATGCTGTCCCCGCCGTGTGGGAGCCTCTCCACCCCCGTCCAACCCCCACAGGACCTTCGTGAAAAAACAAGAGGAGACAAGGGGGCGTAATGTCAGCATAAAAACGCATACATTGCCGTTTCGCTGGCAAAAGCTTATGAGGACCTTCGTTGAAAAATACCAGGACAACCGGGCTGTAATGTTAACACGCAAAACAGATACTGTGTCGCTTCGCAGGCAAGCTTGATAGAACGTTCGTTGAAAAATACCGGGGTTGCGCTCACGGGTCGGGTCGGGTCGGGTCGGTGTGACCGAACTTGACCCGTGAGATTCTAGAACTTCCTGACGCGACCCGACCCGACCAGACCCAATCCGGCCCGACCCAACCGGACCCGTGATATTTGGAACACCTCCCGGGACCTTCGTTGAAACTACCAGGGCTTGTTGTCACGGGTCGGATGACTTCTCGATGGTTGGGTTGAGTCAGGGTGACTCGACCCGACCCGTGGTATTCCAAAACCTCCTGACTAGACTCGACCCGACCCGACCCGATCCGACCCGACCCGACCCGATCCGACCCGATCCGGCCCGACCCAACCGGACCCGTGATATTTCAAACACCTCCCAGGGCCTTCGCTGAAAACTGCAAGGGCTTTCGTTGTCATGGGTCGGATGACTTCTCGACGGTAGGGTTGAGTCAGGGCGACTTGACCCGACCCATGATATTCCAAATCCTCCTGCCCCGACCCGACCCGACCCGACCCGACCCGACGCGCGAGATTTTGTGTTCCTCCTGACCCGACGTGCGGGTGGGGAACTAACCCGCGGAAAGCTCTGAACACAGGAAACCAGGGATGCAATACTAACACACAAACACATGCTGCTGTGTCGCGTCGCAGGCGAGCTTTGATAGGACCTTCGTTAAAAAAGACCAGGACACCAGGGGGATAACGAAAATATATAGGCACTTAGCGCTTAAGGTGGATACCTCGGTTTGAGAGCACCCCGGTTTAAGCCGAAACAAGCGCTCTCAACTACACAGCAGTGTTCTTATCTGTAGTAGGAAATATATGGCTTTTAGTATGGTGGGACGTGCCGATTTGGCCGCTCTTAACCCCTTTAGCGCCCCGAAAAAACCCTCCCCATACTGACTCCAAGTGATTTTCCCCCCAAAACGGGATTCCAGTTGTAGAGGCGTTAAATTCCGAATGCTCTTATCTGTAGGAGTGCTCTCATCTCTCGTCGTTTTATCTGTATGTAGCTTCTTCTGTAGTATATAGCCGGGGACATGCCGATTTGACCGCTGTTATCAAAATCAATATCAACATCAACATCTAAGCTTTATTTTTCCCCATTCGCCGAAGGATTTAAAAAAAACATCAACATCAACATCAACATCAAAATCAAAGTCGAAAACCGATATCCATACGATCGGTCTCATGACTGACCATGAGGTGTACGAGCGATACGTCTGGTGCGCACAACGCCTCGGGGGAGGTAGGGTGAGCATGCCTCTGCACGCGCCACCTCCTCTTCTCCTCCTCCTCTTCCTGCTTCAAAGCGGCCGTGGCCCTGCCAGGTAAGGAGGCGACGCGAGGGGCACCGGGGCGTGGGGACACGACGAATCGACGGCAAAACACAATAAATGAAAAAAAGAAAACGATGGTAAACCGAAAACAAAACGAAACATAACATGAAAAAAAGCGTTTAAATAACAACAAACCAAACCAACGCATTTTGCGCGTCGCCACAAAAAAAAACACACCACACACCACATACACGAAAGACGAGTACAATACGCAGCAAAATAAAACAAACACGCAACAAACCAAACCAAACCCAACTAAACACAACCAAACCAATAAGAAAAGGGTGTTCGTCGTCGATTGCATTATTAACTGCCACTGTCTCAACACCAGGTACCATGCAAGCGATATAATGCAGCCGCAGCAGGCCAGCCACCTAAAGCTAACAGCTACAGACATATCGCACTTCTCCTTTTCCTTTTCCCTCTCCTGACGGACTCCCTGGATTGTACGGGGCTGCTCGTCGGCCGCCGCTGCCGCCTCCGCCTGCTTCTGCTGCCGGTGCTTTCGGCAAGCCGCGTGGTAGTTGCTCGCCGCCTGGGCAACAAAAAAACAACGGGAAGAAAACCAAATCAAGACAAAACGAAACTAATATATATAAGAAAACGAAAAGCAAAACAAAAACAAAAACAAAGCAAAGCAAAACAAAAACATGTCAAAACAAGTCAAAACAGGACAGCATCACATCCAAGCACGTATTGTAAGCAAATTGTTCAAAACATCGAGTTCAAAACGAAATGTCAATGAACTGCTTCTGCCGCCAGTCCTTTCGGCAAGCCGCGTAGTAGATGCTCGCCGCCTGCGCGACGAAACAAAAATCGTACACGAAGTATGCAATCTACGTAACAAAAAAAATACGACACGGAATACACCAAACAGCCCATGTAACCAAAAACCAATAAAAATATGGAAGAAAACAACAACCAAAAGACACGTTTACACCAGGAACAGGATAATATAACTATTAATAGCTACAGGCCTCTTCGTGACCACGGGCTAAATTGTTGCAAAATGAGCTAATATGATATCAGCAACAGCAACAACAACCACAACAAACTAATAACAGGGCGGAAGGTGCTTATCTTGTTTTGTTGCGAAACGTTCTGAATCGCTCCCGATCAACCCGAACCGTTCCGAATTTTTCCGAGTCATCCACAGTCGTTCCGAATCCACCCCGAACTGTTTCAAATCCGTCCCGAGCCCCGATTCGTCACAAGTCCGCCCCGATTCGCCGCGACAGCGTCGTTCCGAATTGTTCACAAAAATCCCGAACCGTTTCGAATCATCCCGAACCGTTTCGAATAATTCCGAATCGTTACGAATCCTTCCGAACAATTCCGAATCGTTCCGAATTGTAATCGTCCTTACAAAATAGTCCTTTCCCAACCCGCCCCGAGCTAACGATAATCTGCCCCGATTGGTTGTTACTGCCGTTGCTGTGTCTCACCTGCTCAAGGCAGAGCAGCGGTAGGTGAGGGGAGTCCGCGCTCCCCGCTTGGTGTCCTCCAATCCTTGTGTTCCCCAAAGAGCAGTCGTGATGTCGAACGGGCGGCGCGTCCTCACCGTCTACGCCTGCAGGCGTTCGCAGTTGCAGTTGCGGTTGCAGTTGCAGTCGCAGTTGCAGTTTGCAGCAGTTGCAGTAAGGGTACCTTGGTACGCGTGCTACGGTAGAGACGGCACTTTCTGGCTAAATATTTTTTTGAATTACGGGGGGGGGGGGCTCCTTAGTTTAAAATCGCCGGAGAGTCACATTTTTTGTTGCATATACTTGTATATATATTTCAACACTTAACCGACGAGTCTTTTTAATCCAATTGCACATTTAGTTTTTTTCGAAAACCAGTTTTTGGATATTAGCGAGGAGATTCAGAAAAAATGAGGTGCACATCTATCATAGCATGCGTCAGCTTACTACGTATTAGGGTACTAGTTATTGATCAACACATCGGACAAAATCAGATCCTTACAGTATTCATTGTCTATGTCAGAGGGCGGACAGACCTCTGATCTATAAAATCTGCAAAATCTGCACATCATAGCCTACAGATCCTCTTGCCGTCCGTGTAAAAGTCGGATTATCTGTCATCTTCTCTGAATTATATCTGTACCGCACACATCTTGCGACAAAATATACACCAAATATATATCAACGACAGATGTAGGATCTACATATAGATGGTCTAGATCGTGACCTGTCAGATGTGTGTCGTGCACTCATTCGATGCTGGCTGTGTGGCCCACCCTCGATGTATTTCTGCCGCCCCTCCAATTTGGTGGCGTGTAGTGAGCCCTCCCGGCGGTGCTTATTTCGATGTACTTCTGCCGCCCCACCAATTTGGTCACCGTGGGGTCAAGGGTGTGTAGTGAGCCCTCCGGGCGGTGCTTATATAGCCGGGGTTAGTTTGGAGGTCCGGGGTGGGATCCAGGTCTGGCTGGGATACACTAGACAGTAATAATAGCACTATCCTGTTTACCCCATCCGCCCGAGAACAATAACAACGACAGCAACAACAACAACAACAACGACGACAACAACAACAACAACAACAACAACAACAACAACAGCAGCAACAACAACAACAACAACAACAACAACAACAACAACAACAACAACAACAACAACAACAACAACAACAACAACAACAACAACAACAACAACAACAAAGACTCACGGTCTGCGCGATCATCCCCCGGAAAGAGACGGTAGTGAAGCGTCACCCTCTCCTGCCAATGCACGATCGTACCACCACTGCCACCACCACTCCCGCCGCCCCCCACTCCCACCGCCTCCACCACGCGTTCTGTCGGGTGAGAAGGGAGGCCCGCCAGCGGCTCCATTTTCCAGCACCGGCTTATCGCGCATACCTGTCGCCAATTCAACAAGAGGGGTGAGGGAGAGGGTGAGGTAGGGGGAGGGGGGGAGGGGAGGGGGAGGAGGGCGATGGGGACGAAGAGCATAGCACGTTAGTTGCGATAAACGGTGGTGTAGGCGGTGGTATAGGCGGCCGGCGGTATGATGTCATACATCTATAGCGCTACCTGGCCCGTCCTATTTCGGGAACACCCCCCCGCCCCTTCCCCCGGTCCCCGCAGAGCCCTTTCTTCCCCTCTATCCATGTCATGCATGGCCGCCCACCACAACACCAATACCTCAACAACACCAACACCACTACCACCACCTCCTCCCACCCAGCAACACCGCCGCCCCCCCCCACTACCCCTCCCCAACACCCACCTTATGTAAGCGGAGGTGCTTGTTGTCCGAGACATCATCTCCGCTGCTCCTGTAGTTCGTGGCCTCAAGCGACAGCACGTACTCCCCCCTCTTAGAGTAGCTGGGCAGAACGCTCGCCGCGACCGACAGGCTCGGTAGCACACACATCTCCACCGACAGCGGCGCGTGCCGCTCCAAGCTATCACGTGCATTTAGTGTTTTTGCGCGGAAAAAAGAAAAGAAAAACATTGAAAGGGGCAACGAAATAGAGCCGGACAAGTGCACGAAGAGAGAGGGGGTCGGGGGAGGAGTGAGGAAGGAGTGGCATGGAGGTGGGGGTAAGGGGACAACAACAGCAACAACACTGCAAATGACAACCACAACAACAACAACACCGACACCAACACAACATCACCAACAACAACCACAATGCGCCAAAGACCGCACCTGAATAGCCTCTTCTCGTCGGGAGCCGCCGCCGTCCCCCCTTCCCCTCCCCCCACCCCCCCCCCCCTCTCTAGCCCTCTTGTAGCGAAGGAGCATTCGGACCGTCTGCCTCCCGCCGCCTCTGCCCCGGATCCACACTGGCACAGACACGCTTTCCCCTTAAACAACAGTCACAGCAGCAGCAACAGCCATGACCGTTTGACCAGTAAGTGGGGACTGTAACCATTTAAGTGCGACGAGTGCTCGGGACAGAGACCATTACAGCAGCGAATTCCAATCGACATGTTTCTAAAATTCCAATCCACATGTTTCTCGTGTGTGCGTCGGAGGTAGGACGTGTGGTTGAAACACCAGCGCCAACAGCACCAGCAACAACAACAGGCACAAAAACTCCTGCCAAGCCCAGTTCAGCCAAGCACAACCCAACCGACGTTATCCCCACACTGCACTATACTGCCCCTGCCCTACCCCAACCTACCACAGCCCACCCAAAGGCGACAACAGCGCCAATAGCAGCAACAGCAACAAACAGCCACATACCAATATTAACACACCCAGCCCAGCCCAGCTCAGCCCTTCCAACCTTACGCCACCCCACCCCACCCCACCCCGCTCCACACCACGCCACCCACCAACAAATACATCCCACCACACCACCTCACTCCATCCCACCCTGTCCCACCCCAGCCTTCACTACACAGACCATCACTAAACTACTACACCCCTCCCCACTCCCCCCTGCGTACCGCCAGCCCCCTCCTCCCGCCAGCCCCCTCCTCCCTCCAACCCCCACCCCAACCTCCCACCTGGCATAACAACAGTGATGGGAGGAATAAGAGTTGTCCCCGACGCCCCCACGGCGCCTCCCGTAGCTCGACCCGTGGGCAAAATCCCCTCCCCCGCCCCCTCCACCGCCTCCCCCAATTCCAACTCCTCCGCAGGTATGGTTGGGACGCTGTTGTCCCCGGTAGTTGTAGGAGTAACGCCTTCGAACGCTACCCAGGGGAGGTTGGTTTTGAGGCAGAGATGGCCGGCCGGAGCCCTGTTGATTGGTTCCAGAACAAAAAGGACGGGTCAGCCAGCGAGTGAAGTGAATACATTAGTGGAGGAATTGGGTAGCAATATCAGTAGGGGTAGGGGAGCGGTAGAGTAGGAGTACGGTCGCGGAGAATAGCAGTAAACTTACACCACACTGCACAGCAGAATAGCGGTATAGGTGACCAGCAGAATATCAGCATACTACCAGTATATTTGATTATCCGTAATTATCAGTAGATTATCAGCATATTAAATACCGGGTTATGAATCAGTAGCTTCGCCCAGTAGGTACCGTTACCTCCCGTGATTGGTGATGTTGAGGGTTGCGCACATCGCCTCCCCTTGAAGCAGTGTCGCAGGCACGCCTTCCAGCGAACATCCTAGCCAGGGCATCGGACCTGTCGCCTCGAAGCGGGGTGGCGGCGCCGGTGCCCGTGCCCTTTTAGAGAAAGAGACACATGATGGCAGGAAAGGAGGGGGGGGGGGGGGATTAATCAAACAGAAAATCAACGATCGAGTAAGCAATCAATCTATCAATCAAGCAACCCATCATCACTCAACCCATCAATCAATCAACTAATCAATCAACCAATGAACCAGTCAACCAACCAATCAATCGATTGATCAATATATCCATCCATCAATCAATGAACCAATCAATCAATCAATCAATCAACCAACCAGTTAAAAAACCAACCAATCAATCAATCAATCAACCAATCAACCGATCACAATCAATCCACAAACCGACCAACCAATAAATATATCCACTCCCCCCCCTCCCCCCCTCTTTCCCCTCCTCCCCCCATCCATCAACACCACTCACTTCGCCGCCCTTTGCTCCAGCGTACCATGCAGCAGCTTCCCTTTCCCCTCCAGGCGGTGCGAGACCCACACCCGGGGACACCCACCATCCATCCCCTCCCCAACCCCCATCCCCGCCCCAACCCCGCCAGCCCCCTTCCAGTGGAAAACCGTCCACCGCACCGCCGACACAGTCAGCGTGGCATCAGCCGGCCGGAGGGCGCAAAACTGAAGTAGCACGGGTAACCGCTCCCCCGGCCCCACCATCACACGCCTGCGCTCTATGGCCACTACCGCCGCCCCCACGCCCCCCCCAACCCCTCCCGCCTTCGGCGCAGCTACTGCTGCCGCCTCCCCCCCGCCCTCCACAATGGGGCTCGATGAAATCAGGGAGGGGGAGGCGGAGAGAGGCGTGGGCGAAGGTGAAGTGGTGGCGAAAATATCCGCCATCACGTCATCCGTTGCTGTTGTTGCTGTTGCTGTGGAAGGAGTAATTGAGGGGGAGTACCTTAGTATCGTAACGCCAAAGTAGGGTGGGGGGTGGGGCGGGGTAACGGGATTTGGGTTAGGTCAGGACGGGGTTAGGTGGTGTGGTGTGGTGTGGTGTGGTGTGGTGTGGTGTGGTGTGGTGTGGTGTGGTGTGGTGTGGTGTGGTGTGGTGTGGTGTGGGTTGGGGGGTGAGGTGGGGTGGGGTTGGGTGAGGTTGGGTGGGGTGTGGTGGGATGGGCGGAAGGGTCGGCAGGGGCATATTTTGCGGAAGACGAAGGAATCCAACAAGAAAAACAAGAAAAACATTAGAATGTCTGGAAAATTCATATTACTACGACAAAGCACGCTGTGAAGAGGATTGAAAGCTAAATGAAATCGTTAAAAAGCGACCAAAGTCGCGGCTACAAACGATGTAGACGATGTACCAGGTAAACCGCAGCGAGTGTCGCCGACAAGCGTGTAGAGGCTCGCCTTCAACCAGTCGGGAAAGGGGGGGCAGGGCAGGGCAGATAAAAATGCAAAAAAGTTCCCCCCGTCCCCCCAATCCCCCCCTACCCACCCTTCACTCCCACCCCTCCCAGACCACACTCACATATTCCGGAACTCCTCCTCATCCATGGCAAGGCACGCCACCTCTTCCTCCTTCCCCTCTCTCCCTCCCGGGGAGGCAGCTTGTGTGGTGACGACCAGCTGCATGTCCTCCACGGGCATGGGTACGGACAGGCGGTTCTCGAGAACAACTTTTACCGTTACCGGCTCTCCGACGGGGGCGTTGCGGGCCGGCGGAGGCAGGTGCGATGGTCTCTTCGTGCTGCAAGCGGGAAAAAAAAGAGAGAAAAAAAAAAGACGAAAAAAAACAAAACAAAGGAAAAAACCGATACGTCCTAAACAAGAACAGGAAATAATAAGCTCATATTATAAGTGCACCAACAAAGGAAATAGATAATAAGATAAAACATGATACAAAGGAACGAGTGATATGCGCAAAACAATAAGCTGGAGGAAATAAGAGGACGTGCGAAGAAAGGAAAGGGATCGATATTTGGTTTGTGACCTTGGTAACAGGTACTATTTGGTACGAATGGGTCATACTTCAAAATACTATTGTTGATAATAAACAAATTACATACGTTACCAGCTCTTTAACAGAGGCGCTGAGGGGCGGCGGAGGCAGGTGCGACGGCCTCTTTGTGCTGCACGCAAAATAGACGAAACCATTGTAGCAGGACGGAGTAAACATAGAGATCGACATGTGATTTTGTGGCACTCCATAAAAAAGTACCCGTATCATACAAAGGGACCTTGGTGGTTTGATCAATGAAATTATAATCGAAAATTTGCATAGAAGCATTTCATAGTTACAGCAGCACTGAGTCATGTGACAAAGGGAAGGAAAGGACAGGAAACAAAGGACGTGAGAAGGAGCTCTAATCGGACGGCGCGCGACCCCGTCCCCCAAAACAACCCCCCCCTATCCCTCCTTCCCGTTGGCCCTACCTAGAAGATGTCGCCCCCGCCTGGTGTCCGTAAGACGCCGACAGAGTCAGCCACGGGCCTTTCCCGGCCTTGACGGCCTCTGCTGCTGCAAGCTCCAATCGCAACGCCTCTGCCATCTCCAAACTCCAAGGTGCGCTGTCTTTCGCCTACGGGGAGCGTCCGGTATGGTGTGTTACGGTATGATTGGTATGGTGTGGTACGGTGTGGTATGGCATGGAATGGTGCGATGTGGTATGGTGTGGTACGGTGTAGTGTGTGGTGTGGTACTGTATAGCATGATATGGCATACCAGATACCGCGTTGTACAAGTGCCGGTACAACCACTACTGCCAGCACGATCACTACAACCACCCCCACAACCCCCACCGCTGCTACCACTGCTACCGCCACCACCACCACCACCACCACCACCACCACCACCACCACTACTACTGCTGCTACTGCCACTACCACTTCTATTCTAAATATTATGCCCGCTCCTTTCCGTCTTCCCACCACCACCACCTTCACCCACCTCAGCAGAAGACAGCACCGAAGCGTTCTCCGTATGAACAGCGCGCGTCTCCTCATGTAGCACCCCCGGCAGGGTCAGGCCCTCAAACACCAACCCTTCCCCAATCCCTTTGCTTACCACCACCCCCCCATCCCCTGCATCCACCACCGCCCCCCGCCCCCTCTCCCCGAGGCCTAGGAGATCTACGGTGCGTGAGCCCCCCGCCCCCCCCTCCCTCTCGGCGTTACGAGCTGCGGTGGTGGTAGGTGGAGGTGGTGGCGGCCCCCGCGCCCTTGGCGTGATAGGGAAGAAAGACATGTCCAGTTTGCTGCTCTCGCGTCCCCGTTCCCAGGCTCTGAAAATATTGTGCGACGTGATTTTTGGGAGGGAAGAGAAAGCGAGAGGTTAGGTGCGCGAGAGGGAGCAGGGAAGGGGGGGGAGGAGGAGAGGGGTTGCCATGATGCACCGCGGTAGATAAAACACCCTGATACAAGCTATTAATAATATCATGTGGAACGAAAACCAGCTGTAACTTAATAACGCAAAAAACCGAACGCAAAGTCGATGGTTCGAAGGATCGACCAACGCCATATCACGCACGTTCTACCCACCACACTTTCACGCTACCAATGGCCAATCGCAAAAAAATCCGGCTAACCGAAAAAACAGTCACCAAACCCCCTCCCAAAAATCGAAAACAAAACGCAACACAGTCCAAAAATAGTAGACTCACTACCTACATAAGACCTCAAAGCATTCGGCAGCTGTCGAAACCTGACACCAGCAGGAACGCGTGCAGCGGCTGGGTATCTCCAGCACAGCTCCCTGAAGGCGTTCATCACCAAAAATCACACTCAACCAAAGCATCCCTTTTTGTTCCCAAGTGTTCTACAAAAGTCCCCAAAAAGCACCCAAACGACGCAATATCAGACCGCAGAACAAAAACACGCAGCTCCCCCCCTTCTCCCCCCCCCCTCCCTCCCCCCGCAAAATCAAACGGCAAAATCAAGTCGTAAGACACAAACCGTGACCCCCCTCCCCTCCGACAGTTACTGAACGAACCTCACTTAGCAGCAACTCGGGCAGCGTCAGGGTATCTCTCAACACAGCTCCCTGAAGGCGCTCATCACCAAATCGCAGACACGTATACCAACTTTTCCCCAAAAGCCACCAAACTAACAGGAGTCCCGCAACGGCAAACTGCAGAACCCCCCTCCCCTCCACCAGTTCCCGAACGACCGAACGAAACCCACCTGGCAGCAACCCGTGCAGCGTCAGGGTATCTCCAACACAGCTCCCTGAAGGCGCTCATCAAGCTCGCCTCCCTCAAAGCCCGCTTGTTCCTCTGCTCTTGTTGCTGTTGTTGCTGCTGCTGCACTAGCTGGTGCGAATTGATCAACCCCCCCCCGGATCTTGCCTCCGCAGCGGCGGCAGCTGCAGTAGCGGAGGTGCTAGCGGTAGCTGTCCCCGCCCCCCCCCGCCATCCCGCCACCACAAGTCTCACGTACAGCTGGAGAGCCGCCACCGGCCTCTGCAGGGCTCGGAGCTGAAACACGAAACAGGGGGGGGGGGGGATGGTGGGCGTACTCATTAGTTGCTTGCCTTAGTACTTTGACCATTGACCACGCATCTCTTTCGAGACGGAGCACCATTCCTACTTCTAACAGACACCTCCAACATTTGGGCGCTCATTACGCTTCTTCCATATACTGCATAGAAACTGTTCGCTTATCCTATCCCCGTCCTGTTTCGTCGTCTGCGGCCACCATCTATCTCCTAGGATAGCGATCGTTTTCTCGCTACTCTCTGGTCTACCAAACTCTTCCATGTCACATTCGTATAATTTCCTCATCTCCTCTAACGCACCCTGTTCCTCCTTGCATATTCCACATTCTCTTACTACTCGTATGTAAGTTATACTCTCTATTGTTGTACCACACGGGCACATATTTGTAGCCACGTCCTCCTCCTCCCGACTACTGGTATATCTCCTTCCTCTTTCTGGTAGGTCCAGGTCCCCTACACGAAATCGCAGTTTCAGCTTTTTCGCGAAGTCCATTGGGCCGTGCAAACACGTTTCTATTCCAATATCTTCCCCCAACCTCCCGTACATCTCGAAGTGTTTCTCGTTTTTCACCTTATTTCTTAGCACTAGCTTTTGCCTTTTTTCTATTATTTCTTTTACTTGTGTCTTGTACTCGCCAAACTTTTCTATAGACAGTACCTCTTCTTGGTCTCCCCCTAAATCCTTCCATATTTTGTCGACTACGCTATCCCATCTTATTCTAGCTCGTCATTTTGTGTTTTCCTCTCATACAGCCCTATCAGCTATTGCTGGCAACCTCTTTTCTGGCATTTCTTTACTTTATATTGCCATTTCAACTTTCTCACTATTTCTGTTTGGGGGGGGAGGGGGCAAAAAACACAGGCACACAAACAACCGATATACATGTGCATATAAAAAACATCACGATGGCAAACATGGTAATCTATGAGCATGTATTACATGAAAAGCTTGATCTGATTTAATATGCTTGAAAAATGTTCGTGTGTGCTTGTACGTGCTATACGTTAACATACGCATCGAAATGACTTCGATGTGGTGTTGATATGCTTCTCAACATGCTTCAAAACGAAACGAAAACATTGCATGTGCCTTGACGTGCTTGCAAATGCCTCGACGTGCCTCGACACGCTTCTCAACATGCTCCCAATATGTCTCGACATGCTTCGACATTACGTCCCGATGTCTGACATTCTCCAGCGTAATCGTACAATGTCATACCTGGTACCTCGGTAGGCAGTGCGGAGTAGGCGCTTCCGCGAGTTAACGTATGATTTTGACATAATACTTCTCCATACGCTCCGACATGCTGAAAAGTGCTACTCAGATCCTTCGATATCGCTCAATATGATCCAATTCCGGGCATTTTGCAGCGCAACCGTATCTCCGTAGGCCGCACGGTGTAGGCGCACTGCTCCATCTCCTGCCACCCGGTCCCCTTGAACACCGACAACATTATGCCCCCAAAATGATTCAATATGCTTCCAACATGATTCAATGCTTTCAAAACGATCCAACATGCTTCCAATATGATGATATATACTTCCATATATGATCCAACATGCTACAAATTGATCCAACAGCTTTCACCATGATTCAATATGCTTCCAACTATAATCAAATATGCTTCTAATATGATGCAACATGCTTCCAACATGATTCAACATGCTTCCAATACGATCCAATATGCTTTCAAACTGATTCGATATGCTTCCCATGTGATTCAAAATCTGCCTCGGTAAGCCTCAAAATCTGCCGTTCTTCTGCATAATCGTACCTCTGTAGGCAACACGGTGTAAGCGTACTGCTCCGCCGCTCGCCACCCGCTCCCCTCGTACACCGACAGCGCGCCCAGGTAGCAGCGCGCGGCGTGCATGCCCGCAAACTTAGGAGAACACAAGCCCCCCCCCCCCCCCGCCCCCGCCTCCGCCCCCGACCTTGCTTGGTCATGGCCTCTTTGCCGCCAAGCCTCCGCCATGGTCTTTGCAAAGCTTTTGTACATGTGGCCGGCCTACGACATCAGCGGGGCGTAATACAGCAAGGACGCCAGTGTATATAGTGCGTATGGGGAGGGAGGGACGGAGGGAGGGAGGAGGGGAAGAACGTTGACGTATGCTACCTGGTACATATTACCGGCCACTGTTTGAATGGCGATCTTGACACGAGCGAGGAATCGCAAAGCACCAAAAAGGCCAACATCACTCGTGGACCGTCCGTGCACGTAAGCAAGGATTCTACCACACGAGCACAAAACACTTTGCCCAGTTGGAAAACAGACGACTCGATCACCACCCCCCCCGCCTATCAGCGTCGCCGAACACGTGGAACACGAAACACAATAACGCGCCTCACCAGCCTACCCCCCGCCCCCCCCCCAATCCCTTCACCCAGCAGGACTCTCCCAGTTCCGTATACTTGACAAATCAACATTCAACATCCCCTAAAATGTGGAGCATTACCCCCCCCCCCCTGAAACAAAAAGAGGGTTATACCACGGCAAAAGGTATCCCACACTATTTCCAGTACGGTGGGGGTCCCTCAGTAGTGACGGTACGTTCCAGCCAAAAAATACGGCACTATAGCGGCAAACCGGCACTACTCCACACACTGCCACTACAGGCTATTCCCATCTGTGCCAAGCAAAAATTTACCGGCACTACTGCGGCAACCCGCACTACTGATGGACCCTACTGTAGTCTCATTAAAAATATGTGGGTGCAATTTTGAAGGGGTTTATGACCCGTCACCTCACGATTTCTATCCTTGCGCAAGTTCACACCCATTCCATGCCGTACCCCCCGCCCTCTCTGTCCCCTGCCTCCCCCCCCTCCCCCCCCTTCCTCTCCGCCCCCCCCCTCCCCCTCCCCCTTAGCCTCACTCAAAATCTCACCCATACCACGCCGTACCCCCCCCCCCTCCCTCCCCCCCCCCCCTCCTCCCCCTCCCTGCCTACCGCCTATCACGCACCTGCACGAGTCGGAAGGACGCCCGCCGCAACCTGCCCGCCGCTCGGCAACGGTTTGCAGATACTTCCAGCAGCACCGCAGAGCAGAGAGGGCTTTCCAGTACCGACGCGTTTAGGAGGGCCTCTTCCGCTTGCGCTTGCGCCTGCGGTTGGGTTGGGTTGAGTCGAGTTGGGTCGGGTTAGTTTGGGTTAGGTTGGGGTGGGTTGGGGTGGGTTGGGGTGGGTTCGGGGGATGGGCGACGGGGGATAAAGGATGGGGGGTGGGGGTCATATGCGCTTAGTTCGTCTTAACTAAGCCACACGTATGCGAACGTTCCATCAAATACCAGTAGTGCGATATCTTTTTCTTGCATATTCACCTGCAGTTCGTCCATGTAGGCGCCCCCCCTCCCACCATCCCTCGACAAACCAATCCCCGACCCCCCCGGCTGCTCCTCTCCACACGCCGCGGCAGCATCCGCGTACAGCAACGCAGCGCGCGTACCCAACCTCGCAGCCTGAGACAGATTTCCCCCCCCTCCACCTCCACCGCTTAACCCGGCCGTAGCCGAGTCGTCAGCGGCGCTGCGCTGGTAAGCCTCTAGCGCGGCAGCAAAGGCAGCACCAGCTTCGCGTCCGCGGACGAGTAGGGCCGCGGGGTTAGAGGCGCCTGCGGCGACAGCGCCGTACGCACCCCCACTCCCGCTGGTCGGGGCGCTGTTAGGGTGCCCCGCGTTACCGCCAGGGCCAAACCCGCCACCACCGCCGCCTGCGACGGGGGAAGCGCTGCCGCTGCCGCCCCCTCCACCGCCTGTGGCGGCGTGCCACGAGAGGTCGCGCACTCCGGCGGCGCTCGCTGCGCTCGCCGCGGTAGCGGCGGCTGTCGCCGCCGCCGCCGTCGCGACTCCGCCTATCGCCCCGCTCAAGCCGCCCCCTAAGCCACCGCCGATACCACCACCACCACTACTACCGCCGGCACCACCACCGCCACCTAAGCCGTTGCCTCCACCGCCGCCGATTGCGTTTCCGACGGTGTTGGGTCCCCCGTAACCCCCCGGGCTGCCGCTGGCCGTGGCCGAGTCTCTGTGCTGAAGGTAGAGGGAGATGGCCAACATCTCAGAAGCGGAGGCGTAGTGTAATAGAGCTCTTCAAGGAGCGGGCGGGACGGGTGACATGGGAGGGGAGGGGAGGCAGGGGGGGGGGGGTGTACTCAGTTGAGGGGAGGCGGAGGGGGCGGTTAGGAGGGGTTGCTTTGTTGTTTTGTGCTCCTTGGAAGAGCTCTCCCTCTCTCTCTCTCCCTCCCCCTCCATCCTCGCTCGCAAGCTCCACCTCTCCCTCCAAGGTACAGCTACTGCCGGTGCCAGGGTACAGCTACTGCTATTGCTGCTACTTGAGCTACTGCTAATGCTACTGCCGGTGCCACCCCCGCCACTGCCATCGCCCCCTCGCCTGGCCAAACCACATAACACCGTGTCTCGCACCTGTCACTTCTGAAGTCGTCCCGAGCCATGCGGTACATGGACGCTGCGGTAGAATAGTCTCGCATCAGGAAAGCGCTGTCCGCCAGAAGCCGGACCTGGCTCTCGATGCGGTCGAACCTGTGCCGGTTCGTGCATGTGTTCGTGTTCATTTTCGTGCCCGTTATGTTCCCGCCCGGTACAGTAGAATCCGACAACAATGCCAAGTTAAGGAAACGAGTAGAGTCGCAAGCTAGTGGTAAGCGGTGTTGTTCTATACCTGGTACCTTCTGGTGAGAGCACCCATGCCCTTTGACACGCTGATTAAAAAACGCATACAGCACAACCATCATTTTCGACCAAAATATACGGATCGCACAGCAAAATAGTTGACCATAACACTTGCAAAAACAAAACATACACAGACCCAAAAGCTACAGTAGAGCTACAGTGGTAACATGAACTGTGACAGCAAATCCGAGAACCGAGACACTTGGGTATTGCTGTATTCGTAGCCCAATTGGATTCATTGGGGTGGCATAGAGGCGTACCAACTTGGTGAGTTGATTCGACGCCTTGGTGGTTTTGGAAGAAATACAAATTATGAATCCATCCCTTCCATGCAGCAAGCAAAACTGTCGTCTTGTTTGTCGTTTGATCATTCTTTGTTTTTTGACAGGTACGTATGATGCAGAAACGGACTGTTTTAAAAGAGGCGGTTCCAAGATTTCGATAGCAAAAGGGCGGGCGGCGTGAAGTGCCATTGGCTTGAGCTCCTGTCTCCACTTCCTTTGTGAAGCTTTCAGGACCGAGCTGTGTTGGTACCAAGCTCTTGTGAACGTATGAACCTGGTAGCGTCTGAAGATGGAAAGTTACGAGCTGTAGTACAAGTGCACTATTCGTTAACCTACCCGCGAAAAACACGAAAACCATCTGTTCTGCTGGGTCAACCTCTCCTCCTGTGCTACTTCAATACGTAGGTATGCACGAAAAGTGCCTTTCTAATATTATCAAGAGCAAGCAGGAGTCAACATACGAGCATGAGCAGTCTGTACCACCAAACGCATGCCCACCAAGACTTGAAGAGATGCCCTAACCCGAGCACCAGACTTGGGCTGGACATCTGCTGGATCACGGCATATACAGGAAGTGCACCAAGAGTAGGAATACATTCTCATGCACTGGGTACCAAGCGGTAGGCCAGGATAACGTGGCTTTCTCCCATTCTTCGATGCATCTAGAAAACGCGCCGTCGAGCTATCACGGACAGCTTGCAAAGTTGACTGACGGCCTTTCGGAAGAACTCACAGCTCACGCCGTGTCTTCATTTTTTATAAAAACACGAAAAAAGTACAGTCCCACAGCGATGTAGGAGGGCTATGTTGTGTGGCGAGGGATGTAGGCCAGAAATGAGAGTGCTCCTGACGGCAAGCGCCCCCATAGACCCTCCCCCTGCTTTCGCTTCCCGACCTCCATTCCTTCTCCTCCTCCATCCCTTTCGCGAGCGGGTTGCATCAGCAGCGGAAGCAAAGTGCCGTGCCTGCAATTGCAATCCCACCCACCCACCCACCGACCCACCCACCCATCCACCCACTCACCTGTAAGTGGCGCTGCCTCTACCTCCTCCGCCCCCTCCGTCCCCCCCGTGGACGTCGATGCTGTCGCGGGGTTTCCTCAACCAAGACCTGCCCGAACAAAACGTTTAACCACATTAGAACTGCTTTACAACTACACCCTCATTTTCGGGAAAACTGCTTGGAATTAGTGCTGGAACATTTCGCGGAAATAAAAGGGTCAGGGCAACGCGAGGGCGGGCGGGCGGGCTGCGATCGAAACCGGATGGAGCACGTGGAACGCGGGGGGCGAAAAACGGGACGAAAAGGGCGAAACGAGAGGAAAAAAAAGGGAATACGGCGAAAGGCGACATAGCGGGCGAAAAACTAACGCCAAGAACGGAAACCGCGGGGAAGGGTGAGGGAATGAGCGAAAAAAAAAAAAAAAAGAATCGGGGACTCGGGGAACAGGGGCTCATGGCATGGCATGTCACGTCATGCTATGCTATGCCACGGCATGGCATGCCATATTGTGCCATGGTACGCCATTCCATGCCACTTGCCATGCCATGTCACGCCACACCATGCAATATCGTACCATACCATATCATACCATACCATGCCATGCTACGAGTATGCCAGCAGTGTTATACCATACCATATCAGGTCATGTCATGTCGTATTACACAATACCATACCATACCATACCATACCGTATCGTACCATACTGTATCATACCGTACCATACCATACCGGTTCATACCCTACCCCACATACCATCCTACATCATACCATACCGTCCCATGCCATATCGTACCATATCATTCTATCTCCGCGCATCCCCCTCCCCCCCCACTACCACACTACACAATACCACCCTACTTCGCAAAATAGCCCATTTTCCTGTCCCTCCCACCCATAACTCACTTGACCAAATTCTTGACACCCTTCCGCACGCTATTAACGGTGGCGTTGAGATTGAGGATGCGCCGTTCCATGGAGGGAACCACGACCTGCGTCGCCAAGCTCTGCACAAACTCCTTCATCGACACCAAGTCCTCGGGGCTAAGGCACTGACCCCTCACCCCACCACCACCACCATCACCGCCGCTACCGTCACCAGCACTGGATGCTCTCGACGCATTTGCCTCCTAGGGCGGGGGGGAGGGCGGGGGGAGGGTTGGGGTTAAGGGGAGGGGGGGGGGAAGGTAGGGGGTAGGGGGTAGGGGGGGGGTACTCTTTTCATGCAAAACCGTAGTCTTAAGACCATTGACCCTCGCATCCCTACAATGCCGGGACGGAGCACGTCGGGTGTTCACTGACCAGGCAGACATTGCTTGCACCAAGCGCGAAGCGCCGTGAGGTGTGCGGTGAGTCATTCATGGGGGGCGGGGGGGTAGTAGGGAGTACGGGAAGGGGGGTAGGGGTTGGGGGAACGGAGGGGGGGGGTGTATGGGGCGGGGGGTAGTAGGGGGTACGGGAAGGGGGGGTAGGGGTTGGGGGAACGGAGGGGAGGGTGTACTCCTTTTGATGATGCATGGCCATAGTCTGTAAGACCATAGACTCTCGCATATGGGGCGTAAGGCAGGACATGGAGGCCAACATCATAACCAGCTCCAAAAACACCAACAGCAGCAGCATCACCAACGTTGCCACTACCACCACGGTCACACCGTTGTGCTATAGAACCAAGGTAAATAGAAACATGGCACAGATGCGGATGTATGGCGAGCTTAACGTTTACCCGTTCGCTGGAGGACCAAACAAACCACAACACCAACACCATCATCACCACCATCACCAGATGCCAGCACCTCCAACAACCAACAGCAGCCACCACCACCACCCCCAACCAAAAACACAATTACCAACAGCACCACTATCGCCAGCCAACACCACCACCACCACTAACCAACCATAGCAGAACCGCCAACACCATCATCAACACTGTCACTACCACCACCACCACCATCACATCACCACTCGCTAAAGCAAACAAATCTGTATTACCTCCCGGCATACGTCGGCCCAGATGTCGGGCTGTAGCAGATTCGGGCTGTCCGGAGGAAGGCTGTTGATGCACAGCAGGCGGCACTGCCCCGCCGTGAAGGTTTGCCGCATCTGATAAATAAGAACATAAGCAAAAGGCACATGCATAACAAGGGAGAATCACAAGAAAATCGACAACCATTAACACAAGAAGCAGCAAGAGCGACACATACAGCATGGCAAAAATACAAAAGCAATAACAACAAGAATCAGCAACAACGGCAACATCAACAATGACGGCAACAGCAGCAAAAAGAACGACAACGGCAGCAACAACAGCAACAGCAACCACGACACCATTACGACCACCACTACCACCCGCCAAAACCACCATCACCATAAGCAACGTCCGCAATAACAACAGCTTAAATTCGTCCGACACGGATTTAAAAAACGCGCAGGCAACTAATCTACGAGCCAGCCGCAACAGGCGTGTTCTCTCCAACGGGAAACGGGGATACGATAGAGGGACGACCTAACACAACAAAACATATGTATGCAGTGTTAAGAAGAAACGTAACGGGCGCCCAGTTGTTGGAGGTGTCTCTGTTAGGAGTAAGAATGGTGCTCCGTTGTTGAACGGGATGCGTGGTCAATGGTCAAACGACAATGGCAAGCGAAAAATGAGAAACTCCCTTCCCGACAAACCGCCTCGCCCACCTGAGAAAGCACTCGGTCTGGGTCGACGCCGTGCACCGCTCCTAGGCACCAATCATGCAACAGCACGTACACTAGAGCTGGAGACTTTGGGTCGTACTGCTTCGACTGGAAAGGTGGGGGAAGGTGTCGCTGAGATGATAGGTCTTCGAAGCAAGCCATTGGGTCTCCGCTAGCCTGAGGAGGGACGTGGTGGGGGGGTGGGGGGGGGGGTATCGAGAGGGACAGGAAGGGAGGGTAGAAGAGGGCGAGCAAGGGAGAGGGAGAGGGTGGGGGGACCAGAGAGAGAACAAGCGAGAAAGGGGAGGAGAGAGCAAATACATACGAGCCGGAGAGAGCTAAGTAGATACAACAGATAGAGTTGCGTAGACAGTTAGATGTTGTATGTAAAACTACTAGGTGTTGCAGTATCGAAAAAGCACCTCTACTCCCCACGAGCTTTCGAATACCTCTGTGCTGGAGACGACGACCAGCACCGACGCGGGGCAGTCCAGCATCTCGTGCTCCTGGTGACAAAGGCCCTCCCACAGCTTCACGCGGTAGCGCTTGTACCAGTCCTGTCACCGCCAAGCAAACAGCAAACAAGCAAAGGAGAATGGTCCTTTACGTCACCTGGCCGCATAAGTAGTGGCCATGCTTTTATGCATGTTAGTCTGACGCATACTACGACCTCCCCCGCCCTCCGAAAATTCGACGTCCTCCTCCCGGCAGGGGTGCGAGGGTCTATGGTCCTACGGACTACGGCCATGGATCATACGATGAATACACCCGCCCCCCCCTCCCTCCCCGCCCCTACCCCACCTGGTCCTCTGTGGCAGAAGAATCAAGCAGCGCTCCCGCAGCATCCGCATCACTACCACCACCACCCGAAGCAGCCTCCCTAGCAGCCTTAGCTGCTTTAGCCGATCCATCTGCCGTGACCTTGATGGCGATGTCGCTGAGGGGATGGTCCGTCTCCCCTGGGGGAGAAGGGCGCATGGACGTGCCACGCACGAACCTAAAGGAGAAGGAGTCGAGCGAGTACAGCTGGCTCGAGGAGCGGAAGGGGACCTTCAGGCCATCCATTCGCCCGAAGGCGCTGCCAAGGCAAAGCAATGGAGGGGGGGGGGTGAGGAGGGGGACGAGCAAATAATCGAACAAACACAGCAGTGCTTAAGCATAAGCACAAAAACAAAAAAATACAGATGGCGTAGCATGCGCAAATATGCAAGGACAAGTTCTGTAGGGTACCCACAGATCTATACCGGGGGTAATTACCCTCTGTTTTACTTTACAGAAGAAATCTGTGAGTTCTGTGACCGTAGCGCCACAATACCCTACACTTCTGTGAGTTCTGTGACGGTTGCACCACAGTACCCTACACTTCTGTGAGGTTCTGTAGCACATCCGACACCCCACAGAGATTACCCTCCGGTTCTGTATACAATACTCTTAACACTTCCGTGAGTTTTGTGACGGTCGTGCCACAATACCCTACACTTCTGTGAGTTATGTAGCACATCCCGTACCCCACAGAGACTACCCTCTTGTTCTGTATGCCGGCAGCACAATTACCCGCGGTACAGGTAAACATTTGTGGAACTACCCTCCACATTTGTGATTACCCCGGGGGGCTGACGTCAGTCAAACTTGAAGCGTACCCTCAAAAACACCACACAACACAGAATAGGACCCTCCTTCATCAGAGAGACAGAACACATCTGCTACAGAACACACAATACGACACGCGGAATCGGTTTGAGAGGGAGCATGAGCGATGCAGACCCCAGCGGTTCTACGCCAGAAATCGCGAACGACATTGGCCTGTAGACTGACTGTTGTTGGGGGGGGTGTTTGGGAGAGACCCCCTCTTTGTTTCTCGCTACTGTTGTGTTGGAAAGAAGTTGGATGGGAACGGATTTGCCCCTTGCCTGCTGGCGAGGAGTAGTCGTGGGGGCGCACTACGAATTCCTTTGCGCTCAGGTTCCTTGCAACGTGAAGATTAAGTACGAGCTGGATTGGCCAAAACGGAATATACATGGTGGAATGGATTTTCCGACCCAGTTTTTACGAGTTTTATCCTGAAATTTTAACAGGTCATTGCATACAGTATTTCAAATAGAATGACGACTGCGTTTTTCTTTTTCTTTTTTTTCCTCGAGTTAGACATATATTACTGAATTAGGGAATATTTGTTTTGCGATGAAATTATTTAATAAAATGAAAAAATAAAAAACCGCAGTCGTGCGTGATTCTATTTAAAATACCGATAGCAATCACGTGTAAAAAAATCAGGTTGGATATTCGTAAAAACCGCGCCGGAAATTGCAAGTGTTGTTTCGACCCCAGGAGCATGGGTGACGTAGGATATCACCCCCCCCTTGGGCTATTATAAAACCTAGATATCTGTCCATCAAGGACAGTGCCAAAAGTCACAAGGGTGGAATTGAAGCAATCCCAAATATATTTATCGAAAATCGGGTTGTTTGGTGAGCCCAGACTGTATTCGTTACAGTAGTATCATACACGTGCCCGTAAATTTTCTAGTTCACACAGGACACACAACGATTTGTACACCCCCCCCCCCCCACACACACACACCCGGCCTGCCGGCCCACGTTATTGAGTATTAATGAAACCAGGCTCCATGTTGAAAATGTTGCGGTTCGTATCATCTTTTTTTTTCGTCGCTTCACTTTTTTTTCCCCTCCGGCAAGTGGAGAGGGTAGAGGATTAGGATTGGATTATATTTTTGACTGGAAAACGTTGCATAGTCTAAATGTAAATGTAAATGTAAATGTTTTAGGTTTATGTTTGTGTGTTTGTTTTTAGCAGGAGTCGGATTTACAAAGCCGACAGCAGTTGTCCTCCGCGTTTCACCTGGGAAGTTGAGGATTGGGATATATAGGGGCCGTACGCGCGCACGCTTCACCTTTAGTCTTGGTTTGGTACCTTGAAACCGAGTCGAACCCAAGGCACAAACAGCAGTGTGCAAATACAGAGACTCGCACGGGTACCGAGAGTAATGACCGTCTGTAGTTACCCTACAGATACCCTACGGAGGCTACCCTGTGAATTCTGTGACGATTGCACCACAGTACCCTACACTTGTGTGAGTTCTGTAGCACATGCGGTACCCCCCAGAGATTACCCTCCTGTTCTGTATACAATACCCTAACACTTCTGTGAGTTCTGTGACGGTAGCGCCACAATACCCTACACTTCTGTGAGTTCTGTGACGGTTGCACCACAATACCCTACACTTCTGTGAGGTTCTGTAGCACATCCGATACCCCAGAGAGATTACCCTCCGGTTCTGTATACAATACTCCAACACTTCTGTGAGTGTTGTGGCGGTCATGCCACAATACCCTACACTTCTGTGAGTTCTGTAGCACATCCCGTACCGTACAGAGATTACCCTCTTGTTCTGTAATATATCCAATACCCTACAGACATTACCCGTACCCTACAGAACTTATCCTCGCAAATATGTACAAGGTATGGTACGTGTATATCAGCACGAATACTGCAACAACATGAATGCACACTGGTAACATACCCGACGAGCTGCTCGAAGTTGACGTTGTTTTTTCGGCAGATGAGGTCGGCATCCTCTGTAACAAGCGTGGCCACCGACGGCACGCAACGGTCTCGAAGCCACTGTTGAAGCATAATAATGCCTCCGCTATTGTCTCCTCTCCCCCACCCTGACCCCCACCTCTACACCAACCCACTCCAGATCGGGCACTGGTTGTTTTGCTCTCCGTCCCAGAACACAGCGGGAAGATGGTTGGCGTTAGCGCTGACGTTGTGCGGTCGGTGTACGTGCCGACCGACGAAAAATAGAAATGGTCCAACGGGTCCGCGCGATTTTTGCTCTTGCCGGCTTGGAGCTCTGCTGTAGCTTGGAGCAAAAAACAAATCCGGAGCTGACGCCTCGTAGCTCCTGTCCGCTCCACCTCTGTCTTCGTCTCCGTGATTATGTGTGTTGCTTCTGTGTGTCGCGTCTACCTGCTTTGCCGACGCGAGCACAGAGTTTCGCGTGAGGTAGGCATAGGGGTCAGTCGAGTCGTCCGCCCATCCGCATGTATGTTAGTGTTGGCAACAGAACGATAATCGAGTTCGGCGTACCTGGCAGACGATACTGGTACGGATTAACGAAACAAATTGCAACGTCAAATCCAATTCGACACCGTCAAGGGCACCCAACAAGAAACACAAAAAATGACCCGGGCTGTTTTTTTTTTATTTGGGAAAGGGTGCGTTCTACACAAACTTTAGCATATCGACTCCCGCATTTTTTGTGGGTTTTGTATTTGGAAAAGGGTGCGTTCTACACAAACTTCAGTATATCGACTCCCGGATTTCTTGTATGCCTGTAAATACCATATTGCCTTTCTTATTACCCTGCTTCTTATTAGGTGCCCCGTACTGCTATAGCCCGTAGGAGATCATATTACGTCAATACGTTTCCCCAGGTGTTAGAATAAAAACAATCTAGACAGCAGGGGATGAAAGGCAAAACCCGAAGTTTGATACGCCGTAAAACATTGTTATGCTGTATGTATGACCTCGGCGGCATTCCTTCTTTTCTTCCTTTTTTCTTCGTTTTTTCCTCCCTTGTCTTCCTGTCCTGCACTCCAGTTGGTTGGGGTTGGGTTGTTGGCTTGCGTACCGTAAACTACACAAGATAACACACCCACATAAGATACCACCCCCCCCACAGAATACGACACCCGGTGATAATTTTGGGCGCATTTTTGCAACCATCGATTTACCACCGGGGCTACACAAGATACCACACCCCGGTGATAATTTTAGCTACGCCGCATACATTCACGGGGCCCCTCCTTTCTACCATCGGGGTCATAGAACATCTGCCCCGTGGGCAAACAACACCACACCCTGTGTGCGGGGGGAACACCCCGTGTGGAGACCTCCAATAGCATGAACGTTGAGGGAGAGCAGAATGCCTCTGCAAGTGCCCCCGCTTCTGCGACAACTGCTTCGAACGCAGCAGTACAGCAGGCGCCACAGATCACGTCATTCTTTCAACTCGAGCGCACTTCTCCTACACAAGCGACTCCTGCCACGAGTCCTGCTGCTGCTGCTGATCTGCCAGCAGCAGCAGCAGGCACCAACATGACAGCCCCCGCATCGCCTCACCAGCAGCGGCTCAACTCTACAAGGAGTGTTTCGGTATCCCCGGTTATCACACCCCCTGGTTTATCACACCCCCTCATTTATCACACCCCCAAACACACCCTGTGGATGTTCGGACGTGCTATCACACCCCCTGGTTTATCACACCCCCAAACGTACCCTGTGGGTGGTCGGACGTGCTATCACACCCCCTGGTTTATCACACCCCCTTGGGGCCGCCGCGACCAGCACTCTATCACCGGGGCTACACAAGATACCACACCCCCCACAGGATACCACACCCGGTGATAATATTTTCAAGCGCTCAAATGTGTCACCGGGGGTGTGTTATCTTGTGTAGTTTACGGTATGTTCCGCTTTTCGTATCCAGTACGTTTGGAATTGCATGAACAACTCACTCACATGGTATATTACAAGTACCAACAACGCAGCTTGCAAAGATGAGTATTGACCCGAATTTCGTCGAACTCATTGCTGACGTCCTTAAAATATTGTTATAAAATCTCCGTACTTGTATATGGTCCCTCTATAACGCCGGTTGTCAGGTCCATTCGTAGCGACTGTGAAATCGCTTGGCACATATAAGTGAAAAACAGTAGTGGTAGTGTGCGGCGTAATGCCAGTTGCCGCCATAGTGCCGGTATTGGCATGTACCCGCGCTATACATGGATTAGCACTGCCTGTATTGGCGTTGTGTTTCTGCCTCGTACGAAGTATTTGGTAAACGCAGGGCTTGCATCTCTCTCAGACAAGGAATCAGCACCGACACTTGATGCTATGGACCCGGTCGCCCCGGTGGCGTATCAGGTTATCCTCGAGCCTGGTATAGGTCAGTTTCGTGAGTTCGAGCCCCGCCGAGTGCATACTCGTATAAATTCGTTGGGACTTTTTCTTGTGGACAAATTGACTTGCGGAAAGCGCGAGAGCGTGAGTTAGCAACGTTCGATGAAAAATCGACGAGCAGTGGGATTGCTGAACCCTATGCGCGATAAAAATTGAAGGCAAGAACCGGGGAGGAGAAGGGATGACACCTGTGACCACGGCTTGTCCAGAAGCTGGAAAGTAAAAGTGTGCAAAAAAAAAAAAAAAAAAAATGGATGCCAACGGGTAGCAACAATGTAATCCCTTAGGAACCTACTGGGAGCGAGAACGTCCAAACTAAATGCCGAGTACGGCATCGGCCTCACCATGAGGCCCGGGCGGCTGGGCTGAGGTTGCGTTCGAACTCCATTGTAAGGAGCTGTGCGACGCGCGTGCAGCATATACACCGTTGTATCTCTAGTCTAGTCTACCAGGTACCGGTACCCATGTACGGAGAACCCAAATAAAGTACTAATAATACGGTAGCTCGAGACCTAGCACTAGACTACCACGTCTTGATTGCCAAAACGAAACACTGCCCTAAGCGGCGCTCCTGCAGTTCACAGCAGAGCGGTGCACAACAGCAGCGTACGGCCAGCACACCAGCACGCTTGCGCTTGCTGCGCGCTGCACGCTATCATGATGCCCGTAGATGGTATTAATAGTAGCGTACGCCGTGGGTATGATACGTACCTGGTACCTGGTATGATACATTTTGCTTCGCACGACTTGTCGTGGTCTTGCTCTTTGGTCTCGAGTCTCGAGT
The DNA here is from genome assembly GCA_012845835.1 of Undaria pinnatifida. Taxonomy (NCBI): domain Eukaryota; class Phaeophyceae; order Laminariales; family Alariaceae; genus Undaria; species Undaria pinnatifida. Next base: position 4,527,516 of record JABAKD010000027.1, read on the forward strand.
CTTTAGTCGAAAAACATCGGTGCAAGAACACGGATAATTCGAAGACAACGAGCATTCAAGCAGGCCAACGCAGCGAGCGAAGCTTCGGGCACAACCTGCGCAAACTAGGAAAAACGGCAAAAGCAACACCCCTGGTTCCGCGCTTCCACCCTGCTCCTCTCCGCGTGCGCATGCTCTCCGCACTCTCCGCTCGGCCATGGCCTCGACATTGCCTCCAGGGCTTGCCGCAAGGTCAAGAGAGGAAATCGGTAGTAGTGGGCAAACTGAGCCACAATCACGCAGCGTACGTGGCCTGCTAAGCGCGCTACGAATGTGTGCGCGAGCGGGGACATACAATCCCATTGCGCAGCAGGGTGTAGCACCTCACCTATGTTTGCAATTCGCCAATCGTTGCAAGCCTTGTGGGATATCTCCTCGTCTGCACTGCTTTAGCACCTAGGCGCTGCGGCGCTGCTGTTCAGTTCTTCTTATCTAGGGAGGAGTTCATTGAATTTGTGAAGGCTTTATTTTCCTGGTGCGGCGGGGATGCGGGACAACTATAACCTGCTTCAGAGGGCAAAAGCCTTTCGGCTTTGGAGCGCCCGACCTCAGATTGTGCTAAATGCTGCACGCTGCGCCATGGTGAGCGTGCTGATACTTGTGGTGGTAATGTCATACTTGAGCACTTGAGATCATGGCGTGCCGGACAGTGAAGAGAAAGCTTTGCGTTCAAAGGCTCAGACAAGGGTCGTCGAACATTCAATTCAAACATTCAAACTTGAATGATGTCATCGTGAAATGAGACACATCCACGAGGAGGCATTCGGAGGTACCTGGTACACGTCGGCTAGGGCGGGCGGGGCTGCGGCAAGGCTGCTGAAGATTTCTGATGCGAGTGTCAGCGTGTTTGATTATCAGGGGTGTAGGGAATCGCTGCGCTTTGCCATCTCGTGGGCAACAGTTGCCAAGCGAAACTCCGCTGATAATTATTGTCATGGACGACCGTTTTGTTATTCGTACACAAAGTACAAGGATCGGGCGGGGGCGCCCACCAGCTATCTGATGCCATTGGAAAGTTTGTGGGTTTTGTCGGTAGTGGTTTTGCGCACAGGCTTATGTGCAGGTAGGTGAGTGTTAGTGCACTGCATAGAGGAAATGGAAAGACGAAACAAAGCGCAAATAAGTAAGGAGGTTGTGCATAGTAGGGAGAACTGGCTGTGCTGTGGTGTCGTGGATGATAAGTGAGAAACACTTGTGGACGCGAAGGAAATGGAAAGAAAACCGCGGTTGAAAAACATAAATAAACCGTGGATAAAACGTTTCAATATAGTCTAGACTATTATATCTAAAAGGAAAGAAAGGTCAAATGGCAAAGGTACTACAGTCGACCCCGCTTTAAGGAAACTTATGGTTTTGCTTCGAAAAATGTTTTCTTACGCGGGGAAGTTTCCTTAAACTTCAGGGGATCAGAACGCACCATCCCCGGGGTCAATGGTGGTGGTACATACGTCAAAAGGTGCGCCCTGGGCAGGGCATTGTTGGAATCAAAAAAGAGGCTGGGACTCGGCGAGAAAGTAATTGTTTATTGCTGAACACCACCGCACAGCACGAAAATTACCTGATGGACACTTCAAATTCACCTGGTGACTCTTGTTTACCCCTGGGGGAGCGCACGCAGAAACTCTCCTGCGTTACTCTCTACTGGAGCGCCATTCAGACACAAGCACACAATACGGCGTATGGCCGACAAACCGCGAACACTCAACGCTACGACTTCCTCCACATATCACGAAGAGTTGCCTGCAGCTCTCCCCCCTCCTTGGACCTGCGCTTGATTTGTGTTTCATGCGTGAACGAATGCACCGTTTTCGAACGGAGGTGCTGTGGACACCCGAGACGAGGTTCGTGATCGTGCACGTGGGTTCCCCGCACCGTTTTAACCCAGGTGCAGAGGACGCACCGGTAGGTGAAACGAATCTTTGCATACCGCAGACAGCAGGTGAAGCAGCAGACTACTCTCTGCTGGCGAAGAGGGTACGCTGAGACGTGCTTTAAGGGGGGCCCGCGGACTAAAATCTGGACCCCCCCATATATATTACATTCTGCGGGGTATTGTGTTTCGGCGAAAAATGTTTCCTTTACCCGGGGATTTTTCTTAATTTTGGTTTCCTTAAAGGGGGGTCGACTGTAGCCAGACCTTGGCTGAATCCGGAGAAGGATTCGGTATGACATGCGCCGAGAGCGCTGAAGGGTGGAAGACAAGTTCCGTTTGTTTTATTATTAGTAAAATTGGTGGTAATGAGGCGCGGCCTCAATACCTGCAGTAGTAGCCATATCTACGATGCATCATAATAGTATATGGTATGGAGTTTCATGTTATTTTGAAACTAGAAATACACTCCATCTGTGAGATCGAATATTTTGTCGAAACTCATCTTTGCCAGCTGTGTGTGATACTCCGATCGCGCGTATTACGGTTTGTGTGTCCTCATGAAGGATATAGGTCGGCGATTCCCCTTGGAACTACAGTGTAGCTATCAGCGTCAACAGGGTGATGCATTGACATTGAGTGCGAGAACCAATTGCTCCTGCGGTAGATTGGCCCAGGATTTGTTCTGTTGAAGCTGCTCTCGTAGACATTTACGCGGCGCTGCCATCCGTCTGGAGTGGACAGGTCCCCGAGGGCGTTGTACCTGATTTGAATTGAGGGTGTACCAGTAGGTTCGACATTAATGCCTCTGGTATTCCGAAAGAAGAGGGTATGATGACGGAGAGATTGTGTTGTTGTTGTTGTTCTCGACGCGCTTGTGAGCTTGTGGGTATTGTGGGCTTATTCTCGACGAGCTTGTGGGCTTGTGTTGTAAGGCTTACTTTGGGTAAGCTATCGGTTAACCTTTTGCAAGTTGTCAAACGGACTAATACCCCACTAATGCCTCAACAAATGGCGTCGTGGGCAGGACCATAGATTTTTTGGGTCGTGGGTTCAAATCCCACATCCGCCATAATAAAATTTTTCAGACTTTTCCCATGTCAAACTTGAAAAATACTCTCCCCGGTATCGCCAGGAAATGGAACGGCTTGGATATTGACAGGTCGGCCCGAATATCCGGCCGACCTGCTATCCCGCCGTTTCAGGGGGGAAGAGTGTTATAAGGCTTAGTTCGGGTTCTGCTATTGGTTAACCTTTTGCAAGTGGTCAAACGGACTAATACCCCACTAATTCCTTAACACTTGTCGGTATATCATGCGGCGGTTACTCGGATATTATATGTGCGGCGGAACTAGCTCTACTCTTTTTTTCTCGGCAAAATTGAGCTTTCAAAATAGTTTCAACTATTCAATCGGTCGTACTCACATATGATATTTTTTTCAATTTTCATGAAAAAAGAAAAGAATGACCGTTTCATCACGTGCTGTCGATTATTGGACAGATGTCGCGGTTCAGCAGTGTTTCTCAGTTCTGGAAAGTTGGTACGATGTTTTGAAATCTCGAAGAAAACTATAGGAACCCAGTTTTTTTGGTGGCGGTGAAAACACACGCTGGCGCACCTGCCTCTCGACGAACTCTCAACGACTTACAGTGAAACGAGTTCGAGAAAAGTTGTCTGTCATTTGTGTGTACACGGGACCCCGTCGGGACTGGCCTTGGTGCCGCATACGTTGAATGCGGTGGACAAATATAGCCGAAAAAAATGTTGACTTGCTACGCAAACATATGTTAAAAGGCTTAGTTTGGGTAAGCTATAAGTTAAACTTTTTTGCAAGTAGTCCAATGGAACTAGTACCGCACTAATACCTTAAAAAATGGCGCCGTCGACAGACCATGGGTTTTTTGGGTCGTGGGTTCAAATTCCACCATCCACAATAATAAACTTCTTCAGATTTTCCCCATGTCGAACTTGAAAAATACTCCCCCCGGTATCCCCAGGAAATGAAACCGCTTGGATATATTGACATATATCCGGCCGACCTGCTATCCCGTCGTTTCAGGGGGGGAAAGTGTTGTAAGGCTTAGTTTTGGTAAGCTATTGGTTAACCTTTTGCAAGTGGTCAAACGGACTTATACCCCACTAATACCTTAGCACATACACACAAATACACACGCAAACAGAAAAAATCGTTCAAGGCACCCTGTTACGGTTCTGTGACAGTTTCAAGAGTTGCTATGACAGAGGCGTTTTCGTGATAGTAGGGGCCGCGATATTTACGTGCCCTCCCTAAGTCGGGTGTGGCTGCCCCACCCGGACACTTCACTCCTTCCCTTTTTACCCTCTTCACTTCTTCAATCAACCAACCAAACCTTCCACAATTCCTTGGGTTCACGTTCATAAACCTTCGGATCAGCAATCAAGTTACCATTTTCACACTACTTTCTCGGGAAGCTTCACATCTTGAGCACCTGCACAAGGGACTTGCTCTCTCTCTCCGAGGAACGCACAAGCGCCTTCTGAACTCGGTCGTATCGGTCCTTCGGAGGTCAGTCATTATGAATACCTGAGGCGTGCTACAGATATAGCCTATGTGTGGACCTTGCGATGCTAGTAGGTAGATACCCTCGTCTGCTTCGCCATGAATATCCTCGCATGTCCCACCCTGATTCCAGACTGACTCCACCTTTTAGGTTCCGGTTCGTGACATGGTGTCCATCCGAGATACGCGCTTGCCCTCGCGGGTGATCACCCAGTGTATCTCTCTCTGGTTTTGGATTTCTTGTCGTGGTTCTGTTTGCTGCTTTTTCTGCTGCGCATCTTTTGTGCTCCTCTGCTGCTGTATATTTTGTGCTCCGAGCGCATCATCACTCATTTTGTTCCTCTTTTTCAGAGCGCGTGAGCGCGACTTTTAGCGCGCGCTCCTGGGAGCCCAGCCTGTCCAGCAGAAGTTAGGTGGGCACGGTTCATTGCAGCAGTTAGGTGGACACGGTGCCGCCTTTGCACGCGTCCCGCGTCGATACCCACGCTTTCAAGATGCTATTTTCTCGTCTTTTTTGTGTTTTTGTTTGTTTTCTTTTGTTCACTTGAACATTGTCTTGACCTTTTTCGCGAGTGGATCCCATATTACAACGCAGTAGTATTGCTGCTGTAGACTGTACTATTTCGACTGGTATCCGCTGATCTTTTGGGTCCACGGCACACCCAGGGGAGCACGCTACCCTGGAGTGTGTCTGTATCGTTGCTCTCACCATGGCTCCCTCCAGTTCCGCTTGCCCTCTCTGGCGTTGTCGGATGGCGCAGGTGGGAGTTAAACAGCAGTACACCCGGTTAGGCCACCGCCCTTGACTTCCGGCAGCCAGCTGAAAAATGATAAAGAAAAGCAAGTAGCATAAGTCCGAAGTGATGCGGGATAGTGGTTTGAGTGCGCGCCACGGGTGTACTGGCTGCGGAAACTCCCAGGCCTTTTATCCGCACGTGTGTCTCTGCCGTCGCTGCCGTTGCTGTTGCCGCGCGTTGTTGCTTGCGTTGCTTGTTCTCCACTGTTTGGGGTGCCCCGTGAGCACTGCCTACAGCAGGAGAGGCCCAAAGTCGTACGATGTTCGAATTTTTACACTCACAACAACAGCAGTTTTGCACTGAGAAATTGGACAGCAGTGATGTATGTGTCTTGCGTTGATAAGAGGGGAGCCGCGCGACTCTCGAAACCATTGAACCCATACCTGACGTACTTGAGTTGTGCTCCCCAGCCACAACGGCACAATGGGAGGGTCTGCGCCTGGTCGAGCCGTGTTGTTGTCTCCTATGTTGGGAGAGACGACAACCAGTCTCGTCTGGGTCTGTGCCTTCCCGCGCCGTAACGCTATTATACATACTGCTACTGCTGTATTTCACATGCCCCACTTCCCATTACTGTTATTTAGCCTGCAATGGGAGGGTCTGCGCCTGGTCGAGCCGTGTTGTTGTCTCCTATGTTGAGGGGGACAGCAACCAGTCTCCTCTGGGTCTGTGCCTTCCCGCGCCATAATGTTACCTGATATATTACCACTACTGTATTGCTAACACGCTACTCGTCTTCCTACTTTAGGAGCTGTGTCACTCAATTAATTTTTTTTTTTTTTTTTTTTTTTTTTTTTCTCCGGCGGATGGGGAAAAATAAAGCTTTAGCTTACCACACTTCCACGTATTTTCATACCCGCATAATAAAATTTCATTTCATTTAATTCAATTTAATTGTTGGCGCTGTGGTACGCTGAGCTTACTACAGTTTGTTATCATTGTTGTTTTGCTCGATATGCTCTCTGGTATCGCTTGCTGATTCATTATTAAGAGTGTACCGGGTACGCAAGACTGGATGCTGACCACGGTTTCCTTGTGATGTTTTCACTTGCTCTCCCGCTAACGGTGATGTTTTCCCGTTCTTGCTCTAGTCCTCGTGATCAAACAGACTCCCGAGCAAACACTCGTTTGCCCATTATCACACACGTTTGCCCGTGATCAAACCCAACTCCACGTTTGCTCGTGATCAAGCTGGAGGTGGTCGCTGTTGACCAATAAAAAAATGACGTGTGTCAATTGGTCACGTACGCTATGCATGCCTTCCTTCATTTGTCATTTCATTTTGCCGGGAAGGGTTCCACTGTTGTTACTGCTGCCTCGCCGGGTTGTTGTTGCGGTTGTGGCTACCGCGACATCGTTTTTGTGTGATGCAGCAGTTGCTGAACCGCCCTCCTATTTTTCCATCCCTTCATTTGTTTCCTTTGCCCCATTACTTTGTGCTTTGTTTTGGATGCAGGCGATGATTGCGGTGTGGACATCGCCGTCGTCAAACACAGCAAGCAGTAGCCACATAGCTGGCTCTCTCTAGGATGAGGCAACGACACAGATACTAGAGCCGCTTGATGATGTATCTTGTTCTTTTTTATTGAACCGGGTGTCATGTGCGCACGCATAGTTTCGTTTCTTCGTATGTATTGAAAGGCTCGCATGCTCCGCTGTATTTGTCAACTCCCTCCCGTTTGCACTCACCTCTCAAGCAAGGCATTCTGCTTCTAGGCCGCTGTTTTCTGCTATTATTGTTGCTGTCTGACCGCCTCCGCCCGTCTCTACTGCTGGTGGTTTTGGTTCGCATGTCCTTCTCAGAATAGCATGATTGCGCACATACTTTTGCGCTCCTTTGTTTGTACAAAGACTCGCATACTGCGCCATATTCCTCAGTTAGCTCGTTCACTCATTCCTTGTGTTGCTTTCCGCTGCTGTTCTGCTGTTGCTTTTTGCCGCGGTTGCTGCCTTGCTATGCGACGTGCGCTTGTTTTTCTTTTCGTTTTGGTTTTTTCGTGCTTGTGTTGCTTCTGTTCGATATGATGTGTTTGTTTGGCAGGAGGGGGAATGTCTTTTAAAGATGGCTCCGCACTTATTGTTGGACCTTTGTTGCCGTCTCCAATTCTATAGGAGGGCGGCAACCCGGCTCCTGTTCGGCTGCGTAGCTTCATCATTATTTACCGCCGTCCCGTTGACGTCCGTACCCACAATTGTTACAATGGTCCCTCTGTTCCTTTCGTTCCATGAATTTTCAACTCGTGAAGGGGGGGAGGTGCCGCCGTCGTCAGAAGCCTGCTATGGCACGGAATCACTCGACACCAAGCGACGGGTACCAAGCTTGCATATCTAACGCGAAGGCGATGGAAGCACACCAATCTAGACCAGCCCTTCCCCGCGCGCCGTTCCCTCGCGTCGAACCCTGGCTTGTGCGCACTCTCCCGTTCCGAGCTCCCGTCCGCGCGCTGTTCCCTCGGCCCGAAGCTTTGCCCGCGCGATGCTCCTTCGTTCCGAAGCCTTGCCCGTGCACCGATCGCGCGCTCTGAAGTCTGGCCCGTGCGCTGTTCCGCCGTTCCTCTGCTTCGAACCCTTGCCCGTGCGCTGTTACACCTTCCCTTCGCTCCGAGCCCTTGCCCGTGCCTCCTTCCCGTCGCGACGCCTCGTCTCTGTCCGCCAAATAGGTGTCTGCGCCATGTGTAAGGACCTGGGTTACTTGTCCAGACTGCAAGAGTCACGTGCCGGACTACAGCACCGGCTACTCGCGACTGCGCTAGAGCGATGGGTCCGCCGACAATGCGAAGAGTTTCTTACCCTGTTTCTGCTTCTCGTATTAGTTATTCAGTTACACTTTGACCACGAGTCCTGTTGAGAAGTTGTTGGGGGAAGAATGGTGCATCCAGTTGGTGGCAGCTGTTCGATTTGGAGTGGAGTAGTTCAGTCGAAAAAATGTTTTGATGCTTTCTTGCGATAGCGGGGTGAATGTTATGAGTGGGTATCTGTATCTAGGAAATTACTCTGGTGTGCGAGACGTATGTTCACGTGTTTGATCATAGTAATTTGTCTTCTCGGCCGGTCTTGGTTTGCCAGTCTAAATTCTTCAATTTTCTGGTGTTGGTTATTGTTGGCCGTGTTTTTTCGTTTTTCTTCGTTTTTTTTTATTTTTCGATAGCCGTGTTGGCTGCTATGTTTTGTTTTTGTGTTGGTTGTTGCTGGCCGTGTTGTTTCGTTTTGCTTTTTGCCTTGTTCGACTTACTTTGGAGGCTCAACTGCTGTGTTGCTATAATCTTTCTGCGATTGTAATGGCTTTGTTTCGGAGTTACCAATGGGATTTTATCGGGCTCTTGCTCGTTGTATGGGTTTCCCCTGGGCATCTGCGTTGATTTCATTTCACAGCTCATGGGGGGTATGCCCTGTTTCTAGGATCGGCACTGCTTTGAGAAGGATCGGATAGGCTGTTGGTACAGTCTCTTGAGAAGTGACGGGGTTTCTGCTATTTCACAGCTCATGGGGGGTATGCCCTGTTTTTAGGATCGGCACTGCTTTGAGAAGAGTCGGATAGGCTGTTGGTACCGTATCTTGAGAAGTGACGGGGTCGTGTTTACTATTTGGGTATGAGTTGAATTTAAATAGACTATTAAGTGGTTGTTTGGTGAGGGCTACATACTTATCCTCGACCTTCAGCCGTTTATTTCGTTTGCAGTTTATTGTGTCACATTCTTCCTTTTTGTGCTTTGATACCTGGCATCGGAGTTCCGCTTTTGCCAAAGATTTAGGACTTCTTTGCCCGTCGTGCTTTTCGTCTTTTTGCGGTATGTTATTGAGCTACCGACATTGCGTTTTGGTGGAGGATTATATTGTATGCCGTTTATTTTGTTTGAGGTTTATTGTGTCAGATTCTTCTTATTTTTGTGCTTTGATGCCCTGCATCGGAGTTCTGCTTTTGCCGAAGGTTTACTATTTCTTTGCCCGTCGTGCTTTTGTTATTTTTGCGATATGTTGCTGAGTTACCGACGTTGCATTTTGATGGGAAATTATATTGTATGTGGGCAGACTCAAAAAGGAGTAGACGAGTCAGTTCCGTGGAGTTGCGTGCTGCTTTCGTGCACGTTAATTTCGTTCACATACATACGGACTTTTAGCCATTGAATAGTGGTCAGGTGATCAAATACGCAGTGAAAAGGCAGGGGGGAGGGTTTTTATCGAGGATTTCTCTCTTATGGCCCCTGTGTTTTCGGTTTGCTAGCCTATCCTCGAGGTCATTATTTCTGTAAAGAGCTTTGCGGCTCTGTACCCTTGGCTATACAGTCACAGGATTGCTACAGCATATTGCTCTTGTCATCGCATTATGCTAGGGGGGATGTTACGGTTCTGTGACAGTTTCAAGAGTTGCTATGACAGAGGCGTTTTCGTGATAGTAGGGGCCGCGATATTTACGTGCCCTCCCTAAGTCGGGTGTGGCTGCCCCACCCGGACACTTCACTCCTTCCCTTTTTACCCACTTCACTTCATCAATCAACCAACCAAATCTTCTCACAAATTCCTTGGGTTCACGTTCATAAACCTTCGGATAAGCAATCAAGTTACCATTTTCACACTACTTTCTCGGGAAGCTTCACATCTTGAGCACCTGCACAAGGGACTTGCTCTCTCTCCGAGGAACGCACAAGCGCCTTCTGAACTCGGTCGTATCGGTCCTTCGGAGGTCAGTCATTATGAATACCTGAGGCGTGCTACAGATATAGCACATGTGTGGACCTTGCGATGCTAGTAGGTAGATACCCTCGTCTGCTTCGCCATGAATATCCTCGCATGTCCCACCCTGACTCCGGACTGACTCCCCTTTCAGGCTCCGATTCGTGACAACCCTGCCCTCGTATGCGATCCGATATGGAGAGGATTTTTTTCCTTCGAAAACCAAGAAAAAAGGCTCAGCGCTGTGCGCTTCCCGCGCATCATTATTAAGTGGCAAAATGCTACCGCAACTGCAGGGAAAAACACACAACGTCAGCTAGGCAGTCAGACCAAGTCCTTGACGCTAAGTGCGCGAAAAATGCAAAACCCATGTCGGAAGTCAGACCATATCTATCTGCCTTCGTGGTAGAAAGCTATAGTGGTACTCCTGAATAAAGTATGCCAGCGCCGGCCGGAATAGCGGAGAAAAAAAAATGCTGCTGCTGTTTGTATTAACAAAATATCAGGGCCATCTCCAACAGGCCCAAAAACACACCCACAATGGAAAGCAGTACGGCAGTGAAATTAGTGTGGTATGTTACGTATAAAAACAAAATAATAGGGCCATCTCCCACAGGCGCCAAGAACACACCCACAAACTATACCACACGTTCTATCACGTGCATCCCCACCAACCACCCACCACCCACCGACCAAGGCACTGCCACAGCAGTACAACAGCAGTGGAGCAGTACGTATCGACCAATCCATAACGGCAGCACAGCAGTACGGCAGAGCGCACCACAGCGGTACACCTGTGGTACGCCAAGAGCTGGGTGGGTTTTGCATTTTCTTACGATTCTCCACCTTCCGGGGGAGAGCGCGAGCCGTCACCCACCAAGTACCCACCACCCACCACCCACCCACCGACCAACCCACCACCACAGCAGTACAACAACAGTGGAGCAGTACGTACCGACCAATCCACAACGGCGGCACAGCAGTACGGCAGTACGCACCACAGTGGGACACCTGTGGTACGCCAGGAGCTGGGTGGGGTTTATTTACACTTTCTTACTATTCTCCACCTTCCGGGGGAGAGCGCGAGCCGTCACCCACCAAGCACCCACCACCCACCACCCACCCACCGACCAACCCACCACCACAGCAGTACAACAGCAGTGGAGCAGTACGTACCGACCAATCCACAACGGCGGCACACAGCAGTACCGCAATACGCACCACAGCGGTACACCAGGAGCTGGGTGGGATTCCATTTTCTTACGATTCTCCACCTTCCGCGGGAGAGCGCGAGCCGTCACCAACCAAGCACCCACCACCCACCACCCACCCACCGACCAACCCACCACCACAGCGGTACAACAGCAGTGGGGCAGTACGTACCGATCAATCCACAACGGCAGCACAGTACATACCACAGCGGTACACCTGTGGTACGCCAGGAGCTGGATGGGATTTACACTTTCTTACGATTTTCCACCTTCCGGGGGAGAGCGCGAGCCGTCTCCGGGAGAGGATTTTCATGCCCCCCGCTCGCGGAGTTAGGGTTCGTCGGCCGTTGTGTTGCCGGGAACAACGAGGGCTGATGTGTGAGGCGGGCGTGGCACGGGCGTGCGGTCGCTAGGGGCCGGGTGGCGAGCGGTAGAGCGGAGAGTTGTAATTGTGCTGTTTTGAGAGTAGGGCGAATTGCCCCGCTTGCACGGGAGCTTTCACACGTAATATTAGTTAGGCGTATAGACTATGTACTGTATGTCCGAACGGGGTACTTACGTTTCCATCCATCGCGGAATAAAATGTGTGCTGGTCGTCGGCCCGCTGCATGGCGGCGGCATGGCCAAATCGTGCGCCATCGGCTATGTACCAGGTACGATACTCTGTACCTGGTGCCTGGTACCCGGTACTTGGTCCGCACGTGCTGCTCTGTTGCACCTTATCGGTCCTGTGTTAGAGATGCTACTGGTCAGTAACCATCATGTTGTTTTTTGACAACACTTAAAGTCATCTGGAATACATTGCAAGTTGCTAGTACGACAGACAATTTTCAGTCTGTCAGTTGCCGTTTATCGATGCAGTACGTAGCAAGCACAGGTCTCAGCAGTAACATCTTGGATAATGATACGCAGCAGTTTACAGGCTCGGGGCTAATCGTATCCGATACCTGGCACATGTATGTAGTACGTACTTGTACACGTTGAGAGGGACAGCCTTGGGTATCCCGCTTGGAACCGGTAGTAACATATTTAAGATACGAGTTGTTGCTGAAGTAAGAAGATAGGCTACGTAGGGTCACGATCACATACCCTGAGATACGAGTTGTTAAACAACGAGGCTGTAGGATTTCATATTGGGGTATTTTGCTTCTTGGGATCATGGCTTTTTTTGTTTTTTATTCGTACCGGATACTGAGGGTATCTGTCTTTGAGCTACGAGCAGCGCACCACGCGCACGCCCCTCACGTGGTCACTCCACATCTACACATCTAACCTCAGATCTCTACATATGAAGTCAATTGATCAACATATCGGCTTGGGATCGCCGACTAACATCATCATCTTCTCTTCTTCTATATTTGGAACTCTGCTCTTACAGACTCACCCGACCGTGGCCTTCGTTTGCCTCAGATCATATATATAGGCTGCCCCCACGTCCTTCGAAACTCCGCCCCCCCCCCTCACCGGTTATTCGACTTACAAGATTGACTTGATAAAAGGATACATTTCCCTCCACAGCTGTCAGATTTTGTCCCCCTCAGAAACGGGTTTTATAGTTTCCGCGCACAGACTGACTAAAATCACCTGTTGACCCTGATAGCTACACTGTTGTAAGGGGAGTCGCCGACCTATATCCTTAATGAGGACACACAACTCGAAATGCGCGCGATCGGAGTATCACACACAGCTTGCAAAGATGAGTTTCGACGAAATGTTCGATCTCACAGCTGGAGTGTATTTTCATTTTTTATAATATAGGCTGTGTCTTCATCGGGTCATCCCAAAGCGAGCCAACGAGGGCACACCAACTAAGAGCTGATACACGCCACGTGCCATCTCATATATCAGAGGTTTAGTAGGTTGTGAGCCTCGCACGCGTAAACGAGAAAAGCGGCAGCACGAATTCACGATCATCACCACTGAGGACGGCTGATAAAAAAATTTGCTGCTGCTGCTTACGGGAGCTTCTTCTACATCTCTACGAGTACGACAAGAAGAAATTTGCATCAGACGGAGGACTACGAATACTTCGTTAGAAACGCGTGGTAAGTGATTGAGCATATCTAGAGGACCCTACGCACTCAATCAGAACAATGATGACAGAGCTGTGATCGAGGTATCGAGAGGTATAGAACGCCACCACATCACAGGTTGTACCAAATAAACCAACCCACTCTCAGTCGGGACTTTTGCCTTTTCAGGGACCCCAAAACAAAACCTCGATACGATATACTCGAGTAAACAACTGCTGAACGTTTCCTCGACTCCACATAATCGAGTCGTTCCGAGAAACACCGGTATAGAGACAACTCTCGAGAGTACAAGCTACTGTCTGCTAATAGAACTCTGACCTCTTATTCACGGGAACTTCACGTGTGATCATCGTAAAGACCCTGACAAACCGTCAACTCGGACCAAAAATCGAAGTTTAACGAGCCCTACGCCCCTCGTTGAGAGTGCGGGCCAAAGGCGTGACTTCCCAGAAAGGACTCGCCAAACTCCGAGCGACAAGCTGTATCAAGAGCAACTCCCGGCAGTAGAGTAGCTGTCTGTTGAAGGAGACTCTTAGCATCAAGGCGACTAGTGCAAGCGAGCACCCAGCAACCAGCATCATCACCGTCCTGCTGCTTATTTTCTGGAATCTCGAAATTTCGAAAAACACCACCGAATTTCTACAAACACTCTGCGCTTGAAACGGCTGTTTAATATAGCAGCATGTATCATACGTGCGGCGGGATTACTGGTACTACACTAATATACAAGTACAGGCATCATACAAGCACATTCTCCACGTACTACTACTGCTGTGGTATCCGGAGTCAACTACTACCTAGATTCTGCGGTATCATACATCTGAGCGAGCTGCCACCTAGTATACACTACTCATCATCCATCATGGGGGAATCCAACAGCAGCAACAGCCTCACCAACGCCATTAAAGGACTAAGGACTCTCGATGGGCGCAGCCCAGCCGATTTTTGAGATTAGTATAAACGATTGGCGGTTGTAATTGGAGTATCCAAACGCGATATCGCTAACCTCATCAAAGGGTATCCTCGACCGACCGAAGCGACGGCCGGTACGGGATTTTCCTTAGCACTCGCACAAGAATCGCAGCTTATGAAAGGGCAAATCAAGATCGGTTCGCCATGCGTTTCTTACTAACGAAGAAACCAGCATTTCTACTTGTACTCAAGCACGAGGAAGAGACTGGGACGACCGGTGACGGACAAAAGGACCTACAAGAGCTTGTCTCGAAGTACAACAAGTTCACTGATGAAGTGATTCGGGCGAAAACGGACACGCTCGTCAACTCCAACATGAAGCAAGGAGAAGATCCGGACTCCTACTTAATGGAAAAGACGCTCGCGCGCTTTGAGCTTGAGAAGATGGGCGAGACGACTTCCGACCGCAGATTGAAGAACATATGTGTTCAAGGATTCACGGCGGAGTTCAAGGACTTCAAGATGATGATGTACCGAGACCCAACTTTCGACATTGATCAGATGCAAAACACGATGCGCCATCTTTACTTGGATGATATTTTGCGCAACATCCACACCAGGATCGCTGGTCGTGGCGTAGCCATGACTGCGGCATCGCCGTGCAGTCATTGCGGAAAGCAAGGGCATTACGCCCGCAACTGCTGGAAAAGGAAGGGCGACAACGACAACAAGTCTACTGTCGCCCACAACTAGCAGAAGAACAAGGAATCTTTAAACGACAAAGGCAGCCATCCAACGTTGGAGCTGAGCACAAGTGGTGTTCTGCACACAAAACTGCCGCGCACGACGACATGGAATGCTACATGCAAGGAGCGCCACGCCCTCCGCAGAGTGGACGCGCTCACACTGCCTCTGCTGTACAGGCGCGAGCACATGCTCCAACGACGACGAAGAGCCGTCCCTTAATTTGACGATGGTTTTGAAGAGGGATTCGCGTTTACAGGGCTGATCGCTGGTAGCGGCAACAGGGGTTTTCACCCCAACAGCGACAAGTTCACGATGATTGTGGACAGCGGCGGGTCGGACCACTTGATGGACGAGAAGCTGATCCCAAGACTGCGGAAAAGCATGAGAGATTACAAGAAGCTAAAGGAGCCAAAGACCATCATGACCTACGGGAACAAGAAGGTATTCGCAACAGCAACAGGTACCATTGGGGATACATCATCGACCAGGCTGGCAAGCGTGTTCCTCTTCGCATCTCGGCCATGTTCGTACCTGGACTCGGAGGCAGCGTCTTCTCCTCCATCAAAGCAATCAGGGGTAAGCACTATCCTCGAGGCGGGAAACCCCTACTTGCAGTTCGACAGCAGCACTTCACTTCCGCCCACCCAACACCCAGAGGACAAGGGCGTATGCTATTACGATGTATTTCCTCGCACCCTGGGCGGCACGGCTGATACGTCATCAACACCTGCTGTAGTTCCTGAAGCGCAGGCAAGCAACAACGCCAATCGAGGCGATCGCACCTTCACAGAGACCCAATAATTCTGCACCAATTTCAGCATAGCCATGGAGCAAACCACGACGGTAACGCTCCAACTGAAGAGGGTGTCCGCGCGGTATGGGCATAATCGTGGGACCCAAAAGGAGTGCACACCAACAGGCGGAAACAACACGCCTGAAGAGGCTACTGTCACGGAGACTGAGCGCCAACATGCGCACACCCCGGACATCACACCCAAGGAAGCCATTGTCACTGAGATGAAGAGCTTTTGTGCGCTAGTCCAGGTCATGCTACACTACTACGAGGACAGCCTTCTGGAAGAGGAAATTAATCGACAACAGCCCCAGCGTCATCGACGGGAGCTGGAGCATCTTCATCAGAAGAAGAAACGTCATCATCACCAGAGATTGGAGAATCGTCATCAAGGGCTGGAGCACTACCGCAAGAAGTTGGGGTGTCCTTGACAGGAATTACACCTGTTATTACGCCCGGGTACGCATATTCTACTGCGGTTGGGGCTGCATCGGATATACCGCATCACGAGTCCACCAGTACAAGAGCCAATCCAAGAGTCGAGAATACTTTCGGCAACATGCACGCAACAGGAGCATCGGGGCTAAACCCACCGACCGCTTGTGTGGAGTTCACCTGCACCGAGAGAGACCCGTTTCTGATCTCGGGGGAGGAAACCGGGTGACTAAAATCCCCGACGACATACTAAGATGCCATCCACTTCACGGATCAGCATCGCCTGCAATCACTGGAGACGGAATTACCGGAGCTGGGATCTCCAAAGCATCTTCGCATGGGATCTTCGGAGCAACGTCATCTGGATCACCATCACATATCGAAGCAACTGCATTCGGGATCACTGGATCAACTTCACCTTGAATCACCGCAGCATCAACTAGACCAACAGCATCACATGGGACCATTGGAGTCGCTGGATCATCGCCGTCTGGGACCACCGGACCATCAGCTGAGCCAAGGGTCGACAGATTGACAATGTCCGCTATAACCGGGATTACACCAGCTACTTTAGAGGCAAGCCTTGGAGCCAAGCTCAACAACGAAACAGACCGTCAGGAGGAGGTTCACACGCTCACGACAGAAAAAGGACAGCCGCGGGAAAACCCCGAGACAGGATCTGCAGAATCAACACAGGACGATCAAGAGCCACTGGCGACATCTCCGGTCTTTGTGTACACCCGCAAGCCAACCTCAGGCTTCTTCTTCATCCTGAACGAAGAGCCCTAAAAACATCGAAGCCAAGACGCAGCGACTGGTTACATAATTAACAGTCGAGGCGGAACCGATGACGGCAATACGTTTTGAGATAAATGAATCTACCTACCTCTCCAACTTCAAGATGAACTTAAGCCTCTAGTTCCAAGCGACGGACATCGGACCAAGCACACCAACGACGTCTACATCAACAACATTTACGCCGACAACGTCTACACCGACAAGGTCACGCCACTGGCAGTGTGAAATGCGTCATCTCTTTACCAAAGCTACACGTAGAGTGTCGCATGCTCGCTTTGTACTGGGCCAGCAGAGACAACGACCGGTGTTGTGCACGGTTTGGAGATTGCGAAATATCGCAGTTAATACCAAGTAAGAGTACAAGTCGAATTCGTAATCTCGACTGGACAGCTGAATCTTAGATTTAACTACGCCATCTCCGGTACTTCAGGATGTACGGCCGGAAAATCCGCCACCTGGACAAGTACGCACGGAAGATCAAGATACACGAGAGGTGATGTCTCTCTAGAAAAAATGGTCTTATCCAGCTGTAAATCGCTGGCAGTACCTCTTTGTTCCATTGGTTTTGGGCGGCAGGAGCACTGGTAGGCTGTTCACTGCTATGACTGTTGCGGAATGTATACTATTCACTGTAACATCTGCTATTCCTTGGTTGACTAACCGATCGGAATATAGTTCACGTCTGAGGATTCTAGTAATTTATAATGTGAGCTATTAATAGTAAATTTAACTTGCATAAACATGCAGAGGCACGTACAGTGTCAGAGCAGTTTTTTCTTGTGTCCGCTTATTTTGGGTTCACCGCTTGGGTATTTTAGCAAGATAAGTTTGCCTTACGTAAAACATTTTCCCCAGCATTTACACTTGTTGCTGTTTGTATTTCCGTTGTGGAGTTTTTAGCATGTCATGTAGAGCGAAAAAGTGTTAACTCAGCGGGAGAAGGTGTTAGAGATGCTACTGGTCAGTAACCATCATGTCGTTGTTTGATAGCACGTAAAGTCATCTGGTATTCGTTGCAAGTTGCTAGTACGGCAGACAGTTTTCAGTCCGGCAGTTGTCGTTTATCGATGCAGCACGTAGCAAGCACGAGTCTCAGCAGTAATATCTTGGATATACATGATTCACAGCAGTTCACAGGATAATCGTATCCGATACCTGGCACATGTAGTGCGTACTTGTACACGTTGAGAGGGACGGTCGGTATCCCTCTTGGAACCGGTAGTAACGTATTTGAGATACGAGTTGTTGCTGAAGTAAGAAGATAGGCTACGTAGGGCCGCGATCACATAGTCTGAGATACGAGTCGTTAAACAACGAGGCTGTAGGATTTCGTATTGGGGTATTTTGCTTTTTGGGGTCATGGCTTTTTTTGTTTTTTATTCGCACCGGATACTGAGGTTATCTATGCCTTAGAGCTACGAGCAGCGCACCACGCGCACGCCCCTCACGTGGTCACTCCACATCTACACATCTACACCTCAGATCTCTAAATACATGAAGTCAGTTGATCAACATATCGGCTTGGGATCGCCGACCAACATCATCATCTTCTCTTCTTCTATATTTGGAACTCTGCCCTTATAGACTCACCTGACCGTGGCCTTCGTTTGCCTCAAATCATGTATAGACTATAGGCTGTGTCTTCATCGGGTCATCCCAAAGCGAGCCTACGAGGGCAATCCAGCTAAGAGCTGATACACGCCACGTACCATCTCATATATCAGAGGTTTAATATCCTGTGTGCCGTATGTACGAACTGGGGCAAGCACAAAACACGCGGTTTCCGTCAATAGACAATATATACTACTTTTGCATCTGGCCGATATCGTAGGCGGCGGAGGGTTTTGATGGACGGTTGGCCGGCGGGCGGGAAACGTACCGAGTCCTGCAATATTTCACCCTCTCTGGTAGAATTTTATCATGTTACTCGTTTTGTACCACCGCATTGCATCGATTTGACGTTTCGGACGCGTTCTCGACGGCAGTCATGGTGTTGTATGGGGTGTTCTGACTTGACTGTGTCAAGGTACTCCGAGGAGGATGCGTGGTTGGTCGGTGTTGGGAAGCGTGCCCCTCATGGGTTCCGGTGTCTATATAATTTCTCAGTAGGCTCGCTTGCCAGACGCAAGGCTTATACATTATTGCTCTAAATTGAACGCTAAAAGACAGACAGAACAGCAAGGTACGTCGTGAGGTGAGGGGCTTCCTGCATGTCCCATCACCGTCACCTACATTATCGCCCATCTATGATGGCCTTGACGTGAACGTGACATCTACCATCACGTGGTTTCACCTCAACCATGACATGGTTTCACGTCGAATCCATAGACTACTCACGTACGGAGGGCACTCCATAATATTAGGCCGCCCTGATAGTCGTAGATGCAGATCACATGGCAATCAAAGGATGCCACAAACATCCGAAATTGGAAAGGGGATCGGCGGCTATTCGGAACAAACGAAAACTAGGCTATAGATTCCCCCACACCACCAAAACGCCTCATTGCGAGATATAACCCTGTGAAGGAGCTCACAACCGTGAGAGCTCGAGAAAGCGTATGTACCTACGGTATACCAGTAGCAATCGGCCTACGGAGTCCTGCCGACGACGCCGTATTGTTAAGGTACTCCGAGGAGGATGCGTGGTTGGTCGGTGTTGGCAAGCGTGCCCCTCATGGGTTTCGGTGTCCTTATTATCTCTCCGTAGGCTCGCTGGCTAGACGCAAGGCTTATACATTATTGCTCTAAATAGAACGCTAAAAGACTGGCAGAACAGGGCAAGGCAGGTAGTGAGGTGAGGGGCTTCCTGCATGTCCCATCACCGTCACCTACAGTATCGCCCATCTATGATGGTCTTGACGTGAATGTGACATCTACTATCACGTGGTTTTAGCTCAACCATGACATAGATTTACGTCGAATCTACAGACTACTCATCTACGGAGGGCACTCCATAACGACTGCATATCTCGTGAAGCATTTTCGTGTGCTCATGTGCTGATATGTTGCTTGTGCAATGCAAGGGCGCTTGCTATTGTTGTCTATGTCCAATTCATCGCTGATAAACGCGCCGCACTCAAACTCTCAACAGGAGAGGATTTCGGCGGCCATGTCGGTGGCGGAAATGAAAGCGACGGCAATAGGCAGGCCCCGCGGGTGACGGCTGCGGAACCCCCTCAACTCGTGTATTCCTGTTCTCTAAGGTGCAGTTTGTGGTGTCCCCGCTGTCGTTGCTCGGGGTCCGAAGGCTGCTGGTGATTTGTTTTTGGGCGAAATCGGCGTTGGGCTGACAGTGCCCGGTCGCAGCTGAGAGCCTGGGGGGGGGCCGTCTTGGCGACTCGGGCGCGTCGTAGTGCTGTGACAGATAGAGACGACGCAAGCCCCGTGATTTCTTCGTTCCTTGAAGCTCTGCGTGGTGATGGTGGCGGTGGGCGCGGTATGGGAATGGGGATGGAGTGGCAGCGGCGGATGTCGGTGGCCGTCGAAGCGGTCTGTGGCGGTGGTGAGAAGGCAATTCTTAAACAGCCGAGATGTCACCAGCTCGTCGTGCTCCCTGCCGTTGCTCACCTTCAATGCGGCAGCTGTTCTCGTGGAGTGAGTTGGGCGGGGGGAGGGGGGGGAGTTCGCAACGGTGCCGGCGCGTTTGACTGCGGAAAAGGACGGCTGCGTCGTCATGGGCTGCGCGTAGAGTCGCTCTATAGGGCCGAGGCATCTGTCACTGGGTAATGTATGAAATGGCCTTGTTGCAGCCGAAGCACACACAGCAGATGCTGACTAAGGCCAGAGACGTCCTGCGTAGGATAATACAGAAGCGTTGCCATCGGTAGAGGTAGCGCAAAATATGTGGACATTTCGACCCGTATCCTATCCTACCTTCTTCCCGTTTTGCGACGATGTTGCTTGTAAATACCGTAGAACAAGCGTGGGATTGTAGTAGTGCAGTGCAGAGTACACGGGCACCGCTAGTTCGCTTGTAACGAAAATTAGAAAAATAGCTTTCTACGTATGAGTTTCCAGCAAATATTCAATCTTCCGTTAGCTTGTAGACGGCGTATGTGTGTATCTTGTTGATGGCAATCTAACGCATATAGCTCATTGCCATAAACTAACCCGTGGTCAAGGAACGACACAAGGAGTCTACAGGTAGGTTGGCAAACAAGTCAAGCTAAACTCAGCTGGGGTCCCTGGATGATGGCCAGTTCCACGACCTATTGTACAATCTGTTTCTACAAGGTTTCTCTTTGGCTCTCTCTCGCGAATAAAAATAGATACTATCATTTTGAAGCCCGACGTTTGAGGCTCATAGCTTGAAGCCTATATTTTGGAGCGCGAGTCCATGCTGGGGACTGGTGTCCTTATTTAGTTGCCATCGAGCACATCGGTTGCGAGCGGCGTTTTGTGCAAGCGGGCGCGAATTAACGCCTTTATATTGTACGATACGATGGAAATGATTTCCCCCCTTTCCTCTGTCCACTCTCACGTATACCCTCACTCGTTGTCGCACGCATTGCATTTCAATAGGCAAGCACCAGATTGTTTTGGATTTTGATTCGCTTTCACAAAAACTGTGCGGCATGAGGGCACTTTATCGTTTGTTCTGCCCCTGAAAATCCGCCATCGCCCTCTTGGTACTCCCGATTTAAACGCGGACGCCTCCGACGTTTTGTGACGGTAGTGGACGGCGCCCTCTCAGATGTCGAGTTATTCACTTTGTCATTTTTCAGTGGTTTCTTCGCTCAAAACTAACTCTATTCTGGGTAATCTGCAGTGCATATATAAAAAACACTTCATGCAGGCTCAGGCTGGATTTTGTATTTGAGAAATGGCGCGTTCTACACTAAGTTCAGTATATCGACTCCCGAATTGTTATTTTTTTCGTAAATGTCTGACCGGCTTTGTTATTACGCTGTTTCTTATCAGGCGTCCTGTCCTGTACTTCGTACTGTATTTCTTGATTGACCCGAAGTTGACACTTGGGCGGCGCATGTGCTTGTTGTGTTGTCAGCCGTTTGACATTTCCTGTTGCACGCACGGGCTTGATCGGATTTTTTCCACACATTGGACAGATAGATGGCGATCTAGATCTCCTTAATATTATATCGGTCGTTGTAATATGTTGTACAGGGTCTGTAGCAAAGATTTTCCCCAGGAAACATGCGTTAGATTGTTCACATCATCCGGTTCTCACCCGGCAACATGATCTGTAGGCCAATGCAGATCGTAGATACTAGGGATCTATGCGCCCTGAAAGACACAGATAATGAGTGAGGATCTCATCACGTGTATGTGTTTTCCGCCTGGATCTCTCACACGCAGTTTACCCGTGGGCGCTGCACGTCGAACGACAATAGATGCGCGGGTGCTATGTTTTTCAATTAGATATGTGTTTGTTGTTTGAGCCCATAGTATGCGCCGAGCCCTTACCATACCGTTTGGCGATTGCTCTGAGCACCTGAACGTTTCTTACCGTCACCCCCCCCAACGCCTGTAACGCCGACGGGGCACCCAACAAGGATGGATCTCCCACATACATGCTCGTCACCAGCCTTTGGTCGTTTAATGACCAAAATTCTTCAGAGTATAGTCTATACGATTTGACGACTCTTAAGTATGCATCTACATTTGTCCGATATCGTGGACGTATGTTGCAGACCCCGCGTCGGCAGTGATCGAGGATGCACCTGCACTATCGGTTCTTGCGCGTGTTGTACTCCACGGAAGAAGACGGAGGAAGCGGATCGCTGGAACAATACTGCACCCCCCACGCAGGATAAGCTGCAATAGTTTTCTAGGGGAGACGCACCATAATCCCGCCTGTTAGGGACATTCCGACTAAAGGGCTTGCAACTCTTGAGTGCTTCCGACGTCCAGGCTTAACCACCAGACGTACCCCAGCCTGTGCGTGTATTAGAGAAACGCCATTGCTACTGAGCCATGCAGTCAGCTCCGTGATTAGGGTGCATTTCTAATACCGTCGGCATCGCCACGGTAGGAGAAGAAGCGGCTCGTGCATTCGTCACAGGTACTACTGCGACCAGACGCGTGCAACGATATATATAACACTTTTGGGGTTAAAACATTTCTTACAGACGGGGCTCGTCAACCGAATAACTGCCCACTATCCAATGTCGTTGAGGCCCCTGTGATTGGTGTTTGTGTTTCGCAAATGGTTTTCACTAAATATTCCTAGGCAATGGGATTGTTGATCGTTTTTCTCAAAGCAAGTGGTTGGGTGAGATGTACAGCTTCACCAGTGAGGAGTCCAATAAAATGTACCTGGTAGGCCTTACTCCTACCGTACGTAGCTACGTAGCACTCGTCACGGGTACCGCTCCCGCATAGGGGCGTCGGCGTTGGACGCGCGAAACACGAACAAGCTTGGACGGCGCGGATTGGTGTTTCGGTCGGGCACGTTCAGACACTACTCCCACCTTGAAAAGCGTACGGCCTCCGCCCGCCACATCACCGCCCCCACCTCCCACCTAAACATGGGACCCCGGCACGATCCCTATCGCTACTGCAAACCGTTGGCAGCATGGTCGGGGGCACAAAGCGTATCTGCAGATAGATGAAGATACCCTGTGCGTAGTGTTTATGATGTATACCGGCGTATCACTTACCATGTACTTCATATGTTACTAGCGGTACGGCCACGACTCCGCCTGTGGCGCTAGTTTTGCGCTGCCCGTGGTGGTAGTATTAGTAGGGTAGGGCATATAGTATTGGTTGTAGTATGTGTGACGTACCACTCTCTGCATGGAAAAGTAAGGATCACCGTGATATTCCTGAATTGTAAGTTCAAAACGGCCCTCACTTTTCCGTCCATACTCACTGAGTGGTACCGGTAGTATTTACCAGGGATGGTCATCCCGGCGAAACAGAGTTTACGCGTAACCCATCTGGGTCGCCGTAACCGCAACATACTTTATTTCTCACAACATTTTTTTCCCCGAGCGCCCTAAATAGAAACCCCGCTGCAGATGGGTGGAGACCCGATACATTCTCGTTGTTTTTGGTTGAGTTACTTATTTCATAAAATATTTCAAAGACGTCAGCCGTGAGTTCGACGAATTTCGGGTCAATACTCACATTTGCAATCTGCGTTGTCGGTGCTTACTTGTAATATACTATGTGGGTGAGTTTTTTCATAATGGGAGGGGTCATTGTTTAATTTCTCACACACTATCATCTATATCATTATGCGTTCTTTGATACATACGTGAGGGGCAACGGACAGCAGCTGTTGTATGCGCTTATCTACTACACGTGCTGTACAGCAGGCAATAATATGTAGATGAACAGGGCGCAATTAAAAAAACACAATGCTGACATGCAGCACTGACTGTTGCTTCGGTTCACCGCCTTGCACATATACTTCTGGCGGCGAGCATATTTTATAAAAATAAAAAAGTACACTCCTCCAGCAAGCAGTGAGATTGAAGATTTCGTTGAAACTCATATGATTTCGTTGAAACTCATCTTTGCAAGCTGTGTGCGACACTCCGGTCGCGCGTATCGCTGGGTGTGTGTCCTCATTAAAGATATAGGTCGGCGACTCCCCTTAGAACTAGCTTGTGCCAGGCTCAACAGGGTGATGTTAATCAACTTGAGCGCGGAAACTATTAAACTCGGTTTTTTGAGGGGGACAATATCTGACGACTGACTGTGAAAGGAATGCATCAGCTTATCATGCATATCCTGTAAGTCGTATAGCCGGTGAGGGGAGGGCGGGGTTTTTTAAGGGGAGGGAGGTACGCGGGGGCGAGAGGTTGAAAAAGAAGCGGGGGTGGGGGGGCAGGGGGGTTGGGGGGGGTTGAAGGGTTCCAACAGTTTTAGGTGTCGCACACATATTATATATTATACAGGAGCTTACTATACGCGTGATATGGTGGGGATGGCGGGGAAGGAGGGGGTACGTGGGGGGGGTAATTTGAACTTAACCATACAGGTATAAACGAATGGGGGCTACCGCATGGATGGCTCGAAACGTAAGAGGTGTGTGCATTTTTTTTTTTTCGAACGCTTCTACTTTCCAGCTCCTGGACAAGCCGCGGTCACAGGTGTCGTCCCTTCGTCCCCCCGGTTCTTGCCTTCATTTTTTATCGCGCATAGGGTTCAGCAATCCCACTGCTCGTCGATTTTTCATCGAGTGTTGCTGACTCACGCTCTCGCGCTTTCCGCAAACCAATTTTTGCGCAAGAAAAAGCCCCCACGAATTGATACGAGTATGCACTCGGGGGGATTCGAACTCACGAAGCTGACCTATACCAGGCTCGAGGATGACCTGATACATCACCGGGGCGACCGATGATATGTGCTATCACCGGCCGGGTAGTGTTTAGGTTCTGGAATATTTTTATTTAGGTGGGGCGCGGCGAGGGAGGGGGAAGGTGTTTTTGCGTGCGTGTGTGGGAGGTGGTTGCTCAGGGATTTGACAAAAACGTGGTGTCCTCTAGAGGGCGTGACAACCGGGATGCGATAACAACAACAGTTAACAGTGGCCTTGAAGAGCTTGTCGATCTCACCATCGTAAGGCGGCAACTTGGGGATCATCCCTCCAGGGATTGGGAACACCGTCCGTCGTGTTCGTCTTCCCCACATCACAGCTTTGGACGCGTACATGTATGTGGACGGTGTACACGTCTCGCGCGAGTGTCTGACAAAAAGGTAGCTGCCGAGCCCCCCCCCCGCCCCGCCCCTCCCGCCTGCCCCCCGGCGCTACGGCGCTGGTTCTACACTTGAGGCACCTAAACGTCGTAGCCCAGAAGCCCAGGTGATATTTTGGGGGCGTCATACCGATTGCCTGGTACGTACATATGAAGCATGGAATGGCACCGCAGGGGATGTGGTATAAAATGTACCCGGGTGATGAGTAGGGGTAACGAATGGTAAGAATTTTAATGCAATGTCGTCTTATATTTGGGTTGTGACTCATGAAAACTTACTAAAAACGGGCGACCGGTGTATCACGCAGCTTGCAAATACGAGTATCGGCCCTAAACTCGTCGAACTCACATACACAGCTGACTGACGTTGTTAGAATTATTTTATAAAATGGGGGGTGTTTGTTCGTGGAATCAATCCAATAATTGTTATTGCCCGATTCCGAATTCTTCCATTTTTTTTAAATCATATACTGTATTTAAGTGGTACCCTCCAGAGATGTGTGTGTGTGTGTGTGTGTGTTTTTTTTTCTCACATTTTTACTTTCCAGCTCCTGGGCAAGCCGTGGTCACAGGTGTCGACCCTTCTTCCCCCCGGTTCTTGCCTTCAATTTTTATCGCGCATAGGGTTCAGCAATCCCACTGCTCGTCGATTTTCATCGAGTGCTGCTAACTCACGCTCTCGCGCTTTCCGCAAGTCAAGTTGTGCACAAGAAAAAGTCCCACCGAATTTATACGAGTATGCACTCGGCGGGGCTCGAACTCACGAAACTGACCTATACCAGGCTCGAGGATAATCTATTACATCACCGGGGCGACCGGCTACATACAACACCCCGTGTGATATATACCGTCGTACCTGTGAGCACTCGGACTTGATCGTAGCGATGATCAGTTGATGTACGAAGAACAACAACTTTTAATGACTACTCGTACTGTTGTTGTAGGTAGTAGGTGGTGTGCTGTATGATATGTGCGTACTTATGATTCGTACGAGTATGATGTGTTCTTTTTAATCTTCTTGTTACCAGCACAGAGTGTTTTTTTTGCTGTAATACATTGTATCCCTCTATCATCTGTCTAGGATGAAGAATAGGCGCGGAATGTCGTTGTGGGTATAGACTATACATAAAAATAACGGTTTTAATGTGAAGACCTAAAGACAGCAAACAGAACGGTTGTACATCATAATAATACGAGACCAGGGAGAGATCTTGACTTCATCATCTATCTCAGATCTTACTATACGACGGCATTACGTGTCAGCTCCTGTCAATGCGAGACATGAGACTTTCCGTCGGTCTCTGCGGCTCGCTAATACGGGCGCGCCAGTTGCCAACGAGAGGGGAGAGGGAAGGCCTGCAGCCTCCAAGAAAGGCATGCACCTGCCTTATGGAAAGGGGGGCGCACCACTACTTTCTGGAGGGTCACCATGACATCTAGTCTATGCTTATACAGCAGCATCTCGCCGAAACAAGGCGAGTCCTACCGTAGCTGCTCCTCTGGTCCGGACGATCAATACCCCGCCATGTTGTACGTTGTTCTGCCGTAGCGCAGAGCTACGTATAGGAAGCGCTGTGCAGTGTGAAGAGCTTGAGCCCGTGATGGCATGATGCAATTGCTACCAAAAATGGCGAGTAAACTGAGCCCTGCTGCCAACCTGCCAAGAGCCAACCAAGAAAATACTGAGCTCGGATATGTAACGGCTGCCCTAAAATAACGCCTTTGCAATATATCGAAGAAGAGCAGGATCCGGCCGCCGGGGGGGTGGGGGTGGATGCTAGATGGGGCTTGCCAGTTTCTCTCCTTTTGCCTAGAAAGGAGACTAAGATCGAGGACACCACAACAGCAGCACCAGTGCCCCGAGTTGGGTTGCCCCTTCGGGGTGCAGCAGTTGCGTGCTTGCGCGCGTGCTTGCTAGCGCTTGCTGTTGAGGGGCAAGATGACTGCGATCCTGGCTTTCGGGCGCGAGAGATTCTTGTCTGGAGTCGGGGACCTCGCAGCACGAGAATTGGGAGAGCAGGAGGCAGAGGAGGAGCGCCTTGTGCAGCAGGTGAGCACGAACAACAAACCTCTATCCCGTACGTACTGCCAGCTATATGATACGAGTATTCCTAACGCGCACTAGTCTACAGTATACGAACGATCGTACGATCGTGGTCCCTCAATCGTGCGATACCTTGCCAGACGACAATACGCGCGCTAAAGTCGGATCCCGGACTACATACACAGCAGAGTGCGGTACTCTGCAGGACGAGGTAGTGACAGGCGATTGCCACGGTCTCAAACAAAGGTGCCCAAACAAAGGTGCCCCGCGCTCCCCCCGCACTAACAACGCGGAACCAAGTCGCCACTTGCAGGTACGGTAGTGGCCGAACTCGTGACACCTAATACCTGATATTGATAGCTCGTTGGCATAGTCTATACGGTAGTCTGCTTGATGGGGAAGAACGTTGTTTGCTGGCGGTGTTGGGATTTCAGGATACGAAACCAACACGCCCATTTTTTTTGTTTTTTCAGCATCGTTCGTAGTGTACCTGGTATGATATACTTCGCATATATGTTCTATTTTACACCTCGTACACTCGAGTAAATCACTTCGAACACGGTAGCGGTGAGTTCGATCAGTTGAGTGGTCGATACTCATCTTTCCAATTTTGGACTTCTGCTGTGAGCTGCTGTTGCTGCTGTTTGTTGTACGGGATTGACCGTCTGTCTGTTCTCGCTGTCATGTGTTGTCCGATTGGTTTGGGGACGCCGTACTGCTGTCGTCAACACCCTGCACTACAAGTACTACTGCGTACACGTGCTGGAACGGGTCTGCAGCGTTTGCGTATCGTACTCATCGTATCATGCGCATATATACGTAGGTCTATATCACCAGTGTCCATCGTATCTAAACTTTACGAGGGTTGGCGTCGTTCCTAACGAAGCTTTTATTTCGGTTTTTACCGAAAGCTTCGGTTTTTCCTTCGGGAAAAACCAAACATTTTCACCCACAGGGAAAAACTGTTTTCAAGTTTTCTTAGCGGAAAAACTAAGATTTTGGTACAAGGGTGTCGAGGATCGGGCAGCGGCATCGCTCGAGCTGTGCCACCACTCGCGACGCATGAGGCTGAGCAGGGTCGTTCCCAAGGTCATTGGCAGGTAATGGTTGATCGCAGAAGGCGCAGTGAGCTTCTGAGCTCTCGTCGTCGAGTTGACAAAGTGACCGCACCGAGGCGGCCGACCGAACGAGGTCGCTGACGGCAATAGCTGGACTTTTGTTACGTTGGGCGTTGTAGCGCGGCAAGTTGGTGATGGATTTCACTCCCCCAAGGCATCGACACGTGCGTACGAATGAGGCCGGCTCCAGTGGGACAACCTCGCGGGTGTCTTCCGGGAGCGTTGCTGCTGTAGTGACGTTTCTGTGCCGGGTGAAATATTGTTTCGCGAGCCAACTGAGGCTCTTACCCATTAAGATTCAACCTTCGCAGACTTCCGTAAAATGCCGCAATTTCATCAAAAACTGAAGTGCTGTACGTATCGTTAGGACCGACCCTTAGTCAGCAGTACGCATCTCCAGCACCTTTGTGTGACCACGGACTCTAGATTTTTGACAAGAGTTAATGTGAGAAAACAACAACAACAACATCTCGTAATCCGGTCGCCCCGGTGGCGTATCAGGTTATCCCTGGGTATAGGTCAGTTTCGTGAGTTCGAGCCCCGCCGAGTGCATACTCGTATAAATTCGTTGGGACTTTTTCTTGTGCACAAATTGACTTGCGGAAAGCGCGAGAGCGTGAGTTAGCAACACTCGATGAAAAAATCGACGAGCAGTGGGATTGCTGAACCCTATGCGCGATAAAAATAGAAGGCCAAAACCGGGGGGGAGAAGGAACGACACCTATGTTAAGGAATTAGTGGGGTATTAGTCCGTTTGACCACTTGCAACTGGTTAACCAATAGCTTACCCAAGCTAAGCCTTATAACACTCTCCCCCCCTGAAACGGCGGGATAGCAGGTCGGCCGGATATACGGCGGACCTCTGTCAATATCCAAGCCGTTTCATTCCCTGGGGATACCAGGGAGAGTATTTTTCAAGTTCGACATGGGGAAACTCTGAAAAAGTTTATTATGATGGATGTGGGAGTTGAACCCACGACCCAAAAAACCCATGGTCTGTCGACGACGCCATTTGTTAAGGAATTTGGTGGGGTATTAGTCCGTTTGACCACTTGCAACTGGTTAACCAATAGCTTACCCAAACTAAGCCTTATAACACCTACCTGTGACCACGGCTTGTCCAGATGCGGGAAAGTAAAAGTGTGAGGGAAAAAAAAAAAAAAACTCGTTCCTACAAATCGACAGGCCGACAGTGCGAGAGCGTGAGTTGGCGAGAGATTCGATGCACGTCGATGAACATTACACACTGAAAAATGAATCTAACCCTCGTGTGCGCGACACAAATGAATGAAAGCACCGGGGGATGGAAGGTAAGATGCCTGTGACCACGGCTGACTGCCTAAAACCTCATACAAGTTGAGCTGGAAAGTAAAAGTGATGTAAAAAAACGAAGAAGTGAATACAGAACGCCAGGTAGCTGATCTACGCTGATCGATGAGAGGAGGCAGTGCTGGCTCCGACGCGCGACGTATATACGGTATTATACAAATTTTCTTTTCTTTCTATCCTTTTTCGTTTTCTTTTTTCGCTTTCTTCTCTTTTCTTTCCTTTCCTTTCTCTTCTTATTTGTTCTTTGTTTCTTTTTTCCAATTGACTTGCGTCTGTTGTGCGTATGCGTAGTGATAGATACTACGTGTAATATATACGTGGTAGTCTTTCTTGGGTGGCAAGCGGTATAGTCGGTTTTTCCAGGCGCGAGTAATGAGACGTATGCACCAGCTATAGACCTGGCACATCGTAGACTGACTCCCGATTTCACTTTTATATGCTTCTGGTGGAGGCATGAATTGCGTCAGCTGTGACATATGCGTGTACCACTTTGGGTTGTTTGTGTTTTTCCCAAGGGTATTCCTCAGCTGCAGGGTGACTGGAGCCTGTCCTGTGACCACGGACTTGATTATGCGAATTAATGTTCGAACAACAACAACAACAAGTACAAGGTTTCCGTTTTGATGCAATAGTCTGGTGTGCTGGCTTGTATATATTTTTTGCCCCCCTTTTCATTGCGTTTCAATATCAACAAGACAAAATGGAAAAATCAATTGGAAAAACAGAGGGAGACCCGACGGAACGACAAAAAAAATGAAAAAACGAAGCACAACAGACGGCCACCAACTGCAACACAGCAGATAACACCATCCAGCATCGGGGGCAACAACTCTAGTGGGACCCTACTACTACTGTAGAAGTAGGAGCAAAGCATTGCGCATGGTCTATCACCGGCGCACTGCTGTTTTTGACGACAGAGTACTAGGGGTGCCAATGCCGTCATGGTCGTCCCCGTACCGAGTACAAAACCGAAGTCCACTATTTGGCAAACAAAACCGCAGCAACCAAGCAGACGACACCACCCAGTCGGCGTCGGGGCAGTACAGTAGTACCCAAACTGGGTTCCGAATGCAACTACTATTGATAGAAGAGTGTTAACAGCACTGCTGCCTGGTCTGTCCTCTACTTTCTGTCTTTTGGATGGCCGTGTCCATATCGACATCCACCCTCGCCTCAATAGCTCCCAAGAGTATCCAAAGGAAAACAGAATCACAGCAGCAGTAGGGCAAAATAGCAAAAAAAAGCTCTGACACGTTACCCCCCGAGGGGGGTGGAGCAGGCGGTCCACACATAATAACAAAAACAAGAACAGAACACAAGGTAGTCAAAGAAAGTAGCTCGAGGTAACGTAGACAGGCTCTACCCACTGTTCATAGTCCACCTATTAATAGTGCCTTGGGACCCTCTCTGCGGTCTCCTTGCGTTCTTCAACAGCGGTTTCCGTACTCCTCTTAGCCCACGTGGGTGGTCATGTGCGCTGTGGCATCGGTTTTGAGTGTATACGTGTACCGGAGGTTCTTCGATATACGTATCAACCTTCTTTGAAAGTTTGGCCTATTCATATTATGGAGCTCATCACTTATTCGATAAAACGGTTGAGGCAAACTATGTCATGTACAAGCTTCTCCGGCTCAGAGTCAAATTCAATAGCGGAATGAGTTTTCGCAGCTCAGTTTTGCGAGTTTCGACCTGGGTGTCTGGCATTACTGTCCTTTTCCAACCATGCTTACTAACCCTAACCCTAACCCTAACCCATACCCATACCAAATTCCAGTCGAAGCCAAATAATGTGTATCATTGGAATTTCGGCATGAAAATTTGCATGGAGATCGCAGGGAAGGGGTTGACTTAGCCGGAGTGTATTTGAATATTATTTGTGACCTAAGCCTCCCATAAAGTCCCCCCCCCCCCCCCCCCCCCGCCTTCTCGCTCTCCCTTGCTCAAACGCCCCACCTAATAATATCGAAATCCGCCAGATTAATAAACACTTCACGCACTGGATATCACCTCATTATCTTTCTAGAGCCATCTATGCCGCTGCTTCCCCCCCCCCCCCCCGCCCCGAACGCCCCCTTCTTCCCTACCACCCGCACCATCGCCTAGACCTAGCACCACACGTATAACAAACCCCTACATTTATGCCACCTAACGCCCCCCCCTTCCCCCCCCCCCCCCACCTCCCCAACCCCCCCACCCCATCCCACCCCCACCCCCTCGAACACTCCGCCCTCTCTCTACTCACTGATTGTACGACTTACCCCAAGATATACATGATAAACTGATGCGTTCTTTCCAAAACCGTCACATTTATCCCCTCAAAATAATGTATAGTTTCCACGCACAGATTGAGCTGCCCCACCTGCCCCAACCCCCTCCCCCCCTGTGATAAACTGGTGTTTTTGTTTTTTCTTCCCAAAACCGTCAGATTTATCCCCTTGTAGGATTTATAGCTTCCACGCACAAATTGCCCGCCCGTCCGCCCCCCCCCGCAGTCCCCCCCCCCCCCCCCCCTCCAACCCCGCTCGCTATTGATGAAAACCAGGCCCCCACGTCCTTGAAAACTCCGCCCTCCCCTCACCGGTTATTCGACTTACAGGATTCACTTGATAAACGGATACATTTCCCTCCACAGCTGCCAGAATTTGTCCCCCTCAGAAACGGGTTTTATAGTTTCCGCGCACAGACTGACTAACATCACCCTGTTGACCCTCGTACAAGCTACACTGTAGTTCCAAAGGGAGTCGCCAACCTATATCCTTAATGAGGACACACAACCCGTAATACGCGCGATCGGAGTATCACACACAGCTTGCGAAGATGAGTTTCGACAAAATCTTCGATCTCACAGCTGGAGTGTATTTTCATTTTTTATAATAGAATGTTACGCGCTGACCGAAAAAAAATCGATGGAAAAGGTTACGGCCATTTTAAGAACGGAAAAAAGAAAAAAGCAATTCCCAAAATATCCGCGCTTTTTTATTTCATTTTATTTGGTCAGCGCGTGAAGTCCTAGCACAAAGAGCTCCGATTCGCGTGTGAAAATTTCAGGGAACAAAACAGACAAATTGAGCTGCGAAAAAAGATTTCCGATTTTTTAAGAATCGACCAGCAGGGTTTGAAGGAAAACACAGGATAAGTTGACGAAACTTTGAGGGCATGCTCTTGCTTTGCAATGGACATGCTGTGGCTGCGATTTTTTTTTTAACTGCCTGATTTTGAGTAATTTCGCTTCATTTCTTCAAAAATGGTCTAAAAAATAAAAATAAAAAACGCACCAAAAGACATGAGTTCTGTATGGAAATGACTTGATTTATGTTTGGGATCCAGGAGAAGGATCGGAATGCACCGGCTCGGGCTGATATCGACTGTGAAGCTGCGCGTTGATTGGCTGATCAGGGCATGCGTACAAGTATTATGCCCCAAAATTCATCACCGTTCAAGAGATAAGGCTTGTCAATCAAGTGCATGTCAGCTTTACAACCGGACCAGCTCGTACGAGGCGAAGGGGGCCGTCCCTACATTGGTTCGCTGAGCTAGATTGGGTTAGGCAGGGTTGGCGTTGGGGATTTTGGCCAAGGTTAGATCTGTTTCTTAATAATATAAAGTGAAAAGTATAGACTATATATGTCGACCATTTTCTCGATACCTTGGCCACCTCCAGTAGACCTTACCAGTTATTGGACACCATGGTTGACTCACACTGTGTGTATGCAAGAGATTAGAAAGGTTATCAGCAGCACTAAACATTGGCTGCTACGGCAAAGGTTAGGGCTGAAAATCGACACACGACGCGTATGAAAATACTTGGAAGTGTGGTGAGCTTAAGCTTTATTTTTCCCCATCCACCGGAGGATAAAAAGAAAAAAAAAGAGTTAGGGCTGAAGACGAACATGAATAATAGCAGCAAAAACGATGGTTGACTGGGTTGTTGCTAGGGTTAGGGTTAGGGTTAGTTATATTTTTATCGTACACAGGTAGTGACGTGCTCTCGCCACCTCAAAACTCAAATCCGTTTCCATTCGATTTTTTCAAAGTCGGTAGAATAGTTAGGGCTGAAGACGAACATGAATAATAGCAGCAAAAACGATGGTTGACTGGGTTGTTGTTAGGGTTTGGGCTAGGGTTAGTGATATTCTTATCGTACACAGGTAGTGACGTGCTCTCGCCACCTCAAAACTCAAATCCGTTTCCATTCGATTTTTTTCAAAGTCGGTAGAATCGGTTCTGGCTCAACCCTTGTGTCGTTTTGGTCTCTGATATCCTTGCAAAGCAGCTGTCGATCAGTTACCGATTGATAACAACGACTTATGGTTGAAAATCGGACGCGTATATACAACCGAAAGCATCACGAGTTTGAAATTTTGGGCGACGATCCTTACAGCACCTTTTTGCTGGTCTTCTCGTCTTAAGTCGTCGCCAGAACCTAGTCCCTGGTCATAGGACAGGCTCCAACAACTCTGGAGGGAAGCGTACATCAGGAAGGGATACAGTAAGGTAATACGTACAGACTAACGACACATGACCCGCTATTACTACAAAACGGTAGAGGTGAATCGTTTTTTTTTCCTGAGAGTGAGGGTGTTTTAATCACTTCAAGAGCTCTTTGCCCCACCCAAAAAGGAAGTTAATAATATACTAAACCCAAAGCGCAACGCAACTCGATGAACAGGCCCATGGCCTACAGTAGGTACAAAGTACATACGAAGTACAATACCAGGTATGTACTGTAAAGCAAGAACGACTTTTGGACGATAATGGGCCAAGGAGCCCTGCCAGTCAGAAAATGGTTTAGCCAACAAGCGCTCCCTCTATCGTAGCTCTTGTCTCGCCACGAAGAACTCACCAGCAACGGGGGGTGCCGAAGGAAAAACAAAAAAACAACCAACCGGGGCACAGATGGGCACGCGCACGTACAAAAGAAGCGATGGACTTAAACTAAAACTAAAAAAGCAAAAAAAAATCAGCACGAAAACACAAAAACAAAACAAAAACGACAGTAGTAAAAGGGCATTGTGGAAAGCATACAGCACAGCAAGGGATCCGGGTGGCTCTACGCCACAGGCTGGTTCAAGTAAAAAACCCGAACTTTATTCTCCGGTGAATGTCCACGCCGTTTTTTCGATTCAGAACGTGAACTTTTGCTCACGTTTTCTATGTGCCGTTGCGAAGACCTCACCAGCCGTTTTGTTGTTTTGTTGCCTGATTTTTCGTCAGTTACGATTTTTTTTTAAATGTGGACCACCTTAGACCAAACATTTTCGGCGAAAAAAAGAAAAAGAACCCCCTCCGGAGGTCAGGCCTCGGGATGGGCATGTAGAACACGTGTGCAAAAATTCAGGGTCTGTCTCTCAGAACCGGCGTGGGCAGTGGACTTTTGCGCGTAAAAATGAGTAAAAAACGTAATTTCTTTCAAATGAATTGGTTTTAGTGTACGATCCATTTTTTTTGCCAGATTCTTCTTAATATTAAACATAGGCAGGTCAGATATTCGAGATTTTGTGCGAAAATTGCTTCAGATATGCCTTGGAGTACCTCCAACCAGTTCGTGCAAAATGCGACGCAGTTTGTTTTTCGCCCCCGCTTGGAAAAAGAGTGAATATTATTGAGAGATTAGAAGGTCTGTCATTGGTCGATACGAGTTTCGCTCCTAGAGACAGCCCGAGGCCGTTAAAAAATAACTGGCCATTTCACCCTCTTCCACTGGTCATGGGGGTCAGCATGATACAAAATATACTCTTTGACTAGATATTGCGAGCGGCATTCGTGGGGAGAGAGTTTCGGGCTTTTAACATGAACCAGCCTGTAGATACTTACGGTCATGGGAAGGCACGCATAATGACGGCAACGGCCAAACCAGTAATTCGGGCCCCCGGGCACGACGCCCCTCACCCCCCCCTGTCCCCGCCCCCGCGCATTGGTGTCAACGGTCCGTGTCGCGGTTGCAACCATCACTTGCCGCTCTGTCGTTCTACTGCTCTTCGCGTCGTGACATTTCGGCATGATAGCCTCCACTCCGTCTTCGACATGCCGGCCTTCTATGATGCCTCGCACCACCCTTCGAACTTACCTGGTAATGTCGAACTCCTCCAAATATTACTCAAGGCGCCCCCATCCAATCCTTTTCCTGTCCTCTGGAGTATCCCTTACCCCCAACCCGATCCCTGAGCATCACTCTCTTCAGCAGGCGCTCTTCTCCCGTGCGGGCCACTTATCCTCCATCTGCGCACCGTCGCTTCGATGCTCTCGGAGTCTGTCTTGATATGGGCGTCGGCGTGGAATAGTATGATATGTGGTATCCACGCTTCCGCTTCCGCCAGCCGAGGCATCGGGGAAGCGTTGAGTGGTGGCCCTGCCGTAGCCTGTCGTGGTCAGCCTTGTTAGGGTTCCTGGCGGCGCAACCGTACAGTAGCCTCTTCATTATTCCTCGTCATTCGGCATCCTCACCTTCAGCCGTGGGCGCACACCTGACACCGGACTAAGCGCGACCAAGCCCTTAGTAGGCGCCGCGTAATCTCGACACTGAGTTCTTTATGCTTGATAGCGAAAGGTACCACGTACCTGGTATAAAAGGACGTCGACAATTACCACAGAATCTCAGGCACTAGACCTCAAGGTCAAGGGATGCAGAACTTCCTAACTATATAAGAGGCCACGTTGGATTTTTAATGTGTTTTTGTTGTTGTTTTTTTCGAGTAAAACTTTGTGTATAAACTATGTTCTTCAGCAGAAGCTATAATCTTTCTGGTATACAAATAACGTGCTACGACAAAGGTAGTGTTTTTTGGCCAATATCGTCGGAACATGATTACCATTTATATTTTTGTCTTTATAATATTATTTATAAAAAAAAGAGATTTTTGGCAAGTATCGTAGGGACATCATCGTTGTTTTTTTTGTTTTTACAATACTTTTCGTGAAAAACACCCATTGATATCGTACGTTATGGGATTGTTCATCGAGCTGCACTTTCAGCTTTTGTTCGTCCTCTAAGTCGGCACAGAGGTCCGTAAGCGGGGAGACTCGCAACAATGATGTTCATGCCTGCCGTAGCAAGCGTCTAGGGTAAGAAAAACACTATACCAGGTACCAGGTACGGAATACGTCACACCTCCCGAACCGAACCTGTTAGGTCTGCGGGTCGTGCTTTTGAAGAAATCTTACGTGCACAGCGAAAACAAGCACAGTACTGCCAGATCACTTCCGACGCATTAATCAACCCGAAACACGTCTCAGAGTCGAGCTCTACAAATAGCAATTCGCCATATATTGATCAACCAGAAACACGTGCAAATTTTCGTGCCACTGGTGTTAACTCACATTTACGACATACCTCCCGAACCGAACCTGCTAGATCTGGGGGTCGTGCATTTGAAGAAAGCTTACGTTCACGGCAAAAGTAAGCACAGCAGTACTGCCAGATCACTTCCGACGCATTAATCAACCCGAAACACGCCTCAGAGTCGAGCCCTACAAATAGCAATTCGCCATATATTGATCAACCAGAAACACGTGCAAATTTTCGTGCCACTGGTGTTAACTCACATTGAAGTTCGGCGACAGTGACAACCACTCGTGCCGGCGTCCTCGGTGGTATAGCAGGTGACCCTCGAAACTAATGAGGTCGATTTTTCGAGTTCGAGACCCCGGAGTGCACACTCGTTTCGTACATACTCGTAACGACATTTCTTGCACGAAAAAATGCAAGTCCAAAGCGCGAGAGCGTGAGTTGAAATTGCTGAACGACGAGCAGCGGGAATGCTGAACCCTATGCGCGATAAGAATGAAAACACGCACTGGGGGGGGGAAGGGATGACATATGCGACCACGGCTTCTCCAGAAGGCCGCTGGGTGCTATTCGACCTGGTACGATTTGAGCTGGGGAGCACACGCGACAATCAAAAATATAGTATATTCGAGTATATGCTGGTATGTATACATATGAATGTGACGTGAAGTAGTATCGGGTCGAGAGGGGCCTTCGGGCAGGAAGCGGTAACTTTTGCAAGTGTTAAGCCGGCGGGCCGGATCTGCCTGTCCGACCCATGGGCCAGCGGAAAACATCTCACGGGTCAAGGTGGCCCGACTCGAGACATGGCGTGTTTCTCGCGGGTCATGACCCGATCAGACCCCAGCCGTGAGGTTTCTAAATCTTCAAGCCTGAACCGACCCGATCCGAGAGTGTTTTTGTTACCGAATTAGACCCAACCCGATCCGACCCGATCCGACCCGACCCGGCCCGGCCCGATCTGACCTATGAGATTTTGAAAACCCCATGACCCAACCCGCGGGTCCGATGGCGGCCCGTGCAAATCCTTTTCCTCGCCATGTGTTAACTCCCTTAGGCTCATCAATATCGACCAGAAAACGATAACAGGTAATTCTTGCGGTCTTGAAAACTATTAACCGGAAGATTTTACAACAGCAGCACGATTATCAGCATGCTGTGCGCGTGGCGTACGCCTGATAAGGGCTGTTCTTAACGGAGGCCTTTTTTTGTCTTAAATTTCCTAAATTTCCTAAATTTCCATATTTGTGAAATGTGTCTTAAAATACGGAGGCGTTCTGCCATAATTTGTGAAATTCTTCAGCCCCAAAATATGGAGAAGTTAACAATAACAAATTGGGAAATCCTGTCGTCGATTTCCATATTTCGAAGGCAGTGCTCCGACAAGCGCCGTAGCTCAACGTTGGGACCATCCGGTAGCTTTAAACGTTGATCAGGGTGGTCCAACATTATGGCCGATGGAATGAAGCGGCCTGGGCCTCTGGAGGACTCATCGTCGAGTTGGACGAAACAACGATTCAGCCTTCCCAATTATCCAGACACAAGGCACAGAAACATGTAGAAGACTGTCGCTGGTGTCCTCGTCGTGCTCGGCTTGTTCCTGACACCAGGGGCTGCTGTCGCCGGATTGCACGAATCTACTTGGCCTGGGTGCTTTCCTCTGCGGTCCTGCGGGATGTTCGCTCATGCTTGCGGTGTGACGACGCGCGTGACTGCTGGTGTGGGTGGTGGCGGTCTTGCTTTATGGCTCGGTTTTCAAAAATCAGGGAAAAAAGGGCAAACAACCCCGCGCTCGATAATAATGCAGACGTTTTTTCATGGAAATGTTGGAAAAAAAGAGGAAATTTAGGAAATTCACATCTCCGATAAGAACGGCCCTAACTCCCAATGCTTGACCCGGACGCACCTCTTACCCAGCAGCCCCGGCTATCATACTTCGTGTGACCTATTTTGTGTAACCATCACATTGCTCTTACGTTTTTTCCCTTCTAGACCCAGGCGAACAAAGGGAGTAGTAGTATGTGGCATGAAACAGGGTCGTCGGTGTCTATCACTACTCCGTGGCAGTTCGACAACAATGCCTGGTATAGCATTTTCCCTGTACCGTTTGGACTTGATTACAGTGTAGCAACAAAAAACGCGACGACTGAGATCTGATCAAATGTCTATTGGTAGGAAGAGCGTACATCAGTATGACTACTATTGTGCTGTGCTTCACGCCTGTGGTATAGCCCCTTACAGTGATTTGCAGTTTGGGCACATCCCTTACGTACCCCAGCGTTGCGGACTTAGCAGTGTGACTAAAGCTGTAATCGTCACTTTTTATAACGTTTTTTTTTCCGTTTGAAGTCCCGAAAAGGTTAACCAAAACACACAAGAAAGCTGTGCTGTCATCGAGATATTTCCTACGGGAAAATTACTACCAGGTATAGGAATTCACGGGAAATGATATTCCCCGTGTACAATTGACGTTGCCGTGGTCCCATCCACGCAGTTCTCGTGAAAAATTGTTTTCCCTTCCCACCCAAATCGATCACGTGGCAAGTCCGATTTATCATTTCCATGCAAACGGTCCACGTGAAACGTCTGTTTCCCCGTGGTTTTCCGCTCCCGTAGCGTAAAATCCGGAGGACATACATGTCGATTTTCCATATCCCGTTCAACCTAATGAACTGTAACAACAAAAAACATTACATATTCCAGCGTGTCTCGCGTGCATGGGATCACCGCACGGGACTAGCACGTGCACCGCACGACGATAAAGTTCGACGTCTGGGGTCTGACTCTCCCCCAGTCATTTTCTTATTTTGAAGAATAATGAAACATCACTAGTCTAGTACTCGTATTATGCATTTTTTTGTTTTTTCTTCATCCCATTTATTATCTTCGCATTACTCTTCTCGCGCTCCCTCCTAGCAGTAGCTCAGATCCGGGGTCACATAGCGGGCCCTCCTCCCCCCTCCCCACTACGGCGCGTGCCTTCATTTTTATCGCGAGAAAAAAATAGTATTTTCTCCTCTCGACTCGCGTCGAATTGTGTGCCTACCCATGCTGCTACTAATAGGCGTTCTCAGCAGTTAGTTGATATGTTTTTTTGCATTTTAGCAAAAAAAATCAAAACCTCACCGCGGTGGGAATCGAACTCAAGGACCAACGCTAGTAGCACTATAGTATGAAATTATACTTCGAAGTATGTATTAATTGAAACTGTATGAAAGTATTGGGAGATAACCCATAACAGGTACACCTGATCACTTTTGATCCAACAAAGGCAATACTCAAAACTCAAGTGAAAATGACGCCACACGAACCACGCGATTGACCGAAAGGACGTCGTACATGTTTTTTAGGTAAAACGACCCAGGTGCACCTGTATGTAGCTACCCTGCGTGTGTTTCAACTGTTGCAGGTTTGTGTCTTGGGGTTAACCGCTCGGCTACGCTTTGCTTTTTTTATTGCTTCACTGCTGCCAACCACGTCATTATTTCATGCTGTCGTTCTTACACGGTATTCCGCTACTTAGTATTATTTTTCTTTCACTGCGCAACCGTTGCTTACGGGGTAGATGGCAGCGGAACTTGAATGCCTACTCGTAAAAATAAAATGGCAAGCAACGACTGCTCGAAGCGCAGGCAAACGGGTTTTGGTCAATCGCAGGGATCGTGGCGTGCGTTTGTGTGCTGGTCTCAGTCTGTACCCGTTTCCTGCTCCAACCGGAAAAGGTGTTCGCCGCGTACAAGTTTTTAGTTTTCTGTCCTAGCATATCGTACGAACCTAAATCACAAAAGTATGCGAGGCCCCGATTTTCTGTTTGATTTTGGTGTATATTGCCCTGCTGTAGGCTTAATTGTCATTTTCCGGTACACGGGAAATCCTTCACAAGGAGTACCTTGTACCGGATGCCTTCATATGTCCAAAGCACATATGTACCGGGATGTGACCACAAACTCCAGAGTACACCGACTTCTAACCAGCCGGGTTGACTGTCACCGTTGTACAGCGCGGGGTTCATCGGTGTATGGCGTACAGAACTCA
This sequence comes from Undaria pinnatifida, assembly GCA_012845835.1. Classification (NCBI taxonomy): domain Eukaryota; class Phaeophyceae; order Laminariales; family Alariaceae; genus Undaria; species Undaria pinnatifida. Next base: position 4,568,839 of record JABAKD010000027.1, read on the forward strand.
GGTCGATATACTCACCAGACACGGGCAACGTCCACCCCGTAGCAATCACAACCGCTGCTCCAACCGAGGCCAGCTCTGTGTCCATTTCGCTTGCACCATCGTGCTGCCTCTTCTTGGTCAGTCGTCAATCATAAGGCATCCCTCCCTTGTTCCAACCATGCTGTGGAGATTCCTGATTGTATATATATATGCTACAATCCCATCGTGCCGAAGCTACCCACGATTTCTGACTCCAGCGACCGACTCTTTCATTACGCTTGCCACCCGACAACGTGCAGCGCGTTAGTGTCAAGCCAAAAGAAATAAGACAAACAAGCATAATTAGAAGAACACTACAAGAACCTCAAACTTATATTATAACGCAAAAACGAAAACGAAAAGCGTTGGCGTGGAAAATTGAGACATCGCATCGACGAGGACGGGAGCGCGCCTTCAACCGTATTTTGGATGCGCACAGCTTATACGTCATTTCTTGCTGAATTCCGATATTTAACCCGCATCATGGTGTGATGCGTATGATCATGATGCGTACTACTTGCGTACCTTCCGTCTAGTCGTTTTTTTTCTGGATTAAATACTGCCTTTTGATGCAAGCGTATGATAGGAGCTTGAAATGGGGAAATGTAAGATTCGCGTGAAAGAACCCAAGACTTGGAAAGTTCCAAGTGCACCGTTCGTGTTTTTACGCGTCTCTATGATCTAACTCTTGCAACGGCAGGGAGGCCACAGGGAGTTCCGGCACCGGCTGGGTGAGCTCCGGGAGGATGTGAGAGGCACTATGATCGTGAGTTTCCCTTGATGATGTACCTAAGTATCCCGGCCAGTGCCCCCTGGGCCTCGAGGCGAACATTGCCCTAGCAGCAGTGCCATCGCGGCATAGGAGTCTTTAAGCGAATTCGAGGGCACACAGCTTGTGCCGAACGCCGTTTCTTGCGGGAGCTCAATCTTCAGCGCGCATCTTGGCTAATCCCAGAGAATCTGGGCGGTGCCGCCGTGTAGGTATCTCACGCAATCGGAAGCTGGCGATGCGTCGTATACGTTCTGAGTCTTCGCCTATTCGACGTCCAGGTACAGGTAGGTAGCCCTGCGATTCCTATGGGCACGAGCACACCGCCTGACATCTTCGGGCGTGACCGTTCAAACCGCCTGTTCTTTGCACGTCTTTCGACACAAGGTTGGGGTCAAGGCCAACCTTCGTCGAGCGTTGAAGGATCGAGACCTCTACGCGCGTCGTGTGCAAAGGTTTATCCCGGAACTAGCAAGGAGAGTGGTGAGTCACGGGTCGTCGTCAAACCGATATCGAACCAGTTAGCGTCGCCCAAGGGGCCAGCCATGCCGTGTCGATCAATCACTGGTGGCGATCCGGTAGTGCCGACCTAGGATACGGTGCTATAAATATTGTAGCATTGTACTACTACTAGTCACTTTTGTTGAAGGTATCTTATTTCATTGGCTCGCGGCCACTCGCGCGAGTGTCTGCCGTACCGGTATACCTGTGTACCTGGGATATATAATTTCAACTCGTAAGGTTTAGCGCCATTTTTTGCTTCTCCATGTGCACCGCCATGGATTATTTTTCACGCTTGCTTTCACGAGTGAGATCCAGAGCATTTCGTGCCAGTGGTCTAAACCCGGCGGCGGTGGCAATAGGCTTACCCCTCCTCTGCCGTAGCCTGCGTCTGCCGCCGATACATGCGCATTCTTCTTACAGTCTTAGACCGGCATTACTTGCTCGTTACGTTAGGCCGACAGTACACACTGATAACAAGGTAGTACGCACTATCTGGTCTGCGACTTCCCTACGTATGGGTGGTCCAGCATGTTGTGTTATTTGCGCGTCTTTTTCCCCGTCGAAAATCTCATGCTAGGATAGGGCGGTATGGGTAGCACTTTCGGGCCAAACTACCGTAGTTCTCAATGGCGGGGCTCCTGAACGGAGGAGATACCCCATATCATATCGTCGGAATTTTATTTGAGTTTTACAATGCTCTTCACTGTACAAGTATACTTTGGCCATGGGATTGTCCCGTCAACGTTTATCGAAAGTCGGTTTTTGGGTGAGGTATAGAGCTCCTCGAGTGAGGACGCTCAGACAAAGTAAGTTTGCCCCTGAGGCATTCCACGGTAAGGGTTGCACGTTTTGGGCCATACTTCGTATGGTATTTCTGGCCGGTTGGGCTTCTCAAGTGACAACCTACCAGTTAGTCAGATACTTTTACGAGCATACTTGGTACCAGGTATCTGGTATAGTTTTTCGGAATAGCGCGTGGAAATGTTGGTCGGATTGGGCGAACGGGAACGCCCTCGACGTCATGTTGCGAGTGATGATGATATTGAGCTCCTCATGTTAGGAGCTCAGAAACTTCCGTTGCACCCGTACCGTGGGATGACTCCCCTGCTGTAGCACGCGTCCTAAACAGTGCATGTTCTGGGCCGAATATCGCCCTGGTGCAATCCCGGATGCGGTGAGACAGGGAGCGGAGCACTTCAAGTCTTACGTACAACATCCTTAGGAATCGAAAGTCCTGGGCACACCCGCCAATGTTTCCAAGAGTCGTAGTTTTCCAACTTTTGCGATGACACGATGCCGGTCGCGATTTGCAGGAGAGGCTGCGCTTTTACGAGCAAGAACAAGTGCCGGGCCTTCAACGCGCACTCCACCGTTGCGAGCAGATGGTGGAGCTGGTGAGCCCCCCTTGGTGTAGTACCCAAACTGCAGGTCAACTTCCCCTCAGCTCGTGACGAACGCTGCCGTTATGGTAGTAGCATCATAAATGAGGATATTAATAATACCGTTTAGTGTAATTTGGCTCACGTTTACTTTTCAGCTTCTGGACAAAGCCGTAGTCACAGGTGTCGTGTGTTCTCTCTTCCCCCTCCCCCTCGGTGCGTGTTTTCGATTTCCATGAAATGATTTTGTTGCTTGGTCATGTGGAGCACGATGAATTGGGCGTACGTTGCCCGATCCCAACACTCAAGGCCAGAGCGGGTTGTAACCCCACGAGGTTTCCATTAGTGTGTGGGGATGGGTATGACACAGCGTGAAATGCAGTTATGCAGATTGGGTTTCACGAGCTAGCAGCCGTAAACAGCAACCAACAGACGGTGTAGGGAACGCGTGCTGGAGCAGAATAAACAACCTAGCATCTATATTGGCACTGGTTTATGTGATCGCCATCATTGCCCACTAGCGCATTTCCCCATGTGAACCTTTTTATGCCCCTCAGCTGAACAGCCAGCTCGACGCCGCCGAAGCCCCGTGCGCCGTGTGTTTTCCGTCCACCCGCGGTGTTGAGGGTGGTGGTGGCGGTGGTGGCGGTGGGGGAGGCAGTGGTGGCGGTGATGGTAGTGAGGGAGGTGGTGGAGGGGGTGGAGGTGCCGGTGGGGGTGGTGGAAGGGGAAGTTTCGACAGCGGGGAAAGTGATGGCGGTGGTGGAGGTGACGAGCGCGGTGGCGACGGCGGTGACACCCGTGCTGCGGGTCGCGAGGTAATCGGACAGCTCGTCTGGTCGCCACCGCCGTACAGCTCGGCGCCGCCCCTCGCCAACATTGCGGATATGGTAGGGTCAGACCGGGAACTTGCCGTGCCCTGTGGTGCTGGGCGGCTGCGGATGCGCGACGGGGAGAACGCACAGGCGGGAGGCTTCCGAATCGGGTGCCATGATTGTTGGCTGGTGCTCCAGCTACACTCTTGCTTTCCCCGCCAAAGCGTGACGCTGACATCACTGGGTAAGTGGCTAGTGCCTCAAGCACTCGAGCATTGGCGGGTATGGTTCCTTTTCGCGTAAACTGCATAACTAATGACCAGCAGCAGTGCTTATATTGGTCAAACATCGTCTCCCGCACGTTTTGTTCGGCTTCTCTGCACGTGCACATGTCGCAGCCATTTCCCAAGATGTCGCGAACGCGTTGGCGTGCTTGCTGCTCAGGGCGGCGCTCCAGCCGGCGATCCCTTCTGCCGCCATAGAGGAGTACCGAGGTGACTAGGGACTTTTTTCTGTCGTGGGGAGTTTCGTCACACTTCGTGATCGCTCAGGATGATTCCTCTGCGACAACGGTATTGCTTCCATGATGTAGTTTCGCGGCTTTCATTCTGGCACAGAAAAACATTGCCGCCAGCGACCACACCGCGAGCCACACCTGTCGGCGCGTAGTGTCGATCACGTCATGAAACGACTTAGAGCGAGTACAATTAGCAGGATCCGGTGCTGCGCGTGGGATTGGGGGTCGCCATCTCAGCAAGGTACGATCTAGCACGGGTTCGAATTTCGCTGTCAGACCCAATGCATGGCTCGGCAACCAGCAGAGATCGTCTGTGCCTGCACTCGGTTTTTCTCTTGGCAGGGAGAGCCGGTGTCGTGGACGCGCTGGTGGCCAGACAGGGCGTCGGGGACGGTTTCACGGGGCGCTTAGGCGTTTGGACCCTGGAAGCTCTGGCGCCTGTGAGTGACACGATTCCGAGATAAGACTCGCTAGCGGTTACCGCGGACATGATCGAGTACCTGGTATTTGGCAAAGTACTTGAGATGCCTTGACAAGGGCATGGGGCAAACGATTCGGGTGCTGTGATTGCTGTAGCTGGAGAGAAAGGGTAGGGATGCATTCACCGTCGGTAATTGTAGCGTCTCCACAATACATAAGTTGCAACGACGACCGCTTTTTTGCGGCAGAGGCTAGCTCCGTGTCTCTGTTTGTTTGCACCAGCGGACTTCCCTGCTTGGTGGGTCGGCAACCACAAGTTATTCCTGCCTTGTTTCAGCCATTGGGCAGTGATTCGTGGTTCTCTGCAACGACATCCCACCGTACCGAACCTATCGCGACCTCCGATTCAAGTGCCAAATTCAATGGAAGCGTTGCACCGAAAACCGTCGGAGTGGAAGCGTCTACAAGAGTGTTTGGGCAGACAGCTTACATACCTGGCGCCATTGTTTGCGGAAGCTTGATAGTCAAGGCGTATCCTGCGCACTTCCCGAGAACGTGGCAAGACCTTTGTGGATGATGCCTCAATAAGACATGATTCGCAGTTTAAAGCAGTTGGTCGGTAAACGTATATGTGCAGATTCGCTTTCTCGAAGCGCACATGGAGGTGCCCGTTTACCGCCCTGTGTTGACACGTGCAAACTGCATGACATGATCGCGCGCGACCATCGAAACCGCTCCGTCTGATCTTGGACAGCTCGCCCGGTCGCTGCTCTCGTCGAGGGCGGCGCGCACACTCGCGGAGGGGGGCCGAGGTATTGGGGACGGTGTGGTGGTCGCAGGAGCTCGGGGGGCAGCGTATGAAGATGGTGGTGAGCATTCCCAGGTGGTAGAACGCCGCCTCGTGCTCCGTGCGGGTCGGGAGGAGTTCCTGGCCTATGCTGTTCTGGCATCGCCGTCGGTGGTTTTCACGTCGATGGGTAAGTGGCTAGGTCTAACGAAGTGGGATTTGTAGGTATCGTGGCTGCGAAAATATCATACTGCTGCTATACAAGAGAATCAGTGTATCGACGCGGTTATCTATGTTTTTTAAGTAGCAGTACTGCATGTCGCGCTGCGTATTGGTCGAGATGGACTTTGTGGTCGGTCAACGACGGTTAAGTGTGTCAATGTGGAAGTGGTGCAGGTCGATATGAACAGGAAATACGCACGAAACACAGGTTCAGGGCAAGAAGACGGAAGAACCTAGTCTAGTATTGGCTACGTATCTGCACATGCAGCAACCCGCTGAACCACGAGCTGGGCCAGCCATAAAACGCAGTATAAATCATGGAGCTGTATCTCGTGAACCACCGTCAGTTGGGACATGAAACTAGGAAGAACCCTGGCACCTTTTTGTATATCCCAAAAATGCAAAGTATTGGCTAATAGGGACAGCTCACGCTATCGCTCTATCAAATAGTGGGGACCGAAAGACACGCCAGCTAGGGCTGGATTGCGAAGGTAATTGAGTAAATCGACAACGACGTGTATGAAAATACGTGGAAGTGTGGTGTGCTTAAGCTTTATTTTTCCCCATCCGCCGGAGAATGAAAAACGAAAAAACACAAAGTGATAGCACTTTTAGATTTCCAATCGATCTCGCCGACATATCCGTAAATACTCAAGCAGTACAGCACCATATAAACATAGAATTCAGACGATCTTTAGACCGTAAAATCCTATGGCAGTTCTAAAACTCGTCGTACCCGATCAAGGCGAAATTTGGTGGCGACGTTACTGAGGACACGAGGAGAAGATTGACATGATTTTGATCGCCCAATTCGTCGCCCATCACGAGATATGACCGACACAGTGTGCGATGAGGTAAAGGTATACACGGCGACGCACCGCTAAATTTTGCGATTTCTGTCCTGGAATTTTAACACTGCGTTCGTGACGCCTGTGCACAATAATTGTTTCCCGGCCATTTGGTTTTAATATTTCAGATGGGTTTCAACTGCGTTTGCATTGTTTAGGGTCGATTATTCGGTCATGTCTGTCTCTGTCTACGAAAAAGTAGCTCGGAAAGAAACGCTTCGGTTGGTACATGAAACAACGCCGTGTCAAACTTTCATGTCCAGCTGTGTAAAACCAGTCGGTGCGTGGCCGATCTCCCGTTTGGACAGAGTCTTGGCTGGCCCCGCTCGTGCACACTTGCTTGCTTGCGTACGTAGTATCGACCAATTGAAGTTCGTTGTTCAGTTTGCGTTCGTGATACCGACCAATTGAGGTACCACGTACTTTGTGTAGTAGATCTGTAGGATGTTTGAAAATACATGTGTACAAGTCGAAGGTGGGTTCCATATCCAAAATTGTAGTTTCGGGCTCACTCCCCCGGTTGCCTCAATCATTAGTCTCAATAGACCAGAAATTAATGTGCTGATCATCTCCACAAGATAAGGCATCTCCTTGCTCCTCTGGCCTTCTTTGATCTTCTTTCTGAGACCAGTTGCTCACCAGCGCGCCGCCACCCGTCCTCAATTCTGTGTCTGGTATCTGTTTATGATTGCGGCTTGTTCACTTACATCAGTGTCACTTGCATCAGTGTAGCTACATTGCCAGCTTCCGCGGTGTTCTGTAGCCCCGCGGTGTTCTGTAGTCCGCTCTTGTATTCGCTTTCTCGCCCTGTGCGTTGTTCACATGATTGCACACGTATTTTCTCTGCGTATCCTGGTATACACTCGTCCACGATGCACTACTACTCGAGGGCACACACCAAAGCAAACAGGACGCCAACACTCTATAGTAGCTCAAGAAGGGACACACCTCCTGAACATCGCTCAGTTCCAGCACATAGCTCAAAATACCCAAGCATTGGCGGGTGTGGTTCATTTTCGCGAAAACGAAATAACTATTGACCCGTGATCATATTGGTGAAAAATCGTCTCCCGCCCTTTTCGTCCTCTTATCTTCACCTGCACATGTCGCAGCGATCCCCCAAGATGTCGCCAACGCGTTGACGTGCTTGCTGCTCAGGACAGCACTTCAGCGGGCGGCCTATTCTGCCGCCATAGAGGAGTACCGAGGTGACTTGCGATTCGGGGCTTTTCTACCGTGGGGGATTTTCGTCACTTCGTGATCGCTCAGGATGATTTCTCCAAGGCAACGGTATTGCTTCCGTGACGTAGTTTTGTGGCTTTGCTCCCGACGCAAAAACGTTGCTACCAGCGGCCACACCGCGATCCACCCTCGTCGGCGCGTAGTGTCGATCACGTCATGAAACGACTTAGAGCGAGTACAATTAGCAGGGTCCGGTGCTGCGTGTAGAATTGCGGGTCGCCATCTCAGCAAGGTACGATCTACCACGGGTTCGAATTTCGCTGTCAGACCCAATGCATGGCTCGGTAACCAACAGAGATCGTCTGTGCATGCACTCGGTTTTTCTCTTGGCAGGAAGGGCCGCTGTGGTGGACGCGCTGGTAGTCAGAAAAGGCGTTGGGGACGGTTTTACGGGGCGCCTCGGCGTTTGGACCCTGGAAGCTCTGGCGCCTGTGAGTGACACGATTCCGAGATAAGACTCGCTAGCGGTTACCGCGGACATGATCGAGTACCTGGTATTTGGCAAAGTACTTGAGATGCCTTGACAAGGGCATGGGGCCAACGATGCGGGTGTTGTGATTGCTGAAGCTGGAGAGAAAGGGCAGCAATGCATTCACCGTCGGTAATTGTAGCGTCTTCACAATGCGTAAGTTGCAACCACGACCGTTACGTTTGCAGCAGAGGCTAGCTCCGTGTCTCTGTTCGTTTGCACATGCGGACTGCCCCGCTTAGTGGGTCGGCAACCACAAGTTATTCCTGCCTTGGTTTAGCCAGTGGGCAGTGATTCGTGGTTCTCTGCAACGACATCCCACCGTACCGAACCTATCGCGACCTCCGATTCAAGTACCAAATTTAATGGTAGCGTAGCAGCGAAAACCGTCGGAGTGGAAGCGTCTACAAGAGTGTTTGGGCACACAGCACATGTACCTGGTGCCATTGTTTGCGGCAGCTTGACAGTCGAGGCGCATCCTACGCACTTTCCGGGGACGTTACCAAGACCTTTGTGGATGATGCCGCAATAAGACATGATTCGCAGTTTAAAGCATTTGGTCGGTAAAAGTATATGTGCAGATTCGCTTCCTCGAAGCGCACATGGAGGTGTCCATTTACCGCCCGGTATTGACACGTGCAAACTGCATGACATGTTCGCGCGCGACCATCGAAACCGCTCCGTCTGATCTTGGACAGTTCGCCCCGTCGCTGCTCTCGTCGAGCGCGGTGCGTATCCTCGCGGAGGTGGGGCGCTTGATTGGGGACGGTGTGGACGCAGGGACTGAGGTGGTGCCTTTTGAAGATGGTGGCGAGCATTCCCAACCGGGGGGGCGCCGCCTCGTGCTCCGTGCGGGTCGGGAGGATTCCCTCCTCTATGTCGTTCTGGCATCGCCGTCCGTGGTTTTCACGTCGATGGGTAAGTGGCTAGGTCTAACGATGTTAGATCTGTAGGTATCGTTGCGGGGGAAAACAACATGCTATGGCTGCTATACTATACAAACAGTCTACATATGCAGTTATCCAAATTATCAACGCAGCAGTACCGAGCACCGCACTGCTTATTGGTCGAGATGGGTTTGATAGTCCGTCAACGATGGTTGCGGGTGCAACTGTGGAGGTTGTGTAGGTCGGTATAAAACAGGAAATACGCATGGAACATAAGTTCAAGGTAAGAAGAAGGAAGAACCTACTCTAAGGTTGGCTACGTATCTGCACATCCAGCACCCTGTTGAACCACGAGCTGCGACAGCAATAAAAGGCACCATTGATCATGGAGTTGTATCTCGTGAACCACCGCGAGTTGAGACATAAAAATTAGAAGGGCCCTGGCACCTTAGTTTGTGTCCCAAAATTCCAAAGTGAAAGCAATATTGAGAATTACACATGGTGCCGCCAACATATCCGTAAATACTCAAGCAGTACAGCGCCATAATTTGTTTTTCATTTTGTCGACGCTTAGACCGTTAAATCCCATAGCAGTTCCAGAAATCGTATTTGTGATCAAGGCGAAATTTGGTGGTGACGTTACTGGGGACACGAGAGGAAGATCGACATCGGTTGGTTGCTCAATTCGTCGTCCGTCACGGGATATGAACAAAACAGGCATCCTTGCTTGAATCATGTGCAACGAAGAAAATGTATACACTGCGATGCACCGCTCAATTTTGCAATTTCATTCTACAAGTTAAACACCGGATTCGTGACGCCCGTGCAAAATTATTTATTTCCTGGCTATTAGTTTTACTTTCAGATATGAGTTTTAATCGCTTTTCCGTTGTTTAGGGCTGCATTTGGTAGCATACATCTCTCTCGATAAACAAAGGCCGCGAAAGAAACCTTTCGTTGGGTGCATGGACCACGCCGTGTGATTTTGTCGTGTCCAGCTGCGTAAAATTGGTCGGTGGGTGGCCGATCTCATGTTTTGACCGAGTCTTGGTTGGCCCAGCTCGTACACACGTTCTTGATTGTGTACGTACTATCCATCAATTGAAGTTCGTTGTTCAGTTGGCATGTACGTGATACCGACCAATTGAGGCAGCACGTATTTTGTGTAGTAGGTCAGTAGGATCTTTGAAGATACGTGGATACAAGATGAGGTTGGGTTCCAGGTTTACATCCAACTTCGTATTTTCGAGCTTCTCAAAAGAGCTCACTCCTCCGATTGCCTCAATCACCTGTCTCATTCAACCCGCAACTAACGTACTGATCATATATTCAAGATATGGCGTCTCCTTGCTCCTCTGGCGTTCTTTGGTCTTCTTTCTGAAACTATTTGCTCCCCAGCGCACCGACGCCGATTCTCAAACCTGTGCCTGGTGTCTGTTCATCATTGCGGCTTGTTCGCTTGCGTTATTACAGCCACATTGACAGCTTCCCATGTGCTCTGTAGTTCGCTCTTGCATTCGCTTGTTCGCCCTGTGCGCTGTTCACATGATTACATGCATTGCTTTGCTTATCTTGGCATACACTCGTAGAGGATGCACTGCTACTCGCGGGTACTCTCCGAAGCAAATTGGACGCCAACACTCTATAGTAGCTCAAGAAGGAAAACACCTCCTGACTGCCGCCCAGTTCCAGCAGACAGCTCAACATTAACAAACGGCTCAACTACTCGAACGTTCGCGGCTATGGTTCCTTTTCGCGAAAACGAAATAACAATTGACCAGCAGCGGTGGTCATATTGATGAAAAATCGTCTCCCGCCCTTTTCGTCCTCTTATCTTCACGTACACGTGTCACAGCGATCCCCCAAGATGTTGCAAAGGCGTTGGCGTGCTTGGTGCTCAGGACGGTACTTCAGCGGGTGGTCCCTTCTGCCGCCATAGAGGAGTACCGAGGTGACTTGCGATTCGGGGCTATTTTCTACCGTGGGGAGTTTTGTCGCACTTCGTGATCGCTCAGGATGATTCCTCCAAGGCAACGGTATTGCTTCCGTGACGTATATTTGTGGCTTTGTTTCCGACGCAGAAACATTGCTGCCAGCGACCTCACCGCGAGCAACACTCGTCGGCGCGTAGTGTCAATCACGTCATGAAACGCCTTAGAGCGAGTACAGTTAGCAGGGTCCGGTGCTGCGTGTGGGATTGGGGGTCGCCATCTCAGCAAGGTGCGACCTACCACGGGTTCGAATTTTTCGCTGTCAGACCCAATGCATGGCTTGGTAACCAACAAAGATAGTCTGTGCCTGCACCCGGATTTGCCCTTGGCAGGGAGGACCGCTGTGATGGACGCGCTGGTGCTCAGACAGGGTGTTGGGGACGGTTTTACGGGGCGCCTCGGCGTTTGGACCTTGGAAGCTATATCGCCTGTGAGTGACACGATTCCGAGATAAGGATCGCGAACGGGTGCCGCAGACATGAGTACCTCGTATTTGGTAAACTATTTTTGATGTGCCATAACAAAGGCATCGGGCAAACGATTCGGGTGCTGTGATTGCTGAAGCTGGAGAGAAAGGGCAGGAATGCATTCACCGTCGGTAATTGTACCGTCCTCACAATGCATAAGTAGCAACCACGACCGTTACGTCTGCAGCAGAGGCTAACTCCGTGCCTCTGCTCGCTTGCACCATCGGACTGCTTTGCCTGGTGGGCCAGCAACCACAGCTCATCCCGGCTTTGTTTTAGTCATGGGGCAGTGATTCGTGGTTCTCTGCAACGACATCCCACCGTACCGAAGCTATCCCGATTTCCGAGTCTAGTGCCAAATTCAATGGTAGCGTAGCAGCAAAAACCGTCGGCATTAAGAATCCAGGTATAATTGCGGCAGAATGGGGCAGAGCCGAGAGGAGTGTTTCGGCACACAACCTACATACCTGGGGCTATTTTTGGCGGAAGCCCGATAGCCAATGCGCATCCTGCGTACTTTCCGAGAACGTCGACAGGACTATTGTGGATGATGCCGCCATAACACGTGATACGTAATCAGTAGCCGCTGGTGGGTATACGTATCTGTGCGGATTCGCTTCCTCGAGGTGCACATGGAAGTGTCCATTTACCGCCCTTTAATGACACGTGCAAACTGCATGACATGCTTGCGTGCAGCCGTTGAAACCGCGCCGTCATGGTGCCTGATCTTGGGCAGGTCGCCCGGTCGCTGCTCTCGTCGAGCGCGGCGCATACCCTCGCGGAGGGAGACCGAGCAATTGGGGGCGGTGTGGTGGCCGCAGGGGCTGAGAAAACGCCGTTTGAAGAGGGTGGTGCGTACCCCCAGGCGGCGGGGCGCCGCCTCGTGCTCCATGCAGGTCGGGAGGAGTCCCTGATATATGTCGTTCTGGCAACGCCGTCCGTGGTTTTCACGTCGATGGGTAAGTGGCTAAGTCTAACGGTGTGGGATCTGTAGGTATCGTGGCTGGGAAAATAACATACCGCCGTTGTTATACGACACAAGCAGTCCACAGATGTAGCTATATAAATTATCAATGTAGCAGTGCTGAATATAGCGCTGTGTATTGGTCGATATGGATTTTATGGTCGGTCAATGACGGTTTCGTGTGTCATTGTAGAAGTTGTGTAGGTCGATATGAAACAGAAAATACGCATGTAACAGAAGTTCAAGGTAGGAAGACGGAAGAACCTAGTCTATCGTTGGCTACGCATCTGCACATGCAGCACCCTGTTGAACCACGAGCTGGGACAGCCATAAAACGCACATTTAATCATGGGCAGTTATATCGTGAACCACGGCGAGTTGGGCCATGAAAATATGGACCTTGGCAAGGTAGAGTGTATCCCCCAAAAATAAACGGGTGCCGGCACTTTTGAAAATTCCACTCGAGCTCGCCGACATATCCATAAACACTCATAAGGTACAACACCGTTATTTTGTTTCGATTTTAGCCGACGATTAGACCGTACTATCCTACCAGGTATGCCAGCTCCAGAAATCTTCGTTCCCGATCAAGGCCAAACTTGGAAGATACGCTACTGGGGACACGAAGAGAAGATGAAAATCAGTATGAACGCCCAATTCGCCGCCCATCACGAGATACGACCTAAACAAGTATCCTTGCTTAACTCATGCGCAACGAGAAACAGGTATATGCTGCGGTGGATCGCTCAGTTTTGCGGTATCGGTTCTGGAAGTTTAACACCGCATTCGTGACGCCCGTGCACGCCTTTTGTTTTCCCCGTGTATTTTTGTTAATTTATCAGATGAGGTTCAATTGCGATTCCATTGTTTAGAGCTGCATTTTCGGTCATACAAGGGCATGAGCACCCATGCTTCGGGTAAAGGTGGGCACGGTGGGCAGCAATTCGAAGTGATTGATTCATTGTTTGATATAGTAAAAAAAGTTACCACACGCATAAACATAGTCTACGCGTGCAGTATGTAAGGTAAGGCCAAGAGTTCGACATAAACTATCAGTGGACTACTTGCTACCGGTTCTTAAGTGAGTCCGATTCCGAGCTTCATCAGATTTCGATCGGATAAATCCGAGCACACGCCGACTGACCCTTTAGCCTGGTAACAAAGGTGTCAAGTCCGTTTCTTATGATGTTTTTTACTCGATCAAGCATCCGGGGCCAGCAAGGTGACTGGCCAATCTGCTGCGTGTTCTCTTCGTAGCCTCTGAGGGGCGCTCACTGGGCCAGCTTCTGAAATATGCCATGCACGATAGTATCATCTAGATTTGAGCCTCGCAGTTTTTGACTGTCTGTGTAGTCTGATCGTGGAGAGACGTGCTGACGGTGTTCCAGGCGCGACACACGGGTATCGCTGCCTTCGTTATTCAACTTCTCGAATGCTATTGCAATGCTGCTGCTTGTTACTAGCTATATATCTCTCACTTTTTGGAGATACAGTACGCAACGACAGCACTTACGATTTTGACAGTTAATTTCGATATTGTTTTAGACGGAAAATAAAAATGTTATTTTTGTCTGATCGCTCATTGGCCGGGATTCATACACGAAAAAAGCGTCACCCGGGCAAGACAGGGTCACATCCCGGGATCGGAATCCATCCACACACTTAAAACTACGACAATCCGGGGACGACCACGGATATCATCCGGGTTGATACCTCCCCGTACGGTGTGGAAATCTCAACCCCACCGGCCGATCTCTGATTGGCTGGGGTATGTATGTTGAGCCAGTCCACCTCGGGAGGGTAGGGCCCCATCCCCGGTCCAGAGGTCGTTCCATGTCTCTAAAACTTCGACCAACCGGGGAAGAAAACCGAGCTTTCTCGGGTCGACACCGCCCTGCACGGTGAGGAAAAGCCAATCCCGTTGACTAATGCTGATCAATTCGAGCTCCACAGAGCCGTCCTAGGCGGATACAGGCCCATCAATGGGGGGCACTTCCGTCGCACACGGGGGAGATAGGGTCGCATCACCGGTTCATAAATCCTCCGAATCTCTACAGCTACAAGAACGCGAAAACGATAACGATGATCTCCCTCGTCGACGCCGATCCGCACGGCGTGGAACCCCAACCATATTGGCTTATCGTTGATTGGCTGGGGCTCGGGCATAAGGGCAGCGCCACCACGGGAGGATAGTGTCCCCGTTTCAGAAATCCTGTCAGACCGGGGACAAAAACCGACTTCCCCCGTGTCGACACAGCCTCGCATGGTGTGAAAACCATCTATTCACATTGGTTTATCGTTGATTGACTGTGCAGCTCGTAGAGCCAGAGCCACCCGGGGAGGATATACGCCGGCCAATGGTGGGGGGGCGTTCCAACGCACCCGATGGGGATAGGGCTCCATCCCCGTTCCAGGGATCCTTCCATACCCCATCAACTCCATCAAACCGGGGACGAAAACCGACTTCTCCCGGGTCGACACCACACCGCACGGTGTGGAATCCCTAGTTGAGGGTCGTATACAACGCCAGCACTACAGAATAGGGTCCAGCACCCGGTTCAGAAATCTTTCCAGATATTTACAACTAGAAAAAAATGGGGCAACTCGCACTGCCGACTTTTATTCCTATGCCCCAACCCCGGTACGCTGATATTTCATTTGACCCCCCGCCTCGATACCGCCCCGTACAGTGTAACCCAACCTCCGGGTACTCGATTGATCGCGTTGGCTGAGGTTCGTGGATAAAGGAAATCACCACTCACTAAGAAGTTCAGCGAGTTCAGTGACTATCATCTCATACTGACCTGTGATTAGAGAAGTTGTACATGGACCAATTGCATAATTCAGTCCTTGTCGAGTCCGAGATCGGTACAACTTGCTTGGGTATCGTATTATAGTAGCGGTAACAAAGCCACGACACAAGAAGTTGTCAATCAGTAATCAGCAGCAAGGAGCGCGTCAAGGAGGAAGCAACACAAAATCAATTGTCAGCTACGTACCAACACCACCGCTTCCAGTTGACCGACGAACGACGAAAGCAGCCGTAACGAAGATAGGCACCACAGCAACACAGCACGCCTTCCACACCGCCTGCACTACTCCAAAGAGTCTTGGGGAAAAGAACCCCCCGCCGATGCCATACCGGGACGAATGCATGCCACTGGTTCTTTCCGTGGATACCCTCTACTACTACGACCTTCGCATGGCGCAGCTTAACAACAGGAACGGTTTTTGCCCTTGTTTTTTTGTCGAAAAGTAATTCCCTGTTTTTTGGTACAGCCTCCCCATGCCATAAGTCCGACAAAAGCGTGTGCGTAATAGAGCACCAGTGTGTGCTCTTACTCGTACATATATTACTTGCACGAGGACAAACTATGTCGATGTGCCCGAACTCGTATCATACCACCCTCGAGGCGGGGGATGCAGCCACTCGTACTGCTGCTTTGTGGCTTTTTCTGGCGCAGTAATCGTAATCACTACCTCCTCGTTTTATTCATGCGTGCGCTTTCCATGTTTATCCATGTACGTACGTACCTACCGAAATCCAATAAATAAAAGCACTACTCTGAAACCTACCGCACTACCATGGTATTTTGTTTACGGTAAAAATCCTTTGTTTTGGGACAACATATGACGCCAATTTGAAAATGTCTTCCCAAGTTATATTTTATCAACCTCTATATACATCAAGATCCAAATAATAGCTCGAGATTACCGTTCAGAATACAAAATAGTGGTAACTTCTAGCTTGTCTTTATTAACCCCCGCACGCGTTCGAGGCCAGGTACATAACAGATAAGGCAGGGCGAGGGGCGTTGGAGCCGCCCCGCGAAAGACAGCGCTCGAACGAAGCGATTTGACCGAGAAATTTAAAGGTTCGAGAATCTTATACTGAGGCCGAGCCAAAAAAAAACTCCTTGCCAATCCCCGTCTTCTCAAATTCGTACATCCTGTCTTCTCTACGAACAAAAAAGTTCGGAAAGAAACCTTTCGGTTGGTGCATAAACAACGCCATGTCAAACATTCAAGTCCGCCAGCTGCGTAAACTCGGTCGGTGCGTGGCCAATCTCCTGTCTTAATAGAGCCTTGGCTGGCCCAGCTCGTACACACGTACTTTTTTGCGTACGGAGTATCGACCGTTTGAAGTTCAAAGTTCAGTTGGCATACGTGACTCAACCAATCGGGATATCACGTATTCTGTGTAGTAGATCAGTAGGTCTTTGAAGATGGTCTCTTTCTGAAACCAATTGCTCCCAAGCGCGCCGCCGCCGATCTTCAAACCTATGCCTGGTATCTGTTCATCATTGCGGCATGTTCGCTTGCGTTAATATAGCTACAATGACAGCTTCCCGTGTGCTCCGCTTTAGTGTTCAATTGCTCGCCCTGTGCGCTGTTTACATGATTGCATATGTTTATCTGCAATATCTTGGTGTACACTCGTCGATGATGCACTACTATTCGAGGGTGCTCCCCAAAGCAAACAAGACGCCAACACTCTGCATTCGATCAACAAGGGAAACACCTTCTGACTGCCGTCCAGTTCTAGCAGACAGCTCAATCCTGACAAACGGCTCAAATACTCGAACATTGGCGGCTATGGCTCCTTCGCGAAAACGACATAACTATTGACCAGCTGGGGTGGTCATCTTGGTCAAATATCGTTTCCGCACTTTTTTGTCGGCTTGTCTGCACGTGCATATGTCGCAGCGATCCCCCAAGGTGTCGCAGAGGCGCTGGCGCGAGTGGCGATCAGGACGCCGCTCCAGCGGGCGGTCCCTTCTGCCGCCATAGAGTATTCACGAGGTGATTTGCGATTCGGGACTTTTGTCGACCGTGTGAAGTTTCGTTACACTTGGTGATCGCTCAGGATGGTTTCTCCACGGCAAAACCGTGTTGCTTCCGTGACGTAAGTTTGTGGCTTTGTTCCCGACGCAGAAACGTTGCTGCCAGTGACTATACCGCGAGTGACACTCGTCGGTGTGTAGTGTCGATCACGTCATGAAACGACTTTGAGCGAGTACAATTGACAGGGTCCGGTGCTGCGCGTGGGATTGGGGTTCGCCATCTCAGCAAGGTACGATCTATCACGGGTTCGATTGGCGCCGTCAGACCCAATGCACAGCTCGGTGACAAACAGCGAACATCTGTGCCTGCACTCGGTGTTGCTCTTGGCAGGGAGGAGCGCTGTCGTGGACGCGCTGGTGGTCGGGCCGGGCGTCGGGGACGGTTTGGCAGAACGCCTAGACGTTTGGACCCTGGAAGCTCTGGCGCCTGTGAGTGACACGATTCCGAGATAAGGCTCGCGAACGGGTACCGCAGACATGAGTACCTGGTACTTGGTAATATATTTGAAGTGTCATGAACAGGGTATCGGGCAAACGATTCGGGTATTGCGATTGCTGAGCATGGAGAGAAAGGGCAGCAATGCTTTCACCGTCGGTAATTGTAGCGGTTTCACAACACATGAGTGGCAACCACGACCGCTACGTTTGCAGCAGATACTAGCTCCGTGCCCCTGTTAACTTGCACCATCGGACTGCTTTACTTGGTGGGTTAGCAACCGCAACTTATCCCGGCTTTGTTTAAGTCATGGGGCAGTGATTCGTGGTTCTCTACAACGAAATCCCACCGTACCGAAGCTATGCCGATCTTTATCTCTAGTGCCAAGTTCAATGGTAGCGTAGCAGCGAAAACCGTCGGCATGAAGCATCGAGGTACAGTTTCGGCAGGATGAGGAAACGCCAACAAGAGTGCTGGGGCAGACAGCTTACATATCTGGCGTCTCTTCTTGCAGATGCTCGATAGTCAGTGCGCATCCTGCGCACTTTCCGAGGACGTCGACATGACTAATGCGGATGATGCCGCCATGACACGTGATACGTAACCAGTAGCCGTTGTTGCGTATAAATATTTGTGCAGATTCGCTTCCTCGAGGTGCACATGGAGGTGTCCATTTGCCGCCCTGTATTGGCACTTACAAACTGCATGATATGCTTGCGTGCGAGCGTTGAAACCGCTCCGTCCTTGTGCTTGATCTTGGGCAGCTCGCCCGGTCGTTGTTCTCGTCGAGCGCGGCGCATACCCTCGCGGAGGGAGACCGAGCAATTGGGGACGGTTTGGTGGCCGCAGGAGCTGACGTGGCGCCGTTTGAAGAGGGTAGCGAGCATTCCCAGGCGGGGGGGCGCCGCCTCGTGCTCCATGCCGGTCGGGAGGAGTCCCTGATCTATGTCGTTCTGGCGTCGCCGTCCGTGGTTTTCACGTCGATGGGTAAGTGGCTAAGTCTAACGGTGTGGGATATGCAGGTATCGTGGCTGGGGAAGTAACATATCACGGCTGCTATATAACACAAGCAGTCTACAGATGCAGTTGTCTGAATTATCAATGTAGCAGTGCTGTATATCGCACTTGATACTAGTTGAGATGGATTTTATAGTCCGTCAATGATGGTTGCGTGTGTCACTGTGGAGGTTGTGTAGGGCAATATGAACAGGAAACACGCATGGAACAGAAGTTCAAGGTAGGAAGAAGGAATAACCTACTCTATTAGTGTTGTCTTCTTGTTTGCGAAGTAGCATCGACTAATTGAAGTACGGAGTACAGGTTGCATACGTGATACTGACCACTTGCGGCAGCACGTACTTGTTGCAGTATCGCTGTAATATCTTTGAACATACATGGGTACATATTGTGCTTGGCTTCCATGATTACTTCCACTTTGTATTATGAGCTCCCCCACAAATCTCATTCCGCGGAGTATCTCAATAAAGTCCCATTAGACGAGCGATTGATGTACGAATCATATCTACCTGACAACGCAACTCGTTTCTTCTCTGGGCTTCTTCGGTCTTCTTCACGAAGCTAATTTCTCGCTAGCACGCCGCCGCCGACCCACACGTTGTGGTACCTGTACATCACTGTGGATTGTTCGCTTGCACTATGACATCTCTATTGATTTTCCGCCGTGCTCTCTAGGCTGCTCTTCCATTCGCTTGCTCGCCCCGTGCGCTGTTCACATGATTGCATACGTAGTTGCTCTGCTTATCTTGGTGTAAACTCGTCGAGGATGCACTACATTCAGGGGTACGAACGGCATGCTAATACTCAACACTCGCGCAAGAAGGGAAGCCCCTCCTGATTGCTGTTCTGGCAGAAATTTCAACAAAAAAAACATCTCAAGTAATGTTTCCTTCCGCGAAAACACCATAACTGTTGACAAGCCGCGGTGGTTATATTGGTCGAAGATCATCTTCCGCACTTTTTGGTTGGCTTGTCTGCACGTGCACATGTCGCAGCGATCCGCCAAGATATCGCGGAGGCGTTGACGCGCGTGGTGCGCAGAGTGGCGCTCGAGCGGGGGGTCCCTTCTGCCTCCATAGAGGAGCCCCGAGGTGATTTGAGATTCAGAATTATTTTCTGCCCTAAGGGTTTTCGTCGCGCTTGGTCATCGCTCAGGGTTATTTCTCCAAGGCAACGATCTTGCCTCCGTGACGTACTTCGTGTCTGTTCCCGACGCAGAGTTGCTGCCGATGACCGCTGTGAGCGACGATTGTCGGCGCGTAATGACGATCGCGTCAGATAACAGTGTAGGCTTACAAACGCACAAACGGTAGGGCCCGGTGCTGCGCGTGAGATTGGGGGTTGCCATCTTGGCAAGATCCTCTCTACCACGCATTTGATTGGCGCTGTCAGACCTAAAGCACGGCTGGGTAACCAGCAGCGATCGTCGTCGTCTGTGCGCTTTCTTGCTCTTGGCAGGAGCGACCGCCGTCGGCGGCGGCATGGCGGGGCACCCAGACGCTGCAACTTCAACAACTCTGGCTCCGGTGAGTGAGGCGACTATGATTATCTGACGCTCGCGAGGTTTTACCGCCGCATAGGGCAGGCAAAAAGTACAGCAAATAAGGATTCCTTGCCATGACATGGGCATCGGACGCGTGCTACGATAGGAGTAGTACTGTGTTTTATGGTCAACATGTTCCTGGTTGACAGGGCTCGTGCTACTCAATGTCGTTGTAAAATCGTTTTTGGTTTTTGCCATATTAATCGTTGCTACACAAGCCTAGGCCATCGAATTGTGCATTTGATTGCTTTTTCATTTGTTTTTTAAGTCGATCTTTGGGTGTCCACAAGCGAGGAGCCTCACAAAAATCGGATGCTACCCCTATCGCAGCACGCATCATCGGGCAAACAGTTCGGGCCATTGGATTGCAAACTCAGGAAAGAAAATTTCGCTTTCAACGTCTACGGTGGCGGAAGAGCTGCTGAAACTGGTTCGCTTGCACAAATAGCAACCACGACCGCCACAGTACTGAAAAAGCAGAGGCTAGCTCTGTGTCTCCTTCGCGTGTGCGATTGCACTGCCGTGCTGGTCAGTTGGCAATCATAACATACAATGTTGTGCGTTTCTGTGCCGCTTGTGGATCTGATGAGCTACGTCAAACCAACTACCAGCAGGAGTAGCACTTTAGTCGAACTTACCCGACTGGCACAGCACGGGCTGTGTTTGTAATAAGCGGCCTCACAGAGGAAACGCTAGTGTGAAGAGGGGGAGGGAGAGGGAGGGAACGATGCACCGTCAGTCGGTCACAGATCGAATATCTAAAACAGACCAGAGACACCATGGAGCCTGAAAGCCCAGCAGTTGGATACGATCCAAGCAAAAACCCCGGGTGAACTACTCACAGGACCTGTTTATCAGAGTTCCTCTGCACTATGGAACCATGCGAACGATTCCCATATCCTGAACAAACTAAACGAACTTTCTGAGCATACCGATACTCATATGTTAACAGATCATACATTGCTGTGCTCTACGACCTATATCATCCGAAAATTGTATCCCGAAAGAAAACCGATTCGGTACTGCTGCGCTGCTGTTGTGTAGAAATGTAGGTATCTTCAATACGACCCCGCGGGGTGTGGTACGTAAAGTCAGGTTGCTGCCCAACTATCAGATCGAGTTACCGAAGAAATGTGTTTTAATGCGCGTTTGTTTGATACTTACTGCAAGTGTCAACCTATTCCAAATTGCCTGACATAAATTTCTTACTCTGATTACTTGTTCAGTGTACTTGTCTGAACTACTTGTCTACGGCTTGTTGAAATGGCATCCATTGCTGTCGTAGCAGAGCTTCATCATTCCTCTGCAATGTCGGGACACCAAAAACCGGTCCCGTGCTTTACGTTCGACGAACGATCTGTCCATATGATGCATTTGACGGGTGTGAACACATAGCTCAGTATGCAAGGCGAATTATATCACCCCCAGAACCTGGGAACCCCCGCGGGTCTTACTACACTTTTAGTGGACAGACATGCTCGGCCCGAGATTACTCCCAACACTGCAAGAACTACTAGGTCACTCGGTAGTGTGGTCGTACGAATCACTTCGCAAGAATGCCTTGAAATCCCGAGTGTTAAGGGCCCGTGTTGAGTGTTAAGGGCCAGTGTGGACGATTACAAAATCCTTGTAGGAAAATACAAGCCAATTTGGATTTGATTTCGCGAAAACAACTGATAGATTCTAGGGCGCATTGTTCTTCAAATTTGTGGGAAATGGAAATAACGCAGCAAGTCATACAACGCCCTGCTGACGAACACCGACGAGAGTAGACAAGAGCGACGGCTGGCGTCGTCGCGTGCGTGCCGCCGCCAGCCTCTCGTTTCTTTTGGCGGCCCAGGCTAGGAAGCCATCACCCCCAATGTCTCTTGGGTGGGCGGACGGAACCTCAAAACGCCGCGCACGGAGCAGCAACGGCAATTAAGCTGTCGAACTCTTGAGGTAATACTCGTGTTTTTCGCTCGTTGGGTCGAACGATTTGGCCAAACGAGCTGGTCGAAAAATTGGGATCGCGGCCGCCATAATAGTTTTTGAGGCACCACCGCCGGGTTACGATGTTCTATGGTCCGTAGGCGTGGGCGAGTCTGTTACTCCGGTCGCCTCTCGCTGAGGTTCGCGTTTTATCCGCTCGATCGTGGTGGTCGATGCGGCCAAAAATCGCGCCCGGCTGCCTCGGGTCTGTTGTCCCGCCGTGAACATGCCACGTCAAGTTCGCCTTCCACAACTCGCAAATTTGATTTGATTTTTCCCCAAGCAAGTCTTTTAAGACTTTTCATTTTTTTCGTTCAATTCAAATTTAAATTACTCCGAAATCGGATTCTTTAATGATGTTGCGTGTTTGGACCAATCAGATCTAACTTAGTTTTGTTTTTGTAATTAGTTTTTTTTTAACAATTAAAACTGGCCCTAATTTCGTACCAGAATGTGGTTTGTTAAAAAAAAATGGAAACTTGAATTCGTATTACGCACCACCTTCGTCTTCGAAATAAATATCGCCTACGGCAGAAGAAACGTGAAAACGTACTTCAGTTATCAGTTTGTTAGATAAAGATGGCTAATTGCTGTAGCGGCCGACCAAGTCTCTGTCCCCCCTGCACAAAGACGTGCGGTGCTGTTTCCAAAACAAAACATGCATGAATAGCCTAGCAACCGAACGGCGTTTCTACCGCCCCCCCGAACAAAGAAGACGCGTGGTGCTACGTACTACAAATACAATAAATCTTGCCTCTTGCCGCTAAGTGGGTGCGACCCCGGGCGGTGTAGATGCCCCTCCCATCGGTCCAAATGGTGATGGTGCGGCGATCCAAGATTAAGAAATGTTCGTCCCATCCCAAACGACGATGATGTCCAGCGACCCGAGAATGTTGTTATATTACGCCTCCTGATGATAATTTTCAGCAGCCTCAGTTGTCCTAAACGATGATGATGCTGCTCAGCGACTCCAGCAGCGTTGTTCCAGCAGTCCAAATTCATAGAGGCAGCAACAGCAGTAGCAGTGCCATTGCAGTACCGGCAGTCTCGAACCAGCTCGTCGACCCGCCACGCACAGCAAGAAAGTTGTCGGGCCAGAAAACGTGATTGTAGCAGCCCCCGCGATGTACGTATACGAAGAAAGCAGTCGAACCGTATTGCGTACTTGTCGCAGCCCTCCGTCGCGCGCGTACAGGAAGAAAACAGGCAAACCAGACCCCATGAAGTACTCGCAGAAGTAATCGAATTACAAGCACGTGAACTCGACAAAAACGTCCAAGCAAACCTCGACGTACTTGACGGACGCGCTCATCCTGACGTACTCGACGACACGTGTTCAGTAATAGTCGCTCCATACGCAACTTGCCAGACGCGACCAGTCCCGTGCTCGCAAGACAAGTATCCAGATATCGACGACATTTATGCGAAAAGTACGATTCGCTCACTCACAGTTCAAGGATAATCCTAACTGGGCAGCAGTGCTCGTAGTATCAATTCGTCCTAATAGCCGTTGTAGTAGATGTTGCTCGCGACGCTCTTCATATGATGCGCAATAGGACTTCACGCCTAGCGCCGGTAGTTGTTGCTGTTGCAGCTCGCAGCCGTTCCAGATGGCGACCCGTGAATGTTCTGTGGAAAATACGTGGTTCTTGCCCTCTTTTTCTTCACGCAGTCCGCTGACATTGAGTTCGTATGGCGTTGTAGTCACTCACAGCAGCAGCTCCTGCAGTTGACGACGACAACGATCGATCCTGGCCGCTCTGTCAACCAGTCGATCTCACAGCGGATGGAGAAGCTCGGGTTCTTCGAGGTGTAGTCGTATTCGAGACATGCCCCGTGACCCGCAGCCCTTTAGGTACTACATAAACCGAGGCTCATAACCTATATTATGTATGTATCCGCACGTGTGTGGATATAAACCAGCTGAGTTACGCCAGAAAGTCCATCAGCAGAGGCAAGCACTTCCGTTTGTGTTACTGTGACGCAGATTGGGTTACGCGAACTAGCAGGCGTAGGCAGCGACTACCAGACGGCGTAGGGAACGCGTGTATATCGTCTCAGATCTATTTCGGCACTGGTTCTGCGAACGCCATCATCGACCACTATTAATATTAATCACGTGTATCCCTATGTGAACCTTTTCCATGCTGCCCAGCGGGAAAACTGCCTCCACGCCATCGGCACCCCATGCACGGTTTGTTTTCCGTCGATTATCGATGGCCGAGACGTCGGAGGGAGTGGAGGTGGCAGTGGCGGTGGAAGGGGAGGTGGAGGTGGCGGTGGCGGTGGAGGGGAAGGCGGTGGACGCGTGTATGAAGTAGATAGAGGAGGCGTTGGAGACGATGGTGGCGGTGGTGAAAGTGGTGGTGGCGATGGTGAAGGGGACGGTGGCGCCGGCGGTGGCGGTGGCGGTGCTCCATGTCGCGAGGTGACCGGGCAGCTCGTCTGGTCGCCACCACCGTACAGTGCGATTCCTGCCCTTTTCGAGAATGACGAAGGAGGGGTAGAATCAAATCGGGACATTGACGCTTCGATTTCGCCGGCTCTGGCTCCGGTGAGTGCGATGATTACGATTACGATATGAGGCTCGCGAGGTGTTACCGATGACATGGTGGTTGGTCGTAAAGTACTTAAGGTCCCTTGACAAAGGCATACTATACCTTGACAAGGGCATCGGGCGAAACGTTCGAGCGATGTGATCGCTTCGCCAGGAGATAAAATGAGAGAAGAGGGGTGAAAGTTTTCACCGTTGGTGATTGCGGAAGAAGAGCTACTGGCAGCTTTACAATGCTTAAACAGCAACCACGATCGCTACTGCAATAGCATACGCAAGCTCTGTGTCTCTTTCGTTTTGCCATCGCACTCCCCCCTGCTTGGCTGGTTGGCAACCACAACGCATTCCTGCCTTGTTTCGGTCGTGGGGTGGTGATTCGTGATTTTCTGCTGTAGTATCCCACAGTATCGATTATATACCAATCTCTAACTCTACCAGTCGCGCGAAATTGTATTGAGGCGGGGCAGTGAAAATCGTTGGCATGAAGAATGGAGGTATCATTTCGGCAGCGTGAAGAAGCGCCTAGAAATTCCGTGTGGACACACAACTCCTATTAGTCTATATAGCTGGCGTCGTATCTTGCGGAAGCTCGATATTCATGCGGATTTTGGCTATGATTATCTAAGAGAACGTCATAGGTTTGCTGTGGAGATCCAGAATCCATTGGTGCGTGTAGTTCCAGATTCATGTGTTCGAACTTTACGTGCAGGTAGCTGTGCTGCCCTATGTTGACATGTGCAAACCGCCTGGCATATTTGCGTGCGGCCATGTGCAAACCGCCTGGCATATTTGCGTGCGGCCGTTGAAACTGCGCTGTCCTTGTACCTGATACTGGGCTGCTCGCTCAGTCGCTGCTACCGATGAGTGTGACGCCTGCTCTGACGGGCGTAGTGCTGGAGGCTGATGAGGGAGGGTCCGTAGGACCCCAGCGGTGGCGGGGCAACATCGGTGGCGAGCGCTCCCAGGCGGGAGGACGCCGCTCAATGTCCCCCACGGGTGAGAAGAAGCCTCTGCTCAGCCCTGTGCCACCCCTGCCGCACACGCTGGATACCTCGACCGGTAAGTGGCTTAACAGCCCAAACATTCGTACACGGGCGGCTGTCGTTAGCCCTCCGCGAACAGACCACATTAATTGCTAAATGACAGTGGTATCAATCTTCAACCATCGTATCCGGAACTTTGCTGTCGGATTTTCTCCACCAATCCACTGCACAGCGATCCAGCTGGGTGTCGCAGGGGAGCTGGTACTTGTGGCGCTACGAAGTGAGCTGAAGGTAGTTCGGCAGGGAATCGATCTTGCCATCCCGGTAGAACCGATATTTTAATAGGTGTTTCGTTGACTATGTTGCTTGCACGCTGAACCGTTGACAGGAAGTAAGCAGCTGAGACAGTACCAAGCCTGTACGCCGATCCGTTGACAGGAAGTTACGCATTTGAGACAGTACCAAGGCGTAGAGATGTCGGGATGCTTTCGAACATATACGTTTGTACATTATGTACATTGTAGCTCCTCTCAAGTGAGCGAACAAGGAACCTCGCCACCAAGAAAGGCGGCCAAATACCACACAAACCCCCCGCCAACGGGGACGATCTATCATGCATTTCCCACTATCGCCAATCCAACCTGCCATTGAAACCCCTATTCGTGTTATTGGCATTGTGTCTGTACTTGTTCTAGTACTAGTACTCCTCGTTTTTGTTCTTGTTCTTTTGTTCTTGTTCTTGTTCTTGTTCTTGTTCTTGTTCTTGTTCTTGTTCTTGTTCTTGTTCTTGTTCTTGTTCTTGTTCTTGTTCTTGTTCTTGTTCTTGTTCTTGTTTTTGTTCTTGTTCTTGTTCTTGTTCTTGCTCTTGCTCTTTTTCTTGCTCTTGTCCTTGTTCATATTCGTGTTTTTGTTTTCCTCATATTTATCCCTACCTCTGTCCTGTTCCTTTTCCTTGTCTTCTTTTGAATCTGTGTGTGCTTTGTGCGTGATCTGTGCATGATCTGTACGATGTACAGATCGAGGTGGTCGAAGGGGCCCAGTCCCTGTACAAGGAGCAACCTTGCGTGAGCTACGAGACGTTCTTCTCTTCCTCGATCAGGTCAGCTATTTGCTAGGCGACTCGTTTCGTGTAATTTTGCGAGTTTCTAATTTCGATGCCGTCAAACGACAGAGCCAAGGAATAGTGACCCTTTTCGAGTTGCATCTAATGTCCGCCGAACACCAACGCACCCAAGTTGACAACATTTTCAACTGTCCTGCTGCGCTAATTTTTAGAGACAGATATGCTCATTTTATCTAGATATTGCATCTGTCGCTATGATACGTCATGCAGGATCTGTCTAGCACAGATCCAATCCAGTGCTAGATCATGTAGACATACATAATCCATTCGGCAAAAATATCTAAACCATGCATACCATATACCAGGTATAGTGTAGACGAAGGGTCTCTGTTCCTCGACATATATCTATACAGATCATGGAAGAGGGTCTGATGTGTCCCATGTGTGGTACCTTTCACTCGACTAGTATCACGTTTAGGATCCGTTTGTAACAAGGATGTTACCCATGGGTTATTAACCCGGTTGGGACTTCAGAGGGACAAAGTGTCGAATAACACTGACATTTTTCGGTTTCTTGTAATCGTGTCTAAATGCTACCTTGGTAAATATTGCCCGTTTTGTTCCGCCCGTTCGTCGTTTAAATTTTGTTTGTTTGTTGCTATTCGATACCTTGTTCGTCGTTTTGTGGTGACAGGTGAAAAACGAGTTCAGGGACAAGCCGGAGGTATACACGGAGTTCGTGGACATGGTTAAGAGCTTTAAGGTGAAGACACGGTTGGGGGTGCCGAATAGTGGCGGTTGCATGGTGTCAACGCTCTCTATAGTGCCGGTAAACTTGTCGGGCACGACTGGGACTCGCTATGATATCCCTCCTGATAGTAATCCTATCCTCAATGGTACCGGTGCCCTGAATGGTCGGTATTTTGGGCTGGCACACCCCGGTACTATTGGGAGCTCCCCACTATAGCCTAACAGGATAACTAATGGCATAGCACGATTGAAAGTCACCGACATATATCGTTCATAAGAACACACACCGTAGCATGCGCGATCGATGAATGACACGCTTCTTGCAAAGAGAATTTTCGACCAAAACCCGCGATCTCACAGCTGAAGTGTGCTTTCACTATCCTATTTAACAAACACGCAACAAGATTAAGATTGCACAGGTCGGACATATCGCGCTTAAGGTCTCAGGAGGATTTACAGTAGATCATTCAGATATCACAATATAGATAGTCTAGATCCTATAGTTTCCTTTGGGATATGTTGTGCAAGAGCCATATCATATGGACCCCTCGCGACAAAAAATGTGAACGTCATTAGACTCCTCCCCCTCTCTGATATCCCTCCCCCCCTCCCCGTCGTTCGACTTCGTCCTCCGGCGGCGTACCGGCATCTTTTTACCTTAAGGTTATGGCCATCGACGGGCCAAGGCTGATTAGCCGCGTTTCCAGCCTGTTCTTCGGTTACAACACGCTCATCCTTGGCTTCAACACGTTCCTTCCCCACAGCCATAAAATCGAACTTTCCGACATCGAGGTGACCAAAAGAAAAACGTCGACCGTTTTAGTAATGTAGGGAAGCTTTTCTGTTAAAGTGAAGGCTTCAACACATAGCGCTTTCTTTTCCGACCGTTTCATGATCGAACTTTCCGATATCGAGGCCAGCAAAAATGTCGATGGTTTTGGCAATATAGGAAGGCTTTTCTGTTAGGATATAGGCGCCAACACGTACCCTGTTATCTAACATAAAAGTAAAAGTATTAAAGAGTGCAGTGTCTTTAAAACTGTACCCAACTTTTGGTAAACAAACCACTTGGAATCAGAGTAAAGCCATTTTTTTATTCAGCAGTATCAGGGGTTTACAGTAATACGCAGGACACCGACGAACGACAGGAGGTTTTTCCGAGCTTGTAATCCTACAAGTTAAGGGAAATTGAGGTATCTCTGACTTTCAGGTATTCTGTACTTATGTTCATTTCTATTTATCTAGTGTGTTGTGTTATGTGAATAACAACACTTGTACATTTGCTATTAATAGTAATACCTACTGTGAATATAAAGGCTACCCTTCTCCGTAGCAGCAGGCGGTAAGTTGTTGTTTCTGCGGTGGGTACCCCCGTGTAAGAGCAGCCCACGACAATCCGAGCAAGCACACATTGATGTTATCTGTAGTGGGCAATATTTCACTTTTTTGTGTAGGCGGAACATGCCAACTTGACCGCTCTCAACTTGAGACCCATGTCCATTAATAGCCACCAATGCAACGACAGTTGCAATTCAGTAGTGGAGCTGGTTGAGTAGTGCCGGTCGCTCGCTCTAGTGCCTGTGAAGTTGCTTGGCACAAGCGGGGAACGGGCAGTGGTGTCGGTATGTGGAGTAATGCTAGATTATCGGAGTTTCCGGTCGGCAGTATAGAGGGGCTACTAGTTAGTGCTGTTGGGCGTCTATTGATGGGAAGAGCGGGCAGCGGCACGAGTACCGCCATGCTGCTCGCGTTTCGTACGGCTCCTTACGCTGCAGTTCGGACACTCACCCTACCCCACCCAACAGACCGGACTGCTTTGCGTAACCACTGCTACAATCGTCAGGTTTTGCGACATGCTTTCCCCTCTGAAGTTCCAAGGGGGTTATATCCCGAATGCTCTGGTCTTATGCGCTCTCAAATCGGGGTACGCATGCAAATATTCCCACAGTTTGCTGGCGTTCTCTATGACGGAAAGTGCAAACGTGTCCGGTTCGAAAAGCAATGCGAATTTCTACGCGCAAGAACTTTCCGTGTCGATTTACGTTCAAGATACAACACTGTTCGTAACCAACATGTTATTTTCTTGTTACTGGTAAATGTTTTAAACGCGAACAACATTGATGGTTGTAAGCGGCGTTCTCTGCCCACCAATTCTCCCAGGAGGTGAAACGGAAACATGAGCGTCAGACTGTCATCAACCCGGGCGAGATCCCTCAGGATGCGTTCGACAACAGCAGCAATGCTGACGGAAATATCATCAACAACAGCAACGCTGTTGGTGTTGGTGTTGGTGTTGGTGTTGTTGCTGCTGGTGGTGGTGGAGGTGGTAGAGGTGATGCTGGCGGAAGCGGTGGCGGCGGCGCGTCTTCGTTCAGAAGCAAAGAGGCTTCCAACCAGGGAAATGGTGTAGAGGGGGCAGGAGTGGCTGCGTGTATCCGCGCCCTCATGCACGACATGGTTGAGTCTATCGCTGGTGGCGGGAGTCACGTGGGCGTAGGGGGTGGGCAGAGTAGCGGCAACGGCCCTAGCGGGGTACGTGGTGGTGGGCATGACGGAGGTGGAGCTTTGGGAGGAGGAGGGGACGGCGGAGGTGGTGGTGGGGGCGGTGGCGGGGCTGATGGTGGGAGCGGCAGGGGAACGAGAGGGGTGGGGGTGGGAGGGAAGGCGATTTTGACGGGTGGCATGCCGATGGGGAATCTGGGTTCGCACGCGGTGGGGGAGGTGCCGCCGGGGCCGAGTGAGAACGGGGGAAGGGGACGCGAAGTTGGCTTCGGCCTGCCACCACGGGTGAGCGAGCCGGTAAGGCTTCGACGTAGAATATTATTGTGGACTGAAAGGGCAAGGCAGTAGCCCTTGTGTTATCGCACAAACTACCCCACACTCACTCCAAGCAATTTCCCCCTAAAAATGTCAGTGCAGTTCCAAAGGAGTATATATTGTGGAATAGCATGTACCTGGTAGTAAGATACGTAGATTGTTATGGTTGTTGTGAATGGTTGTGAATGTTGTGCAACAATATTGCTATTTCATATTCGTCATATTTTGTCATATTTTGAAGATTATGAAACATGTGACGTTTGGGGTCTAGAGCAGGGCAGGCAGTTGGGCTTCGCGAGGGAGGGGCGGGGGTCGCGGGGGCGGCTTGATAGCCTCTCAGATTTGGTTCGTCTAACGCGTTTTGCTTGGGGTACGACTGTTTTTTTCACGATGGCTACCAAACCGGCCGTTTGGGTATGAAAGGGAGATATTTGTCGACCTTGAGGTGATAAACAGGTTACCGTTTTGGGTGGTGCAGGTATAATTTTTTGTCAACATCGAGGTGATAAATCGAGTAACTGCTTTGGGAGATGTTTTCGCTTGGGATACAACACGTTTCTTTCTGACGATCACAAATCGAGTTTTCCGACGTCGAGGTCAGAATTCAGAAAAAATTATAAATATGCACATAGAAAATGTCGACCGTTTCAGTCAATGTATAGAAGTTTTTCCACATGGGCAAATATCGGCATTTCGTTTCAATCACCAGGCATCACATACAGAGCGCTACTTGCCGATGTTGCGAAACGGAGCTTTCCAAGGTAGAGATAATGAATAAAGAACAAGCCGACCGTTTTGGTAATAATGTTGATTGACGTTCAAGAGGCGAGATTGTGCATAATCAAAGTACTCCGGAGTATTATTTTCCGGTAATGGGTAAATGTTTTGTGCACGTTCAGAAATGTTGATATTTGTAAGGGGCGTCCTCTACCCACCGATTTTCACAGGAGATGCACCGGAAACACGAGCGTCAGATGGGAATCAACCGGGGCGAGATCCCTCAGCACGTAGTGGACAACAGCAACAACAACGAAAACGACAAGGACATTAACAGCAACGGTGGTGCTGGTGTTGTTGGTGTTGGTGTTGTTGGTGATGGTGGTGTTGGTGCTGCTTCTGGTGAAGGAGGTAGCGGGGGTGGTGGCGGAGGCGGTGGTGGCGGCGGTTCGTATTCTTCCGGAATCAAAGTGGTTTCCAACCAGAAAAGCGGTGCGGGGGGGAGTGTCGTGCCTGCGTCCATCCGCGCTGTGGTGCACGGCATGGTTGAAGCTATCGCTGATGGATGGGGTCACGTCGGGGGCGGAGGGCACAGCATGGGGGGAGAGCAGGGGAGCGACGATGGCCCTAGCGAGGGAGGTGGAGGCACGGGCGTTTGTGGACACGGAGGGAGTGGGCCCCTGGGAGGAGGAGGCGGCGGCGGAGGCGATGGGGGAGGGGGGGGCGGGGACGGTGGTGGCGGCGGTGGGGGAGGGGGAGGAGGGGGCGGGGGGGGAGGGGCGGTTTCGACGGGTGGTATGCCGGTGGAGAACCAGAACTCGCAGCATGTGGGGGGGGTTCCGACGGGACCGAATGCGAACGGAGCACGGGGATACGAAGGCGCCTTCGGGCTGACGCCACGGGCGAACGAGCAGGTGAGTTTTTTTGTGGAAGAATAAGGTGGAATATAAGCTGTAGAATGTTATGAGAACATTGCGATTGCTTAAGAATGGGAGTGAAAATTGTAAGTCAGTAATCCTTGAACCACTGCAAACATGCTCTCATACCAACTGCAAGTATTTTTTCCGGAAATGTCGGTGCAGTTCTTAAGGAGTTAAGATTTTGAACGAAAACTTTAATTGCTGTGGTTGTGAAAGGTTGTGAAATACTGCAAAAGAAGAATGTGTGTAGTGTATTTTCTTATTTTTCGGAGATTATGAACCACCTAATGTTTATTTAGAGTAGGGCAATGGGGGGGGGGTAGCTGGAGAGGGGAAACGTTTTATTATCTTCTTCTCGCTTTTCTTCCTCGTTGCGCTATCCCAATATCCCACGTAATTGTCCCGCCTTTTGTTTTGTCATTTGGATGTATGGCCTTTGATCTTTGCCCTTTCGGCATTTTCTTAACCTCCCGCCCATTTCGTTCTGGTCGATTTCGTTATCGTAACCGGCAGGCGGAGTTGGACTACGCGATCATGTACGTTACAACAATCAAGAAGCGCTTCAGCGACAAGCCCGAGACGTACGAGGCCTTCCGTGAGACCCTCCGCACATACCAGAAGGAACGAAGAGGTGGGAGGACGTAACGAAGGAAGTTAGTGCTGGCCATTTTTCTTGGCCTTTTTGCTTGGTAAATTGCTTGACCGTTTCAGGCCATGTTGACGGGCGACCTCTATGTATTAACCCTTGTCTTAAGAAAAAGTACAGGATGCACGATTCCTGTATAAATAAGGGGCAAAACTGCCTCGAGAAGAAATGTCAAATTTCAAAATTCGACCTACATTACAACAAAAACGGGCAGTCATCGTGAAAGCCTTGAAAATGGAAAATTCGTAGAAAAAGGTAATAACGTGGTTGAAACGTTCAAAAGGTAGGGTTTCGGTTAATACCAACGTGACCGAAAGAGGCGAGACGAGGGGGAAGATCGGGGGCATTTTTGTACATCATAAAACGCTATTGGTAATAGCCAAAATAACCGAACCCAACCGAAAATCAACCCAACCCAACCCAACCCAACCCAACGCAACCCAACCCAACCCAATCCACCTCAACCCACCCGACTGCGTACCCGTGTGTGGTGCTGGCTTGTAGGCATCAATGATGTGGCGGAACAGATGTCATCTCTCTTCGCGGACCACCCGGACCTCCTTCGGAAGTTTACGTACCTCTTGCCTGCCCCTGTTCATGAACAGGCGCGGGGGAGGCTTAACCGTGCCGCCAGGTACCGTTGACGAGTTTGCATCGAGTCCACGTAATGTTTGAGTGGAGTCGGGGTTGCAGTTGGGCTGGGTTGACTCGAATTGCGGGGGGATTGCCTGAGTAAGGGAGGCGCGGGCTCGAGGGACAATTTGACGCGTTGTGTTGACGCTTTTGATTGGTCCTTCGGTCGGTCGTTTTAGTTGGCCGTTTTGGTTGGACATATTGGTTGGACGTATTGGTTGGCTGTTTTGATTGGCCATTTTGGAACGCGCGTTTAGGTTGGCCGTTTAGGTTCGTTGTTTTGTTTGGCCGTTTTTGACTGTTTTCGTTTACCCATTGTACGACTTTTTGGGCGGTTGTTTTGATTGACCATTTACAAATATATATTTTTTGTTTACCCGTTGTATGATATATTAATTTATTTTGTATCTATGCCCTCCGTGAACAGGTACGAGTGAGACATCCGTGGGAGGTCTTTTTATACTCCGTATTATTTTATTTTGTATCTATGCCCTCCATGAACAGGTACGAGTGAGACATCCGTGGGAGGTCTTCGTGAGAAGCTCTATCCACCCGACGGTTGGACGAAAGCCTGTCAACCACACATCTCTGTTTATAATCTTAATCTTGTCGTCCGTGGCCTTGTTACCTTGTCGTGTCGCCATGGCGGCTCCACACTTGACGCCACCCCAGGGACAGTGAGATGCGTGAGGCCAAGGCAGCCAAAGAATCCGCTCAGCAGCACCACCACCAAGGCAACATGCACTACCTCACCTCTCCAGCCCACCAGATGGATGGAGGAGGTGGATGTCACCACCAGAACCAGCCCGGCCAGTTCATGGGTGGAGGCCATTGCAGACAAGTGGTCGATGAACAGCCGGAGTCGGACGCAGATAACGCGGCGCGGGCAACGTGTGCGCGATTGAAGAGAGACATGGCGTCCAGGCGGCTGCACGAGGCCAACGTTTCGAAATTAGAGGTGTGGATAGGCGCGAGCCACGAAAAGGGTAGCAATGTTTGACCCTAAAAAACTTTTTAACGGACGAAGCTCCTCAATCGAGGAACTACCCAGTACCGTTGGAGTACTACTTGTGTTTTACGGCATTATTTTTCTATTTTCCTTCCGAGAATGTGCAGTACTTATTTTATTCTAAACGAAAAAGCTGACCTAAAGCACCGAATACCACCACTCTTGGTCGTTGCATACTTAGGGTTGGGGTTAGGGCTTGGGTTAGGGTTGGAGTTAGGTTTAAGTCGGCTCGGGTAACGTGCGCGCGACTGAAGAGAGACAAGGCGGCTGCACGAGGAAGCCCCACGTTTTGACTTCGGAGGGGTGGTGTATGTCTTTCCTTACCTTCCACCCAACGCTGAAATTGGTCGGTACGTTGGATATACGTCACCAGTTTGATATGTAAACCAGCTCTAGTACAGGACAGCACATCTGGTGAGAAATAGAGTACTAAGAAAGACAGGTCGACATTCCCAGGAATACATGAAATCCGGGAGCTGCCATGCTGAAGGTAGTGAAGAACGACCCTCTCCGAAATCTGAAACCCGGCCTGGGTCAGTATTTCCGTTTCTTATCAGGTTTCCTGCACTGTAGGCCTTACCAGGCGGCTGCAGGAAGCCAGCGTTTTTGGATCTGAGAGGTGTGGTGTACATCTCTTCTTTCCCACCGCCAACCCTAACAACGATGGTGGCCATATACATTGTACCCGTTCACTCCATCTATAATATATGCAAATCAGTTCCGGTATGTACGTAGGCATTTCATCTTACGTCGTCTCCCTGGAACATGGGAACGCAAGACTGTTAAGCCCCAGTACGCACAATATATTCCCCCCAACAGGTGGGAGTCCTATCGGCCATGAAGAAGCTATATGACCACCTTCACGAGGGAGCCAGACCATTAGCCAAACGAGTTTTGCTCCAACTGTCCAACCCACCGGACGTCTCGGACACCCCCCGCGACGAGGCCCGTCCATCTGCGCCTCTTCTACGCGGGATATATGATGCAGCTGAGCGCGTCAGGGACCAGGTACGGTGCTGTATGGCGTTCAATTGAGGTGGTGGGTGGAGGAGAGGGTACAATTAGGATCGTGGGGGGAGGGGGGAGGGGTACGATTGTGGGCGATGAGGGAAGGGGTAGAGGCGTACTCATTTGTTGGTTGTCTTAGTTAGTTGACCATTGCCCACGCATCCCTTTCGAGGCGGACCACCGTTTCTCCTCCGAATAGAGACGCGGGGAGAGTACAACGAGGGCGACGGGGGGAGGTGGGGTGCAACTAAAGCGATGTATGGGATGGGGGCTACAATTTCCATTTCGGTGCAAACTGCATAGGCGCCGTACAAGGGCAGATTTTGTCATTGGGCGGTCCCCGATTAAAATATTCGCCTTCCGACAAAGTGCAGTGTACAGTGCATCTAAATGTTAAAGCTGACCCAACACACCGAGTACCACCACTCACCCAGCCCATTATCCCTCAAATCATCCTCCTACCCGCTCGATTCACTTTTAAGGTGGTCGACGGCTTGTCTGGTATCGTAGAACGCGAGAAGAAGCGAGGGCACGACGCTCGAATGCTGCTGGAGTGGGTACTCTCGAAGGGAGAAGTTGCCCTACCAAAGGTGAGGCCCGGATGGTTGGACGCTAATGTGATTTTAGACACGAGTTGGGGGGTTGGACATTAATCGTATTTTTTATTGTTGGGGTGGTTGGACAGTGTTTGGGTGGTTGGACGCTAAAATCGGGAATTGGACCTGATTTGAGTGGTTAAGCGTCATCGCGCCGTAGGGCTTGCATTTTTGGGGCCAAACGTTTCTG
Organism: Undaria pinnatifida; assembly: GCA_012845835.1. Classification (NCBI taxonomy): domain Eukaryota; class Phaeophyceae; order Laminariales; family Alariaceae; genus Undaria; species Undaria pinnatifida. The sequence continues at coordinate 4,604,835 of JABAKD010000027.1, forward strand.
ACCATAGTAATAGTAATATTAACAACAACAACAGCAACAACAACAGCACTTGGAGCTAATGTGAGGTGGTTTTGCAATGGTGTGATAATAACGTTTATAGAGTTGATCCGATATATTATGGGAAACCTACTTGTAAATACTGTGAGAAGAATTTTGAGTTGTTAGTAGTTCTTCGTATGACAACAGGTTAGGCGTGCCTCTTCCCGCCATCTTTTGATCCCTCCGCTGCCGCGCTCTGACGACATCTCTCCGACTAGCCGAAAAACTAAACCCGTCCCTTGCAATATTTCAAAACACTGGCAGGAGTTAATGCGCAGCCTGAAGATGACGGGCGACCTAGACGCGCGCACGGACGAGGGCGAATGGAGAGTGACGTCGACGTTGATAGTATTGGCCGATCATTTTCCCGCTTGGACGCAACTGCTTCGCTCAGAAGAGGTGTGTGAGCTCTGGGTAGGGGTGTATAGACTATCTATAAACTCGTTTGGGCTGATCGGTGTTACTTGCCGGATTGCTTGTGCGGTGGCTAATTGACGTTTCTGTAGTATCCAAGATCCTGTTTTTGCGTTGTAACGGGTTATAGCTCTTAGGAATGCCTGTGTTCCCCCTCTTCAACTTGCGATAGCCCCCCAGGATTCAAAGCCAACCACATCCGGCAGGAGAACCTTGCGCGTATATGTCGACACACACCTCCTTTTTCTTATGAATTGCCAGTATGTTGTGTACAGCACAGGACACCTAATGAGACGTGCTGAGAGTGACCTAGACTGGGTTCCCTTGTTGGGAGAGGGTACGTTCTACACTAACCCCAATATAATGGCTTCCTGATTTGTTATACTCCTTTGACCGTTCGCCTGCTTTTCATCCATGCAGATCATATAGACCAGCGATCCATCTGCCCTGAAATACGCAAATCTTGAATGCGGATCTGACCTGCCCAATTTGTGAACCTTGTCAGGACGTGATACTGCGCAATCTCGCGCATATCCGAACCGTGGGCAACCATTGTCTCGAACGTGCCGAGCGGAAACAGGGCGAGGACGTGATGGCGGCTCTTTTGGAGAAGCTCGAGCAGGCCTTGAAGGGGGCGATCCCCCGGGTTAGTTCAATGAGGGTCGCGATTGATGCGGAAAGGGCAAAATCCGAGGTACGTTGCCGTTGCGGTTGCTGTGGCACCGGTAATGGTTTTAGTTCAATCATCGCTTCTATTTTCCAGCCCAACTCGTCGGAGATTTTTCCTTCAACGACCTTTAGAACAACCCGTGGTCACAAGTGTCATCCCTCTACCCCCCCCCGGTATTTGCCTTGGTTATTCGGTGCATAGGGTTCACCGTTCACGCTGCTCGTCGATTTGCATCAAATTTTGCCAACTCCTGATGTTGCATCATCGACGTGTCATGTATATAGTCTATGTAAGAAAAGAAAACGTGGGGGATTTGAAATCACGAATCGACCTCGGCAGTTATGCGGCTGTGACTTCTGGACCGTCACTAGACGGCAAAAACGGCAGTATTCGCTAAGGTATTTGTTGAAAGGATTTTGGAAAATCGACAGTATTTGTCACGCAGGTTCTGGAAAGATTCGGGAAAAACGGCAACAATGATCAACGTATTCATTAGAAGGGTGGGGGGAAAGCAGCAAGCGTACTTCCCTCCCCGCACTATCTGACACGTATTTCTCTCCGTGCTCTGCCTGAAACGTATTTCCCTCCCTTTACTGAACGAAATGCGCATTCTCGTTCGTCCCTCCATTCCCTACCTGCAACGTATGTTCTCTAAACAAAGACGGCCCGACACCACCTTGAGAAAGCGCTGGACGAGTGCGTCAAAACGCTGCCAACACAGGGGGATACAACAGCGGAACATCGTCCGTCTGCTTCGACATCCGACGATAATCAGGTGGAGACGCGTGCTGTGATAGGATACTCGTAGTATAATAGCACTTTTTCGAAAAACCGGTCCCAGCTGGCGGGTCTCCTGCTACCCAGTGTCGTTTGGGGCACAGCGGGTTACCCGGTTTAAAAGCGTCCATAATAAGAGAAAACGAACTCAAGGGCCATCGGATCCGCGTGCCACGGCGTGTGACGGCTATACTAAAACCTACATGGTCGTGGCGCCTATACTAATGCCTGTATTACACCCAATCGGAGACAATAGCGGCACAGTAATAAGCGCGGTAACGCTGGCCTGTTCCGAGCTCTTAAATCGGGTACCCTACTGTGGAACGTTTTGATTGGCGGGTCTCCCCCTACCCAATACTATGCCAGAAATGTACTTATAAAGTCAATATGCATGCACAAATGTATGAGTACCAGTCCGAAGGACTTGGTACATCGACACAATGCACAGTGGGAAAAGAAATTTAAACTATTCATACTCGTGCTAATGCCAAGTCATAACCTATTTTTCACCTTCGAGAGAGACGATAAATACCACCCTAAATATGTAATGCTGATAATATTTTAATTATGTCGTATAATAAATACCATATACCAGATAAATTATATGGGGGGTGGTCACAATGAATGAACTCATGAAAATTAAGGACGTTAATCAATTTCGACCTTCGGGGGAGACGATAATCGTTGAATTATAAACATAAAACACATTGTGCGTTGTATACCTAGGCCATGATATTCTTGACCGGGTTGCTATTTACGTCTTACTCAAAACTCAGTTTTGGGTGAGGTACAGAGCTCCTGGAGCGAGGAAAGAGCCTCACAAAACCAGGTGTACCCACACATGTGGAGCGTGCCGGGAAAATCTGGAACTACAACCTGAGCCAACGAGCTTCGACCAACGCATGCAGATAACCTGTACCTGGTAAAGCCTTTTATAGCTGCGAAAATGCTCACACTCTCATTCCGAGTAGTTTGTCCCCAAAAACATAGATGCAGATGCAGTTCTGACGACGTCAAAGCACAATACCGGGCAGATTGCACTATGTTTAGAGTAAAGTACCGGCCCTCTGATAAGAACCCGAAATATAGACCTTTGGGCTAAATTCTTATTTGATATAGAATGTGTCCTACACTTGTTTCAGCGCAACAGCTGTCGAATTTCTTCGTTCCCCGTCATTGTTTGGTCTTTCTCGTGGGGTCATTTCTTATGAGGGGCATGCAGCTTTGTCAGAACCGCCGTACACCTCCCCGTCATAAAAATCGCCTTGTCGACCAATCGTTGCCTGACGTTTCTCCCTTCAACAAAAAAGCCGTGTCCCCCGTCGCCCCCCTCCCCGGTACACGTTCAGGGTGTCACTCTCTATGCGAAAAAGTCTTCCAAAAATAGCACACCATACTTTGCCGCATTCCTAATCTTGGACACGTCGGTCGCTCGTTTCCTGTTTCTTTTCTCCGTTAAACAAAATCATCGTGTCTCCTGTCACACACACCCATGTATCTTTAGGGCGTTTTATCCTACCAGTATGAGAGAAAGATTCCCCAGTTAACGCCATCCTTTCCCGTACGATACGTATTCCTAATCGTGGACCCCCCCGCCAACCCCGTGTTTGTACATTCATCAAGGAATGCTGAGCCAAACCAAGACGCCTTCCAAACAACACACCACCCTATTTCTAATCCTGGACCCCTCCCGTGTGTGTACGTTCTTCAGAGCATGCTGAAGCAAGCAAAAATGCCCTCCAAGCAACACACCATCTTATTCCTAATCCTGAGCTCCCCCCCCCCGTGTGTATACGTTCTTCAGGATATGCTGAAGAAAATCGAGACAAGGGTCTGTGCTTCACTCTCATCTGCCGCCACCTCCACCGCTCCTGATCAGGCCGACGTGGCCCGCGCCCTGAAGTCACGAAACGCGGCCATAGAACGCCGGCGCCAATCCCTTTCGCAGGAGCTAGGTATTGGGAATGACAGAGTCGTTTGGGAGGCCAAAGAGGAGGCCGAGCAGATGGCCAAGCGTTCACTGGTGGAGGCAAATCTGGTCAAGGCGCAGGCGATCGGGGCGTCGGTGGTGGTGCCGGTGTCAACCATTCTCAACGAGCAGGAGGCCGTAAAGATGGCCACGCATTCGCTAGAGGAGGCGACCCCTCTTAAGGAGCAGGAGGCCGAGGAGATGACCAAGCGGTCTCTAGTGGAGGCGGCCAATCTTTTAGAGCTGGAGGCTGGCGTGGCCGCGGTAGTGGCGGCGGCGGAAACGCGGGTTAAGAACCTGGAACAGGAGCGTAGCCAAGCAGGAGCCAATGTCAAGGTGCCCAGAGCAAACGCCAAATCAGCTACAGGAGCTGCAACAAAAGCGAAGGGGAGCGTGCCGGAGTCTGACTCTTCGTGGGGAGACCGGGGTGGTGATGCTGGCGTGCAGAGGGCGTTCGCTTTCGGGGTCAGGGCTGTGTTTGATGCTGCCAGACCAAAAGGAGAGTCTGCGCCACCCAGGTTCAGCTTTCTCGCGCCCGACGCTTCTTCAAAAGCTTTACCCGTCACAGCAGCAGCAGCGGCGGCGAAGGAACCCGAACCTGCCGTCTGGCCTCAAGTAGCGATGCCGACGGTATTCTCCATGGGGGGTGCTGGAAATGGAGGGGCCAGGGGCAAAGGGCCGTCATCCTCCATGAGGGGTATTCGAAGTGGGGGGCGGGGCGGGAAAGGGCCGGTATCCTCTATGGGGGGTGCTAGAAATGGAGGGGGCAGTGGGAAAGGGCCTATTGCACCCGCCCGCAAGCCGAGCGGTTTAGCTGTCGGGGTTGGAGAGTTGTCCACGGTTGCTGATGACGGAATTGACGACGGAGTGTCCCGCATGCAGGTGTCGAGAGTTAAACCCATTCCTACGGCGGAGGTGAATGTGACGAAAGCGTGTGACGCGCAAATTGTATCAACAGTGGAGCCTGTCCGACCCTTGCAACAGCGGGCGACGCTTTTGGGAGGATGCACGGCGACGCTGGGTACAAGAGACCACGTCGATCCTCCCGTTGATAGCGTGATTTCTCCTTTGGGGCCACCTATTGCCCGGAGGGGGTCGCCTGTTGCCCCGGTGGTAGCGCCTATTGCCCCGCAGGGATCGGCCCGGTCGGTCAATCAGCGGCGTATGAAGTGCGTCTTCGGGAGGCGTCGAGTAACCAACGAGGCTGACCTCGACGCGATGAAGGCCAGGCTTGATGCGAAACTTGACAAGTCACGGAGGTTGGCAGCACAGGACAAAAAAATAATGGATAATGAGTCTTTGGAGGACCTACACCCTCTTTCGACACTGCGGCAGCACGGTAATGGCTACGGAGGGAATTATGGCTATGATGATGAGGGTGCCGACGTGGAGGGGAAAGAAGACTCCGTGGAGGAGGAAGCGGTAAATATGGAGGGGGACCACCAAATGAAGAACGTAGACGGAGCGGGCAAAGAGGGTTTCGAGGAGCAAGAATCTATAACATCAGGCAAAGATGACCAGCGTAATATAGTACACGAGGATGAGCAGGAGGGAGAGAAGGGCAACAACGATGGCCACAGCGCTCAGGTAAAAATGGGGTAAGGTAGAGGTGCGCTCGAGTGCCTTGTGGGGATGGTGATCACGTGGTTCAACCCATTTCGTTTTTTACTAGGTGTGTAGCCGAAACGTATTGCAGGTCGGGTTCCGGTTGCGTTTTTCGCGGTCGCTTGTTGATGTTGTCCCCCCTTTCTTCATGCCTTGTTGCACATTGAGTGTGTAAGTAATCGTTTTGCGTTGCTCTCCGACTATATTCAGCATGAAATTCAACGTCGATCACTCAAAAGCATCCCCAGAAAGTAGAAGAAAACCTACGGAAACCTACAAAATTGAAGCACAAACAATGTGCTTTGTGCACTCGGACAGACGAAGCTAGCCGTGAACACCTGTTGGCTAAATTGCACCTTCCACTATTAATAGACCACTGACACGATCCTCATCGTGCACATTCCGACGTATCAACATTCCGCTACTTGAGCTTTTTTTTTCTATTTCCCAAACGTAGAACTCCCCAATCTCAATTGTGGCCATATCTTGCTAGAAGGCTCAGTTAACAACACCGAATGACCCCCACCGATTCACAGCCCAGCGCGTGACTTCCTCATCAAGCACCAACCAGCCTGTCTACTGCGTCTCTGTCGTACTGTTTTATTCTGCAGGGCGGAGCACCACCACCTCTCACTGGCAAGTGATGATACCTTGTGTTTCGGACCGAGATTCTATGTCTGAGACTAAGATAAGGATTGGTCCTCCGTCGTATGTTTTTCGTCGTAAGCCTATGATGTGGTTGTCAAAAGAGCAACATTCGCGAGCTCGAAAGAAAAAGTTAATTTGATTTTCATTTGTAGGACGGGAGTAATAATCGGCACGGATGGCCGGGGCAGGGTACTGTATCGGGCCAAAACATAGCAGTAGTATCGAGGCGACCTCGGAGATGGAGTATCTCAAAGGTTTACAACCGTTGAGGGTTGCGGTCGTCCGAGACCACCTTTGTGAGACCCCCGGTCAGTTGGCTGGAGAGGGAAGTCCCAGGTGCTGGCATCATGGTAGGGGACGAGAAGCAGCGACCGCCACCGCGGCTCTCTTACCGTGCCACGGGTGCTGGCATCATGTTAATAATCACGGAAGGGGACGGGAAGCAGCGGTTGCCACCGCGGCTCTCGTGCCAGGCCAGTGTAGACCCTATCTTACGTGGCAGCGAGACAGAGAACATAGTTTTTCGAGGGTTAGGCGATGAAGAGAAAGGTTAACAGGCTCGGAGAAGGAGTGAACCTGATTTTCATTTCTTTCTGGCGGAACTTTCCATGCTCTTTAGTCTCCACGGGCGCAGTGCTGAGTTATGATAGATCAGAAGCAGGGTTGGGACAGTAATGCTCGTTCGTTAGTCGCCAGCTTCACGTTCACATCTGTACGACAATAAGAGAGGTACAAGCGTATTGAATGGGGCAAAGCAAATCAGTAATATCGAGGCGACCTCGGAGATGGAGTATCTCAAAGGTTCACAACCGTTGAGGGTTTCGGTCGTCCGAGGCTGCACTTTTGCTAGACCCCCGGTCAGTTGGCTGGGCAAGTCCCGGGTATTGGCTTCATGGTGGGGGACGAGAAGCAGCGACCGCTACCGCAGCTGTCGTACCTTGCCACGGGTGCTGGTATCATGGTAGTATTCATGGTAGGGGCCAGGAAGCAGCGGTTGCCGCCGCGGCTCTCGTGCCATGCCATTGCAGACCATATGCAACGTGGCAGCGAGACAGAGCATAGTTTTTCGAAGGTTAGGCGATGTAGAGAAAGGTTAAAGGCTCGGAGAAGGAGTGAACCTGATTTTCATTTCTTTCCGACGGAACTTTCCATGCTCTCTGATCTCCACAGGCCCAGTGTTGAGGTATGATAGATCAGAAGGAGGATTAGGACAGTACTGATCGTTCGTTAGTCGCCAGCTTCACGTTCACAGCTGTACGACGATAAGAGAAGTACAAGCGTATTGAATGGGGCGAAACAAATTCGTAGTGTCGAGGCGACCTCGGAGATGGAGTATCTCAGTGGTTTGCAACCGACGAGGGTGTCGGTCGTCCGAGAAACAACCTCCCACCAGTCGGCTGGGCAAGTCCCGGGTGTTGGCATCATGGTAGGAGACGAGAAGCAGCGACCGCCACCGCGGCTGTCGTACCTTGCCACGGGTGCTGGTATCATGGTAGCGATCATGGTAGGAGACGGGAAGCAGCGGTTGCCACCGCGGCTTTCGTACCATGCCAATGTAGACCCTCCCCAAATCCGGCAGCGGCGCAGATAACATAACGTTTCGACGTACATGGAATGAAGAGAAAGGTTGACAGACTCGGAGACGGAGTGAACCTGGATTTCATTTCTTTCCGACAGAACTTTTCATTCTCTCTAGTCTCCACAGGCGCAGTGCTGAGTTATGATAGATCAGAAGCAGAGATATGACAGCACCGATCGTTCGTTTGTCGCCAGCTTTACGTTCACAGCTGTACGATAATAAGAGACATGCAAGTGCACTGAATGGGGCGAAACAAAGTCGTAGTATCGAGGCGACCTCGGAGATGGAGTATCTCAATGGCATACAGCCATTGGTGGTTGCGGTCGTCCGAGACCACCTTTGTTAGACCCCCGGTCAGTTGGCTGGAGAGGGAAGTCCCAGGTGCTGGCATCATGGTAGGGGACGAGAAGCGGCGACCGCCACCGCGGCTCTCTTACCGTGCCACGGGTGCTGGTATCATGGTAGTAATCACGGAAGGGGACGGGAAGCAGCGGTTGCCACCGCGGCTCTCGTGTCATGCCAGTGTAGACCCTATCCTACGTGGCAGCGAGACGGAGAACATAGTTTTTCGAGGGTTAGGCAATGAAGAGAAAGGTTAACAGGCTCGGAGAAGGAGTGAACCTGACTTTCATTTTTTTCCGTCGGAACTTTCCATGTTATCTAGTTTCCACGGGTGCAGTGCTGAGTTATGATAGATCAAAAGCAGGGTTAGCACAGTACTGATCGTTCGTTAGTCGCCAGCTTCACGTTCACATCTGTACGACAATAAGAGAAGTACATGCGTATTGAATGGGGCGAAACAAATTCGTAGCATCGAGGCGACCTCGGAGATAGAATATCTCAGTGGCTTACCACCGTTGAGGGTTGCGGTCGTCCGAGACCACCTTTGTTAGAGCCGCTGTCAGTTGGCTGGGGAAAGAAGTCCCGGGTGCTGGCATCATGGTAGTAATCACGGAAGGGGACGGGAAGCAGCGGTTGCCACCGCGGCTCTCGTGCCAGGCCAGTGTGGACCCTATCCAATGCGGCAGCGAGACAGAGAACATAGTTTTTCGAGGGTTAGGCGATGAAGAGAAAGGTTAACAGGCTCGGAGAAGGAGTGAACCTGATTTTCATTTCTTTCCAGCGGAACGTTTCATGCTCTTTAGTCTCCACAGGCGCAGTGCTGAGTTATGATAGGTCAGACGCAGAGTTGGGACAGTAATGCTCGTTCGTTAGTCGCCAGCTTCACGTTCACAGCTGTACGAGAATAAGAGAGGTACAAGCGTATTGAATGGGGCGAAACAAATTCGTAGTGTCGAGGCGACCTCGGAGATGGAGTATCTCAATGATTTTCAGGCATTGGAGATTTCGGTCGTCCGAGGCTGCATTTTTGTTAGACCTCCGGTCAGTGTGGCTTGGGAGACGTCTCGCGTGCTGACATCATGGTAGGTGACGAGAAGCAGCGGCCGCCACCGCGGCTCTCTTACCGTGCCACGGGTGCTGGCATCATGGTAAAAATCATGGTAGGGGACGGGAAGCAGCGGTTGCCACCGCGGCTCTCGCACCTTGCCTATGTAGACCTTATCCAACGTGGCAGCAAGACAGAGAACATAGTTTTTCGAAGGATATGCAGTGAAGAGAAAGGTTAACAGGCTCGGAGAAGGAGTGAACCTGATTTTCATTTCTTTCCGACGGAACGTTTCATACTCTCTAGTCTCCACAGGCCCAGTGCTGAGTTATGATAGATCAGAAGCAGAGTTGGGACAGTATTGCTCGTTCGGTAGTCGCCAGCTTCACGTTCACAGTTGTACGAGAATAAGAGAGGTACAAGCGTATTGAATGGGGCGAAACAAATTCGTAGTGTCCAGGCGACCTCATAGATGGAGTATCTCAGTGATATACAACCATTGGTGGTTGCGGTCGTCCGAGGCTACATAGTTGGCTGGGGAAGTCCCGGGTGCTGGCACCATGGTAGGTGACGAGAAGAAGCGACCGCCACCACGACTGGCGTACCTTGCCACGGGTGCTGGTATCATGGTAGTATTCATGGTAGGGGACGGGAAGCAGCGGTTGCCACCGCGGCTCTCGTACCATGCCAGTGTAGACCCTACCCAAACCCGGCAGCGACAGAGAACATAATGTTTCGATAGATTTGTAATGAAGAGAAAGGTTAACAGGCTCGGAGAAGGAGTGAACCTGATTTTCATTTCTTTCCGACGGAACTTTTCATGCTCTCTAGTCTCCACAGGCGCAGTGCTGAGTTATGATAGATCAGAAGCAGAGTCAGGACAGCACTGCTCGTTCGTTTGTCGCCAGCTTCACGTTCACAGCTGCACGAGTATACCGCGGCTTTCGCACCATGCCAATGTAAACCCTTCCCAAAGTCGCAAAGTGCATGACTTTTCGAAAGACACGCAATGGAGAAAAGACGAACAGGCTTGGAGAAGGAGTAAATCAGATTTCCTTTTTTTAACAACGGAATTGTTCATCGTACTTTAACGACGTATTGCTGACGGCGGCAGAGATAGCGAGTAGCGAGGCCAGCAGGGTACTGTACGGAGCCAAACACAGTAATAGTATCGAGCCGACCTCGGAGTTGAAATGTGTCAATGGTTTAGTACCATGGAGTGTCTAGGTTGTCAGAGATTGTCCGAGACTACGTTAGTTGGCGTCCCGATCAGTTGGCTGGGGAGGGAAGTCCCGGGTGCTGACGTTATGATAGGGGACGAGAAGCAGCGGCCGCCACCGTAGCTCTCAGACGATGCCAGTGCAAACCTTCCCCAACGTCGCAGAGAACAGTTTTTTCGAAGGATTTACAATGAAGAGAAGATTTGCAAGCTCGGAGAAGGAGTGGGTCTGATGTTCGTTTTAACCGACGGAATTGTTCATGCTCTCTGTCGACTCTCTGCGCTGAGTTAAGGAGATGGCACTGGTGGAGCAGGTTTAGGCCCGAGCATTCTAAAGGGATACAGTTGGTCGAAACAGGGTGTCGTATTTGTTTCGGCGGCAGCTGTGTGATTGGTCTGGTGATGAGTTCAAAGGAAGTTGCAGTTAGCCTCGCATAGTCTTAATGATAGTGTTACCGTCTACATCACTGAGGTCGTGATGCTACCCACTGGCAGGATGTTTAGATGTGCGAAAAATCGGGTTAAAATTCGCTCGTTTTGATTTTGTTGTTCATGATTTGGTTGAATGTCGTTTGTACACCTGGTTCAAAAGAGTAAAATCCAGTATTGCGAATGTGCGTGGCTTTTGTTTTGCCTGTTGGGCGTTGTTGCACATGCTGCGGAAAAGAACGATGTTTTACCAAATATTTTGTCAACGCGAGTAAATGCAGTGTAGACAAAAGGTTCAGTTTGAATGGTCTGGGTGCAGCATTCTGCTTTTTTGCGTTTCATATTCGGCTCTTTCCATTGGGAAGAGTGCGATGAGACCATATATATCCAATCCGCTCGAGAAAAAGAACGAAGCGATGGTATAAATTACCACAGGAAGTTAGGCTGGAAACCTCGATCTACAGCTTGATCAACCAGCGGTGAACCATCGATGATTCAGTTACGGGAGGGCGGGGACGATGATGGTTACCGGGAGGACGCGGTGATGGATAGCAGCGGAAAGGGCGGTAGGGTTGTTCACAAGTGGGCTGCCATAGGGAACCCGGAGTTGCACGCTGACTCGTTTTGTCACCGTACTTGTCCTTTAGAGATTTGGTGTTGTCTTGTGGCTGCCGGCGAAACATGCACGCTGACTTGTTTTTGTCACCGTGCTTGTCCTTTAGAGATATGGTGTTTTCTTATGGCCGCCGGCGAAACATGTAGAGGTGAAGAAATCCTTAATTGTACGGTCACTCGTTCAGTCGCCATGCTTTATCCTTTACACACTTTGTTTTTGTTGTTTTTGTTGTGACGGTCGACGAAATAGTTATAATATATTCACGCTGGTGGCGTTTCGTGGGTCATGACTCGACCCACAGATTGGGTCCGTAGATTCCTAAAACCTCGCGGGTTGGGTCAGGTTGGGTCAGCACGTGCTTGAAATCTCACGGGTCGGGTCGGGTCAGAAGGTTTTATAATATCTCAAGAATCGGTTCGGGTCATCCCTGACCCGACACTGGTGCCGACGCGACCCGCAAGAAGCGACCGGACCCGTCAAGAGCACTGATTATGGCGTGTTGATTTCGTTGAGTCGTATTTTTTCGTTGAAGGTTAACTGCCGTTTGTTTCACCGATTTTGGCTATCGCGAGTTTTTGCGTAAAAGCTACAGGTTTTTGTTCCCGCTAAAAACCCGAATCATCACCCCCATGAATGCCGCTCGTAATATCTAGTCAAAGGGTGAGTATTTGGTACCATACTGACCCCCACGACCAGTAGAAGAGGGTGACATGGCCTCTTTTGCATTTAACGGCCACGGATTGTCTCTAGGAGCGAGCGAAACTAGTATCGACCAATTACAGGCCTTCATTTTTTCAATAAAATTCGGGCTTTCTCCAGGCGGGGGCGAAAAAAAAAGCGCCGCGTTTTGCACGAACCGGTTGGAGTGCTCCAAGGCATGCCTGTAGAAAATTTCGCGAAAAAAAATCGAAGATCTGACCCGCCTGTGTTCAACATTGAGCATAATGTAGCAAAAAAACTGGATCATACACTAAAACCAAGTCGTTTGGAGGAGATAACGTATCTTACTCATTTCTTTGCACAAAAGTCCAAATGGCCACGACGTTTTGGAGAGATAGACCCTGAAACTTGTACACACACGTGTTCTACATGCCCATCCCGAGGCCTGACCTCCGGGTGGTCTTCCTTTTCTTTTTTTCTCGCCGAAAACGTTTGGTCTAAGGTTAAACATTTTCAAAAACATCTTAACTGAAGAAAATTCAGGCAAAAAAAAAAACGACAGGTGAGGTCTTCGCAACGGCACATATAGAAGACGTGCAAACTTTCACGGTCTCAATCGAGAAAATGGCGTGGATATTCGCCGAGGAATATTTTTCGGGTTTCTTACGTGAACCAGCCTGTGGCTGCAGTTGACGCAGGGGGGGCGTTTTATGGTCGTGAACGTAATATATTGTTGGTTGGTCGAAGCACGTGTCCATTTCTTTCCTCGGCGGATGTGACAGGTGGTTGAGATTGAAGACGGAGTTTGAGGAATGATATCGAAGACTGAGATTGGAGATGGAGATTGAAGATGAAATGTTCAGATTGATAATTGAGAATTAATATAGAGTAAGAAGATTCCACCCCAACTCTAACCCTTGAAGATTGAGATTGATTCGACGACAGACTAGGTAGTATATGCTGTCTACCACAGTCAGTAGGCTAGTGATGCGACACATCTATCGTTATATCGTTGCCCTGATGATATACACGGCTCAACGATCGGATGCGCAGGCTTGGGGTGATACTATTACTCGTATTAAACCACTCGCTTGTTTCGTACTTGACTTTGTATAAGCCAGTGGGTCGATGTTCGCCTGCTGTCTCATTGCACCCAGCATAGTGAGTAAGCTGTTCATTATTGCGAACGTGTGCTGTTTATATTTTAGCACTTGGGCATCGTTGGACTTGCCACAGGGCTAACCATTGTTACAATTCACGTCTATTTTGGTCGTAACGCTCGGAAAATTCCAGTGAGCTTTGTCGCAGGCAGCCGCAGCGGCAGCCGCCAACATCATGGCACACCATGGCCATGAAAAGGTGAAACATGCAATGCAAGCCGACACTGACTAAAACACGCGCCAACGCTGACGCCTGGTTGGCTGGAAGTGGCTAGCCGGTAGACACGATCAACACGGCAATTTTCTGCGTAATCGCGTGGTGACGCTCACAGCCAAGAGCCCTTTGTCGTGCTGCGGTTTATGGTCTACTAAAGGCACGTTACAAACAGCTCAAGACTAGCGTCGCTCAAACATTTAAGTCAGAGGTCATCACCCGGTGACCCGCATAGAAGAAAGAACATAGATGTATTTCCCAGAGCTCCAGTGACAGTTGTGTGCGATAATCCACAGCAGCACCAGCAATCCGTTATACGCATCACGCAATAATCCAGAGGAGTATTGCACTAACCGCGCTGACCGCCTTACCCAGCCCCGCCCTCCCCTCTCGGCGCAAACGCCCTCCGAGCGATTCTCAGTCTCAGTTGATACCGAATAATCGATAAAAACCACTCGTACAGTCAGTAGCAGACCAACACAAAGCTTATAACACAGTTCATGTACGATACACGCGTGCACAATTAGCAGCAAAGCGCATGTGCACGAAACAACAAGCCTTTCGGTCTGCCCCCCCCCCCCCCCCCCCCTCCAACCCCCTCCCAACAACAAAAGCAACGCCTTACACAAGCGCCATTGGCGCCTTTAGTCCTTTTGCGACCAAGGTCTAGCGACCAGAAAAACGACGAGTGCGATATTATCTAAGAAGAGCGCGGAGCAAAACGAGTACGAATCCCGCCATGCCGCGCGTGTGTCTTGCAGCCCCTTACACTCCAGTTCGGACCCCCCCCCTACCCCAGGAGCCACGACTGCTTCGTGTGCCCGACGCTGTAATCAAGTCACTCTCAGTTTGGCAGTTTTTTCCTCTGAAGCGCCAATGGTTAAGCACATCGACTCTCATATCACCGCCACGCTTAGTGCACGTAAATTCTGCCCGGTTGATGAAAACCCGACGTGCTTCGTCCGAGCATTGTAGGGATGCGAGGGTCTATGGTCCTAGGAATTACGGCCAAGCATAATGCGATGATCACATTGCCCCCCCAAAACACCTCGCAGACGCACGCCATGGTGTTCAAGAGGATCAATGATCGGTCAACGTGTCATATGCCGCCCCCCCCTCCAACACGTCGAAAACGCATATAATGGTGGTTGGGATTGATTTGCTATTCAACAGCTAAATCATCCCGCCGAAACGAACACCCCCAAGACGCCACGATTATTGTAACGGTTGAGGTCAATCTGTGGATCAACGGCTTTTGAACCACCCCATCTCAACACCGCCAAGACGTAGATCAGATCACTGAGGACGATCGACTCTTAACGGCTCTCCTACTACACACCCCAACAACCAAGATTTTGCACGGGTCATGACCCGTCCCCCCGCCCGGGTCGGGTCAGGAGGCTTCCGGCAAATCGCAAGTTGGGTTGGGTCGGGTCGGGTCGGGTCGGGTCGGGTCGGGTCGGGTCAGGAGGTGTTCGAAATCTCACGGGTCGGGTCGGCGCAGCCTGACCCGACCGGACCCGTGAGAAGTGACGCGACCCGTGAAAACTCCTGCTGGCAACATCACCTCGAAGACGCACACCATTCCGCTGGAGATGATCAATCAATCGATCGGCCGACCACCGCCTTTCAAATAACCGACTGTTATAAGACGCAAATCGTACCATTAAGGATAGGACGATCGGCCAATCTATATATAGCTCTCTTATGGTATCACCCTCCCAACAAGACCTCGAAGACACAAGTCATAGTATTCAGGACTATCAAGGGAGCTCGGAGGTACGCCACGGCTGCGATGAGGCCCACGACTTGGTTCTTCATCGCGGATGCCGACGGCGAGTGGTCCACCTCCGCGAGTTGGTCTTCATATTCATCCATATTACATATAATACATACCAGGGACGGTGGGAGAGGGTGGGGACGGCGGGGTGAGGCGGGGAGGTGTGGGGGGGACGGGGTTGGGGCGGGGCGGGGGATGGCCAAGAAAGGCAAACTGCTGAGGTGCTAGACGCAGGTATCACACAGAATGAAGCGCAGGTGAACAACTATGAAGTATTAACATGAACGAGGGGCGGGGAATGAAGCCACCCGACTGGGCGCTGTTCGTGTGTATGTGTATGCAGTATGCATCGCGATGACAAGCGCGTCATACTATGCCATAACGTGCTATGTCCTACCATGTCATGTCATGTTCTGTCGTGTCCTCTCATGGCATGCGCCGATACTATTGTGACGAGAGACAATCTCCGTTCCTCACTTGACAACTTAACAGCATACCAGGTAACACACTACCAGGAATACATCATCAGCGAGCCCAAGCAACATAACTTGCCACAAATTCGAGAAAACAATTGAGGCACACTGTGTACCAAACGAAGCGGGTTATCCCTACGGCTAATTGAGTTTAATTGCGGTAGGGTCAGGGTTATAAAAACATAAAATTGTATGTTAGTCATGTCCTGGAATAGTGGTAAGATAGTGGTAAGCTACCCCTCAGCGCAAGGTATGGGTGCCGCGTGTTTTCGTTGTTCGTTGTTGCGTGTTCCTCTCTCGTCACCTCAATGGGAGCAAAGTGAGAATATCCACTTGGAAATATTAATCGGAAGCATGAAATGTTCAACCCTTGGGTTCAAGCCCTAAACGTCAATCAACTCACCCAATCAACCCAATCAACCAAAGTTCACGGCTAGCCCTCTTCGTCTTATACACAGCAGTGTGCGTCAATCACACTGTCGGATATTGGTAAGTGGTAAGGACTACCTCCAGCGGGAAGCTTGGATATTGTTTCGCGGAGGCGGAGGGGGAGGCGGCGGCAGCGTCGGCGGCGGTGGAAGCCTCAACCTCCAACTTAGCCCTTTAAGGGGCCATAAAACAAACCACAACCAAAACAACCCACATGATGTGCGACCGTAATAACCGTCTAGAGTGCGCGTGCACCAGGATGAGTAGTATCATGCTACGCGCGTGTCGTACAACTTTATTGTCCTTCGTAACGTAAAACTGTGTGCGCTGGTTGATGTGGAGAGTTTAACGCCTCTAAAACTGGAAACCCGTTTTGGGGACAAAATTACCTGAAATTAGTATAGGGAGGGGTTTGGGGGCTCAAAAGAAAGCGTCTAGCGAGTCTCAGTCGGCGGTCGTAGAACTCGGCTTCAGCCAACTCGAAATGGCTTCCTATTTTTTATCGTAGAATAAGTAAGAAAACCGCATACCCGTAATCGTCTCTGATTTACCCCCGGGGAGGGAATCTTTTTCTTTTCGGAATGCACAAACCCCGGGAGGGGGAACCAGAAAGAGGGGGGGTGGGGTTCTTTTTCAACATTAGCCCGAGGGGATATCTACCCGGGGGGGAAGCAAGAAACAAAACACACGCACACCACACACACATGAAACATGGACAAGATCTACGAGCAGCAGTTCAGGATGGAGAGGAAGGAGGAGGAGGAGAAAGGGTAGAGCACGTGGGAATGCTTGGCCCGTCCCGACGGCGCTGGATCCTCCAAAAACGAAAGGAAGGGTCCGCCTGCCAGGGTATACCCAGAGCCGCCGTTCACGCTGCGCAAGATGGCCGGAAGCACTGGGCGCCGCTCCTACGAGCTGAGTCAAAAGCTTGACGCTTTGCGCTACTCCCGGCAGAAGTGTGCGGACGGGGTCGAAGGGGGAAGTCGTGGAACGGCAAAGTTGCTCGGTATAGGCCCGAAAACCCTTCGGGACTGGGCACCTGACCCGAAAACCTTCTAAACCTGAGGAGATCTCCGGCACGAATACATACCCCGGGAGGGTAAATCCAGGAATAGGGCTTTTTTTTTCGGAGAAAAAGATTCCCCCGGGCGTAAATCAGAGAAATCATGCTTCCAGGCCCAAAAGGTGGAGGTGGGGGGGGGTAAATACGCAACCCGGGGCTAAATCAGAGACGATGACGGGTCAATAGCACGTCGTACAGCTGCCGCTAGGAACACGCGCAGCAAAATAATTATCACTGTCGTCAAGTTTTGCGCGTTGGTGGTCGGCGGCCGGCGGTCGAAACAGCCACCTAGAAAGGGATCCCCGTTTTTGGCGCAATGGAAATTAGAAACTCACGTAGACAGAATAGCTTCGCTGGGAACTTGTGCAGCAGAATATTTTGAATTGCCGTCAAATTGTGTGCGTTGGAGATTGTTATGCTGTGCGTTATCTTCACGTCAGAGCGTAACGATATCATCGGCACACTCAATGCTCGTCCTGATTTTTCCTCCTAGCGAGATAAAAATTGTGTGGACGTGGTCACAGACTGTGAGAGAGAGAAGCCACAACATTAGCAAACGAAACGAGGAAAAAAGAAACGTAGTGCTGTTCTGTGCAGGCAGTTAGCTGGCGATCTGGTGATGGCTTCTGTTGTTTGTGCTGATTTCGTTGCTCCGCCGATATGACGTGTGTTGTATTGCTGGGTCGAATAAAAAAGTCGCCGATCCTGATTCCTTTATTTCGGAGATGGTTTCTTTTTGATCGGCGATTATATCGCGGTCGTATGGCTGGGTGGATGGACATGGATATCTAAGATGCATATTCATGCATACTTCAAGGCTTCCCTTCGGGATGGGGTTGACTTGATATCCCGGGGGTGCCGCAAGTCGAAAAGGGGAAACACAGGCGTTCTAATGAGATGAAGCTGCAGTACTGATTTTGCTGCTGCCGGACGCTTCGTATACCTGGTGTGAGGTCCGACGATGTGTGTTCGGTGGTTCCGTTGGACGTGCTAAGATTGTCTAGGTTCGATCTCTTGGTGCTGTGCACCAGCCACACGCACATACCGTGATTATTGGCACAAAGGCGCGAGCTTGGAGCGCGGCTGCCGTTGTATCGCTGCTGCTGCACTGCTTCTGTACTGCTGTATGCAGCGTTTGTGGCTGCTAGGCTAAGCGGCTGCTATTGCAACAACAACAAAAAAAAACGTTCGCCTTGATTGTTTTGCGTGCCTATGACAGCACACATCCCACCCACACATATACAGAAGCGCACACAAATACACACAGAAGCACCGTCCGTGGCCGCCACAAAGGAGTGCCGCTGCTGCTGCTACATCGTAGCAGACAGCAGAGAGGGTAAAACCGTTGGACTGATTATGTGGTACAGCGGGCGGAAAAGCAAAACGAATACGAACATGCGAGAGGGGAGCGGCTATTTATAAAAAAAACGGGCTCTTCCATGCACCTAATCGGCTTGAGCAGCGAGGCTGAACGCAACGCCTTGAAAAAAAGAGCCGGCTCAGCGACGTTGGATGCTCAGAGCACCGCCACGGAGCTCGGCCAGGATCAAGACATGCGTCGTAATGTGCCGATGGGCGCCTTGCTTGCCCCGCAGCTGAAAGCACGAGAACAAGCCCTCGGCCGCCGAAGAACAGCAAGCCCCCCCGAAAAAGGTGCAATTTTTACATAGATATACAGAAAATTTTGTAGCAGAGATTTCGAAAGGGGTCTCTATTTTTTTCGGCGCCGTCAACATTAGATACTCGCTTTCGCTCGCAAAAACTCGCAGTTGCTGGCAAAAAAAACTGCAGTCGTAGGGAGACGGATCAAGTTCCACTACTACTGCTGTATTGTGCATTGCAACCCTATTGAATTGCTGAGTCTGCTCTGTGGTTTTTATGCTACGAGCCTGAGTGTCCCGCGGGTGGCGGTATCGCCCGTCGCAGCAAACGTGCTGACGAATACTGCACACCAAGGTTACTTATATACGAAAGGTTATTCGCATGACTCTAGCATCCACCAGGTACACGAGCCAGGAGGGCGGTATTTCAGGCACTGAATAACACTGTACAGGTTCGTCTTGCCACTCGTAGCTCGCAGCTGCAGCAATCGAGATGCGAGTCTACTGCCGTACGATACGGTATCATGACCAATGATCAATACATCAATGGTCAATGCCACGTACCGGTATGATACTTCGCACTTTACTGTATTCATACCAGGAACCTGGTGTGATATAATACCGCTGCACAGCTGCAAACGCAGGTTCGCTGCATGGGAGTCGTAGTAGGGCCATCGAACCTGCGGGAATCGTACTTGC
Source organism: Undaria pinnatifida (assembly GCA_012845835.1). Classification (NCBI taxonomy): domain Eukaryota; class Phaeophyceae; order Laminariales; family Alariaceae; genus Undaria; species Undaria pinnatifida. The sequence continues at coordinate 4,624,266 of JABAKD010000027.1, forward strand.
TCGCCTCGCACTGCTGCTGCTGCGTGTTGCTGCTGCGTGACTTGTTGCTCTGGCAGCCTCGGCACAAGCCTGTGATAGGCAGGCTCGTAGATTTCGCGCCCTAGCGTACCTGTAGTTCAAAAAATGAAAAACCTGGTGCCTGGGACGCGAATTCGTACACACAGCCACGTGGCTATGTGGGAGTTGATTTCGATTGCAAACCACCACTGGCACAGAGCGACTGCCTTCTTGCATGTTCGATCCGACCTCGGATACGTAGGTCCTGGCCACGCGCTGCTGCTACTGCTGCGTGCTTTGTCGCACAGACATTCTGGATAGCTGTGTAGCTAGCTGCCTGCTGCTGCTTGCTGCTGTTCCTTCGTGCGGCCAAATGCATAATACAGAAACACAAAAATGAATCGTTTAGTGTTTCAGTACACCACATATCATGGGTCGCAGCTCGGGCTGGCCCGCGAAAACGCGTGGGCCGTCTCATGGGCCGGGTGGACGTCGTCATCGTCGTAGCATCAGTACACTACTTATCATGGGGCGTGGCCCGGGCCGGCCTATCGAATTTCGAGTCAATGGGCCGCGACCCGGCCCGGCCCATCAAATTTCAAAAAATGGGCCGCGGCCCAGCTCAGCCCATAATTTCTTCAGATGATGGATCGCGGCCCGGTCCGGCCCATCAAATTTTCAGATGATGGGCCGCGGCCCGGCGCGGCCCATCACATTTTGAAAATTGTCAGCCCGGCCCGGCTCGGCCCATCACATTTTCAAAACTCCCGGCCCGGCCTGGCGCGGCCAATCACATTTTCAAAACTCCCGGCCCGGCCTGGCCCGGCCCATCACATTTTCAAAACTCTCGGCGCCGGGCCGGGCCAATCACATTTGCGAAATCCTCGGCCCGGCTCGGCCCGGCCCGGCCCATGAAAATTTTCAGATCGGCCCCGGCCCGGCCCGGCCCGCACCTTCGGCCCATGACAAGCCCTGGAAATAACTACTATATGTACCCCAGCGTCTATCATTTTCCGATGGAGCGTCTATCACTTTCCGATGGGCTGCGCACGCCGTCCTTAACGTCTTCCATGCGTTCATTTCGTGGGGGGGGGTGCGAAAAAGAGTTCGCGCATCCTCCCTCGTGGTCCATGCTAGTTGAAAGCGGCCGAGGTTTCGGCCGACTCGAACCTCGCATCATCCACTCTTGCGGTGACGGCGTGGTGCAGCTGGTGCCTCTAATTTCACTGCTTCGAGAGCGGCCACGGTGAAAACGCCAGCTACGTCAGACATGGCTTGGGCTTGGTAGGTTGGTTGAGAGTGGAAACGACCCTCGCAACTCTTATACGTACATGCACATGACATGATATGTACCACATAAATATAAATAAATACAAGGTTCCCCTCCGGGAAGTGCCTAAGGGAGTGGCGTAAGAACGAAACCCAAACATCCAACATCTGACTGTCTGTGTGAAAACGCCAGCTACGTCAGACATGGCTTGGGCTGGGTAGGTTGGTTGAGAGTGGAAACGACCCTCGCAACTCTTATACGTACATGCACATGACATGATATGTACCACATAAATATAAATAAATACAAGATTCCCCTCCGGGAAGTGCCTAAGGGAGTGGCGCAAGAACGAAACCCAAACATCCAACATCTGACTGTCTGTGGGAAAATAAGATGTACCTGGTGGTAGTAAAAACTATGTTCTTGCCCGCAGCTCGAGAAGCGGAGTGTGGGGAGGCGCCCTCCCGAGTACGGTTCGCTCTCTCGCCGTCGTGGTGGAGAACCGAAAACAAGTGGTAATCCTATCAGTACGTACGTGTCCAGCGCCAGTACTTGTACGATGCGGACTTTTTATACGGGCGACTCTTACGCAGTAAATTTTGCGTGGTAAAAATAAAAGGACGAATAGGTGGATTTTCAACCGGCAAAAAAACAAATAAGCAGTTGTTCCGTGCGCCGTCTTTATATCGTGGTTTCGATGTTCTTTCTTTGTTTCCTGCTGTTTCGTACGGGAATCAGCAATTTCAGAATACGTCCTCTTCGTGTCTTGTTGAGCCAGATATTGAACTTAACGACGAGTGACACACGCCAGGATGGGCAATCATTCCCCTTCACCGCCAGTTCGTCGCAGAGAGTGCGCGGAATGAGGAACTGTAGGGCTTCTATTGTCGCTGAGACAGAGAAGCCCTTTCTCATGGAGCATCAGCGCCTATACCCACTGCTGTTTGCTTTTTAAATTCAAGAAAAAATACGCTGGATTGTTTAGATTGTCGTCCGATTCAAAATCGTCCCCTCGTGAAGACGAAAGCAACTCACCTCAGCATAGCGAGAACTTCCCACGCGCACATACATGATGTATCCTACTACTGCTGCTGTGCGGCAAGGTTGTACACGTAGCGTTGTGCCGTCCTCATGTTGTCTGGTCCCTGTCATCTGTGGTGTGAGCAAAATCTCCGACCCATAACATGATTACCCCTCTGTTACGGACGTAAAAACACTCTGTCTACATGGACATAAATGTAAGGATGGGTTGGTATATAAATTACCATCAGAAATTTTCCTATATTAACGCCCGAATTGGCGCGATCTATGGACATGCAATGGAGATGCGCACGAAGTGGCAGCACAGCGGAAATATGGGGTATGGTGGGGTGACAAATGGCACGCTCCGATCAAAGAATAAGCTTCTACAACAGCAGCCACACGCGCATAGAGTTGCAGGCTGCTGATGCTAGGAGGCTGGACCGCTGCTGGGCGGCAGGATCGTAGCGTGGTGCCATCAGCGCCTATCTCCACTGCTGCTTGCTTTTTACAGTCAAGCAAAATTACGCTGGATTGTTTTGATCGTCGTCCGATTCAAAGTCGTCCCGTCGTGGAGACGAAAGCAACTCGCCTCAGCATAGATAGCGAGGACTCGCCACGCGCATGTACATGATGTATCCCACTACTGCTGCTGTGCGGTAGGGTTGTACACGTAGCGTTGTGGCGTCCTCATGCTTGGTACCTGTCATCTGTGGCGTGAGCAAAATCTCCGACACAAAACAATACCCCTTTGGTATGTAGTACGGAAAGATACTGCCTCTTTGGACGTAAATGAAAGGATGGGTTTGTATATGTATATGTATAATTGTGATTTTTTTTTCCTTCGGGCGCATCTCTTCGTGTTCGCACCTTTGTCCCAAACGTCGGGTGGGGTGGGCACAATTCGACCGTCGGGCTCACGTTGCTGGAGGTTTGGGCGCGATCCGTGCTGTGTGTCGCGCGTGGCAAGCCTTTTAAACTTTTTTGGCCTTGGGCACACTTGAGGCAAATCCCCGGGTTTCCGCAACATCCCCGCGGGGATTGGGTTTCTGCATCCCCTTATCCCCGCGTACGCACGTAAAATTTTGATGCAAACCGGGCTTTTCTGCTCTCGTAGAGGGTACACGTTTCTTTCCCTCTTTTTGCACAGAGCACCACGCTACGATCCTGCCGCCCAGCAGCAGTTCAGCCCCCTAGCAGCAGCCTGCAACTGTATGCGCGTGTGGCTGCTGTTGTAGTAGCTGATTATTTGATCGGAGCGTGGCATTTGTCACCCCACCATACCCCATCTTCCTGGTGTGCTGCCGCTTCGGACGCATCTCAATTCCTTGTCCATAGATCGCGCCAATTCGGGCGGTAATATAGGAACCTTTTTGATGATAATTGATATACAAACCCATCCTTACATTTACGTCCAAAGAGGCAGTATCTTTCCGTACTACATACCAAAGGGGTATTGTTTTGTGTCGGAGATTTTGCTCACGCCACAGATGACAGGTACTTAACATGAGGACGCCACAACGCTACGTGTACAACCCTACCGCACAGCAGCAGTAGTGGGATACATCATGTACATGCGCGTGGCGAGTTCTCGCTATGCTGAGGCGAGTTGCTTTCGTCTCCACGACGGGACGACTTTGAATCGGACGACGATCAAAACAATCCAGCGTAATTTTGCTTGACTGTAAAAAGCAAGCAGCAGTGGAGATAGGCGCTGATGGCACCACGCTACGATCCTGCCGCCCAGCAGCGGTCCAGCCTCCTAGCATCAGCAGCCTGCAACTCTATGCGCGTGTGGCTGCTGTTGTAGAAGCTTATTCTTTGATCGGAGCGTGCCATTTGTCACCCCACCATACCCCATATTTCCGCTGTGCTGCCACTTCATGCGCATCTCCATTGCATGTCCATAGATCGCGCCAATTCGGGCGTTAATATAGGAAAATTTCTGATGGTAATTTATATACCAACCCATCCTTACATTTATGTCCATGTAGACAGAGTGTTTTTACGTCCGTAACAGAGGGGTAATCATGTTATGGGTCGGAGATTTTGCTCACACCACAGATGACAGGGACCAGACAACATGAGGACGGCACAACGCTACGTGTACAACCTTGCCGCACAGCAGCAGTAGTAGGATACATCATGTGTGTGCGCGTGGGGAGTTCTCGCTATGCTGAGGTGAGTTGCTTTCGTCTTCACGAGGGGACGATTTTGAATCGGACGACAATCTAAACAATCCAGCGTATTTTTTCTTGAATTTAAAAAGCAAACAGCAGTGGATATAGGCGCTGATGCTACATGAGAAAGGGCTTCTCTGTCTCAGCGACAATAGAAGCCCTACAGTTCCTCATTCCGCGCACTCTTTGCGACGAACTGGCGGTGAAGGGGAATGATTGCCCATCCTGGCGTGTGTCACTCGTCGTTAAGTTCAATATCTGGCTCAACAAGACACGAAGAGGACGTATTCTGAAATTGCTGATTTCCATACGAAACAGCAGGAAACAAAGAAAGAACATCGAAACCACGATATAAAGACGGCGCACGGAACAACTGCTGATTTGTTTTTTTGCCGGTTGAAAATCCACCTATTCGTCCTTTTATTTTTACCACGCAAAATTTACTGCGTAAGAGTCGCCCGTATAAAAAGTCCGCATCGTACGAGTACTGGCGCTGGACACGTACGTACTGATAGGATTACCACTTGTTTTCGGTTCTCCACCACGACGGCGAGAGAGCGAACCGTACTCGGGAGGGCGCCTCCCCACACTTCGCTTCTCGAGCTGCGGACAAGAGCATAGTTTTTACTACCACCAGGTGCATCTTATTTTCCCACAGACAGTCAGATGTTGGATGTTTGGGTTTCGTTCTTGCGCCACTCCCTTAGGCACTTCCCGGGGGGGAACCTTGTATCAATTAATATTTAAAAGGTTCCTATATTACCGACCAAATTGGCGCAATCTATGGACATGCAATTGAGATGCGTCCGAAGCGGCAGCACACCAGAACGATGGGGTATGGTGGGGTGACAAATGCCACGCTCCGATCAAATAATCAGCTACTACAACAGCAGCCACACGCGCATACAGTTGCAGGCTGCTGCTGCTAGGGGGCTGGACTGCTGCTGGGCGGCAGGATCGTAGCGTGGTGCTCTGTGAAAAAAGAGGGAAAGAAACGTGTACCCTCTACGAGCAGAAAAGCCCGGTTTGCATCAAAATTTTGCGTGCGTACGCGGGGATAAGGGGATGCAGAAACCCAATCCCCGCGGGGATGTTGCGGAAACCCGGGGATTTGCCTCAAGTGTGCCCAAGGCCAAAAAAGTTTAAAAGGCTTGCCACGCGCGACACACAGCACGGATCGCGCCCAAACCTCCAGCAACGTGAGCCCGACGGTCGAATTGTGCCCACCCCGCCCGACGTTTGGGACAAAGGTGCGAGCACGAAGAGATGTGCCCGAAGGAAAAAAAAATCACAATTATATAGACTACATATATACGTATATGTATAATTGTGATTTTTTTCTATGCTTTCGATCATATCTCTTCGTACACGCACTTTTAGCCCGCGCGCGCCCAGGTGTCGACACATATCAGCACCGCGGTCACTTTGCGCGAGGTTTGAGCGTGATCCGTGCAGTGTGTCGCGCGTGGCAAGCGTTTGAAGTTTCGATTTTGTTTTTTTTCGGCGGTGGCGGATAAGAAAAATCCCCGGGGTTTCGCAAATTTTCGTTCTGGTTCTGGTTCTGGTTCTGGACTACATATATATATATATATGTATGATCATTCTTTTTTTTTTATTCAGTCAGTTTTTTTTTTCGTCTCGGCCTCAGTAAGGGATTCTCGGAACTGGAATTTCTCGGTCAAATCGCTTCGTTCGAGCGGCGTCTTCGGGGGGCGGCTCAAACGCCCTTCGCCTTGCCGTATCCGTTCCGCACCTGGCCGGGATCGGGTACGTGGGCCCAGCGAGACAAGCGAGAACTGCGCAATTTTTTGTATTTTGGGCGATATACGCCCGAGCTATTCTTGGATCTTGGCATATGAAGAGCTTGAACGAAAAAAACATATGAGAAAACATTAATTCCAAATTGGCATCATTTCCAATTTGGCTTCTTTTTTGCATGGTCACACCTCGAAGCGTTTGGCTTATTGTCGTACGACTGCTGTGTCGTTGCTTTTCGATATCGGATTTCACGGTGAATTACCTTTGTTCGAGCGTTCGTTGTCTTCGACGGGGGCCGTTCCCTACCCAATATCATTACACCCTGTGTCCGTGCCGATTCTTCATCCTAGGGAGATACAACTCATTATTATGTGGTCAGAGACTGTGAGACGGAGTAAACCAAACAATCGCAATTAATCAAGGCATAAAGCAAGTGAAATGCTAGCGTACCGGGTACGAGAACACAACAAAACAGGCTAAACCATAAAAATAGAAAATAAACAAAACAAACGGAGTCGCTTTTAAAAATCACAGTACGAGAAACAATGTTAGGTCAGTCTTTTTCATCGCCGCTCCAAAGAGTGGTTCTGTATATATTGGTCCACGATCCACAATCCATCTTTCAGGACCGCATAATAAATATCCCACATTAATTGCATGTATATTTATCCCCACGAACGAAACGTGGATGCACTTCTAAAGGTAGGTGTGATTCTCAATGTTGTGTGGTTGCAATAATTGCGCTGGCTACTGACTGTTGTTGTTGTTGCTGGTCAATATATCGTGTGCGCCAGCAATTAATTGATGACAGAAAAATAAAAAATAGGGATATTCTTGAAAACGTCATCTCGTGTTCGCCAGGAATTAACCGATGATACGGAATAAACGGTATCTTCTTGACAATATCTCCTGTGCGCCACAGCAATCGACGATATAGCAATATCATAAAAAATAGGGATCTTCTGCACAAAGATCTCGTATTATCTACCACTACGCATACGCACGTCAGACGCAAGTCAATTGGAAAAAAGAAAAGAAAAGAAAAGACAGAGAATAAAGAAAAGGGGTATTATATTCCGATTCAAGATCACCCAGTGTCAAGCCGAAGCAGGCGCTTGTTGCTCTTTTCTGTTGTGGGCAATAATTATATATGGCTGTTAGTATGCCGGGACATGGCGATTTGACCGCTCTTCTTAGTTCCCGAATGGCTTTATCGTGACGCTCTGGGCACCAACTGTATAGATTCATCTCGAGGTCGAGCGTTTGGTACGAATAGCGGTCGCATGGCAATTCTCTGCCCTACGCGAGTAGTATGCAAGAAAACCCGCGAAAATATTAGCGAGCTAAGGTTTCTGACTCAGTAAGCGAATGAAATCGGGATTTGCAGCGATTTTTGATTTTTGTCGGTGCCGCAAAAGCGACAAAGAGGTGAGTATTCGGGCAGCAAGTAATCCATGATTATTCGACCGTTATGCCAGTGAGTCAAAAACGCACTGACTGTTTTGGCCTAATTTCAGGCTTTTTTTCCACGGTTGGTTATTATGCTCGAGTCGTGTCAGTCTTAGTTCTACATATTATTGCGTCGTTTTTCTTTGAACACTCCATTTGTGTTTGAAATCAAGTGTGCTTATAACCGGGGGGGCCTGAATCCTGCATACAAATGGCTCTAATTCGTCCATTGATATCGCGTTAGGTGCTGTTGTTGCTGTTCAAATGCTTTCTCATCCTCATTTTGAGCGTGCTTGCTCTGCACGCCAACCTGATATAAGCTCAAAATCGCTTTTTTGTGCGACCTATCGTGCGAATAACTCATCGAGCTGCGCTCGCATTGCAAATGAATGTTTGCCGTATGCGAGAAGTATGCGAGAAAACCCGAGTCGGTCAAAATAACTGCGAGCTTATTGGGTCAAAGCCTACCAGCAAATCACGATAAATAAGCCAATGGAGTCGGGGTTGACACGCCGTGCGGGGAGGTATATCGACCCGGGAGATCATCGTTATAGTTCCCGCGTTGTTGGAGCTGTAGAGATTCGGAGGATTTATGAACCGGGGATGGGGCCCTATTTACCCCGTGTGCGACGGAACTGCCCCCCATTGGTTGGTGAGCCTCTATCATCCTCCTACTAGCGTGGGGGGCCGCTGTGGAGCTCGAACCAATCAGCGATTCTAGCCAATGGAACTGGGGTTTCCACACGTGGGGGGCGGTGTCGACCCGAGATAACTCGGTTTTCTTCCTCTGTTTGTCTACTTTTTAGGTATATGAAATGACTCCTGGACCGGGGACGGTAGACTATCGTCCCCGGGTGGAGCTGGCTCTATCATATACGAATCCCAGCCAATTAGAAATCGGCCGGTCGGTGGCATTGGGGATTTCCACACTGTGCGGGGAGGTATCAATCCTGGTGATATATCCGTGTTTGTTCCCGGGCTGTCGGAGTTGTATATATGTGAATGGATTATGATTCTTGGAAAGGACCCTATTGTCGCCAGATGACGGTAACCTTATGCACGATCTCCGGCCAATGAGCGACCAGCAATCGGACAAAAAGGCCATACCAGGTATTATATGTTTTTATTTTCGTCTAAAACTCGATCGAGCCTGAAATTCTCAACTACCAAATTCTTAGTTTAGTGCTATCGCGTACTACTAATATTCCATCGACCAGACGAGAGTGGTCTACAGCAATAAGTAGCAGCATTATTATAAAAATTAAATTACGCTCCAGCTGTGAGGTTGAACGTTTTGTCGAAACTTATCTTTGCAGGCTGTGTGTGATACTCCGATCGCGCGTATTACGGGTTGTGTGTCCTCATTAAGGATATAGGTCGGCGACTCCCCTTGCAACTATAGTGTAGCTATCAGGGTCAACAGGGTGATGTTAAGCAGTCTGTGCGCGGAAACTATAAAACCCGTTTCTGATGGGGACAGTATTATAATAGCATTCGAGGAATTGAATGACGAAGGCAGCGACACCGTTTTTCCACGCCTAGAACACCTTGAGCAAGTCCCTCCACGATCACTAGACACACACAGAGACAGTCGGTCTGCGAGCCTCGGATCTAGATATATGGCATCATGCATGTAGTAGCAGAAGCTGGCTCAGTGCGTGCATGTCAGTTACTACGTAGAAAACATGCAGCAAACATTTGGCCATCCCTCTGCTGGCCCTGGATGCTTGGTTGAGTCAAAACGTCAAGAAACGCACCCGAAACGTCTCTTCGTGGTCAGACTAGAGGGTCAGTCTGCGTGGGCTCGGATTTATCCGATCGAAATATAAACATATATAAAATCATTCCTTGAATATCGAGCCATTCCTTGGTGTCATGGACTTTGGTCCAGAGTTTTTTGTCTCGGCCTAAGTATGCGATTCGCGGAACTGGATTTCTCGGTCGAATATGGCTTGGTTCGAGCGCCGCCTTCGGGGGGCGGCTCCAACGCCCCTCGCCCTGCCGTGTCCGTTCCGCACATCGACGTGAACGCGGACGGGCGCCGAGCGAGACGAGCGAGTGTCGAGGAGGAATTTTGGAAAAATTGTTGAATCTTAATGGATGCAACGCCTGAATGATTTACAAAATTGGCATCATTTCCAAACGGTACGCGATAACGTTTGGAATTTTGCGGTGGCATACTCTCGAGCGTTAGTTTCTTTGCTGTACTTTTTTGCTAGTTCGTTTGGTTTCTTGCTCGGCATTTTATTGCTTTTGTTTCTGCTCGTTTTGCCAGCTGGAAATTCAATTTCTTAGTGTGGGTTCACCTAAAACGTGACACAACTTACCGACGATATCCAACAACTTCGTGACACAAATTACCGACGGCAAGACGTTTCGTGACAAAATAACTCCCAAATCATGATACTTTCACGTAACAGAATTTCGAGACAAAACCAAGCAGATAGAGCCGTCTCTTCGGCCTTTGGCCCTGGCTTTAGCACGGCCGCTGACACTCCAGGCAGCCTCTGCTGTAGGCATGAACGAATGCGGTTGATTCGCAGCGAACTATCCCGCTGTGCTCGCTTCTATGTGGCCATTGTCCATGCCATTTCATGTTACCTCCCTTCTGTTTTGAGCTTGTCGTCGTACGGTTGAGGTACGAGGAAACCCGTACGTACTCGGTGAGAACAGCAGTATTACGACGAGCATGAACGCCAATTTCGTACTCGGTGAGAACAGCAGTATTACGACGAGCATGAACGCCAATTGACGACATTGGCAAGCACAAAACAGCAGGTGTAGCAGCAGTAGCCGAAGGGCGAAACGTCTAGCACATAATGCAGCAACTAGTAGCAACCAGAACTACAGCAGATAGCTCAAAGTGCAGTGCGAGTGCCGTTGGCAAGTTTAGTCGTACACGCATCACTCTGTCCAATATATATAACATAATCTCGAGACAAAACCAAGCAGACAGAAGAGCCGTCTCTTCGGCCTTTGGCCCTGGCTTTAGCACGGCCGCTGACACTCCAGCCAGCCTCTGCTGTAGGCATGAACGAGTGCGGTTGATTCGCAGCGAACTATCCCGCTGTGCTCGCTTCTATGTGGCCATTGTCCATGTCATTTCATGTCACCTTCCTTCTGTTTTGAGCTCGTCGTCGTACGGTTGAGGTACGAGGAAACCCGCACGTACTCGGTGAGAACAGCAGTATGTACGACGAGCATGAACGCCAACTGACGACATTGGCAAACACACAACAGCAGGTGTACAGCAGTAGCCGAAGGGTGAAACGTCTAGCACATAATGCAGCAACAAGTAGCAACCAGAACCACAGCAGATGGCTCAAAGTGCAGTGCGAGTGCCGTTAGTCGTACACGCATCACTCTCAAGAGCCAACAAGAGGCAGGGCAGGGGCCCCCAACACAGAGACATGTGACAACCACGGCCAGCTGTCGATCGCGTAATTGGCCGGTAGTCCGTGCTTCGGTGGGTGTATCGGAAGTCGTTCGTAGTACTACTGCTGTAGACCGTCGAAAGACCACGTGACATGTGACATCCCGTTCTGGTGGCAGCCTCGCCAGTAGACCCCCCAAAATTTATTTTTCTTTTCTTTTTCTTGGCCCCATGCACCCATTTCCTTTCCTTTCTCTTCTTTGTTCTTTGTTTCTTTTTTCCAATTGACTTGCGTCTGTTGTGCGTATGCGTAGTGATAGATACTACGTGTGATATATACGTGGCAGTCTTTCTTGGGTGGCAAGCGGTATAGTCGGTTTTCCCAGGCGCGAGTAATGAGACGTATGCACCGGTATGGACCTGGCACATCGTAGGGTGACTCCCGATTTCACTTTTATGTTTCTGGTGGAGGCATGAATTGCGCCAGCTGTGATTCATGCGTGTACCACCTTGAGTTGTATGTGTTTTTCCCTAGGGTATTCCTTTGCTCCAGAGCGACTGGAACCAGTCCTGTGACCACGGACTGGATTGTGCGAGTTAATGTGAGAACAACAACAACTGAAATATTGCCTGTTTCTTGACCTTTCAGCTGCTTCCTGCAAATTTGGTTTTTTTGCCAACACGATTTTGAACCCTATGCAAAGATCCTGTTTTGTTTTAATCAATTGTCAGCCGGCCGCCCCGGTGGTCTAGCGGTTTTACCCTCGAATACCTCCAACGTTTGGTTGTCCTTGAGTTCGACACCCACCACGATGAATATGACCTAATTTGCAAAACTGCAATCAAAAAAAGAGATCAACTGCTGAGAGCGCCGGCTAGGTACAATTCGACGCGAGTCGACGAGGGAAGAAAATGCTCGATTCTCCTCGCGGTAAAAATCAAGGCACGTGCCGAAGTGGGGAGGGAGGGAGGAGGGCCCGCTATGTGACTATATACAATGTATGAAGTTCGGAATCGGACTCACGCAAGAAATGGAGCAACAGAGGGAGTGACAGAAGAAGTAAGTAGTCCACTGTTAGTCTATATCAATATCTTGCCATACTTTACGTTCTACACGCGTAGACTATGTGGTGTGTGGTAACGGTTTCTAATCTCTATCGAATATTGAATCCAACAAGTCGAAGTGCTGCCCTGCCCTACCCGGAGTATGGGCGCCGGCGAATGCCAGCACCCCTGCGGAGCCCTTGTAATATACCAGTGTTGTACTTTGTTACTTTGTGTCCACAAACTAAGGTACACTGTCTGTCAACAAGTCACTTTCAACGGGTAAAGTGACTTTCAACGGGTGAAGGCGCTGTCTCCTGGTATCTTTGGTGCCCAGCAGCAGTAGAAGGAAGAAGCAGCAGGTGAGTAAAGCACGAATTGCGGAAGAAATCGGCCCAGAAATCGAAGCGGCTAGGTTGCTGTATCTGTGTATCTCATTTGGATGCTCACATTTTCTCAAGAAGCGCTGCTTGTGGAGAATAGCCACAGCGTTGGTAGCCAGCAAGCCAGACTTAAAGAGCTTCCACAGCACACTGAAACCATACATGGTATACCACACGACCACACCCTCCTGAGCTTCTCTCTCGCAGATAGCTACTCGCGCTTCGCAAAAGCAACGCTAAAAGCAAACGAAGGGTTTTTACAAGACCTGGTCAGCGTTGCATTAACTTTTCTTCTCCGGGGGTGCCGATTTTTTTCTCTTGTCCTGGGCTGCTGCCTGCTGTATGTTTTTTTTGGCCGTTTGCAACCACGTCAAAATTGGAAGCGACGTGGAGCCGTGGAGCCCAGCCATCTAGGCTGCCGTGCGTGCCCTTGCAGTTATCGTGCCCGCTGGTCTGTAAGCGAGGCTTTATCGGAAAATCGTTGTGGCGCGAGGTGAGGCGACAGCCTATTCGATTATGGCTGAACCGTTAACTTTGGGATGGGGTCTAGCAGGTAGACAGGATTCCGATGTTTTTTTCGTTTTTTTGCACCCTGTGTCCCTACGACATCAGCTCCTATACCTAGGCCAGAGACGCTCGCTTGACTCCCACTTAGATTGTACGGATGTCCAACATGCACAGCAACGCATATACGGACAGCTGTGATGACAGGGTATTACAGTACTGCTGTGGTCAAGATCACCCACACAGATGAGAACAAGCAACCGCCAAACATGGGGGTCCCGAAAGGAAAGGAAAGAAGCAACAGGGGGACCTGTGCTATCTGAGAACGGGCACATTCACGCACGCACCACGCCAATAGAGAGGTCGTCTGTGAGCAAGCCTTCATGGTACTACTGCTGTGTGCGTACGATGGGGGTGGAGCTGCATCGTCCGTCGCAACCACACTGTTCTAGACGAGGCCAGCCCATTTTGCTGTTGATAGATTAATCAGGATGATAAGGAAGGATAGGTTGCACCGCCGCTACCTCTTCGTCCCGCGGAGAGTAGTTTTTGGGGCAGCTCTTTGTCTTCTTTTCTGCTGCTTCTGGACTCTGGACGTTCTGGACGTTTTTTGTTTTTTTTCCTTGCTTGTACGTTTTTGCTTTTATATTCTTTATCCTAGTTGTTTTCAAAAATGAGGCTCGTGTTTTTGCGTGTTTTCTTTCTTTGTGCCTCCAATACAACAAGTACTGAAAATCTGAAAATGAATGTTTGCATGTTCCATGGTTGTGAGGGAGAGGCAACTGACCTATCTGTCTGTCTCTCTGTGCGAACAAACCAACGTCGGACCCCCAGCCCATCTTACTCGTACATACATATGTACGTCATCAGCAATTATTATAGCAGGAGACACTGCCGTCGCTCGTTGTGAGAAGCAGAGCTCGTTGGCGTGTGTGGTGTGTGTTCGAACGAGCGAGGAATCCTCGATGTCCCGACGATCATTATCTTTTGAAACCAAAAGGCGCAACCGTCGCGAGTACGTAGAAGCGTCATGACGAGAGCCTTCTAATTATTCGGCGGCACAGCAGCAGCCATAGCGGGCACAGCAGTAGCACTAGAGGCACTTTGCAGTGGCGTTTTCTCTTTTGTGCGTACATGCTGCATGCATGCATGCATGATAGAGCTATGCATACGAGTACAATACGCAGTACAGACGACATTTATTGCCAATGAGCTTTTGGTGTGGTATGCATACGAAGAGCTTCCGTGGGTCATCTTTTTTTTTTAGTTTTATTTGCGTCGATAGGTTTAGCCTCTTCTTTCTGTAACGAGTCGGATAAGCATTTTGGTATGGTGGCCGATATTCTATCCATCTCGCGCAACAGCATTGCCATGGTGCTCGCATGATATGGCACGGATACTTTATTTTTGAAGCAAGTGCTGATGAGTGCTGAGGACTCATGTCGCGACGGGCCTTACGATATCGTGGTGGGTATGTTACAGATTTTACATTTTACATGAGAGTACGAGACGTTTGTGTCGTTTCAAACTACCGCCGGGTTGCCTCCGCCGACGTACCAGCCATTAATGTGAATACCTGTTCCACTCACTTTGCTGACGGAAATGTTTCCGTGTGTCGATAGGAACAGAAAATAAAGGTCGAGTTCGAACTCCCCGGCCCGTAGCAATCTCTACACGAGCATTAAAGCGTAGCCAGCATCTACTTTCGAATGGGTGGTGCGTGGTGCAGAAAGGCATTTGGATCAGCGAAATGTTACCATTATCTGATACTTGGTACACAAGACTGGCCTTCGGGATGGGGTTAACTTGAAAATCGCAAGTCGAAAAGGGGAGCAAAGCCTAACCCCCATGTATGAGGGCCGTTCCGAACGAGCACGAAAAACACGCCCACCAGCAGCTCTTCTTAGAGCTGCAGCAGTACCGCAGTACAGTAACATGTTGCCGCCGAGCATGCATCACAACACAGAACAACACAGCGCACTCAGCGCTCATAGCCTCATAGAAGCACTTACCATTAATATTATGTCGGGCACACCAGCGGTCGCCTTCGGCATATTCTCCCACCATCAGCCATCTTCTTGCCAACGGGAAAATAGTTTTTCCGGATCGATCCGCGTAAGGATCTTTAGTGTGTATGGTGAAAAGGTCAAGACGGCAGACTTTTGAGTTTGAGGATGTGAGTTCGAGTTGCCAGTTAAAAGACAAATCTAAACGTTTTAAGGGCCCGTATTAACGAGGAACTTGCAAAATCGAATTTCGATTTTTTTTTATAGAATTTAATTTAATTTGCATCTGATTGGTCAAGAAATGAATCACCAAGCAGGCATTCTCAGAATTATTACGAAAAATCAAATTCAACAAATAAGTAAAAAAAGACTTTCTCGGTCGAATTTTGTCGAAAATCGAAATTGAATTTAGGGAGTTTGTCCACCTAGACATGGCTTGTTCTGTGTAACCGAAGCCGGACACGCGAATTGGTGCCATGTCGTCGGCTGATTGAGAGGCGAGAAGCCAACATTGCGAGAGGTAGGGCCACCGGAGCAGCCGCAGCGCGGCCTCCGAAGGTCCTTAGCACAGCCTAGACCGCCTGCGACGCTTCGAAAACAACCGAGACCGCCGCAAACCCAGTTTTTCGTCGCCCTGCACCTCGAAAGTTACACGACCAACTACCACATGATGACTTCGCTCAGAAGTTCGACCGCTATATCCCCGTCGCTGCTTCCCGTGTCGGGCGGCGGGGTGGCGCCAGCCCATCCAAGAGACACCTAGAGCCACAGCCTCCAAGCCGCTGCCGGCCAAAAGAATCTGCGGCTAGCCGCGGCGCTCCGGGGAGGACGCGAGCCATCGCTCGCCTCGGTCGTTGCCCACGGGTGTTCGTTGACCCTTTTGCGTTTTTTGAATTTTTTTATTTCCTAGAACGCACTGCGCTGTTCCTTGATAAGAACCAAAGTTCAATTTTTCGTGAATTTTTCATGAAATTAAAAAAAAAAAATCGAAATTCGATTTGGCAAGTTCCTCGTTAATTCGGGCCCTAATCTTTTTTATGTCGTTTTGTTTTATTTTTGCCTTTTTTTGTCTCATCCCAGCAGACAGGAATCCTGCTGGTTTTCTCTTTTTGTGCGTTGTTTTCTACTGCTTGCTGTACTGTAGTCCATATTTTCTCCTTTGGCTTGGCTCTTTCTGTGTTATTCTTACCCGGTGCGCTAATGTTATTGTTGCTCTCATATTAACTCGCATAATCAAGTCCGTGGTCACAGGACAGGCTCCAGTCACCCTGGAGTGAAAGAATACCCGAGGGGAAAACACAAAGCAAACCAAAAGGGGTGTAGCGAGATGTAATAATACAAAAGGCATACGAAGTATGACCTTATGACTTTTATCTCTGCGTTTTTCGAGCCCCGATCCCATTGGCCGAGGGCCCCCCCCCCGCCGGCCCGCCCTCGGCCAATCAGGGGGCGAGGCGTGTGCGGCGGGAGTTGACCTCGGGGCAACCCCCTCCCAGTCCCGTCGCACCCGGGGAGGATAGGGACCCATCCTCGGTCTAGACATCCTTCGATATCTCTACAACTCCGACACCCGTGGACGAAAATCGAAAATCGAGGGGTCCCGGGTCGACACCGCCCCGAACGGTGTGAAAACCCCAATTCTACGGTCCGACCGCTGATCGGCTGGTGTGCGTAGAGCGAAGGTAACCCTAGGAGGATAGGGCCCCATCCCCGGTTCAGACATCCTTCCATATCACTACCACTCCAACACCCCGGGGACGAAAATTGAGTTCTCCCGGGTCGACACTGCCTCGCACGCTGTTGGAACCCCAATTCCACGGGCCAATCGCTGATTGGCTGGGGCGGGTAGATGCGTAGAGTGAGAGAGCGAGGGCAACTCGGGGAGGAATGGGCCCCATCCCCGGTTCAGAAATCCCTCCGTATCACTACAATTCAGCGCTTGATTTTCTCCGCTATACCGCCGTACTCCCTGGAGAAATTCGAGTACGAACCAACGTATCAGTTTGCTGCTGTACGTACTGCTGTATTGCTGTAGCACATGGATGGTGGGTCGGTTGGTAGGTGAATAGCTTGGTTGATGGGTGGGTGTTTCTTGTGGTACGATGGCGAGTGTTTTCGTGCGTGTGGGAGGGGGGCCTGTTATTTTGTTTGTTGGTACAGCCAGGCAGTAATTTGTTTTTCTTACCCGTTGTAAAGAAAGCCGGCCGACTATGGCATACCTCGGAATTACCACTACAACCCGTAATGCGCGCGATCGGAGTATCACACACAGTTTGCATATATGAGTTTCGCCAAAATATTCGATCTCACAGCTGGAGTGTTTTTTCGTTTTTAGTATAGTGGATCAAATAATTGCAGAATTCAGTACCAATCGAGTGCGAGGTTGGTGCAACTTGGTCCTTAAAACATCAGAAACCCACCTCACAACAGTGCTCAACAATCAGCAGCAAGGACCACAACGAAAGTAGGAAGAAACACACAACACTACACCAACACGAAGCCCGCGCTTCCAGTTGATCGGGGAATGACCCAAACTGCAGCAGTACAGACAGGCCCAGCGACAGCACGCCTTTCACACCTCTTTTACTGCCCCATCGAGTCTGGGACGAAAGAGGCGACTCCCCGACACGGTACTGTGACAAATGCAAGTGTTTCCGTGGATACCATCTACGACCTTCGCTTGGTGCAGCACAAAAAGAAAAAGGTGCGCGAAGCCCGCCGATTTCTGCGCTTGTATCTTAAAAAAATGAAAAAAAAAACTCCGCTGGGAGATCGACCAAAACTTTTTTTTGATCAAAACTCAGCTTTGCAAGCTGCGTGTCATTCTTCGATCGTGCGTGTTACGGGATGTGTATACCCTCGTGAAGGATGCAGGTCGGCGACTCCCCTGCTAATGCCAGGGTCAACATGCCTAAGACTTTCAGCCTTGTTCTGCGCGCGGAAACTATATAACCCGTATTGAGGGGGACAAACCAGACATCTATGGCATTCAGTATTCATAAAACAAATCATTGTTATGGTGTGAGTTAACTTTTGGAGTGGGCTACTCGGGTCTACCAGGTTTGTACGCAAGTTCCTGTGTACTCTCTGTATATGTGGCAGGCCAGCGGAGGTCCAGCCCAGGCCTGATGCTCGGGTTGTTATTGCTGTGGAGTCACGATGGAACATGCGGTGGACGTCGATCGCTACTGTTCCGAAGTGATCTCTCTTCTGCTCTTGATGTGATGCAAAGGCACACATCTGTATTGATCGAATAAAGATGCAAAGGCACACATCTGTATTGATCGAATAAAGACCGACGAGTGAGATCTTGCGTTCTGCACCAGGCGTCGGGCGGTGCACACTAGATCCTAAAGCTCTTCGAACGCCCATCTCACACACACCAACAACAGATGGAAGCTCTTGCGCTAAAAACACAATGAACAGAGGTGCGTGTCGCCGTATAGTCGACCAGCGATACATTTTCTTTTTAACGAAAAAATGAAAATACATATACGAGTAGACTATAATACATATGTACGCATGTACACGCATGTATCATAAGTAGCTGAAGCAATTCATGCATCCGCCAATATATATTATAAGAAATGAAAATACACTCCAGCTGTGAGATCGAAGATTTCGTCGAAACTCATCTTTGCAAGCTGTGTGTGATACTCCGATCGCGCGTATTACGAGTTGTGTGTCCTCATTAAGGATATAGGTCGGCGACTCCCCTTGCAACTACAGTGTAGCTATCAGGGTCAACAGGGTGATTTTAGTCAGTCTGTGCGCGGAAACTATGAAACCCGTTTTTGAGGGGGACAAAATCTGACAGCTGTGGAGGGAAATGTATCCTTTTATCAAGTGAATCCTGTAAGTCGAATAACCGGTGAGGGGGGGGGCGGAGTTTTGAAGGACGTGGGGGCCTGGTTTTGATCAAAAGCGAGCGGGGTTGGAGGGGGGGGGGGGGGGGGACGGGCGGGCAATTTGTGCATGTAAGCTAAAAATCCTGTCAAGGGTATATGTACAGTATATACGAATTACCCTGTTGACCCTAGTAAGCTACACTGCTGTAGCTCCACAGGGAGTCACCGACCTACCAGGTATATCCTCAATGAGGACACACAACCCGTAATACGCGCGATTGGAGTGTCACACACAGCTTGCAAAGAAGAGTTACGACAAAATCTTTATCTCACAGCTCGAGTGTATTTTTCAGGGATGTTCACGGAGTAAGATCCGCACCGCGGTGCGGATTTTTTTTTTTCAGAATCTGACGGAGCGGATATTCGCTCTAGCAATAAGTTGCGGATTTGTCACGGTGCGGATTTCCGTCCATAAAAAATCCACGGATTACGACGGAACGGATATCCGTATGTTCATGGATGTCACGGAGCGGAGCGGATTTTTTAATTTGTCACGGAGCGGACCGGAGCGGATATTCGCTCACAGAAAAAGTCACGGATTTTTACGGAGCGGATATCCGACATCGAGATTTGTGCGGATTATTGCGGAGCGGATATCCGTCAGACGGATTTTTTCACGGAGCGGATTGTCCACTCCGTCGAGCAAACCGTACGAATCCACTGCGTTTCTCCACGCAAAACCGTATCCATGAATCCGTAATATTGGACGGTTATCCGCGGATGTTGACCGGATTTCTCCTGATATCAGAAACTACGGAAAGACACGTTGTTCTCGGAGTTATACATGGCGGAGGGGGGTGGCGAGCAGGGAAAGAATCGCGCGCACGCACGCGTCGAATCCCCTTCATAAGAAAGGATGTCTGAAAGAAACACTTGGACTAAGAGAAGGGTGAAAAAGAAATAGAACAGAGTGACCAGAGTTGGTACAGCAGGCGCGCAAGAGCAGGAACTCCGCGCACATCTCTGGTAAATAGGTAAGTACGTAAGTACTCCTACAAAGTACCAGATACTTTACCAATTCCATCGCCGCGACAAAAACAAAAAACAGGAAAATAGAAAATAGAAAACAGAGACAGAAAATCAGCAGAAGTAAAACATGGAGACGCTTTCCTCAGCAGCAACAGCGGTACATGGTGAGACCACCAAAGTACCGAAAATGCGAAAATTCGAAAATTCGAAAATTCAGCCTGGGCGAAAGGGGGAAAAACGGGAAAACCAGGGATACAGATCAACTCAACGGCAGTGAAAGATGAGCGCCTGCACCCTTCTGCTCCAACCCTACCGCTCGCCACTCGTTACTCATCGAGTTCGATTACGACATCCTTCCCGGCCTCTGCGGCCCGCACCTCGACTACTTTAGCCTTTGCTTTCTCCTGCTCTTGAGAGATCTTTTAGATCAAATCTCGAAGCTCTTGACCTCCGGAATGAGATCCGAGTTAGTCCTGAGGAACATCGTTTTCTCAACGCGGTCGGGTGTCGTACGGCGACGAAGGCTAGAATGCACAAACCCCAGCTGCGAAAACTCCCTTTCCGACTGGCAGCTTGTGCTGTCGATGCAAAGGTACACGCGGGCAAGCACGGATAAGATGGGAAATTGCGCCGCTGCCATGACGTTTCCGTGGGGATCAAGCCGCGGGCTTCCAGCGTCACGCCAGTAGCCCAACGCGTCGAAGTCCTTATTGTTCGCTACGGCGGGTGGCTGCTTGTACTTCTCCACCTCGGTGCTCATGCGAATCTGCAGCAGTACTAGTAGGATTCTCCAGTGTTGGAGATGGAGAAGGAGCGGGAGAAGAAGGAGCAGGAGACTCGGTTGAAGGCGAGGATTGCTGCACCTCAGCCTATTCATCGCCAGAATCAATGATATCTGGCATCCTATGCGTGCGTACCGCTGCTGCGCTGCTGCGTTGCAAGTGTGTTTGTGTGTTCGTACCTCTCACGAGTAGGGTCCGCGTTGTGTGTGCGGAGCAGGACGTCGGCCAACCGCGGTGTGTATGGCTGATAGCAGCACAAATCGCACAAATATATAAAATATCTGGAGAGTGCTGGCCAAGAACAATATTTGTATAAGTTATCCGCTATTCAGAACAATTGTTCAGGGCTCAAAACCCGTGACATTCACACGGTTTAATCCATCACTGTACTACGGATTGGTCACGGATCATCTACGGAGCAGACCAATCCGCTCCGTAAATAATCCGTTACTTACGGATCTGGCCACTTGAAAAAAAAATCATACGGAGCGGTGCGGATTTTATTTTGTTGTGACGGAGCGGAGCGGAGCGGATATCCGCGCTCTTGTCAAATCACGGATTTTTGCGGAGCGGATTTCTGCCTTGAAAAAGTTTGGCGGAGCGGAGCGGATTTCCAGAATGCGTCACGGAGCAAAGCGGAGCGGATATCCGCCCCTGACCTACTTCACGGATTTGCACGGATCGGTTATCCGTTGTCTAGTTTTGTCACGGAGCGGTGCGGTTTGTCAATCCGCTCCGTGAAAATCCGCTCCGCGGACTTTTTTTCACTCCGTGAACATCCCTGGTATTTTTATTTTTATAATATATACGACAGAAATCGGAAGTCAGCCTACGCATACTGGTACATAGGTTTCAAAACTCGCATCTGAAACCGACTACGAGTACACCGCATGCCACCCAGGGAACCCAACCAATGTACAAATCCGAGGACAAAAAAGGAATTATTAATAAAGAAGAAAGAAAAGAAAGACCGAGAGAAATAGAAAAACAAACCAAGGTAAAATAATACCAGGTATGTTCGTAATAAGTTTCGTAGACTCGCCAGCAGAGGAGTGTAGCGAGGTAAGGCCAACTACACATCACTACGAAAATCAACCAACAAGAGAATACGCATCCTGTCTAATAGGCCAACAAAAAACGCGAAAAAACTACCACGTTATTACACGTACATATCATTGCATACATTACCTATCACTACGCATGCGTACGACAGACCGAAGTCAATTGGAAAAAAAGAAGAGAAAATAAAAGAAGAGGAAGCAAGGAAAGAAAAAGAAGGGAAATAACACAACACTATTAATAGCAGATTCTATAGTAATACATCAGTAAGGCGTGTGAGTGTGCCTTTGCATTTCATCAAGAGCAGAAGAGAGATCACTTCGGAACAGTAGCGATCGACGTCCACCACATGTTCCATTATGACTCCACAGCAATAACAACCCGAGCATCAGGCCTGGGCTGGACCTCCGCTGGCCTGCCACATACCACACTACCAACCTAATACGTAGGGTATTTCGTACATATCGTCTGTATGATCGCCTCCCAACCTATGCCGAACGAAGTATGACTAACGAAGTAACGTAATTGAGCGCGGGCACACCAAGCGTTCCTTTCAAAACACTGACGGTTCGCACTTCTCCCTCTCGTGCTCAATGGTGGTGACATTGCACGACCACATCACCTCGCCTGTTGTATTTTGCAACATGTACGTATCTCTTTCATATAATTGGCGATGTCAGAAAATAATGGTAACTACCTGATTGTATATTCGTCTTTTTCTGGGGTATTTTTTTTCCCCTTTGTTCCCTCCTTGCGTGTCCAGGTTTTTGGCTCGTGTTCGGATTATCTTATTTTGGTTTTACTTTACTTTATTTTATTTCATTTTATTATGTTTCTTTTCCGAGCTTTGGCTCTCCTTTCCGGTTGGGTTGTTTCTTCGATTTCCCCTTCGTTTTGTTTGTTTCATTTTTTGTTTTATTTTTATCTTTGTTTTTATTTGTTTTCTTATTTTCTTTTTTGTTTTTTGTTTTTGTTTTTGTTTTTGTTTATTTCGTATTTCTGTCTTCCAATGTATTTCTGTTGCTGACGTATGTATGTTGTGCCTGTCGTACCCAGTACTAGGGCATGACATTGCGTTGTCGAATGCATTACGATGCATTATCTCTGTGTCGTGGCTTGTGACCACAGAGCTGATCTTTCTAGGGTGAAGAATCAGTACGGACACTGTGTGTGTGTGTGTGTGTGTGTGTGTTCTTCACATTAAACCGTTCTTCTACTCGTCGACATCCAGCACACCCAGTGTCCGTACTGATTCTTCACCCTAGAAAGATCAGCTCTGTGGTCACAAGCCACGACACAGAGATAATGCATCGTAATGCATTCGACAACGCAATGTCATGCCCTAGTACTGGGTACGACAGGCACAACATACATACGTCAGCAACAGAAATACATTGGAAGAGAGAAATACGAAATAACCAAAAACAAAAACAAAAACAAAAACAAAAACAAAAACAAAAACAAAAACAAAAAACAAAAAACAAAATAAGAAAACAAATAAAAACAAAGATAAAAATAAAACAAAAAATGAAACAAACAAAATGAAGGGGAAATCGAAGAAACAACCCAACCGCAAAGGAGAGCCAAAGCTCGGAAAAGAAACATAATAAAATGAAATAAAATAAAGTAAAGTAAAACCAAAATAAGATAATCCGAACACGAGCCAAAAACCTGGACACGCAAGGAGGGAACAAAGGGGAAAAAAATACCCCAGAGAAAGACGAAAAGTGCTATGTACCTACTAGTCGGCCTGGTACCTTGCTACCCTGTCTGCCATCTCCTTCCTGCCTTCGTCCACCGCGGTCTCCCTTCTATTCCTCCTGTTGCCCCCCCTGCCCCCATTCCCTTGGACGGCTTTCCTTCTACTCCTCCTGTTTCCCCCCCTCCCCCCTTTGTGTTCTTCTCATTAAACCAAAATACCTTGTAAAAGAGAGAAACAACGAAAGAAACCAAGACAAAATAAATAAATAAATAAATAAAAAGGGGAGCCAAAGCACGGGAGATAGAAACATACCCCGAGCATGAGCCAAAATGGACATGCAAGGGGGAAAGAAAGGGAAAGAGAAAAAATACCCCGGAAAAAAGAAACAAGTAGAAGAAGGAAGACTGGGAGGGCCAAATAAAACAGGCTCGTCACCTACCCACCATGCAAGACTCCCTTCATAAGGATAAGAAGGGGAAAGAAAAAAAATAAAATAAAATAAAATAAATAAATTCACGGAAAAATCAAAGTACCAAGACATCACATTCCGAGCAGCCGCAGCAGTTGGCGGTACGAGTGGCATAGATAGAAAGGTTCCACCTACTAGTCGGCCTGGTACCTTGCTACCCTGTCTGCGGTCTCCTTCCTACTTTCATCTACCGCGGTTTCCCTTCTACTCCTCCTGTCCCCCCCCCTGCCCCCATACCCTTGGGCGGTGTTCCTTCTACCCCTCCTGCTGCCCCCCCTCCCCCCGTTCCCTTCGACACCACCCACGGCGGATGCGCGGCGCTGTCTACTCAGCTTTGCCTCATCCTCGTGCCACCTGCCCATGAACCGTTCAGCTGCTTCGAGGACCCCCCGGTACCACTTGCCCACCTTTTTTGCTGCAGTGGGCCACAGCGCGGTCCCAACTCCAAAAACTAAGGGGGAGTGTTCCGTTGATCCCTCGTTGGCTTTGAACACCCTAAGGTCCTCAGCTATGGCTCTAGGCCAAGTCTTAAGTTGTCCGCCTGGTTTCGGGTTCTCCCCACCAGCGATCGTCCCGAACATCAACCGACGGGGCAGTCGCCCCTTGTGTTGTCGCACCAGGGCCCCGGCAAAGAAGAGCCGCCGTTTACGGATGGTCGTTTCGATGCTCTCGCATCGTGTCATCCTGAGGGCCTTCGCGTACGAGAGGGTGGTGTGGTCGGTGCGTAATCGGCGCTGGAAGCCAATGACTCGCAAAAGGACTTCGTGGTGGGCTGATCGGAGCTTGGCGAAGTGGTCCGCATTGAGGGTCCACGTCACACACCCGTACAGCAGGGTCTCAATGACCTCGGCCTTCAGCATGCGGACTTTCAGACTAAGCGGGGCGGTCGTCCTGTCATACAATTCCGGGCCAAACCGTTTGAGGCATGCCCGCATGAGACGGATCCGTCGTTCGATTTCGAGCGAAAGGTCAGCGCTTTCGTGGATAATGCCGCCTAGGTATAAAAACTGGGTCGTCTGTTTATACCTCTGGTGTGCTGGATGTCGACGAGTAGAAGAACGGTTTAATGTGAAGAACACACACACACATATTCTATCTTGCGACCCATGTACAACAACGAATTATGAAGCTTTACGCCATTCTTCACCACACCTAAAGATATTGCTACATGCCACATCAT
This sequence comes from Undaria pinnatifida, assembly GCA_012845835.1. Lineage (NCBI taxonomy): Eukaryota > Phaeophyceae > Laminariales > Alariaceae > Undaria > Undaria pinnatifida. The sequence goes on from JABAKD010000027.1 coordinate 4,649,319, forward strand.
GATTTAAACATCAAATCTTCTGGAATAATAAACAATTATCTTGTTTTTGTTTTTGTTTTTGTTTTTGTTTATTTCGTATTTCTCTCTTCCAATGTATTTCTGTTGCTGACGTATGTATGTTGTGCCTGTCGTACCCAGTACTAGGGCATGACATTGCGTTGTCGAATGCATTACGATGCATTATCTCTGTGTCGTAGCTTGTGACCACAGAGCTGATCTTTCTAGGGTGAAGAATCAGTACGGACACTGGGTGTGCTGGATGTCGACGAGTAGAAGAACGGTTTAATGTGAAGAACACACACACATATTCTATCTTGCGACCCATGTACAACAACGAATTATGAAGCTTTAAGCCATTCTTCACCACACTTGAAGATATTGCTACATGCCACATCATGATTCAAACATCAAATCTTCTGGAATAATAAACAATATCAGGCAGGTGATATAAAGGGATGTCTTCTTGCTACGATCGTCAGATTTTGTATTTATAGTTTCCGCGCAGATATCGAAGTGTCCCGCCCGCCCCCGCCCCCCCCCCCCGCCGATCCCTCTTGTTCAAACGCCCCAACTAAAATCAAAATCTGCCAGAGTAGTAAACACTACCAGCCGGCTGATATCACCTCATCATCTTTCTGGCCATCTATTAATAGCATCAAATCTTCTAGAATAGTAAACAATATCAGGCAGGTGATATTAAGGGATGTCTTCTTGCTACTACCGTCAGATTTGTCCCCTTTGAGGACTTATAGTTTCCGCGCACATATTGAAGTGTCCGCCCGCCCCCCCCTCCCCCCCGATCCCTCTTGTTCAAACGCCCCGCCTAAAATCAAAATATGCCTGAGAGTAGTAAACACTACCAGCCAGCTGATATCACCCCCCCCCCCCCCTCTTTTCTTTTTTTTTTTTCCCCCGCCCCTTTGTTCAAACGCCCCACCTACAATCGAAATCAGCCAGAGTAATAAACACTTCTACGCAATTGATATCACGTCATTATCTTTTTAGCCATCTATGGCGTAGCTTTCATTCATCCCCCCCCCCCCCCAACGCCCCCTCCTTCCCCAACACCCGCACGATCGCCTATTAAAAGCACCACGCGTATAGCAAACCCCTACATATATGCGTAATACGCGCGATCGGAGTATCACACACAAGCTTGCAAAGATGAGTTTCGACCAAATCTTCGATCTCACAGCGGGAGTGTATTCTATATTATATGTGACCTAAACCTCTTCAACCCCCCCCCCCCCACCCCCCCTCCCCCCCCCCCATTTCTTTTCGTTTTTTTCTTTTTTCCCGGTCCCTCTTGCTCAAACGCCCCACCTAACATCCAAATCTGCCAGAGTAATAAACACTTCCATGCACTTAATATCACCTCATTATCTTTCTAGAGCCATCCATGCCTCTGCTGCAATTCACCCCCCCCCCCCCCCCAACGCCGCCTCCTTCCTCACCACCCGCACCATCGCCTAGACCTAGCACCACGCGTATAGCAAACCCCTACATATATGCGGCCTAAAGATGTTTAAAACCCTTTCGCCCCCCCCCCCCCCCCCCCCCCGCCCCCCTCCTACCCTCACCCCCACCCCCACCCCCTCGAACACTCCGCCCTCTCCTCACTGGTTGTACGACATACAGGATAGGATTTATAGTTTCCACGCACAGATTAAGCTGCCCCGCCCGCCCTCCCCCCCCCCTCTTGATCAAACCCAGGCCCCCACGTCCTTAAAAACTCCGCCCTCCCCTCACCGGTTATTCCACTTACAGGATTCACTTGATAAACTGATGCATTTCTTCCACAGCTGTCAGATTTTGTCCCCCTCAAAAACGGGTTTTATAGTTTCCGCGCACAGACTGACTAACATCACCCTGTTGACCCTGATAGCTACACTGTAGTTTCAAGAGGAGTCTCCGACGTATATCCTTAATGAGGACACACAACCCGTATACGCGCGATCGGAGTATCACACACAGCTTGCAAAGATGAGTTTCGACAAAATCTTCCATCTCGCAGCTGGAGTGTATTCTTATTTTTATATTCTACCGGTACAGGCAGTACACAGGAAATTGCGTACAAACCCGGTAGCCCCAAGTAGCCCACTCCAGAAGTTAACTCACACTACGATCGTATAACAGATACTTGTTTTATGCATACTGAATGCCACAGATGTCTGGTTTTGCCCCCTTCAATGCGGGTTATATATTAATAGTTTCGGTGCGCATAACAAGGCTGAACGTCGTAGTCCTGTTGACCCTGGCATTAGCAGAGGAGTCACCGACCTGCATATCCTTCACGAGGGTATACATACCAGCCTCCTCCTGCTGGCATCCGCTCTGTCCGGAAATATAATACCGGGATATGTATTTTTGTTCAAGTGAAAACGGTCCTTACATTCGGACACATCTAGTTACCCCGCAAGAGAAAAATAAGCACAACGGGTCAACCACGCCCACAGACGCTTTCGCTCCTGCCTCGACGAGCGGCCGCCCGAGCGGCGGGAGAGCGCAGGCTGGTTAACCCTTGTCTGCACCCATGCCCACGCACCCACGTCGAGATCCGGCGCCGAAACGGCCCAGGGCGGCGCGCCCCCAAACCCCACACCAATCCGATCCACATGTGCACTGCTGCTACTACTGCTGTATGTTGCTGCTACTGCTGCTGTTGTGCTGCTGCTGAGGTTGATTTAGTCCGGGCTGTTGCTGCTACTGCTGCTGTGCTGCTGCTGAGGTTAGTAGAATAACGGGCCATTTTTTACGAACAAAACAACAAAGAACAAAAATTGCAAAAGATTATCCAGATATTAAAGTTTGAAAAACAATTTTGGGGTGTTCCAAGTGACCTGGTCGTCCCAGGGAGGCGGAATGCAATCCCTTGCCAAATAGAGCCAGCTAAGCGACGCTTAATGCGCCGAGCGCCGCCACGGCGCTCGGCCGAGATCCAGTCATGCTTCATAATGTACCCATGGCAGGCTAGCTTGCCCCGCGGCCGATAGTGCGGGAAGAAACCCTCGGGCGCCGGAGAGCAGCGAGCCAAAAAAGAACGAAGACCATATTTTACATTACATATGCTTTGTTTTTATCATCCCATTTATTTTCCTCGCACTACTCTCCTCGCGCTCCCTTCCAGTAATAGCTCACATCCGGGGTCATATAGCGGGCCCTCCTCCCCCCTCCCGGCCTCGATTCGTACCTTCATGTTTTATCGGGAGAAGAGCTCAGCATTTTCTTCCCTCGTCGACTCGCGCCGAAATGTGCGTACCCACGCTACTAGGCGCGCTCATCAGTTATATCGTTTTTCTGCATTTTTGCAAATAAAGTAAAATCTCACCACGATGGGAATCGCACTCAAGGACCAACGCTAGTAGTACTCGAGGGTAACCACTAGACCGCCGGGGCGACCGCATATTATGTGCTCGATTGAAATGAAGATCTGAAGAATCAGTACGAGCTCTGGGTGTACAGATGTCGTTGGGTAGAAAGAACGGTTTAATGTGAAGACAACAGACACCGGGGCGGACAAGGGAAAAACACCTGTGACTACGCACCAGGCGTTTAATTGCACGTACGTGCAAGGTTTAAGAATTGCACGTAAACTCAGTACAGCCCCTGCCGACCTCGAGAGCAGACCAAGAGCCTCCCAAAGGGTTGGGTTGGGGTTAGGGTTAGGGTTAGGGCTAGGGTTAGGGTTAGGGTCGGGTCTGGGGTCGGGTCGGTCTGGGCAGCGTAACCGTCATTTTGTGCGGACCTGCACATAGGGGGCCGCCATACATAAATCGCTATTGAATTTACGTGCAAATAAAAAAAACCTTGCACGTACGTGCAATTTAGCCCGTGACTACGGCTTGTCCAGAAGGTCCATGCTGAGTGTAAAACCCCTTACGGCTTGAGCTGGAGAGTAAAAGTGATTCCTGAAAAAATAAACGATGACGGGACAAGCTCTGTCGTATTTTTCGTTTTTTCAGGCCTATGTTTTGTTCGTACTGGTACAGAACGGCAGCATGAAATTCTCTTGTGTAGGGAAAACAGCAGTTGTTCCCGTCGCTTTGTATGTGATACTTCTTTATTTTTCAAGTCATTTTCTCTTCTTTCCTCTGTTCATTTTTCGGCTCAGTTTTTTTTTTCGTTTCCTTTCCTTTCGTTTCTTTCCTTTCCTTTCCTTTCGTTTCTTTCCTTTCGTTTCCTTTCGTTTCCTTTCCATTTTTTTTTCTCCTGGCGCCTCTCATCTCTCGATCTGTTAACTGCGATAGTTAGAAAAACCGTCACGCACCACCAGCGCTAACAATAGCATTGAGTCGTACCTACGAACACCCCAGCTGTGGGGTTTGAATCGTACGTCATCGACCGTACGTAGAATACTCTCCACAGCCAGCTGTCATTCGGGATCTCCACGACATTAACCCATCATTGCCTCCAGTGGTCTGGAAATGCCCGGAAAAATACTCATAGGGAAATACGGAAATACGGGCTGAGAGCACGGATGATTACGATGGCACCATTTTTTTTCTTGGTTCTCACGAACTGGTGTCGGTCATGTTATTCTATTCGAAATACGTACAGCAGCATCAACTCTTTTGGGACCCATGTGTAACGCCAAAAAAACAAAAAATGATGAGCGCGATCTATCATCGCCAAGCGCCTAGGAAGAGCACGCGGTATTATGTTGTTGTTTGTTGTTGTTGTTGTTCTCACATTAACTCGCATAATCAAGTCCGTGGTCACAGGACAGGCTCCAGTCACTCTGGAGCTGAGGAACACCCCAGGGAAAACACACACAACCCAAGGTGGTACACGCATATATCACAGCTGACGCAATTCATGCCTCCACCAGAAACTTATAAAAGTGAAATCGGGAGTCAGTCTACGGTGTGCCAGGTCCAGGCCGGTGCATACGTCTCACTACTCACGCCCGGAGGAACCAAATATTCCGATTGCCACCCAAGTAAGACTACCACGTATATATTACACGTAGTATCTATCACTACGCATACGCACGACAGGCATAAGTCAATCGGAGAAAAAGAAACAAAGAAAAGAAAAGAAGATAAAGGAAAGGAAAGAAAAGAGAAGAAAAACGAAACAAGACGAAAAAGGCAAGCAAAGAGAAGAAAAAGACAAGAAAAGCAAGAAAAGACAAGACAAGAAAGCAAGGAAAGAAGAGAAAAAAAGAAAAAAGAAAGAGAAAAAGAAAAGAAAGAAAAATGTCATACTAGCAGACCCTAGGAACTGGCTAAGGATGGCATTGGGCTAACAGAGGGTATCACGTCCATCATCAATGGCACCTGGGAGAGAACGCAACATGGCGAAGAAGTCAGGGCGGTCTTATGCTATCTTGTGACGGCCATTAGAAGGGCCACAACTTTTAATACGATGATGGCCAAACCCAGACTTCAGTCTCTTGGGCATGACGCTCCCCCTTCCGCCCCTCCCCCCTTCCTCCCTTTCCCCCTCCCCCCTCCCCCCCTCCCCCCTCCCCCCCTCCCCCCTCCCCCCCTCCCCCCTCCCCCCCTCCCCCCTCCCCCCCTCCCCCAGTCCCCTCCCCGCCCCCCGTACATATCATCATGCTATATGCGTGTCTTACAGCCCCCTGCATTAATTGTAGTTCAGTTCTGACACATCTCCTTACCCTAGCTAGGCGGTCGGATTACTTCATGTGGCGGATGCTGTCATCGTTTTTTCCACGAGTTTTCCCTCTGAAGCCCCGAAGTACTACAGCAGCAGTAGTCTACACCAAGTACTCGTGTACTCGTCGTGTGCTCGTGCACAACGTGCTGTTGATGGTATTTATTCCAACGTGTCATTCATTCACAGAGTGCCTTGGTGATTTTCTTTTTTTTTTTTTTTTTTTTTTCATCCTCCGGCGGATGGGGAAAAATAAAGCTTTAGCTCACCACACTTCCACGTATTTTCATACGCGTCGTGTGTCGATTTAACTCAGTTGCTTTCGCAGCCCAACGCTAGCTGGCGCACCCTTCGGGTCCCATTGTAGGTATAGCGTAAGCTGTCCCTATCAGTGGTCTTCGTTACAACCCCGGCAGCGCAAGCTTTGGTGATTCTCAGTCCACTCAGATATATATTGGATATTTTGGTTGATTTCTTGTGTTCTGTTCTGCAGTACTGATGCTGCTGTGGGATACTGATGTACCGGACACTTTCGTGCGCGGAGAAGAAACAGCTAACGGAATGTCTTCTGCCTCGTATTATTTGATATAATACGGAGATAATACGCCTGTTTTTTCTTCACATAAAACTGATATTTCCAACCACCTGCATGCAGCGCAACCAATGTCCGTGCTGATGCCTGGTAACACTGGTAAGAGAGACGAGCTCTGTGGTCACAAACTACTTTATACGAGACGGAGATACACGTTGCAAATACAGGTGATTTGGCTATGTGGCCATGCAATGACAACGACAATGAGTACGCGGGTTTACATAGAAGAATAGAAAAGACCAATACGAATACGAAGGAAAAAACTGACAATGGAAGAAGCAAATTGGAAAGAGAAAGGAAACCGGAGGGCACGACAAGAAAAATGAAAAACGAAGCACGGCAGACACCCAGCAACTACTACTGCTGTAGCGCAGCAGATGCCGCCATCCAACCATCATCAAGGGCAGCAACCGCCGTATTCGGGTTCCGAATGGCCCTTCTACTCTGCTGTAGGAGTAGGAGCATTGCCGCATGGTCTATCACTTGCGGACTGTTTCTGACGACGGAGTGGTGCCGTCAACGTCGTTGTCGTCCCCGTACGAAATACAAAAACGAGTATCATAACTGAGCAAGCAAAAACACAAAACACACCCAGCCGGCGTCGGGGCAGCAACCAAACTGGGTTCCGAATTCGAGTACTAATAATATAGGGTTAGGGGCATTGCTGCCTGTTCTGTCCTCTACGTACTCTGTATTTCGACGGCGGTGTCCATACCGACATCGTCGCCTCAATAGCCCCCAAGGGTACCCACAAGGAAAATAAAAAGGGCAAATCAAGAGGGGGGGGGGGGGCGAAGAAAAAGGGAAAATTGTTGAAGAGGAAAAGGGGACAACCGGTTCAGCAAGTACCCGTATACCGCCGGTTCCACCTACCACCTACTGGTCGGCCTGGTGCCTTGCTGTCGGCCGTCCCCTTGCTTTCTTCAGCATCGATTTCCCTACTCTCCCCACCCCCCCTTTCGGCTTAGTGCGTCACGCGTCCGGGCTGCCCGGCGCTCCAGGCTCTTTTTTTCCTCCTCAACGTGCCACCTGGCCATGAACCGTTCGGCTGCTTCGGAGATCAGTGCCACTTACCTGCCTTCTTGGACCCACAGTACGGTTTCAACTCGAAACTGCCGTGGAGAATCTTCCGTAGAGCCTTCGTTGGATTGAAAAACAGCGAGGTCGTCTATAAGTGTTTTGAGAAGAAAATAAGTGGTGCAAGTGCGGCCCCAACCCCGCTGTGAGTCGGCACCACCCAGGCACATCGTAGGCTGACTCCCGATTTCACTTTTTATATGTTTCTGGTGGAGGCATGAATTGCGTCAGCTGTGATATATGCGTGTACCTCCTTTGGTTTGTTTGTGTTTTTTCCCCCTGGGGTATTCCTCAGCTCCAGAGTGACTGGAGCCTGTCCTGTGACCACGGACTTGATTATGCGAGTTAATGTGAGAACAACAACAACAACGACAACAACATTATGCGGTAGTTAATAGCGGACGAATAGTTTCCCAGGAATGCCGCCTACCCGACTTACTGGGTTTCCATACATGCACCATATGATACCAGTTATCACATATCAGTCTGGGCTCAAATATGATGAAAATACAAATACACTCCAGCCGTGAAATCGAAGATTTTGTCGAAACTCATCTTTGCAAGCTGTGTGTGATACTCCGATCGCGCGTATTTATGGGTGTGTCCTCATTAAGGATATAGGTCGGCGACTCCCCTTGGAACTACAGTGTAGCTTGTACCAGGGTCAACAGGGTGATGTGAATCAGTCTGTGCGCGGAAACTATAAAACCCGTTTTTGAGGGGACAAAATATGGCAGTTGTGGAAGGAAAAGCATCAGTTTATTAAGTGTATCCTGTAAGTCGTATAACCGGTGAGGGGAGGGCGGAGTTTTTGGGGGCGTGGGGGCCTGGGTTTGAGCAAGAGGGGGCCAGGGGGGGGGGGGGGGGGGGGGAATTTAATCTGTGCGCGGAAACTATAAATCCTTTAAGGAGACAAATCTAACGGATGTGGAAGGAATGCATCAGTTTATCATGTATATCCTGTATATCGTATGAGCTGGGCCAGCCATGATCAGCTTTTTAGTTCGTCTGTTCATATCTTATGAACAACGACGAAGTAGCCGGAGCTGAGCTCAAATACTACTGTACATACTGTGTGACATATTTAAATTGGCTACGTGTTGGCAAATTGGCTAATATTTGGACCCAGACTGGTACATCATGTTCAATCATGTCATCATGTCATATAAAAGAAGAATTGCAAAGTGATGTTTAATCTCATCGTCGACGCCAATATGAAGGTCACCTCCTCCGGTGGTGTCGGCCTTGTCTTGGTCTTGGACGGGTGTTGGCCGAGGCCCACACTCTTTTTAGGCCGAGACGTTTTTTCGTGCATGTGGCAAGGAGGTGCCTTCACAAACCTCTCTCGCGATAAGCGAGGGGAAATTTGATTGAAGAGTGATCTGAGGGAGCTTGGGTCGTTCTCGTAGAGGACCCTGGGGTCCCGGTTGCATTCGGGGTTGATATTGCCAAACGTCAACTATTATGAAGATCCATTATGATGGCAGATTTCGTAGACCCGGCTTTGGTTAACGCGTCTTGATGGTTAGCATGTGTGATCGGAGATTGAAGGTATCTATGTAGCCTGCCCTCCACATGGATGCTTTTTGTTTCTTTGTGCCGGGGGGCCGGTCCGCTTGGCGAAGGGGGGGCTATGTGGCTGGCTTCGCTCGCCTGACGGCAAGTCGGCCAGCCATCAGGTGGCTTCGCCAGCCGACTTGTCGATTATAGTCAGTTAGTTGGCTAGCAGCACCTACCGATTTGTTAATAGTCGTGAATTCCTGCCGACTCACAGCTTTGCGAATTGGAATCACTCCTATTGTACGTATTATACGACTGTGAGCAGTAATCCTTACCCTTGTAGTTTTACAGGTCGCGTCATGCGGGTCGGACTTTTTTTTCCCTGTCCGTTTTTTTTTTTTTAACTTTTTTCCAAATGCACTTTAATATACTATTAATACGAATGTAGGTCGAGTTGATTTTATCTTGCCCCCGATCCTCGCTGCCCTTGAACCTGTCTACTGTTATTATGTTACAGGTTACAGGCAATTTTATCATATCCGACGGCGCCAAAAAGTAGAGACACGTTTCCAGCCTCGCGCGCCCGATGTTTCATGCGTATCACACCCGATTGCCGGAATCAGAACCACTATTAATAGTAATAGTAATTGGCGGTATTGAGGCGCGACCTCAATTTTTGTAGGGCGGGGTAGGATGGGGTTGGGTCTTTCCTGTTTTTTTCCTGCGCATGCAGTTCACAGTTGCAAATAGCCACTAGCACGAATTTCTGGCGAGAGGTGCAGTACTTTTGTGCTGGTGTCTTAACGGGCTACTCGTTTTTTTTTTTTTTTTTGGTAAGAAGAGAGGGTTTGGTGTTAAAAGCCTAAACAGCACAAGGTGTGGTATGGAGTTTCTCCCCAATTGCTCTTGGTGAACTGCTGTAGATCTGTAGGGCTTGAGGTCGATGCTTGAAAAAGCAAAACCGGGGAAATGAGAAAACGCATACCTCGGCACGACTAGCGGCACAAGCCTGTTTGGAAACGACCCGAGGTTGCGGATGGTTTGCCCACGAGCCACAACTAACTGCATTTGGCGTCGCATAGCCAAATAACGTTACCGCTCTATTTCCGATGAGTATGTGCCATGTTTTTTCTCTTTGGACTGCGTGCTTCATCCCCCTCGGCGGTGCGGTGTCAGTCGATACTGCGGGACTACCACCGCCGGTATGCGAGCACTTGCTGAACCGGTGTTCCCCTTTTCCCTTTCATCCTCTTTCCCCTTTCTTCGTCCCTTTATTTTCCCCCCCTTTAGCTTGGTCCTTTCTGTTTTCCTTCTGGATACCCTTGGGGCTATTGAGGCGATTAGGCCGGTATGGACACCGCCGTCGACGATACAGCAGTATTAAGTAGAGGACAGACCAGGCAGTAGTGTTCCTAACCCTTTAGTAGTTGAATTCGGAACCCAGTTTGAATGCTGCCCCGACGCCGGCTGGGTGGTGTCATCTGTTTTTTTGCCGCGTGTTTGCTTCAATATTAGGCTCCGTTTTTGTATTAGGTGCGTGGGCGACGGTGACGGTATTGGCAACACTATTGTTGTCGCCATAATCCGTCCGCAGGTGATGGACCATGCGGCAATGCTCCTACCCTTCCAGTAGTGGGGTTGTTCGAAACCTAATATGGTTGCCACCCCCGATGTTGATTAGATGGCGTCAACTGCTGTGTTGCTAGTTGCTAGTTGCTGGCTGTTGTTGTCTTATCTTTTTCGTTTTTGTGGCGCCGTCCTGTCTGCCTGTTTTCCTGTCTCTTTCCAAAAGTTTTTGTTTTTGCTATTTTTTCGTAATTAATATTTTCGTGTTTTCGTTTTCTACTGCAACTAGTCTAGTAATAGCAAGGATGTCGGATTACAGCAGCAAAAGCTTACTATTACGCGTTCCCGGCAAACCCAGAAAAAACGATGCCTACGCATAATTACGTCAAAAACAGGGGACGTCTAAGAGACATCCTCGCTAGGATTGAAACGCACGTAAAAAACTTTGCAGACCTCTATTTATGTTATTTTTTTTGGTACTTTGTCTGCATTGATAACCTACTTCGTATTATTTTCGATTGTTTATTTTGGTTCGTGCTGTTGCACATTGCACCCATCATGACTTTCGCAACAAGTTTTTTGGCGTAAAGGTCGGCCAAATTATATTGTGCCGAAATATCGCGCAGCTTGCAAAGATGAGAGGTGAGTATCGGCCACCCAGTTGGTCGAACTCACAGCTGAAGTATTTGAAACTACTAGGGCATTTTATAATATTTTTTCAATATTTGGTTGGAAAACCGCTGGCAAGTGGTAGCACAGGCTTGAGCTGGTAGGAGTCAAGCTACCTTGCTGGCGCTTGGAACTCAAAGATGTTTCATGTTGAAAGTAGCCGCTCGTGGGCAAGAAGGTAGAAGAAGGTAGAAACAAGAGGGAGACAACAACAGGAGAGAGGGGTGGGCGCTCTTGCACACCGTCCTCAACTATCTCAACTCTGCGGCTAGGCAGAGTGTTGCCCTACGCGTTGTTGTCTGATCTACCTACAACAACGTTCCCTGGGGCTTGCTCGTGGTCTGCAGTACCTACGGTAACGTTTCCTGAGGTTTGCTCGTGGAAGCTTAGCCACGCCAACGTCCAAATAGCAAACCAACATCTTATTCCCAGATCATTGTTTGAACGTTATCGCGCCGCATTATTACGGTACTCGTATCTAATTACACCGCATTGCTCGTACGTAGTAGTGCTTGGGTGGACCGATCGGTCGCATAACGCTGACTACAATACTGCTGTTTATTTAGCAGTACTCGGTGCTGGTGAGCGTTGGCTAGGTACACTGCTGTACTACTGTTGTAGTCGCCACTGCACGTTTATCACGAGAATAAGCTGATGCTGCCTAATTGTTAACAATATTGTCGTGAAGATGTACAAGCCGGAATTCGACTCTTCCGCCCGTTTCCGTTTTACATCTACTCAGTTCTTGTTTATTTTTCGTCCCGGCGAAAAAATCGAACCAGCACGGATTTGTACACTATGTTGACATGTTGATGTCCGAATGCGCCACAGGTTGTGCAGCCTTCAGCTAGCAGCCTTATATCACTATGAATATTGCCATGGTCATGGGGGAGGTACGCTACAAGCTACCCTTCGCTTTAACGATGCCGACAAGCCTGCTTCACGCGTTCGTCTGAGTGTTTGGATCTTTTCGCGATCCAAGATGCCATCGCCATGGTCGATGCAGATCACAGGGTCACAGCCCAAGCTCAAAGTCCAAGTGTTGATTACATGTTTGCATGTTTACTCTCACGCTGCAAGTAGAAACCTCTCGTTCTTGCCTACAGACAGCGAGCGCGCAGCTGTACACTGACGTTGTACAAGGTACGCATAGAGACTACACACAATCTTACAGCCGCCCGCACGGTACACGTACGCGGTACGCTACGCCTCTCAAACCTTTTAGCGGTGCACTCCCGATAGGGGAACAAAGCACTAGCCAACAGCCGCAGCCGCAGCACCTCAATCCCCAATCGACATAAGAAAATAGGGTGTTTGCGATTTTCTATCGACAGAAGAAACTGGGGTGTTTGCGATTTTCAACCTCTTTTGGGTAAACCCTTTTTTTTCTAGTAGTATTGAAACCAACAAACGTCATAAACCCAGGGCCAGCCAACCCACGTAAAAACCACGGTAGGCTAGACCCTTAATGGTAGGGAGGCATATTAATGATCTGTTGCTTGCGCTGATTTTCGTGGGTTCGATTGCCCTTGGATTGTAACATCCGACGGTTTCAATACTAATATTATATGTGTTCCTCGTACTCAGCCCCTACCAAAGATGCCAGGAGACGTTCAGTCAAGGAAAAACGTCCAGCGGCCAAGGGTGTAAAACCCAAGCGTTTCACAGTAAAACCTAGTAGTATGACGTCAGTCAAGTCGTTTTATTGGAAAATTGACGTCATTGCCGTCGGTCACGGGGTGAAAGTGGCGTCTCCTGACATGTTTGGCTCCTGCCCAAACACCCTACTATTCCATTATTTTGTCATCACTTTTGGGGGCCATGTAAAGCGATAAAGATGTCGACGATTGCGATATTATCAAGTCGTCTACTTGCACGGTAGGAAGAGGGTGCAGCACTACTACTAATACCACTACTACTAGTACTACTACTACTACTGCTGCTGCTGCTACTGCTACCACTACTATTAATACTACTACCACTACTACTACCACTGCTACTACTACCACTACCACCCCTGCTACTACTACCAGAGTATCACCATGCCGCCTGCACGCATGTCGTACAGTAGTTCCTTATATTGCAAATCGAATGCATCCCGCCACGCCAGCGAGACCGCGTTTGCTTCGTGTGGTCGGTCGATGCGGTAATGATTGCATGTTTTGGACAGCTTTTCCCGCCTTCTAACACAGTTGTGAAGTGTGTCAAAGAGGTTTATACTGAAGTCTTATGTTGCTGATGCTGTTTTTGCTGACTGCGTTAGTTCTGCTGCTGCTTTCCTGCAACTGCTGCTGCCGCCGCCCGTGCGCTTGCTGCTCCTCCTGCTGTTTCTTCTGCTTGTTGCTGCCGCTCCTGTATTTGCTGTTGTTGCTGCTGCTGTTGGTGTACCACGCATTAATGGGTTTCTAAAGAGTTGGGCGGCATGGGGTATCGGCGCGGGGGGGGAGTACGAGTGAGTTCCGGGATAGAGCGAGATGAGAGACATGGCACTACCACCAGCGGAGCAATATCCACCAGGGTTTGCGCTAGCGAACGCGATGCCGGAGCCGGGGCTAGAGAGGGGAAGTACTGGAGGGAGTCTCCTCGGAAAGCTAGGAGGAAAAGGGTCTGGCTCCGAGGGGTGTTTTGCGTTTTCTTAGTGGTCGAGGCGGTGGTCGCGATGGTCATAGAGCAGTACAGTCCCGTGTACGACTTCGAGATCACTACGGTTACGGGAACGGGCGACACACAGGTAAGGTGGTACCGGTAATTTGGTGTTACGACTTGTGATGTGCGGGATCTTTGTCATATATATATATTCATTTTTGGTTTGTATGTCCTCATTTTTTTGTTTTTTTTGTTTATTTTTCGTTTCTTGTTTCAGAATCGGTTTCGTTTCGTTTTTTTCCCCCGTTTTTTTTTCTTGTTTTTTTTACTTTGTGTTTCGTGTATGTTGTGCCTATGAATACTACGTCTTTGTGGTTTCGTTAGTTGTTTGTTTATGCGTGTGGATTAGTTGGTGGGTTCTTAGGGTTCGGGTTACGACCGGCCAGGGGAGCCATTAGTTTGGAGGGCGCCAAGGTTCCGGGAGATTACCGCTGTAGAAATGGGGACAGATGCGACGGATTTGTTCGGCTTGCTGTGGCCGCCAGGTGGTGTTGCTTATGTTGGTGTTTGTGGTGGTGGTTTTGGCGGTTACTAACCAACATCGTGCTGTGGCTAAATGGCTATTAATAGTGTTTTGTGGTGATGCTGGTGTTGGTGTTGCTGTTGGTTTTGGAGTAGGTGGTGTTGGTGTCGGTGTAGTTGGTGTTGGCGTTGCTGCTATTGCTGTTTGTGTAGTTGTTGTTGCTGTGTGAGTAGTTATTGTTGTTGTGTGAGTAGTTATTGTTGTTGTGTGAGTAGTTGCTGTTGGTGTAGTTGCCGTTGGTGTAGTTGCCATGATTGCTATTGCTGCTGTTGATGACGCTGCTACCGCGGTTGCTGGCTGTCTTCGTGGGTGTCGTGGTTTGAAGATTGAAGTACGGCAGTTTCCTCCACGGGGCCGTTTTCGTGTTTTGTTTTTATGTTCTCGTCAATATAGCTCGGCTTAAGCGCGATGGCAGGACACGACGTGTTGGATGCGCGAAGGGAAAACGGGAGGTAGATGCGGCGGCTTGTTGCTGTGTCGACACAACAGCAGAAATATCACTAGTATATGGCCAATGATGCAATATTTCTCCCAACTTGAAATTTCTACCAACTAACAAAACCGACCGAAAAACGAAAACAACGCTCAACCGAACACGCTAGCGTTTAGGCCACGACGCCGGTTGCTTGTGTCCCCTGCTGCACTTACACCTATGGGTGGCATTGCGTGCTATATATTTGACCGCTGATTGGCGCGAACATCCTCGTGGAACAATCGGAGAAGAATCGCAGGAAAATCTCAGGGTCACGATGGGGAAGCTCCCGAGCTGCTTCCGTTTCCAAATCTCGCCATGGCCCGGTTTTCCCTCGAAACGCAAGTTTAATGTCACGTTTAATCAATTTTTCATATCTGCCTGTTTTCTGTCGCTTGCTTCTACCTGCTCCTGTGTTTTCTTTTATGCTGCGTGCTGCTGCGTCGTTTGCTAATTGCCGTTGTTTTTGACCGCTTGCTGCTGCTGCCGCTGCTGTTGGTCTTGTTTACCACCATGTGCTGGCTATGTTGCCGCTTCGCTTGCTTCTGCCGTTGTTTTTGACCACTTACTGCTGCTGCTGCTGCCACTGCTGTTGGTGTCTTTTTTGCTGCTGTGTGCTGGCTATGTTGTTGCTTCGCTTGTTTCTTGCTTCTGCGTCGTGCTGCTTGCTGCCGCGTGCTTCTGTATGCTGCCGCACACTGCCGTGTTCTGCCTGGTTCTGCTGCTCTGCTTGCTGCTCGCTTCTTTTGCGCGCTGCTTGCTGCTCCTGATGCTTTTGTTTGGTGCTGCTTCTCCCTCTCCTACTGCTATTGCCACCCCTGCTACTGGTGTAGGAGTTCGGAAGCAACCCCGACCTGCTGTACCCGATCAAGCTGGGGGGTTCACTCTGCCGGCCGGCGGACTTAACGGCTTGCGTTGGGGAGAACGTCCCCACATCAACATTGACGACGGTGTGCTGTAGGGAGCTCAGGGACCCAAACAGCACGGGACCGGAGGAGTACGTTACCAAGTGGGAGGCGTTTGGTTACGTTGTTTTCATCCCGGGTGAGAGGGTAGGCGGGAAGGGGGGAGATATTGGGAAGATGTGAAGAATACACATGCAAACCACCACTTACACAAACTCAGACCCAAGCACACAAGCACTACGGGAATGGGAGAGAGGGGAGAGATGGGCGGGGGGGAGGGGGGAGGTCGGGGGGGGGGGGGGGGGGTGAAGATACTGGACAGAATAGGATAATACACAAGCAAATACACGTCTACGAACATAGGCGCACAAACACAAATATGTGCATGTACACACCAATCTTATGTGCTAACTATCGGCACTCGCTGCTGCCTAATACCCGCCCCCCCGCCTTGGAGCACTCAGAGATATACAGGGGGTTGAGAGAAGATATTGGGATGAAAACGTATGTGTACGGCCCAATGGACTACGCGAAAAAGCTGAAACTGCGATTTCGTGTAGGGGACATGTACCTACCAGAAAGAAAGAGATATACCAGTAGTCGGGAGGAGGAAAGCGTGGCTGCAAATATGTGCCCGTGTGGCACAGCAATAGAGGGTAGGACTCATATTGAAGGAGAACATCAAATATACGAGGAGTAACGGGATGCGTTAGAGGACGGGATGAGGAAATTAGACGTGTGTGACATGGAAGAGTCTGGTAGACTAGAGAGCAGCGAGAAAACGATCGCTATCCTCGGAGATAGATGGTGGCCGCAGACGGCGAAACAGGACGGGGATAGGACAAGCAAGCAGTTTCTATGTAATATATGGAAGAAACGTATTGAGGGCCCAAATGTTGGGGGTGTCTCTATTAGGAGTAGGAACGGTGCTCCGTCTCGAAAGGGATGCGTGGTCAATGGTCAAATGACTAAGGCAAGCAGCAAATGAGTACCCCCCCCCCCCCCCCCCGGCCCTCCTTCTCCCTTCCATCTCTCTGCCGTCCCACATTCAGCATTAATTCTAGTCGTGCGAGGCTTGCTGCTAGGGAGGGTTTGGGCGATGAAGCCGTTCAGAGAACCGCCATGCGCAAAGCCTGAAGGAGGTCAGTGAGCGAGGAGATAATTGGAAGGCATGCCTAGTAAATGGTATCCGAATGGAGTAAAACGTCAGAAAGTATAGTGAGTAAATACCGACGATGGACTGAGGACAACAACATAGTGAGGTCTCGGGGTGGTGAAATTGACTAAAAAATAACATGAATAAGAAAAGGTATAACTAATATTCATTGTTGTCATGATTGTTCTTGTTGCTAGATATACAGACAATTGATGTGTTACCAATATTTTTTAACGCTTGGTCATGCATGACAAGTATAATGTAATTTTACATTAAGTTTTGACTCATGAAAACTTAGTGAAACCGAACGACCGATGTGTTACGCAGCTTGCAAAGTTGAGTATCGACCTTAACTTTTTCGAACTCACAGCTGACGTTATTTGAATATGTTTCTAATGTAAGATAACATGCCTAAGAAAATGTATCCCAATATGGAGTAAATGCCGACGGCGGACTGAGGACTACAGAACATGTTGAGGTGGCTGGATGGTTTTTGTTTTGTTGGGACGAGTTGCCTGAGTGCTTGCACTTGTGTCAGCAGGGCGTATTTTCATCTATTCGCGGGCACACGGTAAAAGCCAAGGAAAGTACTGAGTTACCCCTGTGACCTCAGCGTTTTTATTCAGAAGGTCGTCTTGCGTGAAGAATCCCGCGAGTTAAGTTGGTAAGTTATAGTCATGGCCCAAATATTATTTTCTGAGGCTGACGGGCGGACGGAGGGGGGTCTCCTATTTTTCTGCCTTTTATTTTGCTAACTGTCCTCTACAACCACTCTCACATAGTTAGCGATGTCTTTGGGAGAGTGGATACGGTGCACATATAGCGAAAATTCAACCCGCACGTCTATAACCGATTTCGTTTTTCATCTCCCTCCCGCGCCCCCGCCACGTCCCATACACCCATGCCCCCATATGCCCGCTTGCATCAGTCGATGCTCGAAACACCATCCACGGCCATGTTTTTGAAGTTCGTCCTCGTTCACGTTCTTGTTCTTGTTCTTGTTCTTCTGGTCGCTTCTTTCTGCTGTTCGTGTTATTATTTCTTGTATTTTTGCTCGGTTTGTTTTGTTTGTTCTTGTGTCCAGCGATAGAGCAGGAACAGCAGGAAGGTGACGGAGCGTGGGGCAAGAAGCGATGGCACTTGAGGGTAGGCTTCTACGCTCTAGACGCATGCCTCGGACTTTTGGCGTCGCAGGCAACCAGCTTCCTCGTCACTGTCGTCTTGAAGGTATATGCCGATCAAACAAACATGGGGAGGGAGAAAGAGAGATAAGGAGGGGGGGGGGGGGGCGGGGGATCGAAAACAGCGAAGGAGAGGTAGGTTTGTGACGCCTGAGCGATATGCTGGAGCTCATGCACGTGTGCCGGCTTCTAGTGGCTGCCATTTCTACTCCCTTTCTCTCGGCCTGGCAGCCTCTCCGTCCCCACCCAAGCCTGAGCGAATCCTTTCCCCCCCGGCCCCCCTCTTCTGCTTCCCTTTCCTTTTCCCTCTCCCTCTCCCTCTCCCTCTCCCTCTCCCCCTCCCTCTCCCTGCCCCCGCTCCTCCCTCTCTCCATCTCTCACTGTTTCACTCACTCACGAATGGTCCCCATCGGCCCGCCGTACCCTCGAAGGTATCTGTCGGGCGACCTAGACCGAACTATTTCGCTCTTCAATTCTTCTCGGACAACGCCGCGAACGGACAGGTACGACCCCTACCCGCCCCCGCCCCCCCCCCTCCCTCCCCTCCCCTCCACTCCACTCCGGACGCATGCTTCGCACTTGAGCCTGCCCACCCACCTACCTTAGTCTTCCATGCATTGGACACATGACGATATGGATGATGTAGATAATGAAAATAGATGTAGATTGTCCTTAAATCTGACACGCTACGATCTAGATGATCTAGATTAATTACCGACCTATACTATCTAGATCGCCATCTAGATTGTGCAGATCGCATAAATCAGTGGTCGATTTGCCCCGAAATGTCTACTGTAGATCACGAAATAGGGGGTCTAATCTGCCTGGTGTCCTTAATGTGTGTTCGAAGTGCCATTTTGATTCAAAATTGGCGGATTGAACACATGTATGTACGGTAATATAATTATGGATCTTACCGACGAATAATCGTTTTAGGGTCGAAGGCAGGGGGAGATAAAAGTGTTGATCACTCGCGAGGGCCGCAAGATTTTTTTGGCGTGCATAGCTCTACGAGCATAACAGAGGCACACGACCGATCCGCACGACAGTTTTCCCTGCCGATTGATAGGCCCGCAGAGCTACAATTGCTGTGGTTTTGTCGCTGGTCAGGCGATTTGTGTTATCTTTGCGTTTATATTTTTGTTTTTCTGCTCGCTTACTTGCCGCGGCGGCGACGCTGTTTTCGCAGGATTTTGACCATGAATCTGTTCTGAGCTGGCCGTCCGGGCACGCTGCGGCCTCGATGGCGGGGCTGCTCTTCATCGCGTACGTTCTGTGGAGCGATCTCATGGCATTGGTCAAGGTGGGACTGCGGGCTCTCGATTTTGTGTTTTCTTTCGTTTTTTTTTCGTGTGATATTTGTTGATTTTTCGTGTGTTGTGTGTGTATTGCGTGTTGTTGTGTATGGTTTTGTGTATTTTTCGTCGTGATTCTGCGCGTGTTATTTGTTCCTTTTCTTGTGTGTTGTGTGTGGTTGTGTATGATTTTCGTGTTGTGTATGTTTCGCGTGTTTTTGTTACTTGTTTTGCCGCCTGTTTATATGATACGTATACGATTGTTGTTGCTGTGGCTGTTGTTGCCGCAGTTGCTGTGTTTTGTCATAGTTGTTGTTCTTACTCTTTGTTTCGGCTGTCGTGTACGTATGCCTGACCTACCATTAATCGTTCGTGCTACTTCTGTTATGGCCGTTGCTGTTGGTTTTCCTGATGTTACTGATTTTTTCTTTTGTTTTTGTTTTTTTTTCCTAGTGGTGCGGCCGTTTATTTGTGGTCAACAGTGTGTGTCCGACTTCCGAACGAGCCTCCTCTTCAGGGGCGCGGAGGCGCGGAGGTGTTCTGTCTCAGCTGCGAATAAACCCTCCACCCCCCTCCAGCTCCCTTCTTCCACCGACCCCACATCCTTGAGGTCCCTCGACCTGTCCTATGCACCGACGGCGTGTCTTCGCACCGTGTAGCCAAATATTGCCGTGGTGCCTCCGCCCTGCGTTAAGTTAGTTTGCTCAACGAAACACAGCAGCTTTTACTTTTATTACGCTAGCATGCTGTCAGCCGCCAACGTGTATGGTTGGACCAGGGTACTCGACATCGCTCAAGATGCTATTATTTTGAGCCTGGATCAAATTCTTGGGCGAGGCAAGGCGTTCGCCACGCTTTCTTCACTCATAGAAAAACACGTTTGTCTTTACTCCTATACGACGACAAGACCTGTCCGTGCAAACACTATTTCCCTCTCAGTTTCGTACCCCTTGCCTTTGACTACAAAATTGTATAACACCAATTCCAAGCGGCCTGTCCCCTAATGGCATGGGTGCCGTTCGTTCTAAGGGGGGTTGCCTTTTTTTTTTTTACTACACGAGGGGTCCCCCTACAAGGCGGGAGGGATCCGATACAAGGCGGTCAAAATCGCTTGGCGCAAGTGGGGAATCGCACTTACAACCCGGAATGAATAAGGCGGCTTCCCCCAATAAGGCGGTCCATCGCCTTGCTGGGGGACCCCTCCTGTACTCTATATTGATGCCCATGGTTTGCTAGTAGTTTGTCCCGAAAACGTGTTGTGCTGTAGCAACGAGGTTTGAGGATAAGGGCCGTCGCGTACTGCTGTATGTACACGCTGATTTATCTCTGCTTTCGTTTTTGTTTTTTTTCCAGTGGCGGCGTCGGGGCCACCCTAAGACGACTTTGATACTGGCGGTGCTTGGCGGTTTCGTGATAGCTTCATTACCGCTCTCGGCTTTCCTAGTAGGCGTTACGAGGTGAGTGGGTGGGGGTAAAAGGGTGGAGTGGAGTGAAACAGAAAGGGCGAGGGGGGGCGGGCTCATTTTTCTTCTTGCATGGCCGTAACCGTAAGCACCATATAGACCCACATGGCCGGGGGGCGCGGGGGGCGGGCTGATATGTAGTGATGCAGCAGCTCCAACCCATCCCCGAATAATTTATAGGAGCAAAGTGTTGCAGAACAAAGAGATGTGATAGATTACTTCAAAATTCCCCACCTAAAGTAAAAATACTAACACCGATCATTGTAGTGGAGGAAAAACATTTGTTCACAAAAGAAAAGGACCACTCCCATTAAATGTTTTACCCACATAGCATAGTACAAGTACCAGCAAGCAGCTTCAAAATATGAGTACTGACTCGAAATTCGTCGAACTGACACCTGACGTCCTGAAAATATATTTATTTATTTATTTATTTATTTATTTATTTATTTATTTATTTATTTATTTATTTATTTATTTATTTATTTATTTATTTATTTATTTATTTATTTATTTATTTATTTATTTTCAAATATTAGAGTGACAGCGTATCAATTTGGAACCGTGGGTTCGTGTCCCACAGTACCCTATCACTTTTTTGTTTCTTTTGAGGGGGGAGTAGCTGACTTTAATTCTCGAATGCTGTATCAAGAGTAACATGTAAGATAACTTATAATATTCTGTATTCGTACTCTTCCCGATATTAAAGCCGGGGGAAAAAAAACAAAATAAACCGCCTACCATACATATGATAGAGCAGTATAGTGGAAACTACAGTAATATATTTATAAAATAGATGTGATGCTTGATCTAGCTCAAAATTCCCCACCTAAAGTATAAATACCAACACTTACCATTACAATGGACAAAAAACAGGACCCCTCCCACTAAAAACTCACTCATAAAGTATATTACGAGTACCAACAACGCAGCTTGCAAATATGAGTATTGACCTGAAATTGGTCAAACTCACGGCTGACATCCTTGTAATATTTTTTATAAAAAAGATGAACTCAACCATGCGACCTCCAAACTCAACGCATCCGCGCAACGCTCGGTTACGGCGCGGCACTATCCTCGCCCTTCCCGTTCCCTACCCCTTGCCGCCCCGCCCCGCCCCGCTCCTCTGTGTCCTCTGTGGCACAAACAAAAAAAAAACAGTTCGTGAAAAAACTAAACGTAAACAAAAACGAAACGAAAACACGAAAAAACGAAACACTAAAACGACCACTATTAATAACATTTAAACGTAAAATGATCAATAAACAGGATCCGGGATTACTGGCATCGTCCGGATGACGTTCTCGCCGGGCTGGTGTTAGGGATGGTGTGCGCGCACTGGTCATTCCGCTTCATGGTGCTCATGCCGTTCAGCCACGAGATTGGAACCCCTCAGTGGTCTTCTGAGCCAACGTGGGTGGAGGAGGAGGAGAGGAAGTGGGAGGCAGAGGAGGAGGAGTTCCGCATGTGCCCATGGCGGTTTAGGCCAGGGGCCCCTCGGAAACGTGTGGCGTCAGTGGAGGATGCGGATATGGCGGCGCGACGGCTTCCCGGGGAGGTGTGTTTGAGGGCCCGGGGGGTGGAGGCTGGGTTTGAGGGGGGGTAGGGGGTGGGGTGGGGGGGGTTGTCATGCATGGCCACAGTCTGCCAGACCATAGAACCCCGTATCCCTGCGACGTCGGGACGAAACATGTCGGGTTTTCACCGACCAGCCAGACGTTGCTAGCACCAAGCGTGAAGCGCCGTGACGTGTCCGGCAAGTGGCGTGAAGGGTGGGCGTGATAGTAGTAGTAGTAGTAGTAGTAGCAGCAGCAGCAGCAACAGTAGCAGCAGTAGCAGTAGCAGTAGCAGAAGTAGTAGTAGCAGTAGTAGTAGTAGTAGTAGTAGTAGTAGTAGTAGTAGTAGTGGTAGTAGTAATGGCAGCAATGGTATCACGGCAATAGTAGAAGGAGTAATAGCAGTAGTGTCAGTATAGTTTAGTGCAGCCGTATTTGTAATTGTAGGAGTAGGAGCAGGAGAAGGAGCAGGAGTAGCTATGCGCTGCTCTCCCTTCCCCACCCCCCTCCCCACCCCCATCGTCTCTCTCCGACTCGACCCTTTATCTTTTTGCGCAAAAACTGAGACACTGTCAATGTTGTTTCCATGGTGGGCGGGTCTACTCCCAACCTCGCCCGTGTCTGACCTTTTCTTTTATTTTTCCGCATTTCCCCTTATTCTGGCGACTGCTTTGCTGTCGTGTTGGTCAGGTGCTGCCCCCAGGGCGAGCTCCGGAGGCGGATGCGATCATGGGCATTTCGCCTGTGTAGCCTGTCTTGACTTGGCTTGGTGCAGCACAGTCTGTTTTGGCTTGGGATGGCTTGGCTTAATTCTTCTAGAAGTGCATCGACATTTTTTGGGGACAATCTACTTGGAATTGATGTGGAATATTTTTTTAGAGGATGTGAAGAGGTTAGCTTGGCCTTGGCTTGACCTTGGGTTGGTTGGGTTCGGTTGGCTTGGCTTGGCTGGGTTGACTTGGCTTGGCTGGGTTGACTTGGCTTGGCTGGGTTGACTTGGCTTGGCTTGGTCTGGCTTGACTTATCTTGACTTGACTTGGCCTGGTTTGGTCTGGCTTGGCCTGGCTTGGCGTGGGTGGCTTGTGGCTTTGTTAGTTTAGTTTAGCTTATTTTAGAGGCACAGCTTCACTTGGCTTGCGCAACAGCGACAGCGATGTTATGGATGTGGTTCTATCCACCCACACGACGGGCCGGAGAAGAGCCAAGGGTGGGGGGGGTCGCGAGGGGAGTGGACACAATGCGAAAAATCGATGATGGTTGGCGGGAGGGTGGGAGGAGTCCATCAACGCATGCATTTGTTAATCAATGTTACCAGTTTCCTCAGGCGAATGCGTTGGTTCGTTCATTCTTTCGTTGCTGGGTCGATCGGTTGGTCGTGAGTGCGTGCGCCCGTCTGCCCGTTCGTCCGTGCGTCCGTGCATGCATGCGTGCGTGCCCACTTGGTCGTGTCCGTTTGGTCAACCTATAGGCGCGCCTCCATTGGGTTCGGGGTTGGATTCGCCGCATCACGTTACGTTTGCTATCGTTGTCCCTGGGTTCCTTGGCTGCTTCGCTCCTGTGTCATCGACTGGCCTTTTGTTGTTGCCGCAGATCTATTAGTCAGTGATTAAGCGAGGTGAAGAAGCTACGGCAATTACAGGTGCTCATGGTAGAAGGAGCAGGTGGGGCGGGTGTTTCCTTTTTTTTTTGCCGTGGCACCTTCCGAGCAAACGTCGCGAGCGATTGTAGGCGTTTGCCCAGATGGGAGGAAAAGGGAGTTGCAGGTCTTTGTGCTGTTGGAAGGGCGCAACTTTGTGGCCTGCATTGTGGCCTGCAAGTTTAATGGTCAGCAATGCCCTTACAGCTCTAGAAAAAATGGTCGAGGTACCGTTGAGGTACCGTTGAGGTACCGTTGAGATACCGTTGAGATACCGTTGAGGTACCGTTGAGGTACCGTTGAGGTACCGTTGAGGTACCGTTGAGGTACCGTTGGGAACCGTGGGGTACCGTTGGATACCGTAGTGTACCATCGGGTACCGCGGGGTACCGATAGGTACCGACGGGTGCCGTTGGGTACCGCTGGGTAGTGTTGGGTACCGCTGGGTAGCGTTGGGTACCGCTGGATAGCGTTGGGTACCGCTGGGTACCATTGGGTGCCACTGGGTATTGGGTACGTTGGGTGCCACTGGGTACCATTAGGTACCGTTGAGTATCGTTGAGCCCCGTTGGAATTCCGTTGAAGAACCGTTTGGGCACCATTAGGTGCCGTGGGGTGTCGTTGGGTACCGTTGAAATGTTGTTTGAATACCGTTGGGTACCGTTGGGCTTCAAGCGTGGGGGTGTTGTTTGGTTGCGGTCGGAGGGTTTGGACCTTTCCGACGGTAGAACTTTAGTGACTTTCGGTCGCACGGAAGCGCTGCTCGCGCTTGCTTGCGCTTGATCATGTCACGATGTAAAGCAGCGGTGGCGGGGGTGGGGGTGAGGGTGGTAGCAGTAGTGGCAACTGGGGCGGGTAAAGGAGGCGGGAAGGAAAGCTTGGGGTTGTCAGCAAAGAGATGGCCGCGATGAGAAAATCGTCCAGTCGGGGCAAAAACCGTAAGTTCTTGTGCTTTTTGGCGGCGTTAGTTTTGGGGTATGCATCCGGGGTATGCATCCGGCAACTACAGTAGTGCCGCACATACATGCAGAAAATATGGAAACCCCATGGGTTGTGTCCGAGGATGGAAGCCCCCCAAGGTGTGGTGTCGCGGGGAGGGAGGGCTATTTGTTCTGATACTCCAAACATTCGCCAGGGTGGGATATTAGGTGGGATTGCGAGAAGCCGAGGAAAAATGACGCCTTGCGTTAGCCCTTTGTGCTGTCTATCGTCTTCCCATCCATCCATCCATCCGTCTCTATCCTTTCGGACTTATCTACAGGCGAGGAGGCCTGTTCCTTCGTAGGCGTTTTTTCGCCGGGTGATGGCGCAAGCGTTCCAGCACAGGGGGTCTTGTAGGGGGCGCGGGGGGGGGGGCGGGGGGGGGAAAGAAATGAGGAATTTTACCTCATGTTGAGAGTAGAAATGAGGAATTTTACTTCTTTTTGGGGGGGAACGCGGTGTTACAGCAGCACCTGCTATAGTAGTTTTAGGTAGTTTAAGCGAGCCATGACCGATGACCGAAGTCATGGCCTAAAATTGCGGTGGGGGGAAGGGGGTATGACCGATTGCCGAAGTCGTGACCTAAACAGGGGGGTGGGGGGACGGGTAGCCGACTTTTTCGCATAAGATGAGGTTTGGCAAGGTATGACTGATTGCCGACGCCCGTGACTTAAACGAGAGGGGGGCGGGGGAGGGTGACCTAAGGCGGAGGGGGAGGGGGGGGGCAGGTTGGATGGGTCTCCTTGGTGGGCGTGTTGTCTGTATTATCGCGTTCCCCATCCCGCCGTAATTTAAGCGTTTCTATACTGCCAAGAAGCATCCCATCTTGACCCTTTTAGAGCCCCAAAACCCCTCCCTATACTAATTCCAAGTATTTTGTCCCCGAAAACAGGTTTCCAGTAGTAAAGGGGTTAAATTGAAGTACTTCGTTTCCCCCCCCAAAAAGTAGTGGGCGCAGTTTCAAAGGGGTTAAGTGTGTATATATTTGGGGCAAAATAGGGGGCTCTGGAAGGGACGAGTGAGCACGGGAGTATATATAGCAGGTAGGGCATGATGGCAGCCGATTCGCCGTTGATATTATTTCCCACGTACACACACCGAGAGAACACACTTTTTCGTTGGCGAGTCAGCCTTAATAACAGCTGCCGCCTTTGCCCCCTCCCCTAGAGGCGCCAGTTCTGTACGGGGGGGGATGTTGAGCGCGGATCGTCTGATCGCTCGTATTTTTTTGTTCCGGTTTGGTTGGTTGGTTGATTGGTTGAAGAACAAACGTTTCGCGTTTGTTTGTTTGTTTGTTCGTTTTGTTTGCTGGTTTAGTTGATGTGCTTTCCGGGCGAGGGGGGGAGTTCGGGAGGTCCTGTTTTCGTTGTGCCTTGCGCCCGTTTTGTTTACTCTGGCGGCAGGCAGCAAGTAAGTTCAGTGATGTGTGTTCACCATATATGTTATTTTACGCTGTGGGCGCTAGCTACACGGTCGACCCAGTTCGGTAGGCGTATGTAAACGGTACGAGGCACCAGGTAGTGCGGTCTTCACGGGGCTCCCGCCCACCAAGCACGGAATAATAATGACATTAATCGATTGATTGAATTGATACGGTGGGTGTATTATTCGCTCTACGTCCTGCGCACATTGCGGTTTTGGGCGCGCATTACAGCTTCTTTTAGATGTTCCTTTCCGTGACAGTCAAGCGCTGCGAGCTCCCCCTTTTGAAGAGAATAGCTCGAAAGCGCTGTATCAATGGATACCATATTTGACTACAGGGGTAGAACGTTGTAGCTGCTGCTGCTGCTGCGGCTGCTGCTGCTGCGGCTGCTGTTTTGAGCGCGACGCATGCCTTGGCTTGTGCGACGTTTTATTTGGTTTAATATGATTTCCCAGCAGCAGCAGCACAGGGGCCGGGCAAGATAGTACCGTGGTTGCCCGTTTCTTTCGTTGGTGGCGAGTGTCTTGTTAACTTGTCTTTTTTGTTTAGGTGATAGTATTCGTTACCAACCTTCCCCTATGCTTCCTCAATGTGTCGGCCTTGTTATGGCCGTATGATGCCTCACCCACCCCAGATTGCGTGGCTTTATACTATTTAGCGGTAAATCAGCACCCGGAACCTAGAGACCGGCCATGGGGTGGGTCTGTCTCGCGTGTGTAAACTGTTTGCAATTTCTTCGCAACGCACAACAGTGTCGCCATCTGGCATGAACTAATTTGTAGACACGAGCCTGTGCGAAAATTATCATAGATCAAGACTCGATTAGGGTGTTTGCGATGTACCAACTTTGATTGGGTAGGGGTTGGACAGGAAAACATGTGCCAATAGTATTGAACCGTCGAAAGCCACCAGCCAAGGTCAACCCACCCACGCACATCAGCGAAAACAAAAAGGTCAAGAAATACGTTTTCCTACCTTTTTTTTTTCGTTTTGTCGTGGGTTGATGGTTGGCCTTGTGCTATGATGATGTTCGTCGGTTTCAACACTATTTCCACATTTTTTTCCAATTTAACAAAGGTTGAAAATCGCGAATACCCTGTTATTCCGGTTTAGTGTCGTTTTCCATAAGACAGACTTTTTTTTTTCCTCCGGCACCGGCGTTTAGTGTTTTAGGGCTTCATGTTAGGAATAGGATTGGTGTACGCCTCCCCCCCCGAAACGCAATGGGAACTCTAGCGTGGGGTTGCGAAAGCAACTGAGTTAAATCGACACACGACGCGTGTGAAAGTACGTGGAAGTGTCGTGAGCTTAAGCTTTATTTTTCCCCGTCGGCCGGAGGATAAAAAAAAACGAAAACAGAAAATGGGAACATCTTCAAAACCAGTAGATGGTGTCCGATCTGTGGCTTTTCTCCCACAGACTCGCGTCTACAAATAGTTTCTCGACACCATCTCGATAAGTGTTTGGTGGTGCCAGCAGTGAGATTCAAGTTGAAGTGAGTCTAATTTATTCGACATGCCTGGTACTGAATTTTGTCCTACAGGACGTAATTCGTGAGGGAGGGGATTTCGGGGGGGGGGGGGGGGGGGGGGTCGGGCCGCGGACATGACCCCCCCCCCCCCGCCAAAAACAGAATGAGCACAACTTCAAAACCAGGACATAATGTCTGACCTGTGGCTTTCTCCCGCAGGCTCGTGCCTACCAAAAATTGCTCGCCACCATCTTGGGGCATTTTGGCGGTGTCAGCGGTGTGTGGTACAGTTTAGTGGGTTTGGCGTTGAACTGTCGAACCAATTTCATGGCATCAACCAAGAGGTCCTGCAGCACGTATTCCACGAGGGGTGGGGCTGTGAGGGGGGCGAACAGTCGCTCGTTAAGTAACGGTCTTTGTGTTGCTGATGTTGCCAAGGTGGACCATGTACATGTGGGCAGCTGCATGATGACGATGGTGATCGACTATTATAGCCTGGTACCAGAGGGCGGAGAAATATGTGCAGAGGGGGCCCAAGTCAAAGACCAAAGTCAGCAGGACGACGGCGTTTCTTTTCAGTGTTTTTCGTGCGATATTTTCCGTATCTCGACGATGCTACTGTAGGTGCGGTGCCTGATCCAGTCCCGCCCTATCCTGTCCTGGTCAGGCGAGGCAGGACCCCCATCAATGCGCTCAAATATATGATCGATACGAAGGAAGTTAGCTAGGTATAAATAGTTATTTCGTTCTACAGCAGTCTACGTGCAGAACCCGGGTAGTGCCATACGCACGTTGTAGCCTAGGTGTGTAGACCTATATATATCCTAATATATTCCCTTTTTGTACACTGTTTAAGAAGTTTTTTGAGCTATCCTGATGGTCCAAAATGAGGAGCGCGCGCACCACTTTTCTTTCTTCATGCCTCAATTTTTGGCTACACTACTTACTTGATGAACATTTTCACTTTGTCGGTGGGTGTTTTTTGTTTTTGTTTTTGGCTCTTAACTAAGCTATAACCAGAAATTCACGCATCTACCTTCGTGTAGGAGCACGCATCATTTGTACAAGGATTCGTGCGTTTCTATTTGTATTTACAGCAGGGAGGGCCCAGCAAGGCGGCGGTGTGCAAGCAACTTGACCGCCTTATTGGGGGAAGCCGCCATATTTATTCCGGGTTATGAGTGCAATTCCCCAGTCGCGCCAAGTGATTTTGACCGCCTTATATCGGGATACCGCCTTGCTCAGACCGCTTTATTGGGGGGGGCCTACTCTATGTCTATCATTCGACAATGTGCAGCATAGGGTTTTGAACGTCGTTATTGATTCGATTCCATTTTTTGTTGCTGTCCGTATTTGGCTGCATACCGGCAATTCAATGCGGTTGTTTGATGGATGTTGAATTCACTCCTCTTGACAATTTTTACCCGAAGGTACAACATTAACTTCATGGATCAAATTCATGATTTCCTTCACGATGTGCATGTAATATTGTGCCTCTTGGACTCCTTGGGCATTGTTGCTGGGGTGCGGACAAGCGCAGTGATATATTTTACGGTTAAACTTCGTCAAAATAGTTGCTGGTTGCACGCTTACCGTGCGAATCCTCGCTACAGCTCCATAACGGGAAAGTTCCCATGCGGTCGGGGTTGGGTCGGGGCTGGGGTTATGGTTAAGGTCGAAGTGCATTTAAACCAGTCTGTCGAAGGTAGTCCAAACTACTTTCACGCATCAGGCACGGACACTGCGGTGTGCTGAGTGTTGTTGGATGTAAATAACAGTTTAACGTGAAGAACACACGGATAGACAAGAGTGCTCGTGGCGCGTCCTAGAACATATGCTTGCGCGCGTTCCTGAAAATCTCCTGCAAACGATCTACCCGTGCATACAACTGTCTGTGCTGAGGTTTCTAATTGAAACGGGAAATATGAAAATAATATGTTCTTGTCCGTTTGACCCCCTTAAGTCAACAGTTCAGCGCCCACCTTGAGATTTATGCATCTGATTTCCCAACGACCCCCCCCTAGGATTCACTGGGTGTCGCATCTACAGCCTGTACTCACGGAGGGAGTATCGATATGATCGAGCCACAAAAATACGGGCAACGAAAAACATAAAAATAAAAATAAAAATGACACAACGACACATCGAACATTGAAGTAAGTGCTGTTTTCGGCGGTGATGCGAGCATTTTCTCCGAACAACTACCAAGCGATGATTGCTAGGCTAGGGGGGAACCACTGGGTGTCTGGTTGTTGGACGTACACCTTGGCTCTAAAAACAGAGCGAGCACAAGTCGGTCCGTCTTTTTCCTCTTCCACCGTTGGGTCCACACAAACTCTGGTTGCTGTACACTCTTAACACGCATGTTGCGGCAGAGGTGCGCCATTTTTTTTCTGAGGATTCTCACAAGAGGAGGTCTGTTCCTCACCCAAATGATCAAGGCTACGCGACAGGGGGGCAATTTTGAAAGTTTCGGGGTCCTTTTTCAGCAGTGGGTCGGGTTCACTCGCGCGAGTGACCCCCCCGTTCCTTTGCGGTCTTGAGCCATTTCCAACTCCTGCGAGTATCCTAGTCTAACTCCAAGTGTTTTGTCCCCAAGTCGGGACCGCGGTGCTAAAAGCTTTCGTGCTGTTTGTTATCATTTTGATATGTATTTTTAATATCATATGTGACCTAAACCTCTTGAAAACTCTTTCCCTCCCCCCCCCCCCCCCCCCGCCCTTTTTTTTTTTTTCTTCTTTTCTCCTCGATTTCTCTTGCTTAAACGCCCCACCTAATGTCGAAATCCGCCAGAGTAATAAGCACTTCCGCGCCCTGGATATCGCTTCGTTATCATTTTAGAGCCGTCCATGCCGCTGCTGCATTTCCCACCCACCCCCGCCCCCAACGCCCCCTCCTTCCCCACCACCCGCACCATCGCCTAGACCTAGCACCACGCGTATAGCAAACCCCTACATCTATGCGACCTAAAGCCCTCCCCCCCCCGCCCCCCGCCCCCCCCCCGGCACATTTCCCCCCCCCTCCCCCACAAAAAGGATTTATAGTTTCCACGCACAAATTGACCTGCCCCACCCGTCCCCTCCCCCCCCCTCCCCCCCTCCCGCCCCCCTTTTGATCAAAATCAGCCCCCCACGTCCTTAAAAACTCCGCCCTCCCCTCACCGTTATTCGACTTACAGTATTCACTTGATAAACTGATACATTTCCTTCCACAGCTGTCAGAATTTGTCCCCCTCAGAAACGGGTTTTGTAGTTTTCGCGCACAGACTGCCGAACATCACCCTGTTGACCCTGATAGCTACACTGTAGTTGCAAGGGGAGTCGCCGACCTATATCCTTAATGAGGACACACAACCCGTAATACGCGCGATCGGAGTATCACACACAGCTTGCAAAGATGAGTTTCGACAAAATCTTCGATCTCACAGCTGAAGTGTATTCTTATTTTATAATATACATCCACAATGGAATATTAAGCTACGCTGCGCTAAAAAGAAGTCGTCCATTTTTTTTTTTTTTCCGTGAATTACAGTTACTCATGCGAGTGGCTTGAAACCTCGGCAGGGAAAATGGGGGCATTTTCACATACTTCGGAGTATCATAACATTCCCTCTACCTGCCGTAGCCTTGGTGAAAACTGAAGAATTAACAGAAAGAGGAAACTGAAAGCGCAACCCGATGAACAGGCCCATGGCCTAGTTAGGCAGACTATACCAAAAACAAAATGTTGCCAAAACAAGAACAAAATTTTGACGACTTTGGGTCAAGCAGCACCTGTCATTTTCGGCAAGAAAACGTTTTCTAGCCGAAAATCGCCACCTCAATCATCGTAGCTAGCACGGGCCTTAAACCCGTTCGGGACTTGGGTATCGCGACCCCGCGCGTGCAACTATAGGGGTACTACAGCTGTACCTCTTTCCGGAGAAGACGAGCTCACCTAACAAGTTGGCCGCCCGGATCTTTGGGGCGGTGTGCTGTTCGCGTTTGCGTGCAGAAAGCACTTCCTGGGGTCGGATAGAGGTACGGGCGTAGACCCAACCCACCCCCTAGCCCTAACCCTAACCCTCACCCCAACCCGGACCCAAAACGGGCCAGAAATGGGCGAGAAACGCGGCTGCGCCGCTTTCGGAAATTTATTCACCAGGTACTTTATAACCAAATTTCGAGGACGCCGTGAGTTCGACGGATTTCAGGTCAATACTCATCTTTGCAAGCTGCGTTGTTGGTACTTGTAATGTACAATATGGAACGATCTGCGGACCACCACATAGCCCTCACTCAGCCAATGAGAGAGCTTAAAAAAAACTACCCTTCAAGATCCGGGCGGCACACCACGTTGTTGGGGATTCTGGAGAAAATGTCCATGGCCGACGAGTCTTCTGAGCCGAGAAACATCCCGGCGTGGTCGAAATGTTTACAACATACATCAACATGTTTCGGGAACTTTACAGTTAAATATGTACGTCAGCTGTGAGTTCGATAAAATTAAGGGTCGACACTCAACTTTGCAAGGTGCGTGACACATCGGCTGCTCATCATTACAAATATAATATACTTGGTATATATTACTTGAAGATGTATGACTCCGGCGGATGTGTCGCCAGGGAGAGAGCATCCACAACAAGCATTTTATTAAATTATTTTAACGTCAGCTGTGAGTTCGACAAATGTAGGAGCGATATTTACCTTTGCAAGCTGCGCAATACACAAAAAGTTAATAGTCGCAAGTATTTTATAAACTTCTGACAACGTCAGGTGTGAGTATTTGTATGCCTAGGCCTTCATATTGTTCATCGGGTTGCACTTTCAGATTTTGTTTTGTCACAACAACCAAGGATGGGGCTCGGTACCGACCTCCTCAAAACAAGGAGCCTCAGAAATTGTACGGTGCGGCACTCCTACGTTAGCACGCGCCACCTGAAAAAGCGGCAAGTAAGCGCCGTCTCCTTAATCTCCTAGGTAGAGCGTAAATTATCAGCATGCTGTGCGCGTGTCGCGTGCATCCCCTCCAGATGCCCTTCGGACACACAACCAACCTCGACAGCCCGGCCTGCTCTGCATGGCCGACGCTGTATCATACTCGTCGGGTACTTGCTTCAAGTGTTTTTTGTTGTCCCAAAGGGGATTCAAGTTAAGGCTAGCAGCAACAAGTACGGTAGACTTTAGATTTTTTCGCACCAGGTGTTTCGGAGCGAGGGCATGGCACCTGGTCCACCAACTACCGACCGCAGTGCTCGAGACAGCTTGGGGATCAGACAAACAAGCCACCGGCCCAACGCCTTGCCCATCCCACCCCAAGAGACCAGGGCAAGCCAAGGAAGAAAATCACGTTCGATTCCTCTCCCTACATCACCGGGTATATTTATTATTTCGCTTCTCATTATCTTCGCGTTAACTAATGCAAGCTCGCTTCATAGAAAAGCCGCCGACCTGCTCCACCATACAGGGGAATCACAGACACAGTTTTCCGTATCACAGCCACAATGTACAGTTACTGTAGTCGAAAGACAGCTGTGTCGGCTGGCAATATCAAGCAGCCACCGCCGTCGTCATACAAAACACGCAATAAAACGCAACTGAACAAAATAAAAAATTGAGCATGACTCCAAAGCAGAAAAGCTTCGCAAAAACTACAAAACAAAAACCCGGTCAACGGTCTATCGATTCTACAGCGACCCACCGCATGCGAAACCATTCCACCGCTTCACAGCGCGTGGAACACATGGTCCCCCCCGTCCCCCCTCGCCCCGAAAAAAAAGCCTCCGCCGCCCCCACACACTCCAAGCACCGCACAAGATACCATGTACCTCACGAATACCCATCGGAATACTCGAGTTCAAAAGCACATAACAGAACCACGAATCCTGTTCATAATGACCAAGGCGCGTTTGAGTGGGCGGGGGGGGTGTACCCATTTTCATGCATGGACGTAGCCTTTAGACCATGGACTCTCTCACCCTCACAAAGCTGGAGGTATAAAAAGCCTAGGGGGGGGGGGCATTTACTCTCTCTATTTTCTGCCGATAGCACCCAAACACTGGCGCGCTACGAACAACACGACACGCTCATACTTGCATAAATCCTCGAACATACTCTCAATTGCACGACTGCCACACAGGCGAACTGGGACGACAAAATTGTAGCCTACGCAGCGGTGCAGGAGGTGCGTACAGAAACAAAACAAAAACTGATGGTACCCCCGAACATCCATCAATCTCCCCGGCTCCACCCCCCCCCCCCCCCCCCCTCCGCCCGGTCAAAATTGCTACCGCACGTTCCTCCCTCGCTCCGTCTCTCTCCCCCCCCCCCCCTTTCTCTACTCCTGCTCCCACTTCCTCTCCCCCACCCCCTCCCTCACCTCCTCCTTCTCACTACCACCATTCCCGACTCGATGTCGCCGGGTGGCGTTCCGACAACGCTCGCTACCCTTGCCACCGAAAAATACAAGTTTCACAAGCCTTGCGGTTTCTTCCAAGACAAAGTGACTCGTAGACGAAGAGCCAAAAAAAAAAGTAATAATAAGCCTTGCGTTATTTTCGAGACTTGGTGCGTCATAGACGCAAGGCCAAACAAACAACATTCAACAACCACTCTCACAGCCACGAAATAGACGTAGTACAACCAACACGGGTACCGGTGCTCTTGCGGAGCGACAGAAGCGTGCGCTTTTTCAAGGGTGGAACTTCTTGTCCCCCCCTGCGTGGTCCATCATCAACTGGCACGGGCGGAACTGCTCGCCGTGCTCGTCGGCAAGGCGGTTCATCATGTCCGTGTACGCACCTACCGGACAACGTCAACAAAGGAGCACGCACGAAGAAGGCATTGACGAGAAGGGACGGGATCACTCTCGGCAGCTGGCGATCGATAGCATCTCTCTGGCGTGCGGACCATCTAAAAAGTTGTACAGCTTGTTTTCTGGTTCGTGTTTAGATGACATCGTGATATTTTTGGTTCTTTGTCTGGTATGGATTTGGGGCTTGAAAATGCGGCCAGGTATACACCACCCTGGCGGGGGCATTGTGTCGCGGGAAACGCTTTCTCGAAAAACGTTGTGGTGTGCTGATGCAAAATGGGCACCCCCGTTCGTATACGCTCCAGGCACGTGGCAAAACGGAGAGGGAACGTTCGACGTCATATTTCGCTCACCACGGTCAGGCCAACCCGTTCAGAACTGCGTCCGAGTTTTTGGGGACAAGGCGCGCGCTTCGATATCGAGGTATGGTATGCCACTTTTTGGTCAAATTTTTTTCTCAACGGCAGGATTACTTAACCCCTTTAGGGTCCCAAAACTCTCCCCTATACTATTTCGAAGTAGTTTCGTCCCCAAAACGGGTTTCCAGTGGTAAAGCGTCAACCCCAATATCTTGGGAATGTCATTGTTGCTTTGCACAATGATACGTTCATATGTTTTTTTGTTTTGTATACCTAGGCCACGGGTTTGTTCGTCGTACTGCGCGTTCAGTTTTTCTCAAAATCATTTTTTCGCCTTAGGCAAACACAGCTCTTCAAGTGAGGAGTATTAGAAACGAAACGGTGCGCCTCCATCTACCGTACCATGTGTAAAAAAATACATGCGAATTAGTGTGGGAAAAGCTTTGCACGAGTAGCGTTTTCGGACAGGGGGGTGGGGAGGGGGGTTACAGCGTCGGTCGCATCAAGAAACGCGGGCTGTCAATGTCGGGGGAGGGGGTGACGTTTTTCATGCCATATTCCAATGCAGGGAAATGTACGACTCGCACGCGCGTCGGGTTATCTAGTACCGAATGCTGTGCGTTCACAACGTGATTAGAAACCACATTTCCATTCGTTTTTCGCGATATGCATGGGCCTCAAAATGAGGGTTACACCAGCACGTACACCTTCTTCCCCCTAAAGACAAGCGCAATGTTGGCAACGGGGCGAGGAACCAAAACAAAAGCTCGGCGGGCCAAAAACCACTAATACTCCGATGCCCGCACTACACACGTGCACCTGCGTCGAACCAATCGCGCACAAACAAGGAAGGTGCTGATATTACAACCAACGAAGTTGGTCCGCTACAGACGATGAAATGTAGGTTTCTCTTGCACACTACGATCGACGCCAGCCGTTAAACCCTTTGGGACGTCAGAGGAAAAACGACATGCATATATCATAGGTCACACGAAGCAGCTCGGACTGCTGGGGAAAGGGACATGGCCGAACTACAAATGTCAAGAGCTGTACTGCACGGGGCGAAGGCAGCAAAGTACACCCGCTCTTCCTAGACAGATGATAGGAGCGCCCTCTTTTTTCTTATTTATTTTATCTTTTCGAAATGCTAGTCGGCTCCGAACGAAGATGCTCCAAAGCAGACGGCAAATTATGGGTTTCTCTTACGCCGATCTCTCGATATGAGACAACACAATTGACGACCCCCTTCTACCTGCACCCACGTTGGGTACAAACCACTTGGAATTAGAGTGGAACATTGGCCGCAACTCAAAAGCAGCTAATACACGCCAATTCGGAGTCGACCATGATAGCATTTTGCGCTCGGTTTCGGCCTCACCGACTCCGCGTTGGTCCAAGAGGCGGAAGGGGCCGCCGCGGAAGGGGGGGAAGCCCATGCCGAATACCGCACCGATGTCGCCATCCACGGGAGACGAGATTATCCCCTCCTGCAGGCAAAGTACAGCCTCGTTCACAAACCTGGAGATCATGCACCAAGGAGGCAGCGGAATAATTATGTAGGCGATAATAAATTTATGAGTATAATTCATTCATTCAGTCACATGCAATTACTTACATACCAGGTACCTGGTACTGATTGTATTGGTCTTGGAGGGGGGTGAGAAAAGGGAGGCAAGTTACTAAATACCAGGCACGTTTTTTCCGGGTTCAACGAATTAGTTGTTTTATTATGGGGGGGGGAGAGTGGCGACAACGCAGGTTGGTTAATAACTATTTATCTTCTGTGTGCGGGGAGACGATATATATATATCGTGGGGATGGGGGCAGGCGCAAGCCGGTGTAGATATTCAATGTCGTGTTCTTCAAGCTCATGCTTCTTGCCGCATATGCAGTAGCGGCAACGACTCTAGACTATAGATGACGCCATGGGTATGGCCGTTGCTCACGAGCTAGCCCTTCCGGGGCAAATTTCTAACTGGTGGTATGATACTAATCAGTGCCAAATATCGTCGGAAGAACGTTTATGTTTTACTATTTATAGTACCAGGGATAACAAAACGAACACGGTCGTCACCTCCTACAACCGAAACTTCGCCAAGCGTAACGAAGGCAAACCCTCTGGTGAGGGATGCGTTCGTCGAGCGCGAGAGAGGGGCAGGGGGCGTGTACTACGATGGATAGGGGTGTTACTTTTTGGGCAAAGCATTTCTGAGTGCCGGTATGATAGTAATCAGTACCAATCAGTATCAATCAGTACCAATCAACTATTTACTACCCTACCCAATATCGCCGGACTACCATTGGTGTTTTACCATGCCATTCGCTATTGTAATACACCTAGGCCATCGGATTGGTCGTTGGAGTGCACTTTTCCTTGTCATACTGTCTTGTGTTTGGGTGAGGTAAGAGAGCCCCCTTCAGCGAGGAACTTCAGAAAAGTAGGGGCTACTTGTGTCGTAACATCACTGAGCTCACCTGCACATCATGCGGTCTTGGATCACATCGTTCGGCAAGGAGGAACCCTTCCCGTCTGCCTTCTGGTGTGCCTTGATGAGAGACACCGCCTCGGGGTTAAGCTCCTTGCCCCCCTTCGCTCCCTTTTTGCCCTTGGGGTACAGGTAGAAGCCCTTTCCTGACTTGCGTCCCAAGAGGCCCTTCTCAACCTATAGGCAAGAGGTTTGGTTTGGTTTGGTTCGGTCATGGGCGACATCCGTGAGGCAAGATCCGACAGCGTTACAATATGCCTCTCGACATAAAAAATTGTCTACGCGTGACATGCAACACCATCCTTCGCTTCCACATAACAGCTTTGACGCGTACTAACTGCCCTGCTCAGTGACTCCACCACAAGCCAAAGACGCTCGAAGGGTGGACAGCCTACCACCTCAAGCACGTGCCATCCCCCCGTTCCCACATTCCTGTGCTTCCAATACCTGCCCCCTCGCCGTTTCAACATGCCCGTGCTCCGGCTACGATCCCGCGCCCACATGAAAGATCCGTGATCTCACTGCGTTTCCCACATCCACACGCACGCCCGTACCCGCACGCCCAAACCTACACCCACACCTAGCCCCTATCCCACACAAACCCCACCCCCCTTATCCACCCTTTGTTGCAGGTATTAATAGCTCTTCTCACCATGTCGCCCATGACTGCCACATTCCCTCCAGTCATTCTCACGCCCATGTCCGCCTCAGACAAGAAGCTCTGCACGTGAAACCCGATGTCAATACCCACCTGCGCCGAAAACAAAATGTACGCACACAAGACCGCAAAGTTGCACAGGCGTCAATGCCTCCCCTCCAAATAAACTTGACCGGTGCAAGCAATACCTGCCTGATAGGCGAAAACCCGACTTGCTCGCTCCCGGCATAATAGGGATGTGAGGGTCCATGGTCTAAGGCCACGGGGAATGCCACAGGAATATTGTGAGTAGGAGCCCATACGGAGGCATTCCGTGTGCACAAAAAGCCACTTGAAATGGAGTATGTAATCTGCATACAAGATCCTTATTTCAAAAGTTGAGGAAAAATGCTGCAAATATCCAATAATACAGAGCTTTTCATGTGTTTTAGCCCATTTTTGGACCCCATAACATCCTACCCCTCTCGGGAATGAAATTTTGTTTGCTTCTAGCTTTTCTCCTACGATAACAGCAAGAGTTATGACATCCGCCTGGCGAGCAGCAAGCTTTTGGTGAAAACCGTTTTTTCGTCGGTTATGTACCCATCGTATTAGGCTCCCGCGCGTGAATTGAAATATTTGAGCGATTTCGGGAGCTTTTGGTGCTGCTGGCTCGGAAGTTCGAAGTCACGAAAACATCTCGTGAGTCGCTTCTGGCTGCCTACGACTGCTGGCTGGCGCACCCGACGTCGTCATACACCCCACTAGGAGCGTCCCTCAATTTCGCGGGCCGTGGTTGCTTGTGGGGAGCTGTAGCTGCCCGCTTGTTAAGTGCACACATCGAGGTGGGGATCGTTCTTTGTCTCGTTTAATGTGCCCAAAAATTCGATCACTGCAGCGCCTCAAAGCCGAGGTGTGAACCTCTGCTGATAACCAGAGGGAAAGCGATCTGAAGAAACTCACAGCATCTGCGCATGAAGCACTCTTGACGCTGGTGTTGCCTAACCCTAAGCCACTAACCAGCCGAAGTTCTAAACGCAGCGTGTTAACCTAGCCATGGTTTTTACTATTCCGATAAAACGTCTAGATATCAGAGTCACCCGAAACCAGGGGATCAGGGGACGCTTGGGTCCCGCCGTGGCCTTAGTTAAGCACTTCATTAATACTACGGCCATGAGAATGATTATCCCGCCGAGAAATGCTTGACCCTGGATGAAACTCCCGGAAGATTGCCTATTGTACCAGGTTCTGGTGGCGTTTTCATCGCAGGCGATCCGGAAATACAAACCCTCATTTAGTTGAATTTACTTCGGTGGCTGCTGTAATGTTTTGCTTATACAAACCATTGCCGTTCGAAAAAAAGAGTGAGCGACAGGCTTCCGGCGTTGAGGTATCGTTATCAAGCGGGCTGTTGCCGGAGACAAAACCGGGAAAAAAAACTTGTATAATTAACGTGATAGACTAGGATATGACGCAACAGCTCTGGCGCACTGAACTCCCTCGCTTTCAGACCGAAGGTTACGACGAGGCTTCTCCACCCGCTCAGCGCGCGCACATCCCAAGCTTCGCGCACGGTGCAATGAACAGGCGTGGGCAATTGTTGCCCGTCATGCTTAACGCTTTGGTACTACAGAGTGCGGCCGTCCTGGTTCGAACTGCGATACACGTGCACTTGCTACCACTTTCGTTGTTGAAAATATCATGTTTCACGTGTTTCGGGGCACGGGTGTAGCGCTGCATTCTGCAAACAGCAAGCGTCATGCTGCAAGTAGATTGTAGATGATGGGCTTTGTCGCCGAACTTCAATTAGGCCCCGCTGTTTTGCAATCGTTCCGCCGCACGTCACGGCGACCGACGACGACCGACGGCTACAACAAAATGTACCGGCTGTAACGGCTGGAGCTTGTCTCACCTCGTCCGCGACGGTGACGGATCCAACTGTCAAGTCCGCCCGAAGGACTTTTATCCCAAACGTAACTGCTGCTTACAAAGTTAACTTCTATTTACGATGAAAAGAACTGCTATTGACAACAAAAATATCTGCTCTTTACACAACAAAAATAACTGCTCTATAAAACACAATATCTGCTGTGTTGAAACAAAAATGTAACTGCTGTAACGACTCGGGCTTGTCGTACCTCGTCCGCCAAGGTGATGGGCCCAACAGGAAGTCCGTAGGACTTCATCACCTTGTCGAGCTGCTCGAGGCCCACCCCAGCTTCTACTAGGGCGCACGTTTCCACGAGGAACGGACCCAGGCACCTACAGACGTACCGTGCGTGAGTTTTGGGGAATGTAGTCAGCAAGAAACCGCGGGGTCTCTGGTGGAGTAGGTGGGGCGGGCCATGGCCCCCAACCAAGATCCAGAGTTTCACGCCGCGTGGGTATATAGCTCCACTCCACCTCTTAGCCCCCCCTCCACACAGCGGCCACACAAATAACTGTGGAGGAGCTGAGTAATCATTGCTTTCGAGCAGTAGATCGCGCAACTACTGCTAGCATCAGCCCCCCACTCCAACACAACACCCTCACCTGTTGACGTAGAACCCCGGTACGTCCTTGACAACAATGCAGGTCTTCCCCTGCCGCCCTCCAACACTCACCGCGGCCGCTGCCGCCGCGTCAGAGGTGCCTTCGTGAGGGATAATCTGAAACAAAGGCAGAACAAACAAGGCAATATGCGCTGCAGTGTTGAACGTGACGCGAGTCGTGACATAAGCTTAAGCACGATGAGAGCCATACTTCATTGAGACTGGTAGATCACCGCATCGCACCGCACCGCGCTCCATCGCACCGCACCGTGCTCCATCGCACCGCACCGCGCTCCATCGTACCGAACCGGACCACGCCCCATCGCATGTACCCACCCCCTCTCCGGCTAATGATACGCCGCTTTCTCCTTTTTCTAAACGTGCGAGGGCACAGGCGCGGGACCACGCCGGCGCGAGACTAGTGGCGAGTCAACGACTATACCGTGGACGGGGCCTTCCGCGTGCCCTCAACCGTTGCCGGCATATTTCCTCTGTTTCGGCAATCCAATCTGGTGAGCAAACCGGAGCATGCACCGGCCCGGCAAAAAAACGAGGCTGATGATATCGCCACCACACAACGTATCACCTGCGGTATCGTAGACCCCACCCTCGCCACCACCCCCATCGACCCCCCACCCCCTACCACTGCCCCAGCCCCCCCACCACTCCCCCCGCGCCGACCCCCCATCCCCACCCCGTCACTCCCTCTCACCATCTCCACCCCACCACCCACCCATCCACCCACCCATCTACCCACCCATCCACCCACCCATCCGCCAACCCACCCCACCCGTCGTCCCGATCAGAGATCGTCGGTGTCACCCCTCACCTCGAGCAAGGGCATCATCGGCACGGGAGAGAAGTAATGCATGCCGACAATGTTCTGCGGCCGCTTTGACGCAGCCGCGATGTCTCTGATCGGAAGTGCGGACGTGTTGGTCGCGAACACGCAGTTCTCTGGTAGGAACTCCTCGGCTTGCCTGATCACTCTGCATTCAACAAAGGGTTGCGGGAAATGCGCACATGAACAGGGGTTGGGTTGGGTTGGGTTGGGTTGGGGTGGGTTGGGTTGGGTTGGGTTGGGTTGGGTTGGGTTGGGTTGGGTTGGGTTGGGTTGGGTTGGGTTGGGTTGGGTTGGGTTGGGTTGGGTTGGGTTGGGTTGGGTTGGGTTGGGTTGGGTTGGGTTGGGTTGGGTTGGGTTGGGTTGGGTTGGGTTGGGTTGGGTTGGGTTGGGTTGGGTTGGGTTGGGTTGGGTTGGGTTGGGTTGGGTTGGGTTGGGTTGGGTTGGGTTGGGTTGGGTTGGGTTGGGTTGGGTTGGGTTGGGTTGGGTTGGGTTGGGTTGGGTTGGGTTGGGTTGGGTTGGGTTGGGTTGGGTTGGGTTGGGTTGGGTTGGGTTGGGTTGGGGTGGGTTGAGTTGGGTTAGGTTGGGTTGGGTTGGGTTTGGTTGGCTTACGTTGGGCTACATTTGGTCCGATTCGGTTCGTTGCGTTGATTGCGGAGTTGGTTTGCACCCAAAAAGGAACAAGCAACACGTGCCGCAGTTGCACGTGTTTTACCGCGGGATGTCATAGCAACCCGCGACGGCGCAGCTAACCGACAAGAGGAGGGCCTGCTCTTGCCACGGCCGTAGCCGCGGGCCCGTTGATGCCATAGTGCCACGAGGGACGAAAAATCGCGAGCGTCTCAGCCTAGGCGGGAAGACGCCGCGGGCGTTCCGTTTCCCCCGCTGGCTATGTTTTCTGTCACACTTCTAGCGTCCATCGGGTTTCATTTTTTTTCTGCAACACCGCAAGCGCTCCTGTCCTCCTGCTACAGGTCAATTTTCGGACACCGTCTAGTCCTACGCATACCACCCCTAGGACGAAGGACTCGACCTATATGCTGGACAGGAAAGAAAGAAACTTCCTGCCGGTTGTTGGTCTGATTGGTGTAGGCCTGCCTTAAGGCCGCCCCGATTTATTGGAAAAACACCGAACCACGCTGCGGAGCCGTGCGACTGCCCCTGCCGACTTCGAGCCCCGCCAAGGGTTGAAGTCACGGTTAGGGTTAGGTTTGGGCTCGAGTTACAGTAGTCCGGATCGTGGTACAACATCAAAATTGACCACTACGGACCAGCATGAAGAGCTTTAGCTACCCGTTCTGCAGTTAGGGCGTCCCAGGACGAAGTCGATCCCACGCTGAAGCAGAGAAAGCTCCACCACCCAAAACAAAAAAAAGAGCTTACCTGTGCTTGAGGTCGAGGCTCTCAGGCACCGCCTCGATGACCATGTCCGCGGAGGCAAAGTGGCGCTTCCACAGGTCACTCTCGTCGGTGAGCGGGATAACCCGAGACCCGACCGTGTCCATCTGCGCCACCCGCGGCGAAGCGGCGGAGTTTGGGGAAGGGGGTAGAGAAAGGCGGAAGGGGGTCAGGCCGATTGCTTCGTCCGGGGAGGGACGGGCAACGAAATTATACGCGTGGGGTTTCCAGTGGTAGCGGTGGCTTTTCAGAAATAGGAAGCCAGGTGCCGTATGGCCGAACGGCGGGGTGAGGGCTTGGATTTTTTTTTTTTCCTGCATGTTTACGTCCCCATGCACGCCTACTAAAATAAGGCCGACTCGGTGCGGACGGCAGTAGAAACTGTGCGTGGAAATTCAATTCTCACCTCGAACTTGGTCATGCGTTTCTTCTTGAGCTTAGCGGCAGCGTTGTCCATGATGTACGAGGTTCCCTTGCCCACAGATGCAGCATCTCTGATAAACGCAGCATGGGGAGGGGTCAAGTAGCGGAAGGTCACGAGACTACCCCTGACAACGGAAGGCCGCTTGTTTCCTTCCCATAACCGGCGCTTAATCCGGTTAGAACTGCAACCCCGTGTGTTAGGGACAAACTACTTGCAACAAGTGTACGAAAAAAATAAGTTGCATCGCCAAAACTATAGAATCTTGCACCCACGTGTTTTCAGGTAAACTACTTGGAATTCGCGTCGGAAAAAAAAGCAGCAAAAAGATAAACAATCCCATGGTCTACGATGCGTACAAATAAAGTGCGCTATGACGCACACGGGATCCCAACAATAGTGCGTCCCCCCTTTTAACAACATTAAGTAATTACACCCCCCCCCCCTTCCTATAAAAAGTTAAAAACCAAAAACCATAACTAATTGATCACTTTACCCCCCCCCTATATACTATTAATACGAAGTATTATACTACTAGGTATTGGGTAGCACCTCAATCGAGGAGCCCCCTCAGTCGGAAATATTCAGGGCTTTTCACGGGTCGGGTCAAATCTCGCGGGTCGGGTCGGGTCGGGTCGGGTCAGCTGACCCGACCCGACCCGCGAGATTTTCGAGACGTCTTGACCCGACCCGACCCGACCCGCGAGATTTTCGAGACGTCTTGACCCGACCCGACCCGACCCGCGAGATTTTGAAATCGTCCCGACCCGACCCGACCCGACCCGCGAGATTTTGAAATCGTCCTGACCCGACCCGACCCGACCCGCGACAATCCGGGTGACCCGCGAGATTCGGGTCGTCTGGCGGGTCACGTGAACTTGACCCGTGACATTTCTCACGGGTCAAAGTCAAAAAGTCACGGGTCAAAGCATGTATACCTCGGTCGGTTGGTTGGTCCTTGGTCCCTCGTACTTTTCCCAGTATGTCGTGTTCTCTGCGTTTTTT
Organism: Undaria pinnatifida; assembly: GCA_012845835.1. Lineage (NCBI taxonomy): Eukaryota > Phaeophyceae > Laminariales > Alariaceae > Undaria > Undaria pinnatifida. Next base: position 4,693,520 of record JABAKD010000027.1, read on the forward strand.
ACCGGCATTGTTTGCAGCTGATGATTATGTCATGTGGTGTGCGCGCGAGGAATAGGAAAGAGACCGCAACCCACATGCATGGACATGCCCGTACCGTTAGACCACCCGGTCGACCCGACGAGCGACCCGACGAGCGAGCTAGTTATAATTTACAAGTGCAATCTCCGGCCCCGGCAAGCAGCCTAGCTGAGCCGCCTCCGGCAGCAAGCCCACAACTGGGGCGGTGGATCTGTCAGCAGGGGGTGCGATCCGCGAGGATGCGTTGTCTGCTGCTGCTGGTGCTTGCTGCTGCGAGGGTGCTGCTGCTGCTGTGCTGCTGCTGCTGCTGCTTGCTGCTGCTGCTGCTGCCGCTGCTGCTGCTGCTTGCTGCCGCTGCTGCTTCGACAACGGCTGCTCTTCTTGCTTTTTTACGTTCGGTCACATTTCGTACTGGTATGATAATTCTCGAGCTAGCTACTACTACTACTACTACTACTACTACTACTACACTGCTGTATCTATCTTCTATCTGTGCAGTCTCCAGCCCCGGCAAGCAGCCTAGCTGAGCCGCCTCCGGCAGCAAGCCCACAACTGGGGCGATGGGTCTGTCAGCAGGGGCTGCGATCCGCGAGAATCCGGGGTCTGCTGCTGGTACTTGCTGCTGCCAGTGCTGCTGCTGCTGCTGCTGCTTCGACGACGACTGCCCTTCCTTGCCTTTTTACGTTTGGTCACTTTTCGTACTGGTATGGCCGTAATATTACTGCTGTTGTTACGGCTTCAGTAGGTACGGGATTCGCGTCACACTGCTGTATGCCTTGTTACGAGTAGCTAGGGGTACTGCCTGGTGATTGTTCTGCACGCTGTGATGACATATTATGATCGGAGCATCGGCACGAGGGAGGCAGGAAGCCGAAATGTTTGTATTTTATTGGCGGACCCGCGGGCCTGACCCGCGGGGCGCCTACACGGCCTCAACGTGGCTCTCAGCTGTAAGTTTGAAAAAGGCGGATCCGCCGGCTAGATCCGCGGGTTGGACCCGCGGGTCAGCCCAAAACAACTCACGGGTCATTATGGCTTGACCCGCGAAGTGACCCGTATCTCGCGGGTCATGACCCGACCCGACCCGCGAGATTTTGAAAACCTCTTGACCCGACCCGACCCGACCCGCGAGATTTTGAAGCCTTTTGACCCGACCCGACCCGACCCGCGAGATTTTGAAAACCTCTTGACCCGACCCGACCCGACCCGTGAGATTTTAAAACGTGATGACCCGACCCGACCCGACCCGCGAGATTTTGAAACCCCCTTGACCCGACCCGCGGGTCGGGTCATGACCCGTGAAAAGCCCTGGAAATATTTATGCTCAAAAGTGCTACCCCTGTCGCAGAAAGCGTACGCCCTGCATGGCCAAATCCCGCTTCATCTCTGTCGGTCATCTGTTCAACAGCACTACTGACTACCTGCTTCTGCTGGTAGTTTATTTCTTCATCACAACCGGCGCTGGATGGAGCACAACGGCTGGCGGTGGTAGAACACAGGAATGCCCCATGGACGAACGAACGCAGCAACCAACAAAAAAACACGTGAAGAAATTGTAGGGCTCACTCGCGCGGAGGCACCTTAACCCTGTTAGCATTGCACTCTCGATACATACTTCCAAGAATGGGGACAAAATAATGTACATCTCGGGCAGATCATGACCTATACCAGGTATCATCTTGAAAACAAACGAAAAAAAACGCTCTTCTCTCTCCCCTCCGCGAATAACGCGAGACCTACGCCACCATATACCCGACAGGCCTCACCTGTCTTTGAGCAGCACCGTCATGCCTTTCTCCGCCGACACTTGCGCGATCCCAGCCCCCATAAGCCCCGCCCCGAGAACCGCCACCCTCTCGACCTGAGGGCAAACCCGGGGTTCTCCTGTAAATGTTTTTCTTCGTGTGCACGGATAAAAAGGGTATAAGTGTACTGCGCCCAATTCCGTACCAGCCGCGTGGAGGCCAAGGCGCAAAAAGAGGGCAAGTCGAGCGTTAAAGGGACGCTTTTGCTTCCGCACCCTTGCATCGTCGACCCAAGGTCTCCTGAGAAATCAATGGAAGCACGCTACGGCGGGGGTAGCAACAAAGCGGGGGTAGCAACCATTTTCCCTAGCCCTCTTTCACTTGAGGAGCTCTGTAGTCCACACACACAACTAACACATTAAAAAAAAAACGAAAGTTAAACACGAAAACACAATGCCATTTGCTAGGTATTACATTATGAAAATACGCATCGTACCAACATGTGTTAGGTAGCACAGACAACAGTTGACTATTCGTTGAGGAGCTCCATCAGCAAGAACTGTGTACGCTCAAGATAGATAAACCCCTATCGTAGCATCATGGCCGATTGGTTCGGGACAAGAGCGGCAGCGCTCGAGCGCAAAGAGGTATGGCGTCAACTAGGCACACTACGCGAACACCTAATAGTCCAAAAATATACATCAACACCACACGCATGCAGACATCGAGGAGCGTGTCCGAGGCGCACGAGCAGCAGCAGAGGGGGAAGCAGCAACACAATAACCACACAAGCGACAGCAAAATAATCAGCAGGGCAGCAGCAGCAGCTGCTGCAACAGCGTAATCAAGAGAGTGGTACCAGCAGCTTGTTCAGCAGAGCAATAACAGCAGCAGCAACAGCACACACACCTTCTTCGCGGGCTTGCCGAAGCGGTTCTTCTTGAGAGCCGTTGATCCCTCGAAAAGACCAATCAGGCACTCCGACTCCGGGGTGGCCGCCATCTCCGAGAAGCGTTGCGCTTCGTGCTCAAGCGCGTCCTGTCCAGGAAAACAAAATCAACGGCAAAGGAAAACGACGGAATAAATATCGACGCGACGGGTCGGTCGGCACATCGCCGGAAGAAATGGGGGGTAGCCAATCTAATTTACGCCAACCCTCACGAATACCGTCAACACAGCAACCCAACACATCAAAGCCGAGCCACGCCTTGAGCGCGGCAGCAACGCGACGGTCGATACTATCGGTCGATCGGTACGCCGACGGCAAAAAAGTGGGTATGGCCGGGGAAAATCTGCGCCGACCGTCAAAAAGATCGTCAACAACAGGAACTGAAACTATTTCAGCTTCGAGGACGCCGTCAAACCAGCAACCGAAGCCATGTCAGATTCATGAATGTCGTCAACATAGCAACTGACGCCATCCACGTAAGGCGGGGCACGTCTTTAGCGCGTGTTACCCCTATCCTCCCTTTCCCCCTCTTACAACGGAGACATGAAGCGCTGACTGCAACACGTTGACTATGACACACGTGGACAAACAACTTAAAGCGATCCACGCAAGGCGAGCTACGCAAAGGGAGCCACGAGCCACGAAAGAAAAGACGAGCCACGCAATAAAGACGAGTAACACAGGGCGACCTCAAGCAAGGACGATGAGCTACGGAAGACGAGTCACACAAGCGTGCCGCCCCAATCATACCCCGTCAGACGACAATGACCGTGACAGCACTAGCAGTAGCGCAACACCAGCAGCACCACCAACAGCAGCAGCAGCAGCAGTGGGGGCGCATATGCACGTGTGGTGGGGGCGAGTGTTTTTTTGTTTCATTCACCTGCTTGGACGAGGTCAGGCCGAACTTTATGCAGTCCACGATAGCCGAGGCGTTCGGGTAGTTACCGCCGGTGCTCTTCGCAACTTTTTCTCCGACCTGAGGAATGTTCCCCAAGGGTGGTTTGCAGGAAAGGAGAGTGAAGAGGAGCAAGTTTCAAGTTAGGAGTAACATCAGCAGCAGCGGCAATAGCGGCAGCAGCAGCGGCAACAGCGGCGGCAGCAGCAGCAACAACAACGAAAGAGGAAGGCCGCACCTTTTTCCACATCATAGATCGCCCCGCGGGGTTATCTTCGATGAGCCTGTTCATCAGGGCCTTCGGCTTCCGCTTGGACTTCAAGGTTCCCGCGGCGAGAGCCGCAGCCGCGTCCACCGCCACCGCCTCCAGCGACGCGGGATCGACAAGTTGATCCACCAGTCCCATCTTCAACGCCTTGTGCGGCCGAATGTTCTTGCCTTCGAGTTGGAGCCGCACACGCGGGAGAGTCAAGAAGCCGTATAGGGGGAGGGGGGTCGGGGTTGGGGACGGGGTCGGGCGGAAGAGCGGGGCGTAGATGCAGGATCGGGGTCTGGGGGTCTACTCATGGCCGCAGTTTGAAGACCATAGACTCTCTCATCCCTACAAAGCTGGGGCGGTCGGGGGGAGGGGGGTGGGGGTGGCGTAGAGGTGAAAGCCTGAAAGTGACGAAGCGCTATTGTTAACAAACGAACGACTTGGATCCGTCGTATCGTATGACTCCAGCGAGAGTACAACCATTTTTTGAGGAGCGCTCTCGTATGACTCTGTGCCGTTTACGAATCTCCATTACAAATGTCTGACATGCGCTTCCGCATGATGGGCTTATCACCGATCGCTCACGCAAGGCGCAGCGGACGGCAGGGCCTGAGCGACGGGTCGTCTTAGGCTCACCGGTGAGGATCATGTCCAGGGCAGCTTGGAGCCCCACAAGGGGATGTAGAAGCTGTGTCCCCCCCCAACCCGGCAGGAGGCCAAGCTTCACCTGCAACGCGGGGGACGGTCACATCGCAGCGCGTGTCAAATTCAAAAGCAGTTTGCACAGCATCCCCGTCAACAAATCGAGACGCGCAAATCGAGAAATCGTGCGGCCGCCATCCACCGGGCGAAGCCACCGTCCCATCCTCTAGTCTTGTCCATGGGCAACTTCCCTCTCCTGCCTACACACGTCCACAGCAAGCGCTGTTACCCCTCCCCACCCTCCTCTACTCCCCCCCCCCCTTCCTTCCTCTCCCCCCTCTTCCCCCCTCCTCAACTCCTCCTTCGCCCTCTCTCCCCCCCCCTTTCTCCTCCTCCCGGTTACCGCTAACCTCCTGCGCGAACACGTTGCACGCCAAAATCACGCCAAGACTTTGACAGTTCGGGCGCATGTGCCAATTTACCTCCGGCAGCCCCAGGACAGTCTTCGAGCTCGTGGTCGCAAGGCGGTAGTCGCAGTGGAGAGCCCATTCCAGGCCTCCCCCCAAGCAGGCTCCGTTAATGGCTGCGATGACCGGGATGCCCTTCTTCGCGAGGATGTCGAAGGTCGCGTGCCCGTCCATGCATATCTTCAGGAAAATACGAGTGTTTTTTTGGGTTTGCAGAATTCATTGCACGGTTTTCGGTTGCAGCAGCGGAGAGGGGAGGCAAGGAAATCAGTGGGAAGGGAGGCGTACGGGGGGTGAGGGGTGGAATATGCCCCGCGCCATTACCTAGAGGCAAGACACGGAATCGACAGCGGCGTAATAGCGGTTCATAAAGGAAAGATTTCTGATGAAGGAGGGCAATATGTCGGCGGCCCACTGGGTCAACCGCTGCAGGAGCAGATAATCTGGTTGTAGGCCAGGCGCGCAAATGCGAATCCTGAGTGTCTCGAGACGGCTTCCGTACGGTGTTTCACAGCCAAGCACGTAGCCAAGGTGGCAAATGCCTTGGCCCATATCACGTAGACGGCGGTGGACAACAGCGCTGGGGTGCTCTATCAACCCGTGAATATTTGGAATGGCAAATTAGGCACGACTGCAAGTAGAGCGTGAACCACATCTATCACAGGCAGACCGCGCGACGACACACAAATAGTCCATCCCGCGCGACGACACACCCGTAGTCCATCCCAACAGCAAACCGACCTACCCTGCCTTCATATTAAGACAAAACGCTTTTTTACGGGGCAACTACCACAACCCCCCCCCTCCCACCTTCTTGAGGTCCGACTTGTTCTTGGTTGAGCTGATCATGCGGATGTCTGCGCCGGCGATGTAGTTGTCCGGCTTGCCAGATATGAACACGACGGCCTTAACGGACGGGTCCTCGGCGATCTGCCCCAACCAGATGTCCTCGATTTCCTGCCGAAACTCGCCCGAAATCGTGTTCATCTTCTCCGGACCGTCGATTCTGAAATAGAGAGGACAGTTCTTGTAAGCCATTACGCACATGTTGCAGCTTTGCTTCCCCATATTTTATATGTTCAAGCCTACGTCCTATTAAAAGCTCAACTCGTAAGAGGTGTTACCGTCGGCGACCTTCTAGACAAGCTGTGGCCACAGGTGCCATCCCGTTTATCCCCCGGCAAGTCCCTTAACTTGTATCGTGCATAGCGTTCAACAGTCCCCCTGCCACTTGATTTGCATCGAATTTCGCCGATCCGCGCTCTGACACTTTCGGCCCGTCAATTTCGTGAAGAAAAAGCTCCCTGCAGGATTCATACTCAAGGCATCGACTTCCGTAATGACGCGGATTACTACTGAACCACCGTTTCTCCCTACTTCATCCTACTACAGTGGTCCAGCGGTATACCCACTTTACCCCCTTTAAAATTGCACCCGCGTTTTTGGTGACAAACGACTTGGATTCAGTGTGGAATAGTGTGGGCTATTTATGCCCTCCGATTACGACTCTCCCGTACACAAACCAAGCAAATCAGATTGACCTGAAACAAAACTGCCTCCTCTCCCCTAAGCCAGGTCCTAACTCGGGAAAAAAATGCCGTACACATTGTACAAGACCCCCAACTCGACGTAACAGTACGCCTAAAATGTTTGCTGCTGCGCTTATGTTTGGTGAGAAATACACCCCATCATCCGTCACACGTAATGCACTGCTGCACAGCACGAGATCTATTATCCCGGTTGTTTCGTGGTGTGTGTGCGTTGTTCCTCGTGCCCTCTTTCGTACGGGCGGGGAGGAGATGGGCCAGGCTTCAGCGGAACTACTTTGTACACGAGTACTTCGGTGTTAAGGTTGTCATTCAAACGGCATGAGCGTCTATCTACTGTAGGGTGAAGGGTGTGATACATCAGTAGAGATTTTCGAATAAGTGATACGCCACCCTCACGTCAGCTGCCCATTTTTTATGCTGGCCCTCGGAACCAAGTGGAGCAAATACAGCAATGCATTTGATCCTATATCGTACACATTGATACGAAGCTCACAAGGGCCATCACTCAGCGGGCGGGCAACGGCGCACATCGTAACTGCCTGTTATGATACGTATTGCAATGCTGGGCGTTGTGTTTGAGTCATTAACACATCCGAATATGTCGTCAGAAAACCACGGATAGTTTCCACCTTTGTGCTGTTTGCCGTTCGCGGGCGTGGGGGGCGGCCTCAGCGAACGTTCAAGTCTCACAAGTTGTGCACACGAGCTCGGCCAGTCAACACCCTGTCGCCAAGGGAGATCGGCCAACAGCGCCCAATTTTACGCGATCGGACTTGAAACATTAACACGGTGTTGTTCGTGCACCAACCGAGACGTGCTTTCCCGCTTTTTTTCGTTAAGAGACGTTACCGAAAATACAAAATACAACCCAAAAGAAAGGCAACACGACAAAGCGTCATCTCAACAAAAAACATAAAAAAACGCAGGAACGAGATACCGGTAACCTCGCACGGACATGACGAATACGGTTTAAATTTCAGATGGAAAGTCGCAAAAATGCGCGCTGCATCACAGTTAATACAATTTTCTCGTTTTACTGAGACGTGATTTCCCGTTTTTTTTTCGTTAAGAGACGTTACCGATAATACAAAATACAAACCAAAAGAAAGACAAAACGACAAGACGTCATCTGAACGAAAAACATAAAAAAACGCATGAACGGCATACCGGTAACCTCGCACGGACATAACGAATACGGTTTAAATTCCAGATGGAAAGTCGCCAAAATGAGCGCTGCATCGCAGTAACTACAATTGTTTTCGTTTTACTTGGGTTACGTATCGGATCGTGTTTTGGCAATATCTCGTGTTGGGCAACGAATTGGGCAATGAAGCTAATCTCGATGTTCTCCTTGTTCCCTCTGTAACGCCTCCACCAAATTTGGCATTCATGAGGAACGACCATTCTAACAAGGTATATTGTAAAAAAAAAGTGCTTAGAGCCTTCACCGATATCTCTTGTAGATTGTGTCGCATTATAAACCTAACAAGATTTTCCCATAGGAATTTTTCCGCGCGTGCAGTGATGTGTCAGGGTCAGTGCTTCCAATTCTCAAGACTAAATTTGAAGTGGTTCATGATATACGACTTCCCGAACATTCTTCGTTTAAAGGCTGGTCCAGCTCGTAGTTACGAGCAATCGCGTGCAGGACATTTTATCTCGATTTAAGATAATTTTGGGATATCTCACAGTACGATCAAATTGTTCATAGAGTAGGATAAGACCAAACCCAGTGCTAAGAGCATGGCAATGGCTTACCCGGGGGGGTTCCTAAAGTAGGAATGCGTTGATAACATAGGTCTTCAAGCGGGATATCACCGGACACGGAAACAAGACTATGGGAAAGGCTTGTCCCGGTGTAGTCTTAGGTGTATATACCGCCTTTAAGACCACAATGGGACAACCCCCTGCCATGGCGTTATCTGTGTCTGGTATTTTCCTGTCTGAAGACATACACCCGCTCAGATACCACCATGGACAAGCCTTCGCAATGGTCTTATCTCCGTTTTAGCAGTATCCCGCTTGAAGACATACACCCGCTCAGAGACCACCTTGAGAAAAGCCTCTGCAACGGCCTTATCTCCGTGTTTGGCCTTATCCCGCTTGAAGACCTATACGGTCTCAAGCTGGAAAAATACCAATAAGGTCTTGAATAGGGGTAACATGTCATGAACGCGATTTCTCGTAACCACATACGACTTATCAGACTATGCACGCGGGGTAAGCCGGTACGCCACGTACGTACTGCTGTGTCGAACCGGACAATACGCCAGGCGTATCGGTGACCCTACCGTCAGGTGTCTCTTCCCCGTCTACCATCAGGGGTCGAGCGACGCGCGCGCGAGGGAGCCCCGCGTAACCTCTACGGCACCGTCTACCGGGAGAAGGAAAGAGAAACAGGGGACGCGTGCTACGATATAGAGGCAGCATATTTTTTATGCTGAAGCTCTCCCTTTGAAGAACTCCATGCCTCACACAAACAGTCACTTCAACAATAATGCTATTAATAGTGCGGCCCGACGAGCAAATCTATGGCCTAAGTATACGACGAAAACTAACGTAAAACAGAAGCTTCTTCCCACCCACCCATATTGGGTAGCTCCTTAGATGATTAGCCCCGTATTTCAGACATGATTTGGGCCAAAAAGTGATACCCCTCTCGAAGCACGAATCTGGGGGATACAATGACTGGTCGCCCCGGTGGTGTAGTGGTTACCCCCGAATACTACTAGCGTTGGTCCTTGAGTTCGATTCCCACCGCAGTGAGATTTTGAATGTGTTTGCAAAAATGCGAAAAAAGGATCAACTGCTGAGAGCGCCTACCAGCGTGGGTACGCACAAGTCGACGCGAGTCGACGAGGGAAAAAAAATGCCGAGATTTTCTCGCGATGAAAGAATGAAGGCACGTACAGTAGTGGGGAGGGGGGAAGGGGGGTCCGCTATGTGACCCCGGATCTAAGATGCTACTTGGAGATAGTGCGAGAGTAGTGCGAGGACAATAAATGGGATGAAAAAAAAAAGTTTGCATATCTTGACAGAGCATTCATGGCTATTTTTGTACAAAGCGAGCGTTTCAACCCTTGTAGACCGGCAATAGTCACACCACACTACTGCAAGTCCATGTACTTGTCATAGTTTATGTCCCTAGCGATGTTGGCGCAGTTCTCAAGGGGCTAATCCTGTCTACAGTGCTATAGTGGTATAGAGCTATCGGTCGCCCCGGTCGTCTAGTGGCGAGCGTCGAACAAATCTAAGGCTGGAGTCAGGGGTGCAAATATCTGTATAGAGTGTTTTTCTCTGAGGTTGGAGTCAGGGGTTCAGATATCGGTACTTGTATTGAGCTTTTTTTGTTCCGGAGACACCAACTGCCGAGAGCGCTTCATACCGTGAGTAAGCACAATTCTACGCGAGTCGACGAGGGAAGAAAGTGCGGATTTTTGGTCGCGACAAAAACGAAGATGCGTACCGTAGGGGATTGGGGAGAGAAGTCAACTGAGTGACCCCGGAGATGTAGGATGAGCAATATGTATTTTTCTTATTAGTAGGTGCCCTGTGCTGTTGTATGTTCCACGTCTGTATAGCATTCACGGCCGTTTGTGCACGGATCGAGCGTTCCATCGTGCCGACCGCAACCGCAAGGAAGGTACCGGACGGTCCTTGAACCCTGAATAAGTGAAGCAGGCGAGGAGAATAGCACAGAGACACAGAGCAACGACCGTTAACAACCACTGCTTCAATACGGGCGTTCCGTCCGGCGAGCGTAGAAACGCGGGGCGCTTTTCGCAGACAACGAAAATGTATCTCAAGGAAAGTAGAAATCATATGGGGAATCCAGGAAGAAGAGCGGATGGCAAGAAAGCGGAAAACGGCCGTCGATAATCAGACCGCCCTGCTGCTGTATCATGCACTGCTGTAATATCGTACGGGATTTCTGTACGAACGGCACCGAAAACGCATGGCAAATTTTGCAGTCAATGCAAATGGACTGCACGGAAGAAAGTCTACGGCCCTTCAAGCCCTGAGCCCACACGAAGGGAGACGAAAGGATATCCCAAGAGCGCACAAGGAAAGTTAGCAACCACACTATCCCCCCTCCCCCCGCCCGGAGGGCCGAAGAAAAACTTTTTTTTTTCCCTGGTCATTTCCCAAGGGCTTTTCCGCTCTCAATTTTGGTCTCAATGTCAATGCTTGCGTGCTCGGGTTTATACTACTCGCAGACGTTCTACATACACCAATAGATACGTTGAGATACATAGGAGTAACAATCTATGATGGGTTGGCGACGCCTGTGGCAGTATTATGCTTGGAAACAACTCGCCCCCAAGTTGCCTCAAAAACCATAAAAGCCCTTGGTTCTCAAGCGCTTGCTTCTTGCTTGCTTCTCAATGCTTGTGCGACAAGCCTACGATAACATTGGGCGACCGTCTGAATGTGACTCGTCTGGGCGTCAGGTTTATCTGACCCCCCCTTCTGCTGTGAGACCTTACGGTGTGCTGCGGGGGCTCTTGACACCCTTACTCTTCTTTTGTGAGACCTTTCGAAGTGCTACGGGCGCTCCGACAGCCTTACACTTGGCCTTTTCGCAGCTTTTCGCCACCGCCGCCTTTTCTGTCTCGCTTTTTTCAAAGCTATCTTTGTATCTCGCAGTCTTGGGCATTTGTTTCGTTCGCAGCCAACGAAGCGGCATGCCTCCCTTCTACGTGGTGAAACATGGAGTGCTTCCACACCCACTCTACAGGGTTGCAAATTAAGCACTTCAGGGGTACGTTGGTGCATGGTGTAGATGGCGTGCTCTTCGACGCCGCTTTCAAGCCTAAAGCAGAAAGAAAAAAGCAACTTATGACACTTTCTTGCGAGTCCCACTTAGGCGCGAGAGTACAGGTGCAATGTTTCTGAGGTGCAGCTTTCCCGGTTTGGGTTCTACAACCCACGTCTTGGCCTTTCCCTCCTCCTTTCCCGAACCGTCGCCGAAATTGTGCCGGCAGCAGCAAATACATGACCTCCGGGCCATCCGCTCGCTTTCCGAAGACGAGTTCTAGCCAAGCCGTCTTCTTGAAGGGGGTCGGTACGAGGACTCCCCTCCCCACGAAGACTGTGCTCATCGTGACCACTCTCTTATCTCTTTCTCTGTCTTGCGGCATGCAGGGCGTCGCAGTCGGTGATCCCGTCGACCTCAGGGGCTACGTGGATTGCAGTACCCCCTGCCCCCGGGATTATATAGCATTTAGTATAGGGTTGTTTTATAGAGGAAGTTGTGCGGTAGGGTTGTTCTATATCGGAAAGGGGGTGGCGTTTGGGGAGGGGTAGGGGGCTCAACGCCCCCCCCACCTGAGAGGTCCAGAATAAAGCTTTGGGGGTGTGGTGTCGTTTTTTTTTTTTGTGCGCCCTTGGATATCTTCGAATAAAAAATAGCGAGAAACGGAGAAACTGCCGTCGAGAATCAAGCTGCTGCTGCAGCTGTTGCTGTGCTGCCATGTGCACTGCTGTAATACAGTCGCTCGAACAGCACATAAAAACTCGAGGCAATCTGCGCAAACATCGAAAAAATACCTACGACGAGAACGATACGAACACGAGAACGATAGGAGTATACTACGAGAACGATACTCTTCCGTGGAAAGTCCGTGCTACCTGCACCCCTCAGCAGCTCAGTAGGGAAGGGTTTCCGGCTTTCGGCAGGCAAGGAAGCCCGTGGCCGAGAAGGAAGCTATTTACGAGTACGCGTTGATACTCGGAGGCCTTGTGGGCAAGTTGAAGCGACGGAGTGCTACCACAGACTACAGCAGTAGACGTCATGTTCAAGTGGCACATATAACAAACAAGGGTAAAACATGCGTTTGACTGCTCAGTCGTCTCGCGTACCAGGTACCTGGTATGCTGGTACTCGTACGAATGCTTTGGGAAGCGGAAAGCACGCAGAAGAACATCGTACGCGTGTAGCGTCTCCCACCCAGTCAGCGCCGATCTAAACAACGCTACGAAAAGCAGCCGAGACCAAACATCGGCAGCTATCGGCACAAAGCACTCTCACACTCTCACTCGTCGGGCCGTACGATATCGGTTCCCAAGTCTTCAATCTTAACTACTCTTCTACAAAGAAAGGCAGATACAACAACAGCAGCTGTACTGCTGCTGTCGTCATACATTTTGCTAGTGGCTTCTGAGCAAGAACAATCGACTTGCTACTACTACCTGTGCTTCTGTACGAGGTTCAACATTCCGCGATGAACGAAAATACTGATCACCAACCAAGCAGCAAACTTTCGATACCACTCGTCCGGGCCCTAGCCCTCGCGAATCAATCCACAACGTGAACCCAACCCCACCCACACACGAGTGATCACACATAGAGGGCCTAGGACAATGACCGCCGTGCACCCCCGGGGACAATCAAGTAAGGTCTCGCAGTACCATTACGCACCTGATGATTGCCACTCCGTTGTCCAGTTTCTCCACTGCGCGAAAAAACCTCGTAGCCTGACCTGCCGAATCACTGCTTTCGTCTACTGTAACAGCAGAGGCAAGCCCCCGTGAACCCGCAAGATCACCCTCCTTTGAAAATTTCGTGAGTCGCGCGGAGATAGTCGGGAGAGCCCGGCCGTGCAGCCTGGCGGCCAGCATCAGTCGGGTGTTGTTGCGGATGGAAGATGTTGACGTTCTCCCGAACAACCTCGTTGAAGTTCCCGCATTGAGAACAACAGCACGGCGAAAAGCCATGTCGTTTATCTGCTGTAATGCCTCGTTTACTCGCTAGTTGCCGGGTTTCTTACGGTGAAGAGGGTAGCACGGCGAGGTAGTAAGCGTTTACGTGTAGGTACTGGGTGGGCTGAGCTTTGATCTTGTGAGTGCTGTCTGCTTCTGTTGATGTTCGTTGTTCGTTGTTCGAACGCAGCGTTCAGAAATCTTGGGTTTGTACATGAGCGAGCTGGGGGAAACAACAAGTTCAAAGTTCAACGAAGACCATCCCATAATGGCGGTTACATTTTCGATTTTTTATTCATTTTATTTTTTGAGACTGCGCCGCGTCGACTTCGAGTTGTCCGACTTCCGAATTTCGAGGTCTGTTGTTTGCTGCTCGCGGCCTTCTTTTTTCGACACTGGATAGCTCTCCATCTTTCCTAGGAGTTAGCCAAGGCTGTTGTTCTCAGCCTCGGCGACACGCTTACACCAGTGGGAGGAGATTGACGCCGGGGCGAAACGATTACTAAAAGTGGAGAATCTACGTACGGTGATATTTCCGAAACGACGCCATCGCACGGTGGTATGCAGAAAACGACGCCGGGCTGCCAAAACAAGAACGACGATGGGAGCGACGACAACAACCCCGAAAAGGAGGCGTTGTTTCTCAGGGAAAAGATCGTCGAGGTCGCTCGCGAGGGCGACACGTTGGAGATGGAGTACCTGTTGGGGGTCTCCATCGCTCGAAAACTTTTGACGGCGGTTGACAAGGTAAACAACCACAACACTACTCGTGCATACTTGCACTCGCACACGTGATGCGTGTTGCCTGTGGCACGAAGGATGAACTACTGTACGGCTAGACTATAGAACACCCTGATATTTTCATACGAGATGGTTGTTTTCAGAGTCCGCTTGTTCGAAATTTCTTGCCACCATCTGCTGTTGTCAGTTGCAGCGTACACCGCTTGGTTCAGCGAGCCCTTGCTCACATGTAACCCAATATGGCTTTTTGCATCCATACCCACGATCGAATTGATAATTGCAGCCGTACATACGAAACCAGCTTTAGGATCGATCACTCGTTTTTGCCGTTGATATGTCCCGAAATTTCATGTACCCGTCGTTGATCATTAATGGTGCCTTACCGTCTACGTACTCAACTTGCAACCGACCGCAGAGCTCGGCGTGGAGCCTGTTGCATTTCAGCTGCAGCCGAGGGTTCCTCGACATCACCCAAATGCTGCTGGAAGCAGGTGCCAACCCTACGCACGCGGTGGACAAGGTGCGGGCCGTACCCTCTCTGAGAGAGCTCATGTGTGTCGTTTATATTGCATTTCGACCATTGTTGTTGCGGAGTTAGCACTCTCAATTTAGTCTCAATTTAGTCTGAATGCACAGGAGTGCTTGGTGTCGTGATGACGTAACATAACTACTGCGCAGCACTAGACAGCGCGTACCGAACGTACTATCAGGGGTGCTTGGTGTCATGGCAACATACTTACGGTGTAGCACGTGAAAGCACAGACCAAATGTATAACCCACCGCAATCCCAGCATGAGGGACACATCCATGAGGCAATTTAAGCCGCCATGTTTAAATCAAAACCTTTGAGCAGCATGCCTGAAACGCCTGAAACGCGTGTGTGACACATGCAATGCAAAACTGTACCGGGTACATGTTAAACCTCCTGCTCATCTAATGTTCAGCGACGAAGAAGGCCGCACATAGTGGTAAATGTGCACCATAACCACTCTCCCATGGTCAGCGCTGATTATAGGAGAGTGGCCATGGTGCACATTTTATCAAGCACAATCCGGGGTCCGTCTGGATGTTGAGCACTGAACCCTACGCTTGACTCAAGGTTCCAATCCCTTTAATCAGCGCTGCCGTTTTACACGCACTGATCGATGTGCGCGAACGGGAGTAGGTACTTTTTCTTGCCCCCGCCGCTTCCGACGAATTCATACCATGAATTTCGGATATGCACTGTTCTTGATAAAAAGCAAAAATGACTCTTGGGGTTCCAATGTGCTAACTATGGGAGAGTGATTATTGTGCATGCTTCTTAAAGTCACAGTTCTGGGTTCGAACCGCCCCAAGAATTCTGCTTGCCTGTTCCCAGGAAATGTGATTACCTGAAATTCGTGGAATGGTTTGTCTGAATCGGCGGGGGCAAGAAAAAAACTCATAATCCTGTTCGCGCACATCGGCCTGTCCGAGTAGAACGGCAGCGTTGAGAATGAAAGGGGTTACAACTCGTCGGATGATCTAGGGTCAAGTGCTTAACAGCTAGACGGACCCCGGATTGTGCTTTTGATAATGTGCACCACAGCCCCTCTCCCACAGTCAGTGCTGATCATGGGGGGGTGGTTATGGTGTACGTTTGACATATATATGGAAAACTTTGCAAACCGACGAGGCATTGCCTTGCTTATATATTATTTGCCCCTCCTCTTTGGTTTCGCCTATACATGTTCCCATCAGCACGGTAAGACCTGTCTCCACGTTGCTATCGAGCACGACCGCCTGGACATCATACGGCTCCTGTTGAAAAGGTGAGAAAACACCGAAGGATGTAACTGTTGATAGGTAGAGTTTGCCTGCTTCGGACGCGTTCTACGGTAGCCCCCCTAACTCCCTTTAACGAAATCGCCGGTATGGAAACCA
This sequence comes from Undaria pinnatifida, assembly GCA_012845835.1. Taxonomy (NCBI): domain Eukaryota; class Phaeophyceae; order Laminariales; family Alariaceae; genus Undaria; species Undaria pinnatifida. Next base: position 4,709,393 of record JABAKD010000027.1, read on the forward strand.
GCTCCCGGGCGTGTCTCCTGAAATATGGTGACCCTTGCCACCCCGACGTCATCGTTCGGTAGTCCTATGCAAACAAGAAAATATTTGAAGATATTTTTTTCATAGCATCCTTCCTCGTGTCGAGCAGTCATGAAAGAAACGTTCGTAAAAGAAAATAGCTGGTTTTGGGGGCGGGCTATCATATAACCAGTCCTCGATGGGCGCCTACGAGGGGAAAACAAACTGGACCTTTCTCGCGCCACAAAGGAAGGCAAACACCGTACTGTGGGCGGCAGGGGCTGCCATTTAAAGCCGGGTCTGAATGACGAAAAGGAGGGGGGCTGGAGAAAAACGCAAATATTTTATTTTCGACCCAAAAACAAAATGCATACCTTGGCGGCATTCCAAGCAAGGTAACAGCAACCAGAAGCACGACGTCGGATTCGAGTCTAGCTATGACAACGGGATGGTATATGCTCCATTCGTCACCCTACGAGACAGCTGGCTGAGGATATATAGCTTGTTGTCGCCAAATCTATGTCTACTGTTATCTCTGACTTTCTCTCAATAGGACTGCGATTACAAAAGCGACAAGCGGTATGTAGCTCCGCGTACCCACGCTAGAACTGCACCCACCTTTTCGCGGACAAACCACGTGGACTTATCGTGGAATACTTTTTGCAGCGCTAAAAGAGTTGATTCAAAACGTGACTACCGTGCGCCGCTGTCAACCGTAAAAACGCTTCCTGGAAAGGTATCCCCCCGCAAAGTGGGCGAGAAGCTCGAAGCTGACGCTCGGGCAGACTGCCGCGCGTGCAGGAAGTCGGGCCGCGATGCTGCTGCTGTTACAACACGGACTTGATCCGAACGAGAGAGGAGTTCGAAGGGAAACACCGCTCCACCAGGCGGCTCGGTGAGAGTTCAAAGGTGGCCATCATACCCATCGACAGCGATTAAATGAGTGTCCTTCGTCTGGCTTATCAAATGCATGTAACCGATGGTGTTTACTCCGCACTCTGTAGATTGTACTACTGCCGCTGTACCCAGGCGTTGTGACCGACGCTGAAGTGCCTACTGGAACCACCTCCCCCCTCCTTATCCCACTGCAACATCATCTCTTGAAAATCTGCTGACACCTCAGGCATGGGCATGGAGGGGTGATAGAACTTCTTCTAGAACACAAAGCAGACGTGTCTGCTAGAGAAGACTGGGCCGGTCGCACCCCTCTGCATTACGCCTGCCAATCGGGTTCGCTCAAGGTGTGATAAAAGTAGAGCTGTAGTTATGCCTCCGTGCCGAAAGGAGACACACCTTCTTGATAAAACCGGAAGCCTTTGACCTTGCGAGATCAGTCGCCGCTGAGACGTTTTTTTTTGCTTGACGAACGACGCAGTGTTTTATCACAAGACGGCCGCACATGCCGGAACAAATCCCAGCGAATAGCGCTTACTCGTACAGCGAAAAAAAATGACGTAAACGGGCAATCAGACGAAGCCCTGAAGGTGTTGTGTTTCACATAATTCACAAATATATTTTGTGCGCCATGGCTGGCGCACAAACCGACATGAAAATGACGAACGAAAGTGACGAACGAAAGTAAAAAATGCAAAGTCCTTGATGTGGTGCGTACTGACTGCGGTGACTCCAAAACGTGTTTAGTTCGAAGCGTGTTTTCTTTTGCACCTCTGTACTACCCCTAAAAGACTCGACCGTGGAGACTGAACTATCGATATGTTTGCTGTTTTACTTTTAATAGCACCTCCACGTTTTACCGGCGATTCGGAGCAGTTCCGCCAATCTCCCACGGCATGGGGTGCCCAGTGCTTCCCATTTTCAACATGGGAGACACTTCGCTTCGCAGCTAAACCCCGACTATTATAGACTCTAGCGACTCATACAGCACATTGTCGGGCGGAAAACAGCATTAAGAATAATAATAAAACCATTTTATACTGCTAGCCTAAATCCTTCCGCACGCCCTCGCACCTCACGTACCTTTGCCAGGCTGCAACCACCTTGATTGTCGAAGGCAGAGCAGACCCCCACCTCCCCGACCTTTCGGCTGCAAGGCATACTCCTCTCGAGGCCGCGGTGGTATCTGGGCACCGGAGCCTTTCGCACCGCCTTGTCATTTTGGTGGACACCCGTCGACGAGCGGACGCACAGAGACGAGAAGCTGCCGATCTATCTGCAGCGGCAACGCGCGAGGTGCGCGTATGTGCTTGTTCATCATATCTGGGGACGCTTGCTGAGATAGGGGTATTACTGCCCGCTATCGGTGGAATTCCGTCGGATTTTTCCCAGCAACGTTCGATGCATACCTAGGCCGTGGGATTTGGGCTGTCACGTTTGTCACACTGTATTTTATTTTGTTATCAAAAGTTAGTTTGTGTGAGAAGTATGGAGCTCTTCAAGCGATGACCCTCTTAAAATTTAGGCGGGTCGCCTTCTTCTGTCGCATGCGCCTAGGGCTACTTGACGTTGAGTTCGCGCGATCTGTTTGATTGTTTGGACTCGAGGAGCGTTGTTTGCACTCAAAGAGCGTTAGTTGGAGTGGAGGAGTGCTGTTTGCACGCGAATAATATTGCTTGGACTCGAGGGGCGTTGTTTGGACTCGAGGATTATTGTTTGGAGTTGAGAAGCGACCGCAGCTGTCGAACGGGCCTTCACCATTCCGGCGAGAATAGGGACAACCTCCCTTTTTTCCGCGTTCTTTTTCTGCTTGCACGATTAAAAAACCGCCGCTGGCGGCACCTGATTTGTGTGGAGTTAGGATTGGAGGACCAGCTCCTTCTCGTCATGACACGTTCCAATTGACAAGTTCAATTTTTCAGAGTGTGCACCTTTTACATTATTTGTTTCTGATTTCATAGTTTTGTTCCCTTGGCAAGGTGCTATGGTAGTAAAATCCGATGCTTCTTCGCCGCTTCCCCCCCCTGGCGTCAAACAGGCCACCCTACGCGAGACGGCGATGGCGCGGCGTCGGGTTGCTATTCTAAAGGGGAAAGTTGTAGCAAAGCGTTCCTTGGCCAGGTAACCAAACTCTTTCTCCACTCGCAACTGCCGAGCGCGTGATAGAGAGAAGAACGTTTATGTTCACGCCCTCTCTTATCCAGGTAGCCAATCAGATATGCGCGCTCCGCCTGTCTCTGACGAGGCTGTGGCTGCCAGCGTTATGACGACGGGGACGACGGGGATTTGCCCGGCAATAATTTTGAAGTATGCAACAGATTGTGAAACCCGATTATAGAGAAAATTGACGGCGTCGATGATTGACATCTGATTCTTCGAATGATTTTCGTAGAGTACCGCCTGCACATGCTCGGCGCGTCTTAAACCATTGGCGCGTGGATGGGGTAGGTCTGACGTGCACACTAACTGGGCCACAAACTCTCCGTGCTGCGGCCCCGGTACTCCCTCAGCTCCAAGGGGGTGGGAGGCAGGGGGTGATGTGAAGATACACTGCTTGTGTGGGCCTTGCACTGGCAACAATATTATAGTAAGAGGCTACCCCAGACCTCCACCACTGCTCGTGGTCACTTGCGATTGACAGCAAACCTATCGACAATACGACAAGTACACCGTCACGAGCCAGGTTATTCACCCGTCATTATCCGTAAACCTCCGAAACTTTATGACCTTCCCAACAATATCAATATTTTCTGTATCTCCTTCCCCGCCTCGCAGAATGGAAAAACGTCAATTCGCGGACGCGCTAAAAGGACAGATCACAAGAGCCAACACCCGCCTCAGAAGCTTGCAGTCCCAGTGCGAGCGGCTACAACTCAAAGAAACTACCGGCGGTGCGGCCCGTGGCTCTGCCCGTCCTGGGCCTTGCCTCGCCGCCAATGGAGAGACGCGCCGTCCGAGCACGTGTCCGGCTCTACCCGCGACGGGGGGCTCAGGAGCGACACGCCCGCGGCGGCAACGTTCCGACTATCAAGAGGAGGTGCAATCGGATGGTGTTGTGGACGAAATGAACGGGCCGGTGTTCAGAAACCGAAAGCAGGGAAGGAGTTTGTCTAAGTCTTCTGCGCGCGTGGTCTGGGGAGCAGGGGGGTGATCAATCCGTTGTGTTTTTTTGGCCCTGGTGTAAATTGTACTCCATGCATGGTTGGAGCAAACGAGTCAGGGGTCAGGGTAGAAAATAATCGACGCAATCAAATATGGCACTGCTGTGTTGCTAAGCGGGTGCTATATGGATGGGTGATAATGGAATGCGATCGTTGATCGTTGTGCGAACACGCATGGGCGTGAACAGAACAACCCTTTGTGATTTTTGCATGGGATGCCTAGTCTAGAGCCGTTCCTGCTGTTGCAGGGGACTTCCAAACGCCAGCGTTACGGCATTTATCAAGGTGAAGATGGCTCCTCGACCACATCGGGACAGCAAATATTGCTGCCGCGCTTGAATAATACTCCGGCCCACAAAACAATGGATATCGGGGCGGAAAACGACGAAGTTCGATGCCAACACCGGCTTGATTAACAAATGCAGCAGGTAAAATATGTACGGCTGCTGCTGTTTATGGAAGTACTCCGGAGTATACAACTTCGTTCGCCGGGGTTCGGGCCAACGTTCCATCACTCAACGTATCGATATTGCTGTAAGTACGCACCTCGCCTCATGAAGTTTCGGGGACAACTACGCCTACACGCATCCATAGCTTGTACCCTTGTACATAATTTAACGTAGTTATTCGGTGTATGGTTCCACTTACAGGGTGTATGCGCGTCGGTGATGCATATTACACCTTGGTACGAGGTACACACGGACAGGCCTAAAACTGCGTCAGACAGGCTGGTCCAGGCTAGACGCAGTACGCAGGATTGCGCCAGCTTTTCGGCTCCTTTCGCAGTCGTTGTTCTCACAAGCCCATTCGCCGCATCAACTCGGCCAGGCAGAAGAGGCTGAGGTATACATGCGCATAGCCGTATACATGCATCACTCTTCTATGATGATGTGTTTTACCGGGTGTTGTCGGGTGTATGCTCGGCGGTGACAGACACGCAGGCAGGGGTAAAGCTGCGTACAGACTAGACTTCACCACCAGGGACCCAGGCTACGATAGGGGGGTATCTTTTTGGGCCTTGAATTTCATGGCTAGGGGTCACTCGCGCGAGTAACCCCTTTGTTCTTTAGCGATCTTACGTTTTCTTCATGTTTTTCATTGACGAAATCAATCCGGAATGCAAAGGCAATCTAAGCTGCTCCAAAACTTCTGCCTCAACCATTTTCATCCGTGAGGTACAGAGTCACTCGTGCGAGTGGCTCAAACACACCAATGAAAACAGGGGTGCCCCCCCTACCGTAGCCTTGGACCCTGGGGTATAAATTAAACCGTAAACTCATTTGGAGCTGGACGGTGTTACTTACCCGGTTTCTTGCGGGTTTTCTTCAGACACAGTTCAAGAGTTTTTCCCCCCTTTTCAAAGTGCGACACCCCCAGGATTTCCAGCCAACCGCGTTCCGACGGGGAAACTTGACCTTGTAAATACACGTGTTATTGCTTGGTTCCGTGCCTTATTCGTTGTGCTCACAAACGTACTGGGATTATCCCAACTCGACAAGACAGAAGAGGCTGAGTTATGCATGCACATGCCTGTACACAACTGCGAAGAGTACAGCCGCAATACGATACCGGTACACTGCTGTTGCAGGACCAGGCAGAGGCCAGGGTTGCTGTTGCGTGTGATGAGACGTGAGACATTTCAAATTTAAATTTTGAAATTATTTTTGAAATCAAATTGTTCGAAAAGTGTGCAGAGGGGCTGCTCTGCACGCGGGTCCCAGTGACGCTTCATCCCTACTGCTGCTGCTATATGATGCTCAAATGCGAAGAGTACAGCCGCAATACGATACCGGTACACTGCTGTTGCAGGACCAGGCAGAGGCCAGGGTTGCTGTTGTGTGTGATGAGACGCGAGACATTTCAAATTCAAATTTCGAAATTATTTTTGAAATCAAATTGTTCGAAAAGTGTGAAGAGGGGTTGCTCTGCAAGCGGGTCCCAGTGACGCTTCATCCCTACTGTTGCCGCTATATGATGCTTGATGCTGCTGTGCATGTACCATATGTACATAGCTTCCGTGTACCCATTCCAGCTGCAACTGGCATAGAACTACAGCGTACGCCATTTGGCTTCGTGCGAGTTGAATCTATCCCGCTAGTACCTAAATGTGCGGAGTCGGCGGGGCCATCGCACGAAACCCCGTGTCGCGTGGTAAGTATGGATCGCGTTGACAGGGCAAGATGATAGGAACAAACACGCCTGGGGTGGGCTGATGATGGGTATTTTTTGGGCTGGCGCTATGTAGGTTGAGAGCGAGGAAGACAACAACTTTTACTTTTTTCAACGTTTTTCGAGCCAAAGTGGAAAAAAAAACGTTAAACAATCACGAACACAAACAGCGGAATACAAAAAGCAAATCCCGCAGTTAGGTCGTGTGGGCGACGACAACCGGGACCCGCGAGCCTGTACGTGCGACCACCGTGAGCACGCAAACCGCAAGCCGGGCGGCGAATACGTTGCGCAGTACGTCTACGTCGAAATAAGACGGCGTTTGTTGATTCGTTTTCAACGCAGCAATTTTTCCTTTGCCAAGCAACCCTGCCTACAACGAAGATGTATGTGACGATGTTTTTACTGATGAAGGCGATCCGAACAAAAAAAAATATTGCGTCGACGGCTGATTGATGTATCACCTCCGTCAGATTATTACCACCCGGAGAGAAACACTGGATCAGATTGTATTCAGCACCCTGTGAAAATGCGAAAATAGACAGCAGCAGCGCAGCACGAAGAATGTCCTCTCAAAAATCGAATCTAAACAAAGGCGGTTTTGTCGGCGTATTTGACAGACAACGAGACTACTAGCTAGCTACTACCTCCATACATCTCGGATATTTTACAGGTATAGTCTATAAATAGTCTATAGTCTATACCTGGTATAGTCTAGTCTATCTAGTCTAAATGGAAAGGAAATAGTATAATAATGCGCGCGATCGGAGTATCACACACAGCTTGCAAAGATGAGTTTTTTCGACGAAATCTTCGATCTCACAGCTGGACTGTATTTTCATTTTTTATAATAAAATGAGAAGATGTGGGGAAAGGAAATGGGCAAATGGTTGGCGGAAGATACCACTGCATTATAATGCGACCATTCGACTTCGTATTAGGTGCTGCTGCTGCTTTATGGAAGGATCCGTTCTCGATTTATATCGGAAAGGCATCCACGCTACATTGTCGGAGGGCAAAACCAATAATAATAATAATAATAATAATAATAATAATAATAATAATAATAATAATAATAATAATAATAATAATAATAATAATAATAATAATAATAATAATAATAATAATAATAATAATAATAATAATAATAATAATAATAATAATAATAATAATAATAATAATAATAATAATAATAATAATAATAATAATAATAATAATAATAATAATAATAATAATAATAATAATAATAACAACAACAACAACAATAATAATAATGATAATAATAATAATAATAATAATAATAATAATAATAATAATAATAATAATAATAATAATAATAATAATAATAATAATAATAATAATAATAATAATAATAATAATAATAATAATAATAATAATAATAATAATTTAAGGAAGGATATTCGATTTATACCGGAAAGGCATCTACGCTACATTGTCGGAGGGCAAAAATAATAATAATAATAATAATAATAATAATAATAATAATAATAATAATAATAATAATAATAATAATAATAATAATAATAATAATAATAATAATAGTAATAATAATAATAATAAGAACAATAATAATAATAATAATAATAGTAATAATAATAATAATAATAATAATAATAATAATAATAATAATAATAATAATAATAATAATAATAATAATAATAATAATAATAATAATAATAATAATAATAATAATAATAATAATAATAATAATAATAACAATAATAATAATAACAATAATAATAATAACAATAATAATAATAATAATAATAATAATAATAATAATAATAATAATAATAATAGTAATAATAATAATAATAAGAATAATAATAATAATAAGAACAATAATAATAATAAGAACAATAATAATAATAATAATAATAATAATAATAATAATAATAATAATAATAATAATAATAATGATGATGATGATGATGATAATAATAATGATGATGATGATGATGATGATGATGATGATGATAATAATAATAATAATAATAATAATAATGATGATGATGAAAATAATAATAATAATAATAATAATAATAATAATAATAATAATAATAATAATAATAATAATAATAATAATAATAATAATAATAATAATAATAATAATAATAATAATAATAATAATAATAATAATAATAATAATAATAATAATAATAATAATAATAATAATAATAATAATAATAGTAATAATAATGATAATAATGATAATAATAAAGATACAATAGCTGTCGCTAAAACGAGCGACAGCTGATAGATGTAACTGTCGTCAGACGTGTGCGTCCACGGGCCATAGTGTCTGATGTCGCCCTTCTGGCGTTGGCGCACGGACCGAGTTTAGGTCAATCGCCCCCAACGGACGTCTCTCCATGATGACTTACTCTCACCACGAGACAGCAGTAGATACACTCAGCGGACACACCCCTAGCGGGCACACACTCTCCATGCCCGCTCTCCGCTGGCCACTATTGTCGCCCGCTGCGCCCGTTGTCTGTGTGCTGCCCGCTGTGTGAGCGCTGTGTGCCGGCTGTGTGAGCGGTGTGTGCTGCTGCTGTTTTTTGCCCGTGTGGTCTGCTGTGTGTGTTTGTTTTGTTGCTCCGTGGTGGTCTGCCTTCATCTGCAGTCTAAAATCAAATTATCCCACACTAAAATTAAGTTTAGTCGAAGACACGCACGCAAACCATTTTTTTTTCATGGGAGCCTATATTGCGAGGCCCAGGTGTAGATTAGAAACTCGCTTCGCTCGAATAACGTTACAGCATGCAGCACTCCTAGTAGTCTGCAACGCGCATACGCAAAGAATGATATTCAGTTTTACTGATGGATTTTTATGATTCCCGCCGAGGTTCGGCCCTCATCACAAGACAAGCGCAACCACGCCGCCGAGTGATAATTGAAGCATTGTTACATAGCCAGGCAGTAGTTGTGTGTAGCATGAAGTCAATGATGCACATTAGTTGACTTTTTGGTGGAGGTCCGCGGCATTGACCGCGGAGCTTCCGTGGACTTCCGTGGGTATTGGCACGGACTACCGTGGAACTCCGATTGACAATAGGCTACGTCGTATAAGGTTGGTACCAACGATGCGAATTTTGGTAGGGTCTTGACGTCGATACGAAAGTTGGAACCATTCGTACATACGAATGCGAGCTCGCTACCGTGTGTGCTGTTTTTTATGAGCAAGACGGCGGTACGGTATCGCCGTACGCGCTTCCACGCGAGCTTGTGGAGGGCATCTCCGATCGACAAGCGATCAAAAGCATGAAGGGGTGAATGGTGGTTGCCGACGTTTGTATGTTGGACTTGTTCTGTCGTATCTATGGCAACGTTTTGACAACATGGAGGACTCGGCGCATTCGCAGCAGACAAAGCAGGCAGCATTGACAAGAGAAAGGTACTCGTACGTACGAACGGTTCGAACTTTCGTATCGGCGTCAGGACTTCACTAACTTGCACTGTTCGCACGAACTTGTGCTACGAAGTGCGAAGCACCAGCTAGCACCCCGAGAAAAAAACGGGCACTCGTCTCGTTACGTCCTCAAGTGCCTCTGCCTTGTCAAAGCTGCCTACCTTGTCCACCGACGCAGAATACAACAACAGAGAGGTGCTCTGCATCACAGCGTCAACGCGGGCCGACAATTGAAGCTGCCGCGCCGCCTCACACTGAAAGCGCACGTTTCTCGCCGCCAAAAAAAGGCGGATATGCAACCAAACACCACCGCTGACGACTGCAGCTGCACATTATTCAGGAACGGCCCTAAGCGCTAAACGCAGGCGTGCGTCTGCCGAGCCCCGCACGGTCTTCCTCGAAACTCGTCCAACTGCAGCTATCGACACTCCGTAGGTCAATCCCAGTGTAGGGACAGCGTGGACTTGGTCGGAGACCTTCGTCCCGAGATCCTTCTGCGCGGCATCGACGACTATCAGCAGCGCATGTTCGTCGGCAGTATCACGTGAGTGTCTCGTGAAACACATTAGGTGCGCAGTTAAATAAAAAAGGATATTTCCGTCTTGGTATGTCGATTCGTGCAGACACAACAACACGACAATCTGGTCGACGATTTACGATACTCTTGTCTAGAGTAAGTACAGTTGAGGCTCTTCTGTAATGCCCGTTGAGTATTGTCGTCTGTCCGCTGCGCTTGGACCTTCGGCCCGAGATCTTTCTGCGCAGCATCGATGGTTGTCAACAGGGTCCGTTCGTCGGCAGAGTTTGGCGAATGTCTCGTCAAGACTATTAGGTCCGCACGGAAATAATACAGATGGCTTCGATTTTAGAGAGCCGATTTGCAGCATTTTCTCTTGCAGACACACACTTCGGTCAGCGATCTACGATACGTTAAGATGTTAGGTCCGCACGGAAATAAAACAGATGTTTCCGATCTTAGAGGAGCCGATTTGCGCATTTTCTCTTGCAGACACACACTCCGATCGGCAATCTACGATGCGTTTGCCTGGTATTTGCAGCTTTAGCTCCTCTAAAGCGCCGGTTGATGAGTGTCGGCTGCCCGCTGCCCTCGTAGTACCTGCGAAATTGCTTGGCGCAAATGGGAACAACGAGTTCGTGAATGGTCGCCCAACTACGTCAACTTGCACGTTGTTCAGGTCTGCTTGTGCGGTATGCGACGTCATGTCTACTGTGCGAGACCACCACGTTGTGTCTCCTCGTGATCTTCCGCGTAGAGAACATCTCCGAGCGGCCGACAATCTGCGTAACAATAAACGGGCGATGTCGGAGTTGCGTGGTTATCCGAACGATTACGGCGGTTTGCTCGATGGATTAGTCCTAAGTGTTCATGGGTTTTTCAAAGAAGAAGACGGCGGCAAGCTGCATGTGTACAAGGACTGCTACTCTTAATCGAAAAATAAATTCCCGAGACAGCTTTGGCGAATGGTTTTTGGGTCGGTGACATGCCACGAAAGTTTGACGGAGCTACGGCGGTCTAGCGTGCAGCTGCCTAGTCTATGCAGTCCGTGCGAAAGGCCACGTGATTGCCGTCGAGTCGAGAAAAGTTCGAAACATCCCGGGCTCGGCTCAACTTTGACTCCGGAGCACCTCTGTGTTTCACGAGTACACAAACGATTCGAGTTCTGTTCTGGGCAAGAGTTGCCACTAGCTGCCACTGGTTTATTGGACATGTTCACCATCGTGCTGGCTGGGAAGAACAAGCCAACTGAGTCACAACTGAAATGGTTATTAGGGGCCCGCAGAGAAATGGTTATTAGGGGCCCGCAAGCATATGGTGCGAGACCTCATCGAGTATATGCAGGAAAAAGACAGTTTAGTTAATGGTTTTTGTTTCGCGCGAAAAGCGCCTGTCAGCGAGACCAATCTCGACTTGTATCCCTCTGACAGGAGTATCCCACAGAGGTTTTGGACACGGTGTTCATTCCGCAGGACCCAAGTAATCTCCGGGGAAGGCCCTCGTCGTCATATACGAACGACCAACGAGAAAGCGAGGTGATGGACGAAGATGAAGTTAGCAGCGACGATTAGAGTTCAGGGGACAGTGATTCGGAAAATGACTCGGGCGAAGACGGCAGGGCATATATAATCGATGCATACGCGGTCGTTGATTAGGCTGAAGACACTTTAACTTCGTCAAGACAACGTCCAAGTGCCCTTCGGAAATTGGGCGACTACCTGGACATGAATGCTGTGGCAGCGGCGGAAACCGCTCTCCGCGTTGGCAAACATGTGCCAGGAGGCAAAGACAACGTTCTCGTTGTACTCCATGGCAGCATCTTGAGTGACTTTCACAACGACGACGCTTGGGTTGAAGGGTTCGTGCATTTGTTTCCAGAAGGCTGTGCGGACCCGAATGTCCTTCAAGCATAAGGCTTGTTTCGTTTAAACGACGGGCCAGGGTTTCGCTTAACCGACGCGACGACTGGTCGGGGAAGAACGGTTACTTCCTTTTCTGCGTGGCCGCAATCATTATCAGACACGAAGCCCTGTCTAACGTGCAGTTTAAACTCCGCGGGCGGGTTTCAGATTCGACGGCGCGGAAACTCTATCGAGAACATCGAACGATATTCTGGTAGCCTTTGCCGGCACAGCTCCAGCTAGGGAAGCGGTTGAGCGCCGTGCTAAACGCCCATCCTGGTATCTTCTCCTGCGGGTAAGAACATTTCAGGTGGCGTCACACAATGCGAGTTGAACAGACCATGACAAACATGCCGCACGGATTCAGGCGATTTCAAATATGTTGATACTCGGTCAGCCAATTTTTTGGCCAGCTATACACCCGTCGGACATGAACAGTCCTTTGTTTATGCGTTGCGGAAGTCACAACGTCGACCTTGCGTCTACATGTCACAAAAAAAATGCCTGATTATATGTCGAGGGTGAAAACGGTCGCGGCCGACCCTGTTGCATCTGCCACGTTCTTCCATGAGATTCTGCAGGCCGTTTTTAACTGTCTCTCAAGGGTTGGGGCAGCTGATGGTGACGGCGGTGCCTTGGGGAAAGTGCAGGCGTATATCGGCCTCGACTGAGGGGCAATTTCGGCCTACATTACATGCCCATCTGATAGTGTAGGTATGCGGCTACAACAGCCACGAGCAGCTGGGAGACGACATGGGGACAAACCCGAAAAAAATGTCGAGCTCGCGAGGTGTTATTGTTATATCGCGCCGGTTTGTTTCCGTGTAACCCGTGCCTCTTTTCCTACGCGCGGGTACTGTAGTCTGAATATAGTCGTCATGCGGGTCGCTACCGGCGTGTCGGCCGTGACATACGTGGAGGGCATATCCGGTTGACAGACAATAAGCGAAATCACAAAGGAGTGAACGCTGGAAGTGGCCCACGTATGTGCGACTTCTTCTCTCGTATCTCACTCCTACTGCAACGTTTTTTTCGCATGTGTATTGTAGTCCGATATAACATTCAGTAGTCCGTTTGTATTTACCCGATGGGTCCGAAAACGGTTGCTTATCGGCTAGGATCCGGCCCACTGTGTATTTTGACGCATAAGTGGTGCCTCAGTTTTGCCATATTTCTGTTAAAATGATTTTGTTCGGTTCCATCCTTTTCGTAACCTTGTGTCGTGCCCGTCGCTCGCTGGTTTCTTTGTTTACACCGCGCGAACCAGGTACGTCGAGCGGATTATATGCAACCAATTGATGTCGAAAGACAAAGTCAAGTTTTGTCTGCTAAATGGAACAGCACTCACGTATTTCGAGGCGGACCTCTCCACGCAAGATAAAAACACGCGCAGCATTCCTTGGCCAAAATCTCAAGAGACACGGGCCGCAAGATGCGACAAAAAGGAGATGAGCTTCTGTCCACCCGTAGAAGCAGGCAACATACAGGGTATGTTCGATTATTGCTTAGTTTCTATCACCGAGGGCGCATCTACTTTGTCAGATGTGGCAAATGAGTCATAAGTGCTCGTGGTTTCCTGATATTATTGCTGCTATCTGGTGTTGACTACGGTGCGTTATCAGTGCCCTAGGATCTCGTAGGACGCGGCAATATCTCCTTGTCCCGCTTGTAGACAGCAGTAACTGCGACTTACATTTGACATAGTTTCTCCTTTTCCCCTCCTTATTCGATGCACCCTTCTCCGTCCCAGCGTGCTACTGCTAGGGTGCAACTCGTCTGCTATCTTCGTTTCTCGGCCCCTCGTCATGGTGAGCGGCCATCCTTGGCGTCATCTGCATAATAGTTACTCGTGGCATCTGCTGCGAAACGCTGCGTGCCCAGCTCAACGCCGTCTTACCGTGCAATCACGTCTTCCATCACTGTTGCGTCGGAGACGTACTCCGGCACGCAAGATACATTACGTCATCTGGTCGTGCTGCGGTCGACTGCATGGTGTGTGGTTTACCGGCCATCGTTTCCCTCCTGCCGACGTTCGGCTACGTCGGCGACGACAAGTCATGCCTTTGTCAAGTCCAGGCTGTGCATGCCGAGGGCAGCGCTGGCAACGAAGATGATGGTGGTCCGTTGGAACCGTGGCACATGTTCGCACGCCGTCAAGATGTGCGCGGTGGCTCCGCCGTCATGCAGGCTCTACAAGAAGACGTTGCCCGGCTTGCGTACCTTGCCTTCATTCCTCATCGCGGGCGGGGAGGCTGGGTTCGCCTACTCAGGCCGATTACGGCGACCGAACTGCACGAAAGGTTCTTCAACGCTAGCTCTGGGACACGGTCCGTCTTTGGATGGTGGGCCGCGCGCGTCAACGACGCGATAGAAGAAGAAGACAACGCCAGCGTCGCCGGCGACTTACCTCCGTTTCTTTCGCCGCCTGCAGGATACGACCACGCGTACGTCATCCATGACTGTAACCTAAGCCACCACATAGCCGCACCACGCCCAGCTGCCAACCCCTCATGCGCATCCCTACGGTGGCCTCGCAACATGATAGAGGGATGTACGTTATTTGTTTTTTTGGCGGGGCACCGCGGCAGTGTCCACGGACCTCCACGGCATTCCACGGCCATATCCACGGCGTTCCACGGACGACCGCGGACACTCCACGGGCAACCGCGGACCTTCCACGGGTTTCCACGGACATTCCACGGGCTTCCACGGAATGCCGCGGCAAGTAGCGCAACACCGTGGAGGCCCGTGGCACTAGCCATGGTAATTTCCATGACAATCTCCACAGCAAGGTTCACGGCAATCCCCACGGCAATCTCAACGGCAGCACCCACGGCATACCACGTCAAGCCGCGGTCACCGACGGAAACGTAAATATGGGTTTTGTACGTACGTAAGAAGTTTGACCAATCAGATCAATGCGGTAATTCATAGTCGTATGAGCGATAGCATTGGGTACACCTGGCCCAGCTGTGTAGGCGACGACCTGCACGCGAAGCGCGTAGGGAAGCAGAGTCAGAGCTACAGGTCCAAGGTGTGATACATACTAGTTTAAGTTCGTGCACTCCCCGACGATGGAGGAGTGCAGTCACTGGAGGTTGAAGCTCTCGTGGATGCTGCTGTACGCGGTCCTAGTCAGGCCGCCTCGGCTGCTGCACGAGTCGAGGCAGAGGCTTATGCTGTTGTCGCTGCTGTGCAAGCTGGGGTCGACGCTCGCCGTGCCGAAGCTCTGGCTGCTGTGCAAGCTGAGTCCGAAGGTTGCCGTGCCGCAGCCGCTTCGGCTGCTGCTACTGCTGCGTCTGCCACCGCGGCACCATCTTCGCTCAGCCCCAGTCCCGCTGTGTCCGAGGCTGCGGGGGTAGCATCGGCTGAAGTGCTGCACTGGCAAGAGCAGGTGTCTGGCGAGTTTGCTCGGATAGACGGAGACGTGTTCCGCCTCAAGTCGACGATGGATTAACCGCTCGCCTCCTTCGAAACCCTGCAGGATGCGGTGGCTGGTGGCGCGTCTAAAACCGAGAACGTCGAGGCCATGCTCCAGCAGTTCATAGACAACTTTGCCGATCGGCAGCCGGCCCCGCGGGACAGTGGGGACGCGAGGGAGCGCCACGTCCAAAAGTCGTAGGTAACTGAGGACACTGCGCTATGGAAAAATATGGCCTCCAGAAAACATTGGGTGCTCCGCGGGCGCATACCTCCCAACATTGGGGACTTGGCGGCAGATATCCAGTCCTTCGTAGGCGAGGCCGTCAACGTCACGACGGCAGTGGCTACCCAGCTCCGCGCGATCAGTGACTTTGACGTTCGTGCGTACGGGCCGCGCGCGTAAGGGATGGTCGACCACCTGCTGATGGTCGCTGACCGCCTCGATTTCTTGCGCCAGGCTCTTGTGGCGGTCCTGTCTGTTGTGTTTTCCCTCGACAGCGACGGCGACCGCCATTGCCGGGAGAGGGTGGCAACGATCGATGCCGCCTTCACGTCAGCGTCTGCTGACCTACGCCGGCACACCCTTAGCAATATCATCCTGCTCTCTGGCTCCGCGGCGCGGGCTCTGAGCGAGATGGTAAACAACGATCTTCGCCGGTGGGTCAACGACCTCATGCGATCTGCACAGCAAGTCCGTCCGCCGATGGTGCCCCCTCCGTCTGACTTCACGTTCTCGATGCCCCATTTTCTGCTGGGAAGCCCCATCCGAAAATGGCAACAGGATTTATTTGGTGGTACACACGTCATGGGAGGCATCATAGTTTGAATATGCCGAGAGCCGAGAGAACAGCAGGACCATCCGCTTCAGCCGCATCTGGTGCTTTGTCTCACTGCTCACTCGCGTACGCCTTACGCACCGTGAGGACCCCATGGATACGGACAGTAACAGTGGCGATGATGGCGACTACGATACCCTGGGGTTGCTTGTAGTTGCGGTTGCGAGCTTTGCCAAACGCAAGCACAACTTATCGTCGAGGACGAGGACGGTTGCTATGTGCGAGATACTCATGAGGGAGCACCCAGACTCAGACGGTGAGGAGGAAGGCACCGCTCCTCGCATGAAGCGTACGCGTCGCGTTTTCCCTCGTAGTGACTACAATGCCTCTGCGTGGGGTTAGATGCTACGATGCGAGGCTCTGAACAACCACCAATCGGCGGTGGCAAAACTCTTTCGGAGGCGCTTTCGCGTCCCTACGTCTTTTTCCTGCAGCTGGTAAAAGTGGTGAAGTATCGCGGGTGGTTCAAGGCTGGCCCTTGCGACCCGGCCGGGCGACCGGGCATCCCGGTCGAGCTAAAGGTCAGAAGGGAGTCACCGCGTACATATTCTAACGCTTGGCATGCCGTTGTTTCTCTGGTCACACAGCAGTAGTCGCAGTCTAATAACATACAGTCCAGGTGGAAATGTGGGGTTGTTGTGTCTGAGGAGTAGTGCGTGGCATGCGCGATTCAAGCACAGCAGTACGTCCAGGTAGCTACAACCCAACGACGGCGCCCCGTTCGGTTGTGTAGAAACATTATTTCGATCGTACGTAACCAGAGGTAGCACAATAGGCCGGGGTCAGGTTGGCGTTCGAATGCCGGCAGCTTTGTTGTTGGATATTCGCTAATTACCCAGATATGTTGTGAATATTTCGCTTGCCCACAATCAATATACACAGCAGTAAACGCAGTGTATGTCGACGGTATGTAACCTACGCTGCAAGCGCACTTCAGCAGCGTGTCGTCGTTCGTTGTTCCCACACACAGCGAGCGCCTTGCTTTATGACTGTCTTGTTATGTTCCTATATTTTGTTGTTAGAAATAACTAGCAGCACGTTCGGGTCGTGCGAGCGGAGACGAACACTCTTCGGTGCTATATCTGACAGTGTTCACGAGTACACACAGCTACCGCGAAATCTCTGACTATCACCGGGTTCTTTTTCGTCCGCTGCAACTCAGGTGCTAACAGCCCTTCAGGTTCTCAGCCGAGGGAACTGCTTCGACGACATCAAACAGCTATCCTTGATAATCGAGTCCATGGCTCAGGCGACGTTCCACAAGTTCTGCTCACACTTGGCGCGAGAACTCTACGACGAGCACATCCGTGTACCAGTTGGAGCAGGCAAAGAGAAGGTGATGGACGAGTACAACCGGATCGGTCTTACAGGGGTGATTGGGTCGACGGATGTCACCCACATCCGTTGGGGTAGCTGCACGCAATCCCTTTCCCACAGCTAGTCTACACCGGCAAGGAAGGATTCCCTACCATCGCATACCAGGCGACGGTTGATCACTCGGGCCGCGCCCTTGCCATCATGCAGGGCTTCCCCGGTGGCCAGAACGACAAGACCATCATCCGCCACTACACGGCGATCAATGCCATTCGACAGGACCCCATGTACACGGAGGACAAGTTCTTCCTCTACGCCGCGGATGGCACCGAGATTGAGCACACGGGCAACTATGTCATTGTGGACAACGAATACCTGCCGGTGAGTCGACGGCATTAATACTGACATTGGCTTCAATAGGCGCAATAATCTGCACCATGCAAAACCTGTTATGTTTTCGTGTCATGCGTGCCGGTGTGTCGTTGTCTTGTTATACACTGGTGGCAACATCCGTGTTTGAGACTCCGCCAGGAATCATTGCTCTCCAACCGTTATTATGCCATATCTTCATTTTGCCCTTACCTCCCTCTGTCCCTCCGTCCCTGTCTCCGTCCCTCCCTCCCTACCCTTCCATCCCCTCCTCTCCCCTCCGTTCCCTTCCCGTCCCCTCCCCTCCCCTCCCCCCACACGCGCGCCCCGTCCGGTCCCCTCCCCTTCCCTCTCCCCCACTCGCGTCCCGTCCCGTCACTTCCCCTCAACCCCCCCCCCCTCCCCTCCCCCCCCCTCCCCTCTCGTACCTTACCCTTTCCCTCCCTTCCCGTCCCATCCCATCTCCTCCCCTCCCCCCCAACCCCACCCCCTGGCACGTACGCTCTCTTAATTATGATTTTGGGTGCTTTCAGAGGGGATCCCTCGTTGCTCCCATTAAGTGCCCCCTAATGAACGCTGCAACCGCGTGGAGCAAAAGGCTGGAAAGTGTACGGAAATATGTGGAGTGCTTTTTCAGCGTCTTGAAAGGTCGGTTCAGAATGTTGAAGCTTTCCATCCTCTATCGCAACAAAGATGAAATCGACAACATGTTCTTCTGCTGCTGCATCCTGCACAACATGTTGCACGCGATGGATGGACTGGACACGTTCGAAGCGGGCGTGGAGTGGGCAGGGGCGGATGGTGATCACGACACCTGGGCTCATGACCCTTACCTGAACGTGAGCTCGTTCGGGAACCAGGGGGCTGAGTGCAAAGACCGGGAAGAGGAGGCACACCGACTGCTGACGGATCGACTGATCGCCCACTACGACTACCGGAACACCGTCCTCCACGAAGTCGAGTGGCTGAGTCGTCCTTGGGCGCCCGGTGTGTAGGTGTTTGTGTGTAAGTGGTCACTGCTGCTTTTGCTGTGATTGATGCGATTGATGTGTTTTAGTCGTCTCAGTGAGGTTCTTGTTTGTCGTCAGTTTGCGGGTGGAGTCTTTCAGCTGCAGCTACCTTGAGATGTTGTTAGTCCCCACTGGTTTCTTGTACTCGTTGGCGAGCGTTGTTTTGGTCGTTATGTGACTGACCCTAAGGAAGTGTAGGGTCGTCGCGCTTTGGCTTCGAAGGCGCATGTTAGGCTGTTGCTGTTGATATTGTGGTTTCCGTTTGGCCGCGTGAACTTGTACGTATGCGTCAAAACATGGATCGGTGTTGCTGCTTCTGTAGTGGTGCGTTGTTCGTGACCGTAACATGTAGGTGTTCCTGTTGTTTTGTTTTCGCGTGCCTCTCGTACTCAGCTGCTATTGGCGCCGTGACTACGACTCCTTTTTTTTGTGGTGCTTTCTTCGTGCTTGTAGGGTTGTCGTAGTTCGCCTTCGACCAACCAGGGTAGTCCGCCTATGCCGTGGCCGTGATTGTTTGTGCAGCTACATGGGATGTTTTGTACCTTCGTTGACATTTTTTTTTGCTGTTGCCTTGTAAGTCGTTTTCGGGCGAATACGCTTGTTGTATAGCCAGGCTCGGAGGGTGTCATCCCCTACCTCAAGCAGCAGCCGCAAGCATGCGCGATTGTCTGCTTAACCGTATGAAGCTGCGTTTTTTTCCTTCTGTGGAAATTTGTTGCTGCTGTAGATGGCACTTTCTTTTCGTGTATCAGCTTGTCTTTCTGACGGACGTCAAGAGTGTCATCTGATCCTCCTCTTGGGGCAGCCAACATCTTTCTTGTCCTTTTGCATTGGCGTGTCGTTCTTACCGTTTGAAGGAGCGTCTTTCCGGAAATGCTGCTGCTGATGTATTTTGTAAAATGACTCTGAACACGCCCGCTGTTAGGTCGACAAAGTTGGGGTCGATACTCGTGTTGGCAATCTGCGTGATACACCGGCCGCTCGTCTGTTGTGGTCGGGTGCGCAAGGTTGCGAATGATACGGAGGTTGCGCCCCCTTGATTCTGATACTTGTTCTCGTGGTGTTTGTTCGTATTTCAAAAGATGTTGCTGTAGCCACTTTTCCTATCCCCTCTCACCCGCCCTTGGTAGCTGTGGGCGAACACGGCGACGGTATGCCACCGTGCGGCAAATGGGGATGAAGTCGTTTACTTCAAATCGTACTATTGGCATTTTCCACACGTATTTCTACGGCTGCTTCGCGGGAGCTCTGGCATCAGCAGAACTTGGGTATCCCAGACTCGGTGTTGCCATAATGTGTGTCCCGGTGTAGAGGTGTGTTATGTTGTTCGCGGGTACAATCGCTGTGTGCGAGACACGCTTGAGTTTGGACGCGTGCTACGATAGAGGGAGCACGTTTCATCTGAAACGGTTTGTAAATGACGGGGCCCCTTAACCCCAAATCGTCGAAAATATTATAGGGGATTTTGTTGGCGTGATTATCGTCGTGTACCGAGAAAAAAAAGGACCAGCTGTTCAGAGTGCCTAGCGGCGTGGGTAGGCACAATTCGACGCAAGTCCACGAGGGAAGAAAATGCTGAACTTTCTGCCTATAAAAATGAAGGCACGTACCGTAGTGGGGAGGGGGGAGAAGGTCCCGCTGTGTGACCCCGGATCTGAGTTACTAGCGGGAAACAGCGCGAGAGAATTACGAACATAATACATGGGATGATTAAAAAAAAAAAAGACACACAGGCAACGGGATCTATCTGTTATCTGGTAACGTAGCAGTTTTATTTTTCTCCAAATCCTTGTTTGGGAGAGGTCTTGAGCTCCCAAAGTGAGGAACCTCGGAAAAAGATAGCGCACCTCTGTCTTTGACGCGTGCTACGAAGATGGTGCCTGCGCCCAAGAGAGGTTAATAGCAACACAACCGCAAGGACCAACAATGAAGTATGCACGCGCGTTTTGACGTTTTGACGATCTTACCTCCTTTTGGTGTTTTGTCTTTCCAACGCCAGTCGTACAGCCCTCACACAGCAGTGTATCCTGGACGTGATCGCTCGTAACATCCCGAGAGACCAAGAGTGCACAGTCTGCGTCATTTCTGTTTTTGTTATGGACACGGGGCGGGGTGCTCTACAGGCAACTGAACTTGGTTACGTCACAAGAAGCATGTGTGCGTCATCAGTCGGGCGTTCACAGCCCGTCGGTTAGTTCACCATTCTGACCCCCGCGGGACTCGTGTCTCCTGTTCTCTTTTCTTGAAGGACCGATACGAAATACACCCTGCAGCGTTATACTCGGACGGCAAACTGTTGGCGCCTTAAGAAAAAAATAAAATAAATCACCTTCGAACATAAAGTACAAATACTGGCGGTATGACTCGCCCCCTCACCCGTCACAAAAGAAAAGACGGAGTTAAAGAACGTTGGCTTACGCTGTCAGCACAAAATATGCAATCAGGAGAAGACGACAGCAAGACCCCCCCCCCTCTCTCCTAAGTGAAAAAGCGGTAATAGCGGTGCTTCACATATTACTCTCCCATGAAATATAGGAAGAGGACACGCAGAACCGTGGCGGCGGCGGGAATAACCAAACGAAAAAAGCGACGTAAACGCCTCCTACTGTGGAGGTGAAGCAGTGCATTTCTGAGGCTGTTCACTCGGGACATTTTATCCCTGGTGCCAACCAGGGATTTGAGCCAAAATAAAATTGCGATGAAAATCCAACGGCCTAGGTACACCAAGAAAAATGTTTAAGAAACGGAAATAAATTCCGCCGATGACGGGTTAACGAGCCCCGCCAATCACAAAACGTTTCAGCCAAAAAGTGCTGCCTCTATGGCACCGTGTCTGTGACTGCATTTGTAAGTTCGTTGCGGCAAGACGCTAAGCACCAGACTAAAACTAGGCGGGAGTAGCAAGACATTATAGACACCCCAAAAGCACGCCCGTACACATCCAACGTACGAGCGGCCGCCACCCCCCTATAGCAAGAAAACCGAACCCGGCACTAGAGGCACCCTATGAACAATATAAAAATGGGCAGGTGGTGCACAGCGAGAACT